>JAPDVU010000009.1:69267742-70467742 GCA_026230045.1 Corynorhinus townsendii
TAATAAACTCCCTTAGTCATTTTTTTGTTTGTGAAGCTCCTGATTTCACCTTCAATTTTGATTGATAGCCTTGCTGGGTACAGTATTCTTGGATTCAGACCCTTTCTTTGCATGACTTTGTATATTTCATTCCATTTCCTTCTGGCCTGATGTATTTCTGTTGAGAAATCAGTCACTAGTCTGATGAGGGATCCTTTGTAGGTAACTTTCTGTCTCTCTCTGGCCGCTTTTAAGATTCTTACTTTGTAGTTGGTGTTTGCCAATTAATTATAATGTGCCTTGGTGTTGGTCTTTTGGGGTTCATTTTGCTTGGGACTCTGAGCTTCTTGGATTTTGTGGGGTTTATTTTCTTTCCTATATCAGGGAAGTTTTCTATCATTATTCCTTCAAACAGGTTTTATATTCCTTGCTCAGTTTCCTCTCCTTCTGGCACCCCTATTATGTGGATGTTGTTTTGTTTTGTGCTGTCCCAAAGTTCCTTAGGCTCTCCTCCTGCTTTTTAATTTTTTTTTTCCTAGAAGCTGCTCTACTTGGGTATTTTTTCCTACCTTGTCTTCTACCTCACTGATGCGGTCCTCAGCTTCTTCTAGTCTACTCTTGATGCTTTCTATTGAGTTCTTTACAGCAGCGATGTAATTTTTCATTTCTTCTTGATTCTTCTTTATTTCCTCTTGGTTCTTACACATATTGTTGAATTTGTCTTCCATTCTTTTCATCCACCTTATGTCCATTTATCTGAATTCTTTCTCTGACAGGTTGCTTGCCTCCATTTCAGTTACTTCCTTTTCTGGTGATGCCTGCTTTTCTTTCATATGCGGACTGTTTCTTTGTCTCCCCATGGTCTCTCTTCTCTGGGTGTCTGGTTATGTAGTTCTCTCTCTCCTGCATTGATTTAAAGGCACAAAATACAACAGAACAAGGCACTGAACACAAATGTATTTGTGATATTAATAACCCCAAATAAAGGTGACCACCAGAAAAAGGCAAATTAGAGAATAAGAAAGAAAGAAGAGAAAAAGAAAGGAGTGCAAAAATGAAATTGAGAGAAGGAAAAAAAAGAGAGAGAGAGAATAAGAAAGAAAAGGGGAAAAAACTATGTATATGGGGAGAAATCTCCAATAGAACAGCCACTAATCCCAGCACATGCCAGCAACAAGTTCCTGGAGATGAATGCAAACTACAAACAACAACTAATATCAAGTGAGGTGAAGGAAAACAGAAGCAAAAAACAAACAAAAACAAAACAAAAAGAAAAAGTGAAACTATCTCACAAACAAGCATAAAAAATCGATATAATCAACAATCAAGCAAACAACAACAAAAGGACTGAGAGAGAAAAAATTTGGATAGTGAAGAAAGAGAAGAGAAGAGGTGTGTATGGACTTGGAGCAGAGGATTGGAAATTAGATATATAAGTAGGGTGAAATTTTAACAGGGGGTAAAAAGAAGGAATAGGGAAAATCTAAAGCAGGAATCAGGTAAGAGAAACAGGACAACAAAAGGGGAAAAGTGAGGAAGAGAGTAATGGCGTAAAGGTAAAGGTGAGATAGAGTAAAATGATGCTAAAGGAAAGATGAATATAGAATGTAGAACACTAATCCCAAAGTAAAATAAAGAGAAAACAAAATGACACTTAAAGAAAGGTAAAATAGTAGTAGTAATAATACTGATTGAAAATAAAAATGTAATAATTAAAAAGGTAAAATCAAGTGAGGAAAAAAGAAAAAATTTAGATTCTTAAGTAAAAGATGAAAAAAATAAAAATAAAAATGTGCAGTAGTGAAGGTCATTCACTTCCTCTACTGTTCTGTTTAGCATGCCTGTTTCCTAGTCAGGACAGTATTGAAATTCCCTGCATTCCACTGCTCCTCAGTGTTGTAAGCCAGTTCTGATTTTTAAGCAGGCAGTTTATTTGTGTTTACAGAAGAGTCAATTTGTGATTCAACCCCTGGGTAGCAGTGTTTCTGGATTTACCTCCGGGTCTATAGGTCCTCTCTACCTAGTGTTTAGATATTGTTTTCCCTGTGGCACTTAATACCGGTTTGGGAGAGTGGGTTGCCCCAGAGTTGGTTCTCTGATGGTTATTCCCCGCCCTGATCCCTAGGTTCCAGAAAAACAACTTTCCCTTGCAGTCCCCAATTGAGTGATCCTATTTATTTGGGCTTAGTCATCAGAAGCAAGGATTTAAAAAGGAGAAGAAAAAAAAAAGAGCCAGAGTTAAGTGTGCGAACTCAGGGGCTGCGCGCAAGTCTATGCAGTCTTTTTTCCCCTTGGGTCTAAGCAGCAGGCACATTTTAAAAATTTTTTGGCTGTTTTTTTTGTGCCCAGATCAAAATGGGTTGCTTTTTAGTGTTCCCTTCAGTTAGTAGCTCTGCGGACCCCCTTCCACATTCATGGATCATGCCAGCCCCAACAGCCAGGGATTTTTCTAGGCACAGGTCTCTAGCTCCTGCATGCGCATTTCTCTCTCCTGCTGGGATCGTGATCCCAGACCTCACCTTCTCCCAGGTGAAATCTGACCTTTCCATGGTGGAGTGTAGAGCTCCTCTGAATCCACGTGCTTGCACCATGTGGGAACCGGTGTTCTTGGGGTCGCAGCTGTTCAGTGGGTGATGTAGTTATAGATTCCCAGGTCTTTTCAGGCTCCCAATAACATCCACTTTTCCTTCAAGATGGCATGGTCTCTGCATCTGAGCTGGTCGCTCTGGGAGGGAACCTGCAGTAGTGGGGGCTGCTCTGTCAGGGGAGTCCTGTCTGACAGTCCTCCACAGTCTCCTGGAGTATAGCTGCCCCTCAACTCACCAACAAACACTCCCCATGCGACCACACACTCTCCCTTTGTTTTCTCACACACACACTATCTTGCAGTCTGCCTTCCTGTCGGCAGCCATCTTCTTCCTTCAGTCTGCCAATTCTTGTTTTACAGTCAGGAAAACTGAGATGAAGTGAGATGAACTAAGTCTACCAGAGGATTAGATCTGGGAGATGTGGGCAGATTTGCTTGGCCCCAATGCCTGTGCTCATAATCTCTGGCATAGTGATGTCTTACCCTCAGCATTGAAGGAACAAGGGAAGGAGCCTCGGATTACTGGGCGCTAAGAATAAATTGTTATTTTTCAGTAGAGTCTTCACTCAGCAGGAATGGTGAAAAGACCACACTCATGTAACCTTTTTGTGTTTTGCCATGACCGTATCACTCTGACCTGCATCCAGAAGTCTTTGTAGGTCCTGCTCCAGGCCCCTGCCCAGCCACCCAGTGTTCGGAAGTCTAGCTAAAGACTGATGGGTATAGGAGCACAGCTATGTGCTACTGTGTCCCTTTAAGGGAGGTACAGAGGCAAGAGCATAGGATTTGGAATCAGACAGACTGGACCCCGAATGCCTGACCTGCCCCTTCCTCACTACAAGACCTTGGGTAGATTATGGATCTCCTTTTCCTGGCTCATCTACCTCATCGGCAAGATTTCCAAGTCACAGGCTAGCTTGCAAGGCCTGGTGGGTCACTGCATGCAATGTACCCACCACATGGGTGGTAACATAACCCCTATTCTTTCAGGAACTCTCCTCTCAGTCCCTTCTGTGCCCCATCCCGTGATGCACCTGAGCTCGCTGTCTGGCAACATTGGGGGCACTGAGCTGTGTGTTGGGTCAGGGGGGGCTGCCTCCTGTCTGCCTTCTTTGTGTATCCTCCCCTGACAGAAAAGCTTCTTCTGCCTTATAAGGAGTGCCTTCTCTCTTTGGAATGCTTGTCTTCAGGAACAAGTGCTGGCTGTGAGAGATATTATTCATTTTCCAAACATGCTTAGAACTGCTCATTTCCATGGGGTCATGACTGGGATGGCTCAAGGCCAGCTGGTCTACCTGCAGGCACTGAGCTTAGGCCATATGTGTGCTCCTCAAAAGGGAGCAGAGTTTAGGGGGCTGTGCTGAGCTCAGCCAAGGCCAGCATGCAGGAGGGCTTCTCTCAGCTCCTAAAGGATGAGGGGATCAATCCGGTGTCTACTTGTCTATCTTCCTTCTCACTTTGTGGGGTTCTGAGTTCCCATCTGGTCAGTCACTCACCCAGCAGCGTGGGAAGGTGGGGGCCCAGCTGGCATGAGCTTTGGCTGATGAGCCTGATATCAAGAGTTTGTTGCCTGCAGTGGGAAGTGCGTACACTTTCCAATCAGACACGTGTGAGTCAAATCCTAGCTCTACCCTGCTCTTGCTGTGTCACTGTGGACAAGTATATGTATTCCCAGGCTTTAGTCCTCACATCTGGATAATGGACTCACAACTACAGCGTCCTAGGCTTGTGACTGTTCCTTGAGATATGTAAAGTGTGTCAAGGTTTTCTTAATATATAATCAGTGGTAATACTAAAGCCTACCCATGTCAGCTTCTGAGAGCCTGTTGTTGAATGTTTAGGAATCTTGCAAGCTGGAACTTGGCCATGACATAGAAGGACCATTTACACCATGGAAATCAGCAAACACTATAAATCAGGGCTCCCTCACCCACACTGGAGCCCATGCGGCTGCACATGGAGGTTGCTGCACATGTTTGTTCCTCTCCTTTCCCCCTGTTGGCTATGTTCTCTTTCCCTATTCAGAACCATCCCCCAAGACTCACAGCACAGACATTTCTGGGCCAGCCTGGCCTGTACTGGATGTGAAAACACAGTGTTCCTTTCCCATCAGCCCCAGGTTCGGAGAGCCCCAGGTTCTGTCACATCTCTCTCAAACTCGGCATGTCAGCCTGGGACTGACACAGTCTAGGTCCCCAAGAATCCTACTGCCTCTGTAGTTCTCATCTTCTTATCCTCTCTACCTCTCTCCTTCCCCTCTCACCTCTCCCTCTGACTTCCACTGCAGGTCTCTTCCACATCTTGGCACCCTTTCAGCACCCAGGACAGCTCCCACAGCTACTAAGCTCTCTTGCTGTGGATTATGTACATACTGCATTGCATTGCACTCTGGGTACATTTCAGATCCAAGCAAGAATGCTCTCACCTAGTCCTATCCATTTCCACATCTAAGAGAACAATCTAAGGGCAGGGCTGACAGGTGGTGCCTTCTTCAAATGTGACCCATCTGATTACCATCTGGAATTTAGGTTCCATGAGGGTAGCATTTGCACATCATCTTAACCCCAGGTCCAGCACAGTGCCTACAGTAATGGCTAGAACAGTGCTTGGATCGCATCAATATGTGAGTTAATGAATAATAACCTGTAACTCCCTTTTCATAATAACCTTAGGATATAAAACAAAAATGTACTAGGAGTGGAGAAGTGGAGTTGGTGTGGCTGGAACCTTCAGTTTGTTACATCATTTTTCCTACTATCAGCCTCATTCTCACCCAAAAAGACCCAGACACTCAGACGTTAATAGAACTTTTCAGAAAAAAATGAGAAGATGCCAGTATTTCCTTTCCCAGGAGCTCAGAGATCTTCCTACCACCTCCCTCTTACACATTGGGAAGCTAAGGTCAGAGAAGAGTGAGCTGTTCAAGGTCATTTAGTTCAGGAGAAATGCAGCCCACACCTGTGCACACTTAACCTTATGCCAGAACCTGGCTGTTTACCTGGTATGCTAACTTGCCTTTTTATTCTCCCTTGGCAATTTGAAGAAATTATCATTCAACTATAGGCAACCCAGTTAACCAGCACTTGCCACCTGTAGGTTCTTGTCCAATCCCAATGACTTACACCTGGATTTGGTATTGGGGAGAAGTACATTCATTGGGCACCCACAATGTGCCAGACTGGGCACTTAGACAATCTGTTGCCTCATTTAATTCTTCCTATGGTATTAAATGTTAAGGACTTGCCCATTATCCAGGAAGGAAAATACAAGATCTTAGGCTTTATGTAACTTATCCAAGATTATACAACTGGGAAGAGTCAGAGCCAGTATATTTATCAATGAGTTAATTGACTCTCAATAATTTTTGTGCCTTTTCTCATACAAATAGTCTTAAACTGCCTGCTCCTGGGAAGGGATAAAATATGCAATAGATTGAAAAGAAATAGCAGCATGGTGAATAATGTGTGAAATAGGTATTAAATCAATGGAATTAGGTATAACAGATTGTATATATATTTAATTGCTACCACATGCTAGGCATTAAAGTAAATTAATAAACCCTGGCCACGTGGATAGGGCAGACAATTTAATTCACATGAACTCCAGGAAATGAAGTTGGCTCTTGTTTGTTAAAGGACTGCCAGGTTAAAAAAGAATTTTGAAATTCCAAACCTTGGTCCCATGCAGAATGCCCTCTGCAATGTCCAAGGACTCCAGGCGAGTACCCTATGTGATGGGAAACTCTGTTACTTTCTTTTCTCACACAATTTTAGTTATTAGAAAGGCCATCCACACGATGATGTGTCTCGAGGCCTCTCCTGTAACTCCATCCACCCGTTCCGAGGCTGTGAGCTCCATGTTAGTCCTTACCGTGTCTGTCTGGCTCACCCCTGTTTCTCCAGCGCCTAACATGGGGCCTGCCTGCTATTCAGCTATCAAAAACTATTTGTTGAACAAATGCATGGATGGATGATGAATGGCCCGAGTTATTCTCTGAAAACCCAGAATAAATCTGATTTCTCTTTTGTATGCCAGTTCTTTCAGTATTTTGAGCCAGAAATCATATCTTTAATGGATTACTCTTTGATCAACTGTTATTTCATTTTTGGAGGGAGTGCGAGTGGGAACAGGATGGTTACAAATTCAGTACTTTCTCTATTCCAGAGGTGTTAGCCAGTTTACACCTCCATATTACTTCATCTCATCCTTCCAGCACCTCAGAGAGGTAGGCAGCGTGATGATTCCTGCTTCACAGGTGAGAAAATTGGTACACTGAGAGCAAGTGTGAGTTACTCAAGACTACACAATGGCTGAGTCAGGATGTGAACTCATGCATCTCATTAATCATTTTAATTCTCCTCAGCTAACAGTGCTCGAGTTCACTTGGAACTTGGGGCTTGCTCAGCACTTGATAAAAGTAGGGGAAATTCAGGTCTTGAATTTTTCCAGCCTCAGAATTGGAAAAGAAATCATGACTAATAGGAGATCTGCATTTACTGAAACGTGTGGCTTCTGTACTAGTAATTATGAGAATTACTGTTTGTGATACAAGTGTGGGGTCAAGGACAGATGATGGCAAAATGGGAAAACATGTTCCATTAATCTTTCTAATGTAGACTCCATGGTTTTGTGTGTGTGTGTGTGTGTGTGTGTGTGTGTGTGTGTGTGTGTTAATTTTAGAGAGGAAGGGAGAGGGAGAGAGAAAGATAGAAACATCAATGATGAGAGAGAATCATTGATCAGCTGCCTTCTGCACGCCCCCTACTGGGGATCAAGCCTGCAACCTGGGCATAGAGCCTGTAACCTGGGCATGTGCCCTTGACCGGAATCAAACCTGGGACCCTTCAGTCTGCAGGCTGGTGCTCTATCCACTGAGCAAAACTGGCTAGGGCTACTCCATGGTAGTTTTTACTTATTTCATGGGATAAGACTGGTGTGGAAAAGCTGGCCATGAGTCTTGCTGCCTGAGTGTGAATAGACCCAAAAGTTTTCCTGTGGCTTGGGGTTGGAGGTTGATGGAGGCTTTTTATGAACCAATCTGGCAGGAAGTCACAACTGTAGCAACAGCTTTCTGGAGAAAGACTGAGGGTGGGTGGGCTAGGTTCCATCATGAATGGTGCTTTAAAATCCTTCCCAGGGTTTTTCAAAGTGAGGCCTTTCCCCACTACAGAGGGAATAATTGGGGGAGGAGCTGCTGTTTGTCTTTTGCAGAGAAGAGTGTCTGTGTGTCCTCGTTCAAACTTTGCATGGATTTGCATTCTGTACTTCCCCCATATCTCACAGGCTCAGCGCAGTCCTTGAGAGGATTGGGAATTAATGTCCTCTAGGAACTTGAGGCTTCACCTAAGTCTCAGCCAGGCAAGAAGCATAAGATAGTAAGTGCCATTGAAACCCCCATATGATCCTCTTTTTCTCCTGGGAACTACTTTGAACCCTGGGGACCATTTCTAAAAGTATGTGTAATTACTAAGCATCTCTCCTACATAGCTCTAGATGGTGAGCTCTACTAGGGGAAGGATGGTGTCCCCCAGGTCTTTCTTGTCCACCATATGCCGTCAGCAGTTTTCAGTGTGAGGCTTGTAGTAGGTGTTCCATAACTATTTACTGCGTGATTGTCTGAAAATCAGTGTTCTAGAGTAATAAGGTCCATGATAATAGCAAAAGTATTAATAACATGACTGAAAAAAAAATAACATGACTGATCTGGGGCTCAGGAAAAAAAACAAAAACACGGGTTCAAATCTTCACTTCACTACTTCCCAGAAGTGTTTGTTCTTAGGCAAATCGTTTTGACTCTGAAGTCTGGAGTATCTTATTTTATAGAGTGTGAGCAACAATACTTGCTTTACAGGGTTGTTGAGAAAGCTGAAATAATGCATCTCAAGCACTTAGCACGATGGCTAGCATACAGTTAAAATTGTTTGTTGTTGTTAATATACAGTAATTATTATTAGTGTGTCTTGAAACTCTTTCGTTTTCCTTTAAGAATGCTGCTCAGGAGAAGATTGCATTAATATTTTTAAAGCCACTTTATTGAGGTATGATTGACATAAAAAAGCTGTACATATTTGATGTATACAACTTGGTGAGTTTGGAGATCAGTCTACACGTGTGAAACCATTGCCACAATCTATACCATAAACCTATCCATCACCTCTGCAAGTTTCCGCTTGCCCTTATTTTTTTGATAATAAAAATACATATATAAATATATAAATATAAAGCTCCTATAGCCACACTTAACCCTTCTTTTAAGAATACCTACTGTGAATATGTATGATTTATGTATTTTTTAGGACCATGGTTCTAGGATCTGCCCCTTTATTCAGCAAGTGAATACTGAGTGCCTCTATGTGAGAGATGAGCTGTATTGTGCTGGTCAGTATTTCAGGCTCTGGAGCAAGACTGTCTGGTTCACATTCTATTCCACCACCACTTACTTGCCTGTGATTGTAAGCATTTTATTCATCCCAGCCTCAATTTTCTCCTCTGAAAAGTGCTAATAGGAGGAGCCACCTCGCTGTTTTGTTACATGGATGAAGTGTAAAAGACTGCAGTGGGTTGGTCGTACAGTAAGAAATTATGTTTGTTATTAGTGTTGTCATCAGGAAAGAATAGTTCTAAGGCCATTAGAGCTTGCTCTGAAGTTGGTAAAATCAGAGGTCTACAATTCATCCAGGTTATTCCCAAAGAACATTAGTAAATAGGTCCTCACAATCTAGACTGTAGGACAGTGTTGGGGAGGGCACCTGATTTGGGGCTACAAGTTAGTTGTGTGTGGAAACAAAGCCAGGATTACCCAGAAGTGGGGCGGTGAGAGGAGTTGAAAAAAAAATGCCAGCAGACCTGGGGTGTTTATTCTCTTCAGCTATTTGAGGACTTAGGCAAACAACCTTATAGGAAGCTTGGACTCCAAGACGAAGACATCAGTTAGGGTTGGAAAGATCCTGACACAAACAGAGTAAAATGCTCATTGCCATCCAAGTTTGGGGCTGAAACACACCCAGGGGAACCAGGCTGTACTACTGAACATGCCTATCTTCCAGGGTCATCATCAAACTTTGAACATTGGACTGGGACACTCAATGTACTTGGTGAAACTTAGAGGGGTGCTTTTGACTTTGGGCAAATTTCAGTGAGTCTCCAATTCAACGGACTATGGTGATGGATCATTCATTCTCTTCCCTTCTTCACCAGAGCAGAATGTGACCATGGGGAATTCATGGAGGGAAATTCAGGGCGCCAGCACCAAACTAGGAAAGTCCCTTTTAGCTGAAAGGGTAAAGGTTCACCTGCAACAATGAATATCAGAAAGTTAAGGAATAATCTGTCCATCCATCCATCCACTCATTCACCCACTCACCTACATACTCATCATTCCATACAAATATCCTTCCATGCATCCAACAAAGATATATTGAGTGCTTTTGTATGGTCCCCATGTTGAGCACTGGAGGTACAGAGTGAACATCAAAGCCATGGTCTCCTGACCTCAGAAAGTTCACAGTCCTAGGGAAGGAGGATCTGTAGCTTCTAGTGGTTGGGAACCACATCCGTAGTGTCTGTTTATTTCAGGCTTGAAACTCTCCCTGTTTCATAAAAGCCACCCAAGTAATGTATGCTGGTTGGGTGAATGAATGAATTAACCACATAGACACAGTTAAAAGAATGCAGAGTCATGTGAAGAGGAAGCAGGCGCAGGTAGGGAGGCAGGCACGAGGCCAGGAAGGGGGAGTAGCAGTTTAGAGCTAGAGGTTGATTGGGCTGGGAAGTCAGCCATAGGTTCAGAGAGTGAGCCTGGGGCCAGAAATACATCTTCATCCCACTGACCGTGGCTTGTAGATGACCCACTGCCAAGATTCCGGAAAGTTTGAATTCAAGGGTTCTGTAAACTTGCATGTGAAAAAAAAAAATGACATCTTTATTTGCATTCACTCTAACTGCAAAGCTAGCATTTCCTTCAATTATGGATGTAGGCAACAAACAGAATCTGTGACTGCCATCAGTTGAGTTATAGATCTTTTCATATCACATTACAGTCACTGCCGATATCCCCAAATATTATTTATGCCCATCACTCACTACTTAGAAATTATGATAGTTATTAAGTCTGCTGCTAGATCTTGTTATTGAATGCATTAATAAAGAAACTGATGTCTTGCCAAATCACAAGTTTGTTTTAAAAAAACAGTTTGATAACTCTGTTGCAATAGCATCGATGTCCTTTGTAATCCTTTGTATTCTATTTTTACGAATTTAAAAACATTCGAAGAAAGGGATTCAGGGTGCACACAAAAAGTTTAGTCTCTGGTTTAGAATCAAATGCCTTTTTGCTCAGAGGGAATGAGACTCAGGCTGGTTGTGGGTGCTGGAGGACTGAGGTCCAGAAAGGCTGTTTAGAGCCAAGGTGTTTTGGCTGACTGACTGGTATTAAATGGTATTCCCAAGTGCCCCCATGAGAGGGGGTAATTTGCTGCAAGCTCTTGGCTCCCAATGAGTTGTTATGACTAGGTTTTTTTTATGAACAGGGAAACCTCCCAGGTCTCCTCACTGCCCCCAGGGGTTTCCCTGGCAAGTCCACTGATCAGGAAGGAAGCTCCCCCTGATCACTTCACAACTAGGAACCTGCAGGGAGCTGTCCCCTCCATATGCTTTCACATGTAGTGTCACTTCAACGTGAGTAATGAATGCCACACATTGGGTGATGTATTCTTTTAGGCTTATTAAATCACCTGGGTGCTTTTCTCATGGAGTGTTTTCATCAGCTCTCGAAGAGATATGAAATTCATGGTTGTGCTTTGCTCTGTTTAGATAATTTTGACATTTCCTCCACCCCCTGTATGGTTCATTATTTTTGTGTGTGTATTTGCTATAAAAGTAAAGTGCTTAAAATAACTAGTTTAGAGCTAGGCTGATAAAGCTAATAGATCCATAAATTGGGCCATGAACTGTTTTTTGAGAGGCCTGCTGTGCCTGAGAGGGGAGCTACGCAGGCTGAGTGGTGGAGGAGATGGGTGGACATAGGTGAGCGGTGGAGGAGATGGTGGATGCAGGATGAGTGGTGGAGGAGACGGGTGGACTGAATGAGACCCGGCACAGAGCAGGGTGTCCCGGTGCTCCTGCTGCTGCGCTGCTGTGTGTGGAGATTGAGAATGAACTGTCAGCGTATCCAGGAGGGAGTCCTGGCCCTCCAAGAAGGGCTGGAATAGGGTTGAGGTGGTAAATGCCACATTAAATTGGCTACAAGCTTTGCTCTGACATGGCCAGGAGCCCTGGCTTAAGGGAGTGTCCACCTAGTGACCACTCCCTTTACCCCTGCCTCTTTCCTTGTCGGATTCAGAAGAGAAGAGAAACCCAAAGGTCTCCTGGTTTCCTTCACCATATCTCGTCATGACTCAAAGTGGAATCTATATTTCCTACTTATTTATATTAAACACACATAGAATTTAAAAGGATAGCATGATGGGTAAATTATGTAATGTATGCTATACCAAGATCCAAGGACTGTGACTGTTTTGCCACTTTTGCATTGCCTGTGTATATTGTGTAGTGAAATGCGTGTGTGGGAACCACAGTAAAGTTTCAGGTATCAACCTTAAAACCTCAGCCGCACCTCCTAAGAATAACAATTTTATCTTTCATAATCACAATTTTCAGATACCTGATGAAAAATTAACAAACATTCCCTAATGTTATCTAAAATACAGTAAATAGTCAGATTTCCCCAGTTGTCCCTCAAATATTCCTTTAAATCCCCCTTTAAAGACCAGGATCCCATCAAGATTTACATGTTCTACTTGACTATTAACCTTTGCATTTCTTTAAGTCTAGAGCAAACATTCTCAATGTTTTTGGTTTCAAGATCTCTTTACACTTTTAAAAATATTGAAGGACTTTTGTTTATATGGATTATATCTGTCCATATTTTCTGTTAGAAATGGACACTGAGGCCAAAACCGGTTTGGCTCAGCGGATGGAGCGTCACCCTGCGGACTGAGGGGTCCCGGGTTCGATTCCGGTCGGGAGCATGTACCTGGGTTGCGGGCATGTCCCTGGTAGGGGGCGTGCAGGAGGCAGCTGATCAATGTTTCTCTCTCATCGATGTTTCTGACTCTCTGTCTCTCTCCCTTCCTCTCTGTAAAAAAAAAAAAAGAAAAAGAAAAAGAAAAAAGAAAAAAAATGGACACTGAGGACTTTTTAAAAAATTTAACAAATCTTTATTGTTCAGATTATTACAATTCTTCCTCTTTTTCCCCCCATAGCTCCCCTCCACCTGGTTCCCACCCCATCCTCTGCCCTTACCTCCCCCCCACTGTCCTCATCCATAGATGTATGATTTTTGTCCAGTCTCTTCCCACAGCCCCCACATCCCTTTGCCCCCCAAAATTGTCAGTCCACTTCCTTACTATGCCCCTGATTCTATTATATTCACCAGTTTATTCTGTTCATCAGATTTTTTATTCACTTGATTTTTAGATTCACTTGTTGATAGACATGTATTAGTTGTTCATAATTTTTATCTTTACCTTTTTCTTCTTCCTTCTCTTCTTAAAGAATACCTTTCAGCATTTCATATAATACTGGTTTGGTGGTGATGAACTCCTTTAGCTTTTTCTTCTCTGTGAGGCGCTTTATCTGACCTTCAATTCTGAATGATAGCTTTGCTGGGTAGAGTAATCTTGGCTGTAGATTCTTGCTATTCATCAGTTTGAATATTTCTTGCCATTGCCATCTGGCCTGCATAGTTTCTGTTGAAAAATCAGCTGACAGTCCTATGGGTGCTCCCTTGTAGGTAATTAACTGTTTTTGTTTTGCTGCTTTTCATATTCTCTCTTTGTCTTTTGCTCTTGGCATTTTAATTATGATGTGTCTTGGTGTGGTCCTCTTTGGATTCCTTTTGTTTGGGGTTCTGTGCACTTCCTGGACTTGTAAGTCTATTTCTTTCACCTGGTGGGGAAGTTTTCGGTCATCATTTCTTCAAATAGGTTTTTAGTATCTTGCTCTCTCTCTTCTTCTGGCACCCCCATAATTCAGATGTTGGTACGCTTGAGGTTGTCCCAGAGGCTCCTTACACTATCGTCAAGTTTCTGGATTCTTTTTTCTTTTTGCTTTTCCAGTTGAGTGTTTTTTGCTTCTTTGTATTTCAAATCTTTGACTTGATTCTTGCAGTCCTCTAGTTTGCTGTTAGGTCTCTGTATAATATTTTTTATTTCAGTCAGTGTACATTTAATTTCTAGTTGGTCCTTTTTCATATCCTCGAGGGTCTCATTAAATTTATCGGCCTTTTCTAGGAAATTCTTGGAAAACCTTATAACCATGGTTTTGAACTCTATATCCAGTCGTTTGCTTTCCTCCATTTCTTTCATTTGTGATCTGTTTCTTTGTCTCCACATTTTTGCCGCTTCCCTGAGTTGGTAGAGTAGCTTTGTGTGGTAGGTGTCCTAGAGGGCCCAGTGGCTCAGCCTCCTCCAGTTACCTGAGGTGGACACTTTTGGTGCACCCCTTTGTGGACTGTGTGCACAGCCTTGTTGTAATAAAGTCTTGATTGTTGTTGGTATCACTGGGAGGAATTGACCTCCAGGCCAATTGGCTGTGAGGATCAGCTTTGTCTATGCTGGGAACACTTCTGTGCTGGAGACACCCTTATGAGACAAGACTTGGAAAATTGCAAAAGCCTCTGTGCTCAGCTTGAATGGGGTGGAGTCTCAGGGCAGAGCAGACAGCCTTGGCTTCCCGTCAGCCCTGTCCTATGAGGTCCCTGGGTCTCAGTGTCCCTCGGTAATTGCTGCAAGCACCTCTGAGAGAAAGCTGCCCTTGAGGTTCACCCACTGCCTGACAGTCCAGTTTCTCCCTGAATGAGTCTGGGTTTCCAGAAACTCACCCAGAACTGGAGTTCAGCATAGTTCAGGAGCTTCCGTCTCCATCCTGCTTGGGAAAGCCAGCCACGCACTCAGCCGCCCGTGCACTCAGCTGCCTGTCCTCTCCATGCACGTGCATCTCCGTACCTCAACCTTTTGTAGCTCCTCTGAGTCTGAATGTGCTTTCCTCTTTCCTTCTAGTTGTAGAATTTCCACTCAGCCAGCTTTCCTGTGGTTCTGGATGGTGTCCGTTTTATCTTTTAGTTGTAGTTTTGATATTGTTGTTCGAGGCAGCCACCATCTTGGTTTCTCCGACACTGAGGACTTTTGAAAATGCAGGAATGCATGACCACATATTCCATTATCTGCTACAGCAATGACATCATCACACATTTGGGCTCTTATAGCAAAATACTAAATTTCTCACTTAGGAGGCTGGGAGTCCAAGATCAAGGTGCTGGCAGATTCACAGTCTGCTGAGGGCCCGCATCCATAGATGGCTGTCTTCTCTGTGTACTCACATGTCAGAGGGGTGAGGGAGCTCTGTGGGGTCCCTTTTATAAGGGTGCTAATCCCACCCTCATGATATAACCACCTCCCAAAGGCCCCACTTCCTAATACCATCACATTGGGTTTAGGTTTCAACATGTGACTCTGGGGTGGGGGGGTTCACACAGACATTCAGTCTGTGACACTGGAGATGCTTCTAAATGTCCTGCAATGCACAGGACAGCCGCTCCACAACAGGGAATTATGCAGCCTCACGTGTGAACAGCACCAAGGTAGAGCAGTCCCTGTCTAGAGCCACCTGAAATGAGTTTAGTCAAGTTCATCATTAGTTTGAGCTCAGGAGGTGCAATTGGATATTTATTGATGTTTAATGTCAGCCTCCTCCAAAGCTAGTTCATGTGCTGACTGTAGTCAACATTGAGAAAGCCCCTACTCAGTGCAAGGTACTGCGCTGGGCATGCTAGGGGATGCAGCCATGTAGAACTCTGTGGCAAGCCAGCATGAAAGCCATTGGAAAACTGAAGGGAAATGCTCTATTCTGGGTCACCCCTTGTCTTCATTTATCCTAGCCACTCACACTTCCCTCATCACAGACATTCAGGAGGGCACTGGGGGTCCTAAAGTTGGAGGCTGAACCTTGGTGGGGAAGTTGCGTTGGAATTGTCTGTTTTTGTTCACAGTGAAGCAGATATTCATAAATGGGGCAGTAGCTTCTCTATATGGAGCAGCCAGCACCCAGATGTTCCAGGTGCCAGGGAATTCTTCAGCAGATGGTCAGAACTGCTCCTTGGAACCCCTCACATGGGGCAGACACCCTACCCTCTCCCACGGACGCCTGCCCTTCTCACTTTCATCTTCTCAGTGTGCCTATTGTCAGAGCTGCCCTGTATGTCTGTTGGTCTGCTTTGTTTCTTTGAGTGGCTGGTTTTTTAGTGGTAACACCTTGAAGACACTGTGTCTCCTGGCTCAGGGGTCCTCCAGCCAAGCTGTACACCAATGTCAGTGAGATCTCAGTAAAAATGCAGTTTCCGATTCCTCCTCCCAGATGTCTGGTTGCAAGACAGAATCACACAGGGTTGCTTGCAGCGAGGTGAGAACCCTTGGAAATGTGCTTTACGGGCCAGAAAATGAGAATCCTATCACTGCAAAGGCTGGTGCCTGGTTCTCATGGCAAAGGTCCCTTTCCTTTTGCCCTGATTCCTGGATCCCATAGAAAGAGGATGAGGCTCCCACCTTTAAATTCTCCTCTGGCTTCTCTCTGTCTTCAGAATAAAATATCCCCGATCTTTCCTGGCCTTCCAGGCCCTGCTCACTCTGCTGCATACCCCCTCTCATAATGCGGCTGATGTCTCCTCTGTCACCCTGCTCCAGCTGCTCTAACCTTCCTTTCAGCTCCCTGAACGAGCTGTTTTCTGTCGCAGAACCTTTGCACTGCAGGCAGTCCCCTCCACTGTAAATATCCTGCCTCTTGCTTTCTAGGCAGTTGCCTCCTCCTCCTTCAGGGTCAGCCCCAAGGTTATCCCATCAGGCAGGTTGTCTCTAACCACTTTACTGCTCAAGTAGTTCCCCTTGTTATCTCGAGTACCATGCTCCTCCTTCCACTTCTGGCAATAGCCACAACTGACAAAATATATGGGACTGTGTATTTGTTGTCTAGCTAGGATCACAGGGAGGGAGCTGTGGGTCACTATTGTGGGCCCAGAACCTGGTTCTGTGTTTGGCACATCATGGCACTCAGTAAACATTCAGTGGATGAATGAATGAATGAATGGGTGCATGGCTGGACTTTCTCCATCTATTTTCCTATATGTACATAGTGCCACTAATCTTAGAACAGATCCTGGGAGGAAGGACAGGTTTGCCCCTGGACTTTTACGCTGGGTCCTGGGCCTCCTGTCCACATGCCTGCCAAGGCCAGACAGGCCATGCCACACCCTCAAAGCCCAGAGAAGTGGGGGCTGGTGTCAGCAGGCCTCAACTACTCAGAGGCCTCTGCTGAAAGCAGTTGTTGGCATGTGTGTCGGAAGAGCCGAGGAAATGTCAGAGGGTGAATGGGTCAGATAATCAGGCCCTGGCCATCAAAACTGCCACCCACTCAAGCCTGTCAGACTCTACAAGAGAAATCTTCCAGATGTGTCAGTTTCTTCACGTATCTAATGGCAGAGAAAAGGATGCACCAAGGGAGGCTCGTGGGGCCAGGGCCGATTGACTGGAGCCTTCTCCAGCTCTGACTGGGAAAATGCAATGCAGGTATGAGGTTCTTTACAGGAGGCAGCAGCTGGAGAGGAACAGAAATTCTATCAGAGTATGGGATATCTGATTAAGTTCCCAGTGTGTGAAATAAATGCCCAGAGAGAGCCTAGTTATCCCATTTCTCCCCTTCTCATTTCTTCCATGTGAGTGCTCATGAAACTAAGCAAAGCTGCACAATCCCTTGGCACAACAAAGAGAGCTAACTAAGGAGATTCTTCAGTGATATTGCATATTATTCCCATGGCAAGGTGCATTGCTCCATTCATTTAAGTAATATTATTCCCTGGATCTCTCAGGTATTATACCAGAGTCTTGGGAGAGAGCAGCAAACAAAACAGACCAGATTCATCTCCTTGGACCCTGCATCCAGGAGAGATAGACAGTTGTTAATTAAAGACACAAGTAAACAAGATACTTAAAGACTGTGATGAATTCCACAAAAGAAGAAAGCAGATGATGTGACAGGGAGTGGCCTTACATGGGGTGAGGAGAAGCATCTACTTAGATGGATGAGGAAATTACATAGCCAGGAAACTGAAGGATGAGTTACAACCCACATATCCTCCCACCTCCCCCCCACTCTTCTCTTTTAAATATAGAGAATAAATTTATATTTCTCCTGTTCAAAGAGTGAAAGATAATTTGTTGTTTGAAACATTCAGGTGGTAGATATATGATTTGTGAGCAAACTCAGGATTTTTCATGGTCTCCCAGGAGCACCAGTCTTGATTTCACCAACTCTCAGTTTGATGGATTAAACATCTCTTAGATACCATGTGGACTGCCCTAAGTGTTTTATTACTTCTCTTAATCAAACACATATAGATGACATGGGGAAAAGCCTACAAGTGTGTGGCCCTCAGGGTTTGGTTTGTTCTTTGAAGGTGTGTTCAGAGTCTACCCCAAAGTTAAAATGAGGTTAATAAAGATGCCTCTATCTCCATGTACTTTTATGACATATTAGCACCTATTTTGCTGATATTTACAAAGTAAAAGCATTTGGCTTTATTGATGCCCCTCACTATTTTTGTGGTTGTTGCTGCTTGTTTTTTTTTTAATTTATTTTATTAACAATTGCTTTTAGGTTTCATAATTATTTTATTTCATTTTATATGGGTTTATTTTATCCACCTCAATTCTTGAGTTGAAAGCATGGTTTAGTTATTTACTTTTTCTTGTTTTCTAATACATAGATTTAAGGCTATTCATTTTCCTCTGAGAACTACTTTGGCTGTATCTTGTCACTTTTGCTCTGCAAAACCTTGTCATTTGCTTTTATATAGTTTACTAGAGGCCCGGTACATGAAAATTCATGCACTGGAGTCAGGGGGGTCCCTCATCCCGGCCTGCTCCCTCTCACAGTCTGGGAGCTCTCAGGGGTGGGAGGTGACCCGGTGATCAGGGGAAGGCGACGCCCCATCACACCTCTGCTGCTGCCACTGCCGTCAGTGCAAGCCTCAGCTGGCCCTGGTTAGGTAACCAGGTGGCCCTGGGCGGCTGGGCAGCCCCATCCAAGGCTTGTCTCCACCTCAGGCTGGCCCTGGGGGACTGGGGGGCTGAGGAGATTGGGGGACTCCAGAGGCCTTGCCACATACCTGCTGCCCCAGTGGGGCTGAGGGGACTGGGTGCTGCCATCTTGTGGCGTGGGCACTGCCATCTTTGAGGGTATGGCTATCAATTAGCATATTCCCTCCTTATTGGCTGTGGTCGCCGCCTTTGAGGGCGGGGCAGTCAATTAGCATAGCCCCTTCTTATTGGCTGTGGGTGCCACCATCTTTGAGGGTGGGACAGTCAATTAGCATATTCCTGCCTTATTGGCTGTGGGAGCCGCCATCTTTGTGATGGTGTGAGGGCCAATTAGCATATTCCCTCCTTATTAGATAGGATAATTTTCATTTTGATTTTCTCTTTAAAGGTATAACTTAAAATTATAAACTATACATATAGTTTGGGAGGCAATTTTGTTTTTTTATTTCTAATTTTGTAAGATAGAATGTGGTTTATTAACTATCAATTCAAACAAAATGTTGAGATTCTGTTTGTGGTCTGGTACATAGACAACTCAAAAAATGTGTATTTGAAGATTATTGGGTTGATCAAATGCTCTATTGTTTTCTTATTTATTTCTTTATTTTGCTTTATCTATGGCTTTATTTTAATGTATCCTTTCTCATTGGTATTTGTGTGTGGAAGCTTTTTAGAGTTTTTGTTTTGTTTTGCTTAGCTTTAGCAAAAAGCCAGAACTTCCAAAGTAACAAGAAGAAAAAGAAAAAACCCTCCATCATCTCTGCAGGTTGGTCAAAGGGACAGGTTTGCTAATGAGATTTTTCAGTGAAGTCGGGCTGAGCTTATTGATGTAGTAAAACTGCCCATGGCAAGAATGTCTCAGCAAAGACTGAGGGGTCTGCCTCTGGACCACTTCTAGGCGATGGCAGTGGCTGCATTTGTTGGTTTATTTAATGAGACATACAGCACTTTGTGCTTCAGGGAGGGAGGGGAGACATTCTAGCAACCATATCATCAACCAGCACACTTTTAAAGAGGACTGTTAAAAAGGAATCACAAAAATATAAAATTAAAGTCATCTCTGAGGTCTTTGGCTGAACTGAATAAACCTTGAAGCAAAAATCATATATTTTCCCAAAGCTTAACACAGAGCTTTAGAGATCTGAAAAAGAATAGTGCTTCTAACAGAAGGCTTGATTGGTGACATAAAGCACTAAAGGTGGTTCTAATAACTCCTGGGGATGCTGGGAAGTACTTCTAGGGTGATCAGTGACACAATCACATGTTTCCAGGCGTCTCCCTTATGGGAGCATAAACAGGCTGTACTTAGGCTTGGATCATATCCTCTTCAGATTAAACTGTAGCCTTTGGGGAAGTGACAGGTAGGTGGGTGTGCATAACAACTCTTCATTTAACCAAACCAGCAGTTTCTCTCTCCCCTCTTCATTGTCATAAAGATGTCACTATTCTTCCTTTGTGTGTGACAAAGCTTTTGACAGCAGGCTCCTCCTTACCTCCCTCCCACTTGTGTTTTATATGCCTGTTTTAACACGTGGCTGTTCACCATTATCTGGGAAATGTGTATGTCTGGTCTGAAGTCACTAGACTGGTAGCAGATGGAGCGCACGTTTGAGACCTCTGGTGTAGATTCTCCCTGACTTGTTTATTTCATTCAATTGATGTGGGACTGGTTGCCCAGGCTTTGGGTAGGGCAGTGGTCGGCAAACTCATTAGTTAACAGAGCCAAATATCAATAGTACAATGATTGAAATTTCTTTTGAGCTCCAAATTTTTTAAACTTAAATTTCTAACGCCACTTCTTCAAAATAGACTTGCCCAGGCCATGGTATTTTGTGGAAGAGCCACACTCAAGGGGCCAAAGAGCCACATGTGGCTCACGAGCCACAGTTTGCAGACCACGGGGGTAGGGGAAGCATTACTGTAAAAGATGCTGTTATTAGCCAGGGTTCTCCAGAGAACAGAACCAATAGGATAGCTATAGAAATAGGTATATAGATATGTCTATATCTCTCATATACATATGTATTTACTAGAGGCCCAGTGCATGAAATTTGTGCACGGGGGGGGGGGCGGGGGGACAGAGGGTGTCCCTCAGCCCAACCTGCACCCTCTTCAATCTGGGACCCCTTGAGGGATGTCTGACCCCTTGAGGGATGTCACCTTGGACATCCCTCTCATAATCCAGGACTGCTGGCTCCCAACTGCCCTCCCCTGTAGGCCTGGTCCCCCCCAACTGCCCTCCCCTGAAGGCCTGGTCCCCCCCAACTGCCCTCCCGTGCAGGCCTTGTTCCCCCCCCCCCCCAACAGCCTTCCCCTGCAGGCCTGGTCCTCCCCCAACTGCTCTCTCCTACAGACCTGACTGTCCCCCAAACTGCCCTCCCCTGTAGGCCTGGTTCCCCCCAACTGCCCTCCCCTACAGGCCTGGTCCCCCCCCTCCCAGCTGTCCTCCACTGCAGGCCTGGTGCCCCCCAACTTCCTTCCTCTGCCAGCCTGATCACCCCCAACTGTCCTCCTCTGCTGGCCTGGTCACCCCTAACTTCCCACAACTGCCCTGCCCTGCAGGCCATCTTGTGGTGGCCATCTTTGTGGCAGCCATCTTGTGGTGGCCATCTTGTGTTCACATGGGGGCAGCCATCTTTGACCACATGGGGGTGGCCATCTTGTATCTTGGTGTGATGGTCAATTTGCATATTACTCTTTTATTAGCTAGGATTATTATGAACTGGCTTATTCAAGATCTGCCATTGACAAGTAGAGGCCAAAGAGAGCCAGTGGTATAGTTTCAGTCCAAATCTGAAGGCCCAAGAACCAAGAGACCTGCTGGTACAAGTTCTAATCTAAATGCAGAAGCAGACCACTGTTCAAGCTTGAAGACTGGTAGAAACACACCAAATTCTCCCTTACTCAGCCTTCTTGTTCTATTAGGTGTTCACCTGATTGGATGAGTGCAGTCCACATTGGGGAGGGCGATCTGCTTTACTCAGTCTACTGATTCAAATGTTTATCTCAACCAGAAACACCCACATAGGCACACCCAGAATAATGTTTAACCTAATGTCTGGGAACTCTGTGGCCCAGTCAAGTAGACACATGAAATTATCCATCAGAGCCGCATATGTAATATTCATGGTATGTTGCGAAATTTAAATTAAAAAGTCCTTGCCCACTCAATCCATTAGGAATATCTCAGCACCCATGTACAATAGTTGGACAACAACAACAAAAGTCTCAACTCAAAGCCAGTCAGCGAAAGACAAGTATCACATGATCTCACTTATATGTGGAATGAGCAAAATAAATTGATGAACAAAATAGATCTAGAGACATGGAAGCATGCAATATATTGATGAATCTCAACAGGAAGGTGCGGCGGGGGAGAGGTTAACTAAAGCACTTACATGTATATATGGAAACAGACTATAGTGGGTTGAAGGCCTGGGGAGAAGCGGGAGCAGGATGGAAGGGGTTAATGGCGGGGGTGGGGGACATCTCTAATACTTTCAACAATAAAGATATATTTTTAAAAAGGAAAACAAACCAAACAAACAAACAAAACAAACCCTAAGTTCTATAAAAACAAAACCTAAGGTACCTTATAAAACTTGGGAAATTCCAGAGAGCAGGTCTTTCCTGTGAGGCAGGATGGAATCTGGACCCTCCAACGATGCCCTTAGGGATCTGCCTCATTTTCCTCTGTTTTGGCTTCATTCTCAGGCAGGCTGTCTCCTCTAGGAGGGATGATGGCCACAGCAGCTCCAGACTGGGGTTTTACCACCTTTGCTCACCCAGAAGTAAGCATGAGCCAACTCTACAAAAGCCCCAGGGCTTCTGTTCCTTGGGTTAACCTGGATCAGGTACCCATCCCTAAACCAGAGGGAGAGAAAATGCTGACTGTCTGAAATCAAACCACAGGAAAATACCACAAGGAAGGAGTGAATTTTGAATAGAAACTTTGGGCATCAAAACTAGAAGTTAAATAAGGAAATACAATATGACCCAGCAGTTCCATTCTTACATTGATAGACCTATACAAAGACCTGTACACCAATGTTCATAGCAGCACTAATCACAATTCCCAAAAGATGGAAACAACCCAAATGTCCATCAACTAATGAATGAAGAAACAAAATGGGGTCCATCGACACAATGGAATATTTTACTCAGTCATGGAAAGGAAAGAAGTACTGATACATGCTTTGAACTAGATGAACCTTGAAAATATTATATTTGTATGAAAGAAGGTAGACACAAAAGGTCAAGTAATGTATGATTCCCTTATATTAAATATCTAGAATAAGCGAATTCACAGAGACACAAAGCAGATATGTGGTTGCTAGGGACTGAAGGAGTGGGGGTTGGGGAGTGACTGCTTAATGGATGTGGAGTTTCCATTTGGAGAAATGAAATTATCACAACTATCTAGTTCTGGAACTAGATAGTTGTGATAATTGCACAACATTGTGACTGTACTGTCACTAGTGATAAAGTTTATGTTATGTGTATTAATACCATAAAATATAAATATTAATCCATTTTGCATTAAAAAATAGAGGAAGCAAATTAGGAATGCTGAGTGGACAAAATCATAACCCATGTCCATAGGAAACTCATCAAGATCCAAACAAATACCAATTCAACTAGGATGTGGAAAATATGGAAACATATATGCATACACCTCGCAAGCACAAGACCTAATTTTCATTTGTAAGTTTCTGTTTTGATACTGCCTGAGGTCCTGGGCAGCTGTATAAGAGGCAGCTATCACTCTTTACAATGTGGGTTCTAGACTCACACGTGTTCCTTACAGCAGTGGTCGGCAAACTGCGACTTGCAAGCCACATGCGGCTCTTTGGCCCCTTGAGTGTGGCTCTTGCACAAAATACCACGTTACAGTGCGATTAAAACTTTGTGGCCCATGCGCGGAAGTTGGTTTTCGGCTCTCAAAAGAAATTTCAATCGTTGTACTGTTGATATTTGGCTCTGTTGACTAATGAGTTTGCCGACCACTGCCTTACAGGGATGTCTTTCTTATCAACACAACTATATGAGTTTATTGAGTTCCTATTATGTGCCTGGTACTTTTCTTAGATGTGTCATCCAAACTTGGATGTGTGCTAATGGCAAATCTAGTAACTACGTTTAATTAGCACTAACTATGTGCCAGAGTTTCTGCTAAAGACATTACTTATTTTCTAATTGGATTCTCACTACGGCTTTTTGAGAAAGGTGCTGTTATAATCTCCACTTCACAGGTGAGAAGACTGAGGCTCAGGGAACATAAGGAAATGGTCCAGCTGCTAGGTGGCAGAGGCAGGATTCAAAACAGACCCCCTGCTGTCAGAACTCCTGCTCTAAACCACCCAGCACAGTAAATGAGGGCATCAGTGAATACTGGGTGCTCCTCGGCCTCAGGCAAACCAGAGAAACATCCATTAGGATACACACATTAGACCATCTTGCTCTCATCTGTGGAGTCCCTATTTATAGAGTGCCCAGTGGATGCCATTTCTAATGTTAGCTGGAAGGTTTTCGTTGAAAGTTTCAATCTGCAGCTTAAAAGCCAAGCAAGGGAAGGAAAGAGTTGGGGCGGGGGGGAAGGGGGAAGGGAGGGATGTGCATGTGTTGCAAGTCACCAAAAGCTGTTCTGAAATCTAAGTGCAAGGACACCAGAGCAGAGAGATTATCATCTTATTAGTGTAGGAGGATAAAGATGATCAGGCAGGGCTGCTCCATTATTTATAGGAACCCAGCTCTTTTCTATACAATTCACTGAGGCATTGGATATATTTGTGCTGGAGATTAACACTGATGTTATTTTCTTTAATGTCTGTTTTTAGTGTATGCAATGCATGTTGGCATTCAGGAAATTCAGCCAGAAGAGAAAAACAATAGTATTAATTAGGAATGTCAGTCATGGGTGTTATGAAATTCAAAACTGCCAAGTTTCTGGAGCATTTAGTGGTAATTATAATAGACTGTGGAGACAAGCTGTTCTTCATTTCCTATAAAAAATGCACAGTTTGATGGGCAAGTGATCAAAGTGCTAATGCAAACCCTTGTGGAAGGGGTGCCTCTGCCACTCTGTTATTTTTAGGGCTCCACGCTTTTGCTAATTCAGAGCTGCCCAGAGAGAGCAGACCAGCTAGTGAATATGTGGCCCTTGTCTTTTTATAATTTAAAATTACTGCTTGATTTTTTTCAGTATCTCCACACAAGTTGGAGTGTGTGTGTGTGTGTGTGTGTGTGTGTGTGTGTGTGTGTGTGTTGGGGTGGTAGTAAATGATACCACCTCCCGGCCTGGCAGGATATTCAGATTTAAATCACACCTATAATCAATTTTCTCAAAGTAATGAATAATAAAACCTCATCGTATGTTCTTTGGGTAACCCAGTTAAATGGGTGAAAAGATTTGAATTTTTGAAAATTGAAATAAAAGGAGTGCTACTTAACTGAATTTTCTCAGATTTATGATTGGAAGTTTACATTTCTTGATTGTTTTTGGACTTTTCATATCAACCGAGGGGGAGGGAATGGGCTACATAGAACCATGGGGATGTAAGGATTCCATTTTCAGTACCCTAATTCCTTAGATTACCTTTATGAGCCTTAAAATAGCCTTTTGAGGCTGCCTGAGCAGACCCCAGCCACCCTGATGAGGAAATTCAGTTGCAGAGATCAAGAAACTTGCCCAAGGTTATTCAGATGCTCATTGTCAGAGAGCTCCTGACTTCATGCCTGGTGCTGTCTGCACCTCATTCTATTGCTTCCTGCCATATCTGGACATGCTTCAGGGACTTTGCACATGCTGTGATAGATGTCTGTTGTGTTGAACCTCTTAAGTCTGGCTGTTGGCATACTTCTTTCTTAAAGGACATGCACTTCTCTCTAGTCCCCAATAGGACCCAACTTGTAGGAAAGGAAAAGTGTGCCATGTTTCCTAAAAGAGAGAAGTTTTACCTGATTAAAAAAATAGCCAAACAGGGCTCAAAAAATAAGTCAGATTTTTCTAGGGAAGAGCACAGCATTGGGAGACTCAGGATCATCCATCTCTGTTTTTGGTTTTTTTTGTGTTTTTTTTCATAGTCACCACCTCCATTAGCTGGAAATGCTGATGTCAAGAGGAGAAAACTCTAGCTGTTTATGGTTTGCCTGTAATTTGTGTGACTTACAAGAAGCCTGGATAAATTCACTGGTATCCTTCAGTCCTAGCTGGGTGTGAGAAATAAAGGAGGGATGATGAGAGGTCCTTTGCAGTATGCTTGTGTCTGTGGGTTTTTGTTTTTAATAATTAATAGCAGGTCCTTCTTCATCCTGAACTTTCTCAGAAATAATTGGGTAGCTGAGGTTGGGCCAGTAATTACTGGGAGATGTGCCGGCCTTGGCTAGGCTGGTTTGTTGGTGCAGATGCCCAGCCCCCTCCCGTGGTTGGGAAGAATGTCTGGCCTCGTATCTGCACCCTTTGGAAAAGCAGGGCACGTTTTCCTGCTGACATGCACAAGCCTTATAATTTAGCATTAGAAAAGAAAAATGGTTTCAAACAAGAAAATATATTTAGAGCTCATTATTCAAGCAGGAGTCACAGAGAAGGGGCAAGGACGCAGCCAGTCAACGGGAAACAGCTCACATTGCAGGGTCAGAGGAAGCTCGTGCCTGGCACTCAGACGCCAGGCAGGAAGGACAGCAGGGTCAACATCAAAGTCAAGAATCAGTGAGGGCAGGTGCATGGGGTTGCCTCCTCCCCAAGCAGAGCCATCCTGAGCACTAGGAGAGCGGCTTTCTTGCCTGTACCTCCTCTCCCTAGCTCCCAGAAAAGGGCATTTCACAGTGAATTTCCATGTTCCAGCTGCAGGGAGGCCTCTGCTTGGTGTCCACATATTGGCATTGCTGTCACCCAAGCCAGAGCTAGTTGTCCCGTGAAGGGGGTCTTGGCGGCAACTGTCCAAGCTGGGCCAAGTTCATGTCCTCCTTTGGGTGGAAGGCCACCACTGCGGTGCTTCCCCATCTTTGACTTGCGTGTCTTTCCTCTCTGCCTGGCTACCTGCTGTGCTGACCTGCCAGCCCGCTGTCTCTTCCCACTCACTCTTCTACCATATCAGTGAATATAACACAGAGCATCCTGATCGTTCCTGGCCACGTTCCAGGGCTTGCAGCCTTGGACCTGTTTCCTGAGACCTGTTAGCACCACCCCCTTTAGCATTTTGCCTGCACTTTCTGCTTCAGCCTACAGCCTTTCTCCTCTCCATTGAGGCTGGTTACAAAAGGGAAGGGGGAATGAGGAAGTCTCAACACATCCAAGGGAACAGGAAGAAGAACTAATGCTTTTTGGAGGCATCGTTTTGATTGCTTTATAAACATTGCCCATTGCAATTTAGTCATTATTTCGTGCTTATCCATTATGTGTCCGGCACTTTTCCAGGTAAGGTGGGTATGCAATGGAAGACGAGGCAGATATATACTGTTATCCTAGCTCTTGAGTCTAGAAGGGGGACACATAGTTAAGAAGGAATTACAAGCACATTAAGTGTTATATAAGGAGCAGCATAGGGTATTTTGAAAATCTCTAAAAGCAACTGGGTTTAACCTGATTTAGGGGGGAGAGAAGGTGTTTCTAGGTAACTGATAGTTATGCTAAGATCTGAACACAATGTTTCTCTTGTGTGATCTCTACTGTCTTCTAAAATGGATATAATACTCATACCTATTTTGCAAGGGGGAGAATTGAAGTTTTAGTGATATGTGGTTCCATATTTAGATACCTGCTGATGATGATGGATCCAGGATTCATCTCAGGTTTGTTTGACTCTGGGACTCCTCTTTCTCCCATCAGGTTTTGGTTCTTCCTGGGGCTTTCCCATCACCTATCACAGAGTCTTGACAAAGGGATTTAGGAAGCAAAGGTACAGGGGGCTTTCTGGCTGACTCAGGCTTAGAACTGGAAGCATCTCATAGTTTGCATGGGACATAATGAATGTCAAAAACACAAACCTTGGAGAAAAGTTTGGATTCAGATCCTGGATGGTGACTTTTATAAACCTGTAATTTCAGGTAAGACATTTCTCCATCTCTATGATCAAAACTGGCATGCAAAAGTGGCTGTGCCTTGGCACATGGTAGCCTCTTCAAACTATCACAGCTTTGGGTCCTAAGGAAGGAGGAGAGGGTCTGAAAATCCCAGGAGGTTGTTCTCTTTCTACGAAGCCTTTTACTGCAGAATCATGTCTGGGCTTCAAGAGAAACCTTTTTGTGCCGGAAAAGAGAGGAGCATCTCTTGGGTTTTCAGCCAAGCGGCCACAGATGTGGACAATAGAGAACCCAGCTCACGTGCCCGATGGGAAGGAGACAATCGCTCCCCAAACACAGCTGCCTCCTTCTCAATTGGACCTAACATTGCCAAATAACGGAAACACAGAAAACAAGGCACGGAATAAAACGAGCTGTTTATGTTTAAACATGGCAATCGAACCTCAACACTGAGCCTTCTTGGATGGCACCCATGTGTCCTCTCATCCCGTGTGGCCGCCGGGCCCAGCCCATGGGTTTCCAAGACTGTGTTTCCCCTGTCTGTCAGGGAGAGAGGGGTGGTTTATGGCATCTGACCCAGACATCCTTCCTAGAGATGGGGTGTGGAGATGCTCCGCCCTCTGCACTTCTCCAGCAGCTCCAGGCAGTGCTGGCATCTCTCAGAAGTAAAGAGGGAAGGTGCAGAATTCCTGCTAGTTGCAGTTTTAGGAAACAAGTTCCTGTTTCAGGGAACATCTTCTTCTGTACATGAAGTCTCCTTGTCTGCAAAGCAGGCCTTGAGGCGGATCATTTAAAGGATAAAGTCATCATACCTTTCTACACCCCCCCCCGCCCGACTCATTTATTCACCCACCCTTCCATCCATCCATCTGTTCATCTACCATCCATCCATCTGTTCATCTACCCATCTATCTATCCATTATTTATAAAATTTCATTTGTTAAACAATTGTTGTGTAGCTGTCACCACACATTATGTATTGCACATATAACTTGTGTGGAGTTGTTAAGAGTTAAGGAGATTCTTGAAAGGAAGGTCAAATGGCCAGTAAGGGGGAACAGTCAGATGTTGCACCTAGTCTCTCATTTTTCCCTTTATGGTAAATTCTCTTCGATAGTTAACAGCCAAGTACTTGGTGTTTCCCACATTCTGAAAGGACAGGAGTGCCAATTTCCTCTAGGCTGTCGAGTGGGCAGCACCAAAGAGAAGACAGTTGCCAAGGTTCTGGTGTGAAATCCACCTGCACACTCAGGTTTTAGTAAAATGGAGTTTTGTTTTTGAGTAGTGAGGTCTAGTACAGGGAAGCCAAAGAAATAATGAGGAAAAACTGACTTGCCAAGGGTCCATGTTTACAGTGGACACTGCAGGGCACTGAGCCCAGCGAGAGGATGGCATACATAAGCTAATTAGATAAGTGGTCTAAGGCATGATGCTCAGACTTTACCTACTATTCATCTGCCCCCTCCATGTTATTTTTATTTGAAGTCAAGGTTGAGATAAATTAGTTGTATTGAGAATCAGTCAGCCACTATATTAGCTGCTGTGAATATGGCAGAGAACAAATGCAGATGTATTCCCTGCGTTCATGGGATGGACATGCAATGCAAAGAGAACTTGTAACATGGTCTCTCAGTCGAGTCTGGAGCAGGCATTTCTGAGTTCAGAGGGTGAACAGCAATTAACTAGGGAAAGAGTGTTCTAGACGGAGGAAATAATGTGCCAAGTCCTGGTAGTAAAGGAAACACTGTGTTCTGGAGGATTGTACAAAGTTCTTGTGAAGATGCACTGATACTTCTATGTGAGGAGCACGAAGTTAATGGTGTGGCAAGGGAGGTCCAAGTTCTTTAAGACCAAGGCCCTCAAGGAACTTTATCCTGAGAACCATTTGCTGAGGTGAGTGATAGAAGATACATGTGCATCTGCTGGAGTGACAGGAGGGGCGTGCATGGAGGATGTGTGCATGTGTGTGCATTTGGCTGCTCAGCATCTGAACTTCCTTCCTGCATTTAAGGAATCATTATTGGGTATTGATGGGAGTCTGGAAGCTCAAAACACCAGATAACTCATTCCTCCCCTTTCCTGGCAGCTTGATGTGGGCATGAATGTGGGCAAATCTGATACTTCCTCCTGGGACATTGGATCTGGAGGGAGAGCTTAGGAATTATTCTCATGGCAGCACCAACCAGCCAGTGTCCTGTGAACAAGGCAGTGTAATCCAAACCCAACTCTTCTATGGTGTCATTCTGGTTATGATGGCTCTTCAACCTCCATAGCAATTTTCTGAGCAATCCAATAGCTTTCGTAAGGACTCATTAAACAATTCCCTGACAGTGTCTTATAATTTGTAACCAAGAGCCCTGATCAATACAGGAAGTAAGTACATCTATGTGTTGGTGAGGGCAGGAGTGGGGTGATAAGGATGAGGGAGTCCTGATTATCTTTTTTTAGTTTTTAAATCAAATAGTGCTCAATAGTCAAATAAGCTCAATTAGGGAGTCATGTCCATGGTCGTGAATGGTTTCCTGGTTAATCATTGCTTTCTTCTGGATGCTTGAATCCATCCCCAGAACCCTGTTAGCCACCATAGACAGGCGAAAACCTCAGGTGGGGCCTCTGCTCTTCTCCAGTATTTCCTATTGCCCATGTTCTCTGGACAAATACTACTTGGAGTTTGTCTACATTTGTGTTCTCAGATGAAGTGATGACAATACATGCAGGGTGGTGGTCATTAAAATCTACTTTGGGTCAGTCCCCTGTTCCTACATGGATATATCTACTTACCAAAACTCTCTCTTCCCATTTTTATTTGCAAACCCAGCTCACGAGTAAGGGTGGACAGATTCCTGGGAAAGAGCTATGGCTTAATTAATAGTAATGTGAAGGATGTAGGTGCCTTGGTGATTGGGGCTCTGTGAATGCCAAATTGAATGGATTTGCAAAATGGGATAATTGAACTGTTAGCTGAACTGGAATTTAGCAGTTAATCACTTTTATGAAACCTGCATCTCAATTAATTACTCCATTTATCCCTTGTTGTAACACAGAGCTGTTCAGCTAATTGGTAAACAGGAGCCAGTGTACCCCAGAAAGGGCAAGGCTATTGTAGACACTGTGATATTTCCTATGAGTGCACATTTCCTTTCAATCTAGCAAGGAGTTGCCTGTTAGCCTGGGCTTCATGTTCCTTCTCAGGAAGGCACTAAACAACATGGCGAAGTCACGCTCATACATCCCAAATAGTACTGCTGCCCATCAATTCTGCTTTATGAAGTCCTCTGCCCAATTACTACCTGGTAATGAACTTTTTAGATGGTGATCAAGATAATGGGCTTCGCAGCAGAGCATTCCAGATTGAAGGTGGGACTCCACCACAGACTCCCAGTATGACATTGGACAAAATAATCTCCCCTCTGAATACCTGTTTCAGTCACATCTACCTAAGGCATGTTGTATTGAGGATTACATTTCATAATGAGAGCTAACTTTCTAGTACAGTGCCTGGGATATAGGCAATACTAGGTCTTACTATTATCTTTCACCTAGCAATCTTTTTTTTGTTGTTGTTTAAGAAAGGGAGACTTAAGGAAATACCTCTCTCCTACATTTATTGAGTCAGAGACAAGAACCAAAGGGGAAATTAGAGTAAGAAGGTGATTGATTTAATAGGAGTGAGTCCACAAAGACTTTAAAAAAGTCAAGGGACTTCCTGAGACTGGCTAGGAACAAAGGAAGGTGTAAGGGGCATAAGCTTTAGATGGGAGGTATGAATGCAGGGCATCATCAAGAAACCTTTTATTTAGGGAGGGGGCGCTTAATGAAAATAGGGCCTTAGTTGGCTGCTTGTTTTGCTTGATTGGGAGAATAAAGAAGCCCCATGTAAAAAAACAACAACTTCATTTTGCAGCCAAATTATATTTTAACATCCTAGTGAACCTTCTTCTTTTATTTAATTTTATAGCTCCCTCTCCATTCTAGGACCAAGACATTGAGCCATGGTGGGGGCGGGAGTGCTAAGGTAGGCACAAATCTGAGTGAAGGACTCCACTGTGGGCTGGAATTGACCTTCCCTTTCATGACTAAGGATTTCTTATGGAGTCAAGCCAGAGGTTTTTGGTTCCCTTGCTAATACATTTTTATTACCTCTTAGCAGATAGGCCTGTTAGAAGCATGGATTAACAATCATGAATATAGGTGGTAGGTGGTAGGAGTCATAAGAGCGAATGAGAGAGAAGGTGTTGAGAAGGAAGAAAAAAACTCTGAGGACATCACTTTGAGGAATGACAACCTTCTGGGGCCATCAAAAGCATTGGGCTCTTGTGAGAAACATTTTGGACTTTAAAAGAAGATACTATGTTAAGGTGGTTTACCATTCATCCTCACATTCAACAAACATTTACTGAGAATTTACTATGCCATAGGCCAGTGGTCGGCAAACTCATTAGTCAACAGAGTGGCAAACCACGGCTCGCGAGCTGCCATTTGCCGACCACTTCCATAGGCATAGTTCTAAGCATGTGTGTCTGTGTGTGAGAGTGTGTGTGTGTGTGTGTGTGTGTGTGTGTGTGTGAGAGAGAGAGAGAGAGAGAGAGAGAGAGAGAGAGAGAGAGAGAGAACATAAGATCCCATCCTTTAGGGTTTGCATTTGCAGGGGACTCAGACTATAAAATTAACCACAATAAAAGTATAAACTTAAAGCGTTCTAAGTATTGTGAAAGAAAAAAATAGGGTAAAGTGGTGATGAGTTTCTAGGAAGGGCCTGTTAGATAAAATTTGATGTGTGACCTGTAGTATTTAAAAGATCTAGTCATGCAAAGAATGGAGGGGGGTGTTCTAAGTAGTGGTATCAGCATGAGCAAAGGCCCTGAGGTGGCAATAAGACTAAGTATTTGAGGAATATATAATAGCAAGACTAATGTGGCTGCAGAAGAGTATGAGTGGTCTGAGCTGAGTCTGGAGGAGATAGGGCCTGGAAGGCCATAGTAAGGAGTTTGAGTATTTTCCTGTGTGCATTGGGATGCATGAATGCATCTTCCCCTTATTGAAATGCATGAGCACTGAGTCTAGAGGGCTGTGATACATTAATTCATGTAGGACACAGTCATAGTTGGGTTTCTGATTACTGTTTCATGTCAGGCACTGGTGTGTGCGACACTGAAAGCTATTAATGTAAATTAATGATTGTTCCTGCTGGCTTTGTTACTGTTTACTCCAACAAGGGATTAAATAAGTGCATCGTGCCTTTCAAATATGCATCCCTGAAAAACCTTACCATTGTAGGGGAGCCATGGATCCCTTTTGGGGGTCTAAGGATTAAAAAAATAACATCACACAGCTGCCGCAACTAGTCTTTGATATAACCTGGTTAAAATGAGGTAATCAGGTGGTGATGGAGATAAGAGTGACATGATTTGAAAATCACAGTCCAAGTACCTCTGAAACATATGGTGGGAGAGATTATCTGACTTGTACTAAGAGCTTTTGTAAATGTAATTACTTTCAATCCCAATAACCCTGGGAAGTAGGTATTATCCCATTTTACAGATTACCCAACTGAGTTTCATAAACGATAAAAAATTGGCCCCAAATCTCACAGCTTGGAACAAGAAGAGCTCAAGGTTTTATCCAATATCGTCTGACTCTAACAACACTACATTGAAGGAGAAGTGTCTAAGTCTCTGGCAGCTACACATTGAGTTGATGGAAGAGTTGGAGAGGTGCTTGAGTTTTCATCACCAGAACTGACAACCAGATATGTGAAATATATTACTGCTCTTTCTTTCAAAGTGAGAACTTCACATTTCAAAGACTGGCGCAGTCTCTGTGTGAGTCAAATGACTGGCGAAACACAGAGCCTTGCAAGTCATAGAAGTGGGTGTGCATCCTGGTGCTGCCTCGTTCGTAAATGGTGAATTATTTAACCTCTTTGGGACTCTGCTCATTAATTTAGAAAGTGGGGATAATAAGAGAGCCTATTTCTCAGGGTTATTGTGAGGATTTACTGAGATGAAGCATGATGATTACTTAGCACCATGCCTGGTGTATAATAAGCTCTTACTAAAAGTTATCCATTATTTTTCTCTTCCCAGAGAGATGTGAAGAATGTAATATGGAGAAAGTAAAATGTGTAGTTGCAACTGCAATGCCAACACCCACCATTTTATCGGAAGAAGAAGCCAGGAAACGATGGTTTTGATTTTGCTAAAGTCTAGAAAAATATTACTGATGTCTCAGGTTCTCTGAACCTGAGCTTTTCAACCTTGCATGCAAAGTTAAATCCCTTGGGGGAGGTTTAAAAATACTAGGGTCCCTCCCCACAGGTTCTGACTCAGCTGCACTGGGCCACAGCCTGGGCACTGAGACATTTTAAATCATCCTATGGAGTTCAAAGGTCCTAGGACACATCTCTCTGCCCCAGGCTTGATCTAGTTGGGCAGATGGATGACAACACAGTGGGTCTATACCTATCACATGACAGCAATTCTCCCCTCTTTTATTGACACTCACTGCTGTGTGCGTGGGTGTGTGCCTGTGCTCACTCCAGGACTAGCCTCATGTAAATTTCTCTTGATTCCCTGAAGCCTTCCAAGGACTCCATTGCTTACTGAAGTGACTTCTAAATGTGTTTTATATGGGACACAAAGTTGGGAGTGATTCAGCCTTTTCAATCAGCTTTTTCCTCAGCAGGGAGACATTGAAACTATCAAATTATATTTCAGACATATCACCGCACACTATAATGAAGTATACCAAAATGAATGCCTGGCTGGTGTATCTGGGTCTTGTTCTGAGTTGTTTATATTTATTTATATTTTAAGATTGCTCAGGAGTATTGGGTTCCCTGGGATGTGATTCAAATGAGTCTTTAAAATATTTTTATGTGATGCTGTACTTGTGTTCCAGGCGCCAGGGAGCATCCCAGCACAGGGCAGGAACAATTTATGTGGTTTCTCTGATATGGATGGGCCAAGTCATTAAAGGCTGGGGGTGGGCAGCCAGCCTGTGCTTGCTTTGATTAGGATCCGGTGTGAAGTGTGTGTGATAGCTGTAATGATCCTCTCCCCAGCTGAGATGAATTGGTCTCATAAGTAGACATGGAGAGAGGAGAAAAGAAGTATGTGTGGGGGTGGCGAGGCTTTAGCAAGACCAGCAGCAATTGGAACCATGTAGTTGGGTAACTATATATTGCAGCTCCAAGAGGCAGACATCGCCAACCTATTAAGGACATCATTGGCGTTTTGATTGGACACTGAGAAATTGATGCATTGCCTTTGGTTCTATTATGCTTTCAAACTTTAATTAAGTTTATACCTCTCCCACCTGGACCTCATAAATAGCCTCCAAGGAAGTCATTTGTCATGGAGGGGCTCTTATGAGTAGATTCATCTTTAAACATTACTATTGCTTAAAGTCTCACCTTAAATCCATCAACTCAACACGAGCTAGCATGCCTTACCCAAATTTTGATATATTATCCCAAAGGGTTATTTTCTGATGGGCAAGGGGCTAATTCATTAAGTTATTACAAGGTGGGAGAATGCAGATTCATTATTAGCTTTTCAAGTGATACAACTGATTAAAGAGAATTAAATTAAACTTTAGGGTGTTTATTTTCCCAAATGTATGTTAATCCATTCTCTTTTGTGAAAGGTCGAGCTCTTGGCCCAAGCTGAGGCCATCTCAGCCTAAATCTAAAGATACCACTGGTGGGAGTGGGAGATGGTGTCTTCCTCAAGGGCTGATGGGACTTCAGATTGGCATGGCCTCTTTGAGGAACAATTTGGGAGAGTCTACGAGTTTGAGAATGCACATTCCTAGGACATAGCAATTTCCCCTTTAATCATGTGTCTTGGGCAACTGTGCAGAGATGTGCACAAGGACGTTCACTGCAGCCGTGTTTGTAATGGCAGACATTTGTAAATACCCTGAGTGTCCATCAATGGAGGCACAGATAAGGGAAATGCAGTTCATTTATATGGAAGACTACCATGCACCAGTTAGGAATACAGGTAGTTCTTTTTAAAAAATATATTTCAGAGAGGCAGGGAGAGGGAGAGAAACATCAATGATGAGAGAGAATCACTGATCAGCTGCCTCCTGGACGCCCCCCACTGGGGGACGGAGCCCACAACCTAGGCACGTGGCCTAACTGGGAATGGAACGGTGACCTTTTGGATGGGGGAAATGGGACGGGGAACATGGTATTAATACTATTTGTAATGTTCTGTTTGTTTTGAAGACTGGAAATATAATGACAAAAATAAACATTTGTGGTTTGGGGTGTTAAGAATAAGACTGGTATGGGAACTATGCCAGAGACACCTGATACTCAAGGCCAATTAAAGCACAGAGGCCTTGTTGTCAATACACCTTACTAATATGTCCAAGGCCACTCTGTGCCTAGGCTAAGATACCATAAGCAGGTGCAAGGACACAAGCACAACAATCCCACAGCATACTGTACATGCGTGCCCTTCTGTAGCCAAAGTATGACTGATGTAACTATTGGCACAAAGCCTTATTTGTCTGTGGAATAATAGACAAGTTACTGACCAGCTAGTGTACTAGAGCCGCGGTTTGCCGCTCTGTTGACTAATGAGTTTGCCGACCACTGGACTAGACTAAATGTTACCGTGTAGTTGGAAGCTGTGAGGATTAGGCAATTGTGGCATATTGTGTGCAAAGAGGTAAAGGGTAGTATATGACAGTGGTCGGCAAACTCATTAGACAACAGAGTGGCCAACCGCGACTCGTGAGCTGCATGTGGCTCATGAGCCGCGGTTTGCCGACCACTGTACTAGAGTGTGAAGAGTGGGCTAGGGAAAAGCCTAGAGAGCTCAGACAGAGCTGAGAGCTGGTACTGCCACGATGTAAAGCTAAGAGCTCATAGAGAGCTCAGATATGACCACTATGTTAACCAGCCAGTGTGCTGGGAGAGAAGCTCGGAGGTAGTTACTATGTGAGGTTACAGAGAACAGCCAGTGTGCTGCGCAGGGGAGACAGGAGAAGCTGCTGAGGCTGAGAGCTTAGGTATCGCTACGATGTGAGGCAGTGAGTGTAGGAGGCAGCATGCAGCTGCTCAGATAATAGCTGTGGGTACAGAGACTGTTACTACTATGTGAGAAGGGTATGTATTTACCAGCTGGTGTTTGGCTGCCTATATGGGATTGCTGTGAAGGATTGTTTTGTCTAACGGCTATATGGCCACTGGCTTCTGCAATAAAGGCTCATTCTTATACACCCACAACCTCTCATGGCTTCTCCATTTAAGACTCAACATCCAAGAAGGTCCAGTCCCTAGGCAGGGGGGCTTGGACTCAACAGTTAGCATAGTGAGTAGGATTCAGGAAGAATTTAGAAGAATATATGCACTCAGGGAAACTCAGAGCAGCATTGCTCATACAGGGCTCTTGCTGTCTCTGACAACTATTTACTCTATTACATTTTGTGCTTTTCACTACTTTTTAAAATTCTCAAAGGAGGACAGAAGGCAGGCTCTTTGGGAATGGGAAGGGGTGTGTAGATAGAACCAGACCTGGAGTCTGCCATGGTGAGTTGTCTCACCTCCAGGGAGAGACTCCAGCTTGTCTACACAGGAGGCTAGGGAGGGATTTCTACTCAACAGTGGGTCTCCTTTCTTAACTTATTAGTATTTGACCTATTGCCTTTCCTAGTGGCCATATAAGCTGATGTTTCTACATATATGACTGCCCAAAGCACCCCACTCCAACTACTTGGCTCATCAACACAAGAAGACTCTTGATTTTAATGAACACAGTACTTAGGACAATCAGGAAAAAGAGTATTTGTCAATTGAAGGTAAGGTCAGAGTTGCTGTTTAATAAATTTCCTTGACTTCTCTGTGTGCTCCCTCCACCCCTCTGGCTCCTAGCCGTCCTGGGATGGACACCTTGACTCCCGAAATTGGGCCCAGAGTGGGAAAGCAGAAGCTGTTCCTTCTGATGAGATGGCAAAGATTTCAGTGTCCGGTGCCAGAAATTCCACCCAGTGTTATTTTTGGCACCTGGACATTTACACAGCATTTGGTCTAGGCCTGAGGTGACTCTGACTTCAATCACAAGCATGAAAAAGAGTTGGTGTTGAGGCCAGTATTAGTATTCAGGATGCAGGGCCGGGAGGGACTGGTTGCTGCCTTTGACATCTTCTCCGGTGACATGGACTAGGAATGCACAGAGCTTCCCAAAGAATGATCCATCATCCCAATGCCTTTCTGTTCTCTCTTTGCCTTGGAACCAGTGATTTCCCTACCTTATTTCACACTTGGAGCAGTATTTCTCTGCAAGAGTCCAAATTTTAGTAAAAAATATACTTTGAAAAATCAATACAAGATTTGATCCAACCAGGTCAAGCTCTCCTGCTGACCTAATCTTAATGCATTGTGTGAAGTATTTCTATTTATCAAACTCTTGTAAGTTTAAGCAAAAGCTGCGAGCAATGGTGTTCGGGTCTGAAAGAGAGGGAGCTCAGAGGGCTAAATTTAGATAACACCTGAATCGCTCTGCTGCTAAGTAGAATTTAATGGAGGTTCAGCTCTGCAATCTTCATAGGTGTTTGGCATGACAATTTGTTTTGTTTGTCAGGAAAGAATGCTTAAGGGGAAAAAAAGCTTTCTGAATGGAAACAAGAATTTCATATCAGCAAGGGCCATTCCAGTTTCAAGGCTGCTCATTTTCCATAAGAAGGGAGACATTCTATTTGTTGGACAGCTGGTTATCCTTGCTTTGCCAATACATTTTGGCCTCTTGAAACATGTATTCCTCCTGGGTGAAAATACAGGGAGTACCCAAAATGCCCAAGGATACCTTTTCCTCTCCTACTCAGATATAATGTGGTTGGATTGGTCCAGATATGAGCAGAGTAGTTAGTGGCCTGAACTGGTCTCCATGGGTTACACTAAAGAGAAATTCATGGGAGAAATCAAGATGGCGGCATAGGTAAACACCTAAACTGCTGCCTCAAACAACAATATCAAAACTACAACTAAAAGACAAAACAGACACCATCCAGAACCACAGGAAAGCTGGATGAGTGGAAATTCTACAACTAGAAGAAAAGAGGAAAGCACATTGAAACTCAGAGGAGCTACAAAAGGCTGAGGTATGGAGGTTCGCACGTGGAGAGGAAGGGCGGCTGTATGTATGGGCGGCTGAGTGCGCAGCTGGCTTTCTAAAGCAGGAGGGAGAAGGAAACTCCTGAATGCACTGAAATCCAGTCCCAGGTGAGACACTGGGAAACCAGACTCATTCAGGGGGAATCTGGACTGTCAGGAAAAAGAAAGCCCACTGAGACTTGGGAGCTGCAGGAGGCAGAGGTCTGGAGGCGCGCGCGCTCTCCGACAGGACTGACTGCTGAATGCACAGGAGGCTGAGTGCGAGGCTGGCTTTCTAAAGCAGGAGGGAGACAGAAGCTCCCGACTGCGTTGAACTCCAGTTTCGGGCAAGTTTCTGGGAACCCCGACTCAGTCGGGGAGAAACTGGCAGTGGGTGAAACTCCAGGGCAGCTTTCTCACAGAGGTGCTTGCAGCGATTACCAAGGGACCCTGAGACCCAGGGACCTCATAAGGAAGGGCTGACGGGAAGCCAAGGCTGTCTGCTTTGCCCTGAGACTCCACCCCATCCAAGCTGAGCACAGAGGCTTTTGCAATTTTCCAAGTCTTGTCTCATAAGGATGTCTCCAGCACAGAAGTGTTCCCAGTGTAGACAAACCTGAACCTCACAGCCAATTGGCCTGGAGGTCAATTCCTCCCAGTGATACCAACAACAATCAAGACTTTATTACAACAAGGCTGTGCGCACAGTCCACAAAGGGGTGCACCAAAAGTGTCCACCTCAGGTAACTGGGGGAGGCTGAGCCACTGGGCCCTATAGGACACCTACCACACAAAGCTACTCTACCAACTCAGGGAAGCGGCAAAAATGCGGAGACAAAGAAACAGATCACAAATGAAAGAAATGGAGGAAAGCAAACGACTGGATATAGAGTTCAAAACCATGGTTATAAGGTTTTCCAAGAATTTCCTAGAAAAGGCCAATAAATTTAATGAGACCCTCGAGGATATGAAAAAGGACCAACTAGAAATTAAATGTACACTGACTGAAATAAAAAATATTATACAGAGACCTAACAGCAAACTAGAGGACTGCAAGAATCAAGTCAAAGATTTGAAATACAAAGAAGCAAAAAATACTCAACTTGAAAAGCAAAAAGCAAAAAGAATCCAAAAACTTGACGATAGTGTAAGGAACCTCTGGGACAACTTCAAGCGTACCAACATCCGAATTATGGGGGTGCCAGAGGAAGAGAGAGAGCAAGATACTGAAAACCTATTTGAAGAAATGATGACCAAAAACTTCCCCACCAGGTGAAAGAAATAGACTTACAAGTCCAGGAAGTGCACAGAACCCCAAACAAAAGGAATCCAAAGAGGACCACACCAAGACACATCATAATTAAAATGCCAAGGGCAAAAGACAAAGAGAGAATATGAAAAGCAGCAAGACAAAAACAGTTAATTACCTACAAGGGAGCACCCATAGGACTGTCAGCTGATTTTTCAACAGAAACTATGCAGGCCAGATGGCAGTGGCAAGAAATATTCAAAGTGATGAATAGCAAGAACCTACAACCAAGATTACTCTACCCAGCAAAGCTATCATTTAGAATTGAAGGTCAGATAAAGAGCTTCACAGACAAGAAAAAGCTAAAGGAGTTCATCACCGCCAAACCAGTATTATATGAAATGATGAAAGGTATTCTTTAAGAAGAGGAGGAAGAAGAAAAAGGTAAAGATAAAAATTATGAACAACTAATACATGTCTATCAACAAGTGAATCTAAAAATCAAGTGAATAAAAAATCTGATGAACAGAATAAACTGGTGAATATAAGAGAATCAGGGGCATAGAAAGGGAGTGGACTGACAATTCTCAGGGGGAAAGGGGTGTGGGGGGTGCGGGAAGAGACTGGACAAAAAGTGTACACCTATGGATGAGGACAGTGTGGGGGAGGTAAGGGCAGAGGGTGGGGTGGGAACTGGGTGGAGGGGAGCTTTGGGGGGAAAAAGAGGAAAAATTTTAATAATCTCAACAATAAAGATTTATTAAATTAAAAATAAATATATAAATAAACAAACAAACAAATAAGACAGAAATTCATGGCCTACCCCAGTGGTCAGCAAACTGCGGCTTGCATGCCGTGGTTTGCCGCTCTGTTGACCAATGAGTTTGCCAACCACTGGCCTACTCAATGCCTCATATGTAAGCAATGACACATGTTGAGCTGTGAAATGGCAATGATGAAATTAAAGATCACTCAGGACAAATAGAAAATATCTTTTGCAGAAATGTTAGGACATTCTATGCAACCCTAGGAAGCAGAGTGGAGCCTCTGAGTTTCAAAGAAAACTAGAACTAGAGACCCAACAATGGCCAAGGTCCTCTTTATTTCCTTTCTCTAATGCAACTCTAAAGGCTCAAACCTTAGGGTTCCGGAGAGAGACAAAATGGCAGTGGAATAGATGGATGTGTCCTGAGCCTTGTCCCAGAGCAAATAGAGTGAGCAGCTGAAATGAGGGGAATTCAGCCTGAATTGGTGAAGGAGATGCAGCTGGTGGGACAGATTGCAGCTAGAAAGGGCAGAGGTCCCCTGGCTAAAAGTGAAATCAAGGATCTAGACAGGAGAGTCTGCCAGACCTCTGTGCTCAGAGGGTCAGGGAGAAACTACACAGCACCAAGCCACATCCCTGAGGACAGGCAAAGCATCTGACTGTGAAAAAAGGGTCCACGGGACTGTGGGAAATAGGGGATTTTGGTTCTTGGAGTCTGGATTTTGGACCTGAGTTCAGAGGCAGCCCTGAAGGGCTGGCCGGACCATGCAGTGCCATCAGGAGAGGAGCTTGCAGGGATGCAGTCCCTCCTTGCTCTGGGGCCTGTGCCTTTCTTTACTGAACCTAGTTCATAGGACCTTTTGGATACAGACACTTACCCATGGCTGAGGTATGGGAGAAGGTGTGGACTTGTGTAATCTGGGGAGAGTGAGCAGTGGTCCAGGAGAGGTGGTAGCAAGTCTGGTGCTGAGTCATACCTGAGCCTCAGTGGCCATTTTCTCCTGAGACATAGCCCCTCCCTCCAGTCTCCAAGCAACCAATATAGCCACACCCATATCCCACCCTGAATAATACAAAGAAATCTGAATACTCCCTGAGGTCATAGGAAGTGGCCTAAAGAGAAATCTTTAGCCCCAGGAAAGCGTAAACTGAGAAACAGTACAGTACAGACCACCGGGATCATGAGCCAGCCAAAGGAACGACACTTCACTTTTTTCACTTTTATTTTTATTTTTTTATTATCCCTTTTTTCCCCTTCTTTTCTTCTTTGTTTTCCTGTTTCTGTTTGTTGCTTTATTTTCTATTTGTTTTCACATTATTTTTTCATCACTATTTTTTATTTACTATTTTTAATTTTTTATACCATTTTTGAAATCAAATTTTTTGTAAATTTATTATTATTTTCTTCTCATTCTCTTTCTTCTCATCCACTTATTCCCTTTCTACTTCCTCAATACTAAATTGAGGTCCTCACCATATTCATCCAATTCTTAATCTTATTTTCAGTATATAAGCTCAGCATCTACAGATTCTGCCCCAACCCTCTTTGCTGGGTGTGTGGTTTTGTATTTTTTTGGTTTATCTATTGGTTCTGTGGTGATATATATATTATTTTTTTCCTCCTTTCTCTTCTTTTGTCTTTTATCTCTTATCTTTTTCTCTCTCTTCGATAGCATTTGTGCTCTCTTTTCTCTACCCTAACTCTCCTTTCTCAGGTAGTCACTTATATTGGGGTTATTGGTGTCATGAGTACATTTGTGCTTAGTTCCCTCTGTGTTGTGTCTTATTGAGGTGAATTTAATCCTGTCTGGCAAAGGGGCTCGAGAGCAAGCCTCATAACCAGACACCTGGAGAGGAAATTCAATCCACAAATGGGTCAATAAGACCCCAGACCCAACTATAGAGGCAGGAAGAATGCGGCAGTGAGGGGAAGAGCATAAGTGAGTGAGGGAGTAAAAGAGGAATGTGTGGTCAGGTGGTGTGTGTGTGTGTGTGAGGCACAGTTAGATCCCACAGGACCTTCAGGGGCAGGCTAATCAGGCTCGCCTAACTAGGCAGCTTCTGCTACTTTTGCAAACAGTATCAGGAGGCCAGCTTGTCCTCAGAGGCCTAGCCTTTTTGAAGGGGAGAGCTGCTGTAACTGGGTTCCCAGCCTCAACTCCACCCAGAGTGCCCTCAGACAACACCTGGGACTCTACATCCACTCCTGCCAGGGACCTGCTACCTAGGATGTGATCCCAGGGTCAATGAGGCTCCAGCCACCCTAGGTGCAGGCTCCTGTGAGTTCTGAAGCACGCTCCCCTCTGACCAGCCCAACAATTTATCCCAGGGCACTGCAACCACGTGAACAGCAGACACGTGAGCAGCCCTCTCTTGTCCAAGGAGCAGCAGCCCCATGATCAACCTGCCCCAGGTCTAAGAGCAGCAGCTTCACGTGGCCTGCCCCTGTCCAAGGAACAGCAGCTGTGTGAGTGGCCAGTTACCCCGTCTGAGGAGCAGCAACCACGCAAGCAGCTCGCCCAATCCGAGGAGCAGCAGCTGCTTGAGCAGCCCGTCCCATTTGAGAAATAGCAGCAGCACACAGCCAGCCCCCATCTAAAGAAAAGCAGCCACACGAGCAGTCCACCCCTATCTGAGGAGTAGCAGCCACATGAGCAGCTGACCCCCGTCCAAACAGCAGTGGACATGAGAAACCAGTCCCCATCCGAGGAGCAGCAACCTCATAATCAGCCACCCCCATCCAAGGAACAGCAGCTATATGAGCAGCATCCCCCACCAGCCAGAGGAGACACCACTGCTGCGAACAGCACCCACCAGAGGAGCCACTACCAACTGAGAAGCAGTTGCTACTGTGACTGCCTGAGGAGCAACCACAGCCTGAGAAGCCACTGACACCCAAGGAGCATCCTCTGCACAGCTCGATATCTAGCTCTGTCGGTGAGACCAAAAATGGGTAGACAAAGATACCCCCAAAGGAAAGAAAAGGAGGAATCACCAGAAGAACAGCTAAGTGAAACAGAGGCATGCAATATGTCAGAAAAAGAATTCAGACTAAGCTTCATAGACTTCATAAACTGGATGGAAGAAAAAAATCAACACCTTATGTAAAAATCAAGAAGAAATGGATGAAAAAAATCAACAACTTATGTAAGAATCAAGAAGAAACGAAGAGTGATATAGCTGCAATAAAAAACACCATGGAAAGTTTCAACAGTACACTAGGAGAAGTGAAGGACCAAATTAGCAAATTAGAAGACAGGGAAGCAAAACACAGCCAAACTGTATTGCAATTGGAGAAAAAAATTAAAAGACAGGAGGAGAGCCTAAGGGAGCTATGGGACAACATGAAATGATGCAACATACGAGTAATAGGGGTGCCAGAACAACAGGAATAGGAAAAAGGGTTAGAAGACCTATTTGAAGAAATAATGTTGGAAAACTTCCCTGATGTGGAGAAGAAAAAAGTCACACAAACACAGGGAGTCCTAAATAGGATGAACCCGAAAAGATCCACACCAAGACACATCATAATTATGATGGCAAATATTCAGGACAAAGAGAGAATCCTAAAGGCTATGAGAGAGACAGAAAGTTACATACAAAGGAGCTCCCATTAGATTATCAAATGATTTCTCAACAGAAACACATTAGGCCAGAAAAAAATGGAAAGAAATTTACAAAGTGATGCAAACCAAAGGACTGAATCCAAGAATACTCTATCCAGCAAGGCTATCATTCAAAATTGAAGGGGAAATAAGGAGCATCATAGGCAAAAAAAACCGCTAAGGGACTTTATCCCTACCAAGCCAGCAATGCAAGAAATGCTAAAGGGACTGGTGTAAAAAGAAGAAATAAAAAGGTAAGAAAGAACACAGACACAAAAAATAAAAATGGCTACAAACAAGTACCTTTCAATAATAACTTTAAATGTAAATGGACTAAATGCTCCAATCAAAAGACATCGAGTGGCTGAATGAATAAAAAAAAACATGACCCATATATATGCTATCTACAAGAGAAGCACCTCAGAAAAAGGGACTCATACAGACTGAAAGTGAAGGGATGGAAAAACATCTTTTAGGCACATGGAAATGAAAAAAAAAATCTGGGGTAGCAGTACTTATATCTGACAAAATAGACCTCAAAGTAAAGGCCATAACAAGAGATAAGTAAGGCCACTTCATAATAATAAAGGGATCGATACAACAAGAGGATATAACCCTGATAAACATATATGCACCCAATGCAGGAGCACCCAAATACATAAAAAAAACTCCTGGAAGATATCAAGGGAGAGGTCGACAATAATACAATCATAGTAGGGGACTTTAATACACCACTGACATCACTGGATAAATCCTCTAGACAAAAAATGTAACAAAGAAACAGCAATTCTAAATGACTCACTAGATCAGATGGACCTAATTGACATCTTCAGAGCATTTCACCCCAAAGCCACGGAATATATGTTCTTCTCAAGTGCGCATGGGTCATTTTCAAAAATAGACCACATATTGGGTAATAAGCAAAATCTCCCCAAATTCAAAAAGATTGAAATCATATCAAGCATTTTCTCAGTGAACAATGGCATAATATTAGAAAAAAACTATAATAAAAACATTCCAAAAACTTCAAACACGTGGAAGCTGAATAGCATGCTATTAAACAATGATTGGGTTATCAATGAGATCAAAGAAGAAATTAAAAACATCCTGGAGACCAATGACAATAAAAACACAGCAATGCAAATACTATGGGACACAATGAAAGCAATCCTGAGAGGGAAGTTTATAGCTCTACAGGCCTACCTCAAAAAACAAGAAACAATGGTAATAAATCATCTAACTCAACAACTCAAAGAATTAGAAAGAGAGCAACAAGAAAAGCCCAGTGTAAGCAGAAGGAAGGAAATAATAAAGATCAGAGAAAGGAATGACATAGAGACCAAAAAAAAAAAAAAAATACAAAAGATTAACAAAACCAAGAGCTGGTCCTTTGAAAGGATAAACAAGATTGATGAACCTATAGCCAGGCTCACCAAGAAACAAAGAGAGAGGACCCAAATAAACAAATCAGAAATGAAAGAGGAGAGATAACAACAGACCCCACAGAAATACAAAGGATCTTTAAAAAATACTATGAACAACTCTATTCCAACAAACTGGACAACCTGGAGGAAATGGATATATTCCTGGAAAAATATGACCTTCCAAAACTCAATCAGGAAGAATCTAAACATCTCAATAGGTCAATATCTATGGAAGAAATTGAAGCAGTTATCAAAAAGCTTCCAGCAAACAAAAGCCCAGGGCCAGACAGTTTCACAGTGGAGATTTACCAAACATTCAAGGAAGAACTAAAACCTATCCTCCTCAGACTATTCCAGAAAATTCAAGAGGAAGGAATATTTCCAATCTCCTTCTATGAAGCCAGCATCACCCTAATACCAAAACCAGATAAAGATATCATAATGAAAGAATTACAGGCCAATATCCCTCATGAACATAGATGCCAAAATCCTCAACAAAATTCTAGCAAATTGAATCCAGTACTGCATCATAAAGATCATATACCATAACCAAATGGGATTTATCTCAGGAATGCAAGGATGGTACAATATCTGCAAATCAATAAATGTGATACATCACATAAACAAATTGAGAGATAAAACCACATAGTCATATCAATTGATGCAGAAAACGCACTCGACAAAATCCAACACCCATTTTTTATAAAAACTCTCAGCAAGGTGGGAATAGAAGAATCATATCTCAACATAATAAAAGCCATATATGATAAACCCACAGCCAACATCATACTCAATGGACAAAAACTAAAACCATTTTCCCTAAGAACAGGCACAAGACAGGGATGCCCACTCTCACCACTCCTGTTCAACATAGTACTGGAAGTACTAGCCATTGTGATCATACAAGAAGAAGCAATAAAAGGCATCCAACTTGGAAAAGAAGAAGTAAAACTGTCCTTATTTGCAGATAACATGATACTGTACATAGAAAACCCTAAAGACTCAATAAAAAATTATTAGACTTAATAAATGAATTCAGCAATGTAGCAGGATACAGATTTCACACCAAGAAATCTATGGCATTTCTATACACCAATAGTGAACTTACAGAAAGAGAAACTAAACAAGCAATCCCATTTACCATAGCAACAAAAAATTAAGATACCTTGGAATAAACTTAACTAAGGAGGTAGAAGACCTATACGCGGAAAATTACAGGACACTGAAAAAGAGATAGAGGAAGACATAAACAGATGGAAGAACATACCATGTTCATGGATTGGTAAAATCAACATCATTTAAATGTCCTAACTACCCAAAGCAATCTATAAATTCAATGCACTTCCCATTAAAATACCAATGGCATATTTCACAGACCTAGAAGGCACTTTCCAAAAATTAATCTGGAATAAAAAAAAAGACCCCGAATAGCCACAGCAATCCTGAGAAAGAAGAACAAAGTAGGTGGGATCTCAATACCAGATTTCAAGCTGTATTACAAAGCCACTGTTCTCAAAACAGCCTGGTACTGGCACAAGAACAGACATCTAGACCAATGGAATAGAATAGAGAATCCATATATCGACCCAAACCACTATGCTCAATTAATATTTGACAAAGGAGGCATGAACATACAATGGAGTCAAGACAGTGTCTTCAATAAATGGTGTTGGGAAAATTGGACAGATACATGCAAAAAAAAAAATGAAACTAGACCACCAACTTACACCATACACAAAAATAAACTCAAAATGGATACAGGACTTAAACATAAGATGGGAAACCATAAAAATACTGGAAGATCCACAGGCAAAGAATTCTCAGACATATGCTGAAGCGATTTCTTCATTGATACTGCTCCTAGGGCAAGGGAAACTAAAGAGAAAATAAACAAATGTGACTATATCAAAATAAAAAGCTTTTGCACAGCAAAGGAAACCATCAACAAAACAACAAGAAAGCCCACTGCATGGGAGAACATATTTGCCAATGACATCAATGATAAGAGTTTAATCTCCAACATTTACAGGGAACTCATACAACTTAACAAAAAGAAGATAAACAACCCAATCAAAAATGGGCAACTGACCTAAATAGATACTTTTCAAAAGAAGACTGAAAGAAGGCCAAGAGACATATGAAAACCTGCTCAAAGTCACTAATCATCAGAGAGATGCAAATCAAAACGACAATGCGGTACCATCTCACACCTGTCAGAATGGCTTTCATCAACACATCAACAAATGACAAGTGCTGGAGAGGATGTGGAGAAAAAGGAACCCTCGTGCACTGCTGGTGGGAATGCAGACTGGTGCAACCACTGTGGAGAACAGTAAGGAGTTTCCTCAAAAAACTAAAAATGGAACTCCCATTTGACCCAGTGATCCCACTTCTAGGAAAATATCCCAAGGAACTACAAATTAATCAGAAAGGATATATGCACCCCTATGTTCATAGCAGAACAATTCACCATAACTAAGATTGGGAAACAGCCTAAGTGCCCATCAGCAGATGAGTGGGTTAGAAAACTATGGTACATCTACACAATGGAATACTACGCTGCGGTAAAAAAGAAGGAAGTCATTTGCAACAACATGGATGGACTTGGAGAGCATTATGCTAAGTGAAATAAGCCAGGCAAAGAAAGATAAATATCACATGGTCTCACTCGTTTGTGGTATATAATGAACATAAACTGATGAACAAAAACAGATCCAGAGACAGAGAAATGTCAATCAGAACGCCAAACCTCAGGGAAGGTAGGGGATGGTGAGGGTAAGGGGGAGAGATCAACCAAAGGATTTATATGCATGCATATAAGCCTAATCAATGGACACAGACAACAGGGGGTAGGGACATGAATGGGGGCGGGAGGTAATGGGGGAATAAGGACACATATGTAATACCTTAATCAATAAAGAAATTAAAATAAAAAACAGAAAGAAACCTTAGGGTTCCACCTACCAAAGACGGACCTCACCTCTTCCCATGACAATCGCTCCAAACACTCAAAGGCCGGATTTAATTTGGACCATCTTGGGCCAATTAGCCAACTTTGTATATCCATACCCTAAGCTCCGGAAATCTTGGTTATGGAACATAAATGTGGCACATGGGGGTCCCACTCTGGGTACAGGGTCAGCCCAGAGAACTGGCATTGCGGGAGGGCAGCCCCTCCAGGAAGGTGAACTACGGTGCTCTTCCTGCCATTTGTCTTAGTCCCATCGCAGGTGTAAGGCTCAAGCACATCGTTTACCAGTTACCTATTGGTAATGCGGGTATTGTAATACCTGCCTTTCAGGGTTGTAACAAATAGTTAAATAATACATATTCAGGGTGCAGTACAGTGCCTGGCATACAGGAGGCAGCTGGTAAATTGTAACTGTGGTTGTAATAGTGGTGAAGTTGGTGATTGGCCTCAGGACATTGGAAGATATGTCAGTTGCCTGCTCAAATTCCTATGGAATCTCCTATATGCCAGGCATATAGGAAATGCTGTACTGAGCTGGATGGGGGCTTGTTTGGTGCAGTAGGAAAGTCTTCTTTGGGCTTTAGAGCATTTCTCTTTGTCCTCTGCCAAGACCAGAGGCCATCAGGACAAAGGTTTCTTGTGGAGTTTCTGTGTTATGGTCACATTCATTCATTCACTCATGCTTAGATCAGATGTACACATATTTGAACTATTATGTCCCAGGAACTCTTTCACAACCGGGTCTACAATGGAGACCAACACACAGAGAAGGTCGAATTCATTTTGCAGCAATCCCTGGTGGGGGGATACAGACAAAAACCCGAAGGAAGAAATCAATCACCAATTTGTATGTTATTATAACTACAAGGAAGAAAATAAGCTGGGTGATGTGGAGACGATAGGTTGGATGGTCAAGGGAGGTATCTCTGAGGAATTGACAGTGCCACTGGGAGCATGGGAAGCTGCAGCCCTGCAGGGAGCCAGCAGAGGCTGTTCCTTACCGAGGGAAAGCCCTCAGTGTGCTCAGGGAGGCTAGTGCAGGGGTGGACAGTAGTGAGGAAAGAGGAGTGTGGTCGGAGTGGTCAGTGAGGTCAGCCCAGTTAAGACTCCCTCGCTGAATTGCTTCTGAAAAGCTATCTTAGTTGTCAGCTACTGGTCTCTTCTATTTTACACAAGAGAGAGTGGGGTTCAGAGAAGTATTAAATGACTTGCCTGAGGCTGCCCCACTAACAGGTGCCGAGATGGGATTTAAGTCCCATCCACCTGGCCTCAGAGCCAGAGCATTTGTACTGCCTGACCTGCCCCTACCATCTCCCTCCTCTGGTCACCTGTGGGAGAGCTGAGACTAGGCAGAGAATCACCATCCACCTCAGCTGGCAACTCAGCGTTTTCCTGCTATGTGCATTTTTACACAAATGTCACCCAAAGCACGTCAGGTATTGATTTGGGGGTTACAAATAACATTTAACAAGTAGGCTAATTCACAAATACAGAACCCACAGAGAATGACGATTGTCCATGTGTGTGTGCGCGTGCGCACGCTACACTAGTAGATGCATAGAGAAACTCCTTCCTGGTTTTGAAGAGGAAGCTGTCTTTGCAAAGGCCCTCTTGGCAAGGAGCTGTAGGCGGCCTCTGGGAGTTGGGAACCGTCTCCCACCAGCAGCTGGCAGAAAAAGGGGCCTCAGTCACACAGGTGCAAGGAGGTGACTTCCACTAATGACCTGAGGGGGCCTGGAGTGGACCTTTCCCCTGTGGAGCCTCTGAGGAGTCAGAGCCCCAACCAGTACCTGGATTGCCACTGGCGAGGACCCTGAGCATAGCACCCAGCACTCCTGGTCCGGAGACATCATAAAACCATGGGTGTTGTTTGGAGGTTCTGCGTTTGTGACAGTTTATTACGCAGCAGTAGGAAAGTAATGCAGGAGGTGAGTGCTTATACATTCTAACAGGAGACCAGGGAACCCCTCATTGAGGAGCTCAGCTCCTTTTTTCTAGCGATTCTGGTCTGATACCTGGTTGCTGAGGATCCAAGCCAAGCAAAGACGATGGGCCACCAGGACATGGCCCACCAAATGCAAGAGAGTACTGAGACCAGCCAGAGGGAGGTGGCCATCAGGCAGCTGAGAAACAGAGAAGTGAGACCACACCTGGAAGACCAGGTAAACAATAGAGATGCTGAAGCTAAAGACATAGCACCAGCAATCTATCAGCTGAGAGGACAGAAGTAGGTGGGTTCTGAGATGAAAGCATTTATTCAGTTTTGCAAATGTCTACATTCACTACATAATTCACTCTTTTCCCAGCCACTGTGACCCTGGGATGTCACATTAAGGTGTTTTAAGTGTCGGCAAGTTTTTAGATCCCTGTGAAGGCAGTATTCTGGTTGCCATGGAAGAAGGCTGAGTGGACAGACGTGGGTGTAGTGCATCCTGGTGTGAATTGTTAAGCACATCCACCTTCTCTTGCCAGCAGGCCCCTTAGATGATAACTGCCCTCCCTCCTGCCACTAATGTCATCGCAGGCGATGACAGCTGTGGGTAATGAGGCTTGGACACCAGCCAAACTGTAGACGTTTGCATTAAGAGAAAATGATTTTCACTTTACCATTAGTGTAACTCTAATTTATTTTAAAAATACACGTATATTATACACACAGAGCAAAAATAAAAGCTGAAATTGCATTAAAGCAATGAATATGCCTACGTGGAGGGTATTGGGATGAATTTTATTTACTTTGTCTCTTTTTTTATTCTTTTTTGTCCTGCACACCCTGCTTGTGGAACAATAAAAGGTTAAGAGACTCATGCTGTGTGGGGAAAGAGGGAAATTCTGCGGAGACGCCAGGACCCTCTTTCAGCCACTGCCCTGGACAGCGGGTAGGGATGGATTTTCCTGTGGGTATTTGCAAAGGATGCAATATGCATTCTGGTTTCAGAACTTTTTCTGGTTTCTGGTGCCAGTGAAATGAAATAAACTTTTTTATTGAATTTATTGGGGTGACATTGGTTAATTAAACCCTGCATGTTTCAAGTGTACAACTGTATATCACTCACCTGCACACTGCATCGAGTGCTCACAACCCAAAGTCCAGTCACATTCTGCCACCATTTATTCCCCCTCTACCCTCTTCCACCTCTCCCCAGCCCCTTTTCCCTCTGACAATCACCATACTGTTGTCTGTGTCTTTTTTCTTCTTCTTAATCCCTTCACCCAGCCCCTCAACACCCCTCCCCTCTGACAGCTATCAGTCTGTTCTCTGTGTCTATGAGTCTGTTTCTATTTTGTTTGTTTTGTTCATTAGATTCCACATATAAGTGAAATCATATGGTATTTGTCTTGCTCTGACTGGCTTGTTTCACTTAGCATAATACTCTTCAGGTCCACCCATGCTGTCAGAAAATGTAATACCTTTTGGGAAATGAAATAATCTTAAAAGTCACCTTCAGGAACTCCTCTTGCTGCTCTATCCAAGCAGGGGCCCACGCATTTGGTTCCCTTTGCCTGGAATGCCCTCCTTTCCTTCACAGAACAGGAACTCTTCACTCCTGAAACCCCATTCAAGGGTCACTTGTTTGTGAAAGCTACCCTTGTCCAGAGGAGGCTGGGGTTGGGCTAGGGGACCCTCCCCAGTGCTGCCTCCACTCCCCACCCCATTAGATGTTGTTATGGCCCTCATCGCCTGTTTTCCCCAGTTAGCGTAGATGTCTTTGCTATCTATTGCCAGTATCTAGCAGAGAGCTTGGGGGCACAGAGCAAAGTGCTCAGTAAGTGAGATAAATTTGAGCTTAGCTCTCATTTTGCCTAGAGTTGAAACTGGAGCCCAGCTGTGCTTGGCTGAGAAGTAACCCTAAAAGCGTGGGAGTGAGCAGAAATGTGTGGCCAGGGACTTGGCATTCAGCATTTTTCACTCCCTAACTGGGTGTGCATACAAGCCTGAGGGGTAATGATTTACCAGCCTCATTTTCCAAGACCATTATCCTTCATCTTGACACACTATTAAAATCATTTAATTATCACTATTTTGCCTTGTCATGATGGAGCCACTGTGATCCATTATATAGGGTTTTCAGGTTTTCTGCTTGCCACCTATCAGTGAGGGCAGAAGTTGAGAAATTCTTCAAGTTTGGGTTCTGCAGCTTCGTGAACAAGACGTCTGGGTGAAATTAGCAGGCATTTTGGGGTGTTTGGAGCATCAGCTGGACTCCGTTTTCACTGAGAGCTTAATGATGCTCAGCCGTTGCTTCACTGCACTCCTGCTTCCCTGTTCTGCAAACACTTGATCATCACTGCCCCGGGATTCGGGTTTTCTCTGCCTGAAGCACTCTTTCCCAAGGGCTTTGCCAAACCAATTCTTTCAAATGATAGCTATTAGAGATGCTGGCTCTGGCTCCCGATTTAAATTAGACCACTCACCTCCCTCTGCCCCTCGCCCCATTTGTTATCACACCACTCTGCTCTTGTTCGATTTTCTAATCAGGAATGCAAGATACATTTTATATTAATAAATTGGGAAATACAGTAGTGTATAAAAGTCACCTGTAATGATCCTACCACCTTGGCATTCATGATGGTAATCAATTTGGGGTGTTTTCTTTCAGTGATTTTCCTATGCATGTACATTTTTAATTTTTACCTTGCTTTTCTTTTATTTCTAATTTTGTGATGGAAATTTTCAAACACTGAGAAGTAGGAGAGGAGACCATAAAAAGTTCTCCCGTGCCCATCACCCATCCAACAATCATTACGTTTCCATACATCAGGGCAAATAGTGAATAAGGAAGAAAAGCCACAGCAATAAGAGCAAGCAGAATGGTAAATCAGCTAGAAATCCCCAGCAATCACCAGAAAAGCACCATTTTGCAGCTCCTAATGAAATAATAAAGGCAAGCAATAATGATCAATAACTGCTAAAACCATTAGGTGACAAGGTGATGAGGAATTTGATGATGGATGGATCAGGATGATAGCATGTGAACCCCACATACAATTTTAGAGTTTTCCCACCAGGAGTGGGAAACTCAGTTGCTAGGATCCTTCTTACATGATACAATAGGAAATGCCCAGCACCACTCATGATATGGTCTTGCTAAAAAGAAAATAAATCACACCTGAGTCCAATGAAGCCTTTAGAGCTAATTGACAGTTACAGGAAATATGAGGGTCAGAGGAAAATGTTAAACGTGATTTTAGATTTGGATAAAAACAGCAAAATCCATAAAGTGGGAAATCCTAGCAGAAAATTAGAAAATAATATAATGCACCTCCAGTACCCACTTTCTAGCTTTCTCACATCTTAACATTATTTTATATATTGTTTCAGTGCTTCAGAATTTGTAAAGACTTTTTAAAAGTGTGACAGAATTGCCACCTTGATCAGTGCCTGAATTTTTATTCCTATAGGTACTCTCTAAATATACTTCTTTTGTATTTTTATTTCGTTTTACTTTTTGAGGTGATATGTCATTGTGATTTTTTTTTTAAAAAAATAATTCTTTATTGTTAGAAGCATTACATATGTCCCCCTTTTTCTCCCCATTGACCCCCCTCCAGTCTACCCCCACCCCCAACCCCAGGCCCTCAAACAAAATCTGGTATCCCATGCATCCTTTTTACTCAGCATTGTTTGTGTGTGTTTTTTAAAATGCATAACTCTAGTATTCGATTATGTTATGTGTAATATTTTCCTGCACAATTTGTTATCCATTTTCATATTGATGGACATTCAGGTTATTTTGTACCTTTTTTTCTCTCTTTTTTAAAAATTGATTTAGAGAGAGGAAGGGAGAGAGATAGGGACAGAGAGAGAGAGAGAAAGAGAGAGAGAAAGAGAGAGAGACAGACAGAGACATGGATGTCAGAGAGAAACATCAATCTGTTGCCTCCTGCCCACACACTGACAGGGATTGAACCCACCATCTTTTGGTGCACGGGATGACGCCCCAACCAACTGAGCCACCCGGCCAGGACATTTTGTACTTTTTTAAACAACAGTCCAATGAAGATTTGTGAGTGTACATCCTTGTGCTTAGATTAACTACGTAGGTGTGAAATTGCATGGTCCGAGGGTATCTACATCCTCAGGTTTACCAGATGTTACTAAAAACATCTCCAAATGCTCCAGTCTTCACTATTTTTAGTCCTTCACACCTCTATGTGAATTTAAAGAATAGTGTGTTAAAATTATTATTTTATGCAGAACAGTCTGATGAAAATTATTATAGTTTTGATATGAATTATATTATAGTTATTTATTTGTTTTTATTGTTGACACTGTTCCAAATGTCCCTCATTCCTCCCCTTTCTTTCCTTCATCTTCCTCCAGGCCTTTGCCACATTACTGTGTCCATGGCTGTGAATATATGCATATATGTTCTTTGGTTAATCTTTTCCAGTCTCCCCCACCCCCCACCCCTCTGAATTTATCTGAGAAGCGTTTACATCTTTATTATATTGTTTCCTTATATTCGAATATGGTATATGTCTCATCATTTTTGAGCATTTTCTTTGTGTCTGTCAGTTATATATATATGATGTATATAATACATATAATTTGCTTATATATTTAAATGATTTCTATATAAATGATTCCTGTCTACATATATTATGTAGAAAATATATATTTATATTTAATTTAAGTAATACTAAAATTTATTTCTTGGTACCTTATAGGTTTTTGTACTATGTGAATAGGATATTCTTTCTCATATAAATTTGAATTGTTTATTTCTGAATATAATAATACTATTGAATTTTATATATTGTTATCCAGTAATGTTGCTAAATTCTTAATAATGCTAATAACTTGGCTGTAATTATATTATCCATATCACTTGTCAAGACTGTTTTGTCTACCTTTTGAAGCTAAATAAATAAATAAAACATATATGTTTCTAAAGGAATTTAATATAATATAATATCTTAATTATATTTATAAATATATAATTAATTACACATGTAATTATATCAACTAATATGTTTTTTATATGTACTTATTGACACTGCATTTATTATCTGTTGCATTAGCTAGAAGACCAAGGGGGCAATGATGAATAAAAGTAAGTGTAGGCATTCTTTACCTGTAAATAACCTTATTTGGTTAAGAATTTTTCCTACTATACTGAATTTGCTAAGAGTTTTTGTTAAATATTACAAAACACCTGTTCTGCATGAATTGTTATGATTATATGCTTGCTCCTTAATCTTTAAATGTAGTGCATTACCTTAATAGGAGCTCTGATTTTGAACTATTATTGCATTCTTGGATTAAACCCTATTTGATCAGGATGTATTGTTATTTTTAGACCTTGATGAGTCCATTTTTTTAGTGCTGTGTTTGACATTTTTACATCTATGTTGATAAGTGAGAATGGTTTATGATTTTCTCTTCTCATACTGTCCTTGTTTGGTTTTGTTACTAAGGTAATACTACCCTCATTAAGTGAGTCATTACTTTCTTTTTATACTTTCTGAAAAAATTATATAGGGCAGAAAATTACCTGTTTCTTGAAAATGTGATAAATTTTACCTTTTCAGTGAGCTCATTAGGTAGGACAAGCAACTTTGATGACTGATTCTGTTTTGTTTTTGGTTGTTGGCTTATATTTTACTTTTTGAGGTGATATCTTATTGTGATTTCTTTATTTTTATAGTTAATTTAGTAATTTGTGTTTTTCTAGAAAGCTATACATGTAATGTACTTTCTTTGGTTTTCAGTGTGTAGCTGCTTATAGTTTACTCTTTTAATTTAACAATATACCTAACAAAAGTATCATATGACCCAGAAATTCCAATCCTGGGTATATACCCAAAATACTTGAAAACTGGTGTCCAAATAAAAACTTCTACACAAATATTCAAAGGAGCTCTGTTCACAATAGCCAAATGGTGGACACAACCCAAATATTCATCAACTGATAAATGGATAGACAAAATGTGGCATAGCCATACAATAGAAAACTATTTCTTCATAGAAAGGAATGAAGTACTGATACATGCCACAACACGGATGAAGCTACGTGAAAGAAGCAAGACATGAAAGGTCACATAAGTATGATTCCATTTATATACACTGAGTGGCCAGATTATTATGATCTCTGAACACATAATAATCTGGCCACTCAGTGTGTGTGTGTGTGTGTGTGTGTGTGTGTGTGTGTGTGTGTGCGCGCGCGCGCGCACGCGTATATTAGGGGCCTGGTGCATGAATTTGTGCATGGGTAGGGTCCGGCCAGCCTGGCCAGGAGGAGGGGACATGGGCAGTTGGCTGGTCTGCCTGCTGGTCAAATTCCTGGTCGAGGGGACAATTTGCATATTAGCCTTTTATTATATAGTATATACACTGAGTGGCCAGATTATTATGTGTTCAGAGATCATAATAATCTGGCCACTCAGTGTAAAATGTTCAACATAGGCACATCCACAGAGACAGAAAGGAAGAGATACCATTAGGATTTTGATAGGGATCCCATTGAATCTGGAGGTCACGTGGGTGATATGGACATTTGAACAACATTAAGTCTTCCAATCCATGAACACACTGCTCTCTTTTATTTATTTATTTTAATTTTTTTTATTGTTTTAAGTATTACAAATAGTAGTACATATGTCTCCTTTTTTTCCCCCATTGATCTCCCCCCGACCTCCCCTACCCCCCAGTACATGCCTTCACCTGCCCGCCCTTCCCCCCGCCCCAGTGTCTTGTATCCATTGGTTGTGCTTATATGCATGCGTACAAGTCCTTCGGTTGGTCTCTTACAGCCCCCCTCGCCCAACCTCCCCTGTCTTCCCAATGTAGTTTGACAGTCTGTTCAATGCTTCTTTGCCTCTGTATCTTTTTCCCACCATTTCTTTCCTTTAAAAAGTTTTGCCTTTGCAGACTAGAAATAAACATATAATAACAAAACAAGACAAAACAAAAAAATGTTTGAGTCCCAATTTCAATGTCCAACAGTTCTGAGTCCCCGTTTCAATGTTTAACAGTTCCTTATGTGTACATGTCAGCAATGATATCTGGATGGTGGGCACATGTTGGCAATGCACGTCCGACCCTCTCTGGTTTGGTCCTAGGTAACCTGCAGCGGTACACAGCTGCTGACTGCTCGCGTGGCAAGGCGTTGTCAGCGTCTTCCATCTCTGGACTGTTTTTTCCTCTTGTCTTCATGGTTGGAGTACACCTGTCAATTCCTCTCTGTTGCAGGAATCCACCTGGTCTTGGGGTTGTTTTCTGAAAATATACAAATATATTCTCGACCACAAGTTAATAAAGGAATCTTTTCTATATAATTGATTTGGGATCCTTTTTATTTTTGTTCAAACTATTTTCCTTTGTCTTATTTAGACACCATGTGTGTTTTTAATGGCTGTCTTGCTGTTAGCATTGCAAATGAAACTTAATTTGGTAAAGTAAAAATTTTCTAGATGTAATTTACTTATAGGATATTTTTCCTTACATGATATTGCCCTACTATCCCCCCCCCCCCTTTTTTTTTTATTAATGGAGGTTTTTGTAAATTTTATAATGCAGTCTTGATAACTTTAAATTAAATTTTTTTTTTTTTTTTTTTTTGCCCACACATATGACTGCTTTAGGTTCATTGCATGTTCAGGAATTTTACCATGAGATGAACTACCAATAGAAATTTTAGTTATTACTTTAAGAACAGCTTTTTGTCCAGTACAATTAACTTTACTTGAATATTCACTTATTTCAATTAGCCTATTTAAATTAATCTGAAAACTCGATTACTATTTTACTGTCAAATTTAATACTCTACCAACAATCTTAGTTTACCCTGTAAATATTAGTGGGAAGGATTATTTGCATTCTTGAGTGGGCCCTGACCATTCCAGATGCTAGGCTGAATTTAGATATAGAGCAGCTGCTGTCGGCCAGGTCTCTTGTCTGTTACCTGGGTCCCGATCTGAGCTGGGCCAAGTCTCTGTCTGTCACCTGTATCTTGATGTGAGCTGGGCCAGGTCTCTTTCTATTGCCTGGGTCCCGTTCTGAGCTGGGTGTGGGAAGCACGAAGCAGCCATGGGGGCAGGAGACCTCCCTCAGAAGGGGTGAGGGGTCCAGCCCCTGCAATGTTGGGGGGGGTGAGGGTCTGTGCCCCACTTCTGTTGCCCCCCCAAGTTCTCTCCTGATGGCCCCTCTGTGACTGTGCCTGTCTTAGGTTGTTCCTTCCTCACACTGCTCTCTTTTAAAAGGTGAATTGATCCAGTTACATATATTGTGATCCAGGTTCATTTAGACTTTTAGAAACCACCTCATTTTCTTATTTTTGTTCTCCATTTTTTCCCTTTACTTCTCTCTCTTACCTTTTCTTTTGGATCAATCAAGTTTATTCTATTTCCTCTACAATGGTTTGAAACAATAGTGTGTATCACTTTTTAGTGTAGTGGCTCTCACCTGGGCAAGTGTGCCTCCAGAGAGACACTTGGCAATGTCTGGAGACATTTTGGTTGCCAACTCAGGGGTGGCCTTTGCTAGGTAGAGGTCAAGGGAGCTGTGTGGGAACCTCTTTCACGTCCCGTGTGGTTCAGGGTTCTGGTTCAGGGTTCGGGTTCTGGAGAAGGCCGCACACAAATGAAAAGAGACTAGAAAAGCATTAATTTGGGAATATTGGGGGCCAGGTGGGAGTCCACCTCTAGGGTGAGGACTACCACCCTCTCTGGCTTTGCTATCCCTTTTATTAAGGTTATGGGATATACCCATATCCTTTAGGCAGGAAATTCCAATAATAGCCAATCAGCAAAAATTTACATAAGACTAACAGGTGGAGGCTGCTTCAACTACCAATGTCTCAACTAAACAATGAGTGATTAGCTCCGACCTTTCAGAGCATTTAAGGTTGAAAGGCCTTCTGGATTCCCTTTCCAACTCTCTCTATTAGTGGGACAATTATCGGTTTCCTATAGAGCTGCTAAACATCCTTCAGTGGACAGGTCAGCCCTCCACCAGCAGAATTATCCAACCCAGGTATCAGCAGAACCAAAGTTGAGAAACCCTTAGTGGTACCATGGCATGGTTGCTACCAGGCATTATCTGTTCATTCTGTTTCTATTAATTGAACTTTTAGTTTAATATTTTTGTAAAACAGTTATTTGTAGTTAACATTTAAAATAGATTGCTAACATCTTTTGTCCATTTCTGGGATCAACTTTGTTTAGCATATTCCTTTGTATTTATATTTATTCTGAAGCTCACCTGGACAGTTCTTCTGGTGAGGGTTGGCATATGGTAAGCTCTCTCAACCTGTCTACTTCTGAAAACATGTTGCCTTCACTCCTGAGTGAGGTGGATCTAAAACATTAGATTCAGAGTAATTTCTCCTGTTATTCCCATTCACTTGTGCTCCTTGTGAAAGTCTTTTGTCAATTCTAAATGACACTTCTTTGTAGGCAATAATCTTTTTTCTCTGTCAGCTTTTAAGAATTTTCTTTATTTCTTATGTTATGCAGTTTCAGTATGCTGTATCTAAGTGCACATTTTATTTATTCTAATTAGAATTGTCAGGGAATCCACATTGCTTCAACTTTGAAAAATTATGCATGGGGACTTGATTGCTCCTTCTCTGCCACTGTCTTCATTCACCTCTGGGACTCCTATTAGATGCATGTTGGAGCTTTTCAACCAGTCATTCTTATCTCTTACTTACCTTCTTTGTTATCTCCTTTTCTCTCCTTAGTGCATTCTGGATCAGTTCTTCAATTATCCTTCCTGTGATCCCGATTTGGCTCCCATTCTCATGTGTGAACCAATCATGGGCTGGCCAGACATAGATCACATGTCCACTCTAACCCACAGAGGCTGAGAGAAGGCAAGGGGAGCATAGTTCTTCAAAGAAGAATAAAATAATGCTACTAACTCTAAAAGGAAGAATGACGGGTAGGCAAAAACAGGAGATGTGCACTGGAAATAGGCCCCACTTCTCCTAATGAGCCAGCAAACCCTATGTGTTGTAGAAAGTCCTAACGAATCAATCTTGGCTCCATGTCAGCTGTCCCTCGCACTGCGTTATTGCCTAATTGCCTGTCTCCTCTGCCAGACCATGTACTGTCGGCCTCTGATACTAGGTCTTGTCCACACTTAGCGCTGAAATAGGACAGAGAAAGAACTTGGGCTCCAAAGTAATTCAAACCCATGCAAAGGGAAATCATGTGAAAATTTATTCTGTTTGTAAAGTAAAGGACTTCATGGGGGGAACATCACCATGCTCACATTTGCCTCCAAAGACTACTCTGTAGCCAGATTTGTAGAGAGCACCAAAATCCACTTTCTTGCATGTACTGTAGGCAGATAATCTTTTGATGACCATCCTTCCAGAGCCCATCTATTATCTGAGACATCCTTGAAAACTAGGTTACCCAGAGGTTTTTCAGGCCATTTCAGCCTTTCTGGAGCTTGAGTTTGAATGCCAATTTTGAATAATCTCAACTTTCTAATTTGAGGTCTGCAAGTTCCTTCAAACAACAGAAACCACAAGAGAGTGAAACCTCTGTCTTGCTTGATGCTGCTCTTTCAGTGTCTAGAACAGAGTCTGACAAAGAGCAGGAGCTGGATAGCTATGTGTAACTCTGTGAATAGAAACCTGGGTTCCTGGAAAGGTCTGAGTAGCTATTATGAGAAGGGTGTGGGGAATTAGCAGAAAAGTACTAAGCACTTACTAGTAACTTGACTAGAGAGGAAACAAAAGGGTAATTGGTGTGTAGGTATCTGAGCATGCAAACTTTCTTGCCCTAATAGTCCTAGAAGAGAACAGGAGTTGAAGAGGGGTCTATACCTTCTTGGTTGCTGTTGTACTTTATTGAGGTCCATTTTAAAAATAAGCTTCTATAGCCTCAATAAATGATAACACTGAGACTATGGGTATCAGTCAACCCATCTCTAAAATGGGGATAATAATTATGTTGACTTCATGAGGACTTGATGGATAGGATGAGATGATGCATGAAAATGCTGCATGGGGCCTGGCATGTAGTGGACTGTATACTTGTGTTGTGGAGCTAAGCAAAGTAAATGCTCTCATTTTAAGACAACTTTCCATGTCCAAATCAATGGTCTTGATGGTTGCAAAGATGGGGAGAGGGAGGATATTTTTCATTCTCTTGTGTCTATTATAGTTTGGCATACTTTAGAGTGCTTCAGGATGCATCATAAACTTGACCTTCTGTTAGGACATTTAGTACACAGTTATTTTATTTCCTGTGTGCCAGGGCCAATGCTAGGTACTAGGGAGACAGTGATGAAAAGATACACCCAGTCTTTGCCCTCACGGCAGTTTAGGGTATGAAAAGGGGAATGAATGATCAGACCTGTAATTACTTAATCACAGCTGTGCTGCATGTTATGCAAGAAGAGCACAGGGTACTATGAGGACCAAAGGAGAACCTAGCTGAGTAAGGGACAGAGGACAGGGGGAAAGGCTTCCTGGAAGATGTGACATTGAGCCAGATCTTTTTGAGAGATGTGTGGGAGTTGGCGAAGCAAAGGGGGCAGTGAAGAGCTGCTTGAGGAGAAGAACACGGCCCTCACCAGGACAGAGTTTGTTTTTTGTTTCGTGGGAGGGTTAGCAGTAGGATAGGATGCCTGGAGCCCCGAGAGCTGGGAGGGAGTGCCAGCTCTCTCAAGCCATCCTCATATATCCTTGTAAGGATTTTGAACTTTATCCTGTGAGTCACGGAAAGCTATCTGAAGATTGTAAGTGCAATAACAATACAGCCATTTTAGTACCATCATTAGGAACATAGACACCAGAGCCAGAATGCTTGACTTTGAATTCCATCTTAGCAACTAAGTTATTTAACTGTGTGAACCTCAGTTTTCTCATCAGTATAATGGGATAATAAAAGTCCTTATATCACAAGGTTGTTATATTAAATAAGTATATATATTTACATATACATACATTATGTAATGTATCTATGTATGTATTATGCATACACACATACATATGCTCACACACATATATGTGTGTATGTGGTTGATCCTTGAAAAATGGCGGGGTTAGGGGCACTGACCCAAGCACTCCCCTCACCCTGCAGTAAAAAAACACACATACAACTTTTGACTATATAGTCGGCCCTTTGCATCTGCGGATTCAACCAGCTGTGGATCCAAAAACAGTATTGATGAAGACCAACTGTATTTATTGAAAAAAAAATCTGCATGTCAATGGACCCACACAGTTCCAACTCATGTTGAGGAGTCAACTGTATACATAGGAACTCATTTAATACAGCAGCACTGTGGTAAAGGGACAATACTCATTACTATTGTGTACAAGGTGTGTGTGTGTGTGTGTGTGTGTGCGCACGCTACTTGAACTATTACTGTTATTATTGCTGTTTTGTCCAGGGTAAGCCCTCTGGAATCCTTATGTAGCTCATATCCATTCCAACTTTGGAGAGTTTAGAAGCAGCCACCTTGTGCTTTTGGGTTGGCAGGAGGTGGCGGCTAGCCTTGCAGGCTCTTCCTCCGGAGCCTCCTGGAGCAGCTCTGGGGACCATAGAGAGGAGCTGGGACCATGTCCTGAGGTCATCGCTGGAACCACTTCCAGAGGAGGCTGAGTCCAGCCTTAGGCAGAGGTGTTTGGTTCTCCAGGTGGAGGAGGGCAGGGACCATAGTTAGTTGCAGAAGCTGCTGGATAGAACAGTAGTAATTGGATTACACTTGTGCAAAGAGAAGTCTAAGTCTTTTCCGTGTTCCTCTGGAGGAGCTTGGGAGGCTAATCCATCACAAGAAGGAGAAATGAAACACTCGCTGCTTATCTCCAGAGAGGAGTCGCACCCAGAACGGCCCTGGGGTCCGGGAGTCACCAGGCACACAGGGAGGATTGGGGTGTGATTTATTAGCATGTGCTTAGCTCCCTCGGCTTTTTGTCCTTCAAGCAGTGCTGGGAGCCAACCCAGCCCAGCCACTTTGCATGCTAATAAAGATTGGTGCATGTAATTATTCAGCAGTCATACCGCTATTCCTGGGAGATTAATCATCCCTGGTTTATTTACCCTTCTTCCCTCAAGTTGTTTTAACTTGCCTGTAATGTGCCACATCTCAAGTTGAGTGGAAGTATCAGCTACTCTAGCTTTTAAGACATTCTTAGATGGAGATGCTTCCATTTGGGCCCATCTGCTTTTGAGGGGCTCTACCAGCACCAGCACCCCCCCTCCTTCATCATCTTGACTTCATGACTTTTGTGCTTGTGCAATGGCAGGACCCCCTAAACAACTAGAAGTTGCTGGGAGTTTGTGACATCCTGGGGTAATTTGAATCAGGATGGGCACTGATTTGGCTTCTTACTCCTTGATGAACTAACTGTGTTACCCTCCTTTCACCAAAGTGTTGAGGGCACAAGGCAGTGGGACACCAGGTTCCGTCTCAAAGGGAACACATGTGGACTCCCTATTTCCTTCCAGGAACCTCTTCCCCAGCCCATTGTGTTTTTTTTTTATTTTTGCCCTATTTTATCCACGTTGCAAACCCAAATATGACAGGAATTGGTGAAATTTCTTCAGCAGAGTTAGGCCAGAATAAATAACTTGGCTTCTGCAACCCTTGAGCTTTGCCCTGGAAGCCCATGTTCCATGCTGCCTTGTATCCTTTCCATAACCACTGAGACCAGAAAATCCACGTCTCAGTGGATGTCTCAGCTCTGGAGTACCTCTGAGGCTAACAATCACCTGTAATTAGTACTTACTTTTTTTGACTAGCAGCCAAACAAAGAACATTCAAAGACAAATGGAGAGGAAGCAAGCATCAATGTGGGGTCACTAAGTGACTGAGCAATGAGGAGAGAAAGAAATGAAGCTTGGCTTGCATGCTCTCTGGAGGAAGCTGAGCAGGTGGGGGCTTTAAGGGACAGAAAGAATTGCTTTAACATCTCCTTAGAATATAGTGATTGATGCCCCATTGTTTTCTTAACCAACATATTCAAAGTGCCTAGAACAGTTTAGTGGGAACATAGTAGACATGTGTTACATGTTTGTTGAATGGAGAACTGACCATCTTGTCTCCTTCTTTATGCTCATATCTGTCTTGGAATATCCCACAAAAGAAGAAAATTCATATGGGTGAGAAATGGGATCAGTTGAAAAATATATCCTAATGTAGCACGTGTGTGAAAATGAAGGTAGAAATACAACCCAAACCAAGGTGATTTCAAGGTGCCCTTTTCCCCAAATCTCCAGTGTCTCCTTTAGCAGAAAGCCTGCCCTCTGATTTCCCTGGCGTTCTTCCTTCATTTGTGCTGGTGAATCATCATGAGATGATTTAAAATATAGCCTGAATAGGAGGGAGTTGGTCATTAAAAATGTGTTTTCTCTGGGAGTTTGTTTTTAAAACTTTGGGCCAGAAAATATGTACAGGAATGTTTGGCTTTTAATAATTAAATCTTGCATTGTTTTAATTTTCTTCAGAGTGTCTCTCTGGAGGAAAATAAAGTTGCAAATCCAATATTTATGTGTTTCCTATAGCACTGGTTGTCAAATGAAATGAGTTTTGCTATTTTTTTTCTCGATGGTTGATTTGTCTCCAGAGGGCTCCCTTTTGAATTTGCAGGAATGAAATGGTTTAATGTTCCATGAGAGTGGGCATGGGGTAGGGGGGTTGGGGGGTGGGGGGGAGAAGTCTACAGGAATAGAGGTAAAGGGTGTGGGTGTTCTTGGTTAAGGAGGGCCTGGTTTTGGAGTGTGGTCCTGCACCTCCAACCCCATCCCACCCTGCAGGCTGCCAGCCTCTCCCTCATCGGACTCCACTCCACACCCAGGCATTTCAGCAGGGAGCTGAGACCCAGTAACTTGTGCAAAATCAATGATTTGTCTGAATGCTTTAGGCAACCTTTCCTTCCCACCTTCACCAGTCTGCCCGTAAGGGGGCATCCAGACATAAGTGTGGAAAATACCCAGCATAGTGAGTCAGGATACGGACCTTTAAGATCCCCTCCCCTGGCAGCATGAACCTCATCATGGGGTATTTTCCTTCAAGACCCCACTGGTGGGACCCATACCTGTCACTATCTCAATGTAAGCCCAGGAGGAAGGTGGGAACAGGTGGATCTCTGGGTACAATGGGAACTTCTGGGCTCTGCTGCAGCTGTTTCACAGGGAAGAATAGCTGCTGTCATTGCTTCATTGCTGCTTCTGATGTGTTTGGCTTTCCAAGTCAGCTGCTCTTCACTGGTCTGAAGGCGAGGAGTGCATCCGCACAAAGCTGGGGCATCTCACGCCTCGGATGGTAAGCGTGAACACCCTGCTCACAGGCAGTGAACCTGGGGTTTAGGAGCCACAGAAGATACCAGTCCTGCCTGGAGAGCTAGCACCTCTGCTCATGTTTGCAGGGACCCCAGGGAGTAATTGAGAAGGGCAAGCAAGCATCATGCCTTCCCTCAACACTCTGGCTGCAAACACAGGGTTTCACAGCACTCCAGGGAAGACACGGATGGCGTTTGGTGCAGCTCTGTGGTTTACTAGTGTTGCATTCTTGAGTGGAAACCTTAAGTTCTATGAGTGTTAGTAGCCTCATCTGTTAAATACTACTAATAGGAGTACCTTAGTGGGCTCCTGTGAGGATTGAAAAGACCTAGGTAAAGACGTGGCACGATACTTGATACTTGGTAGTAAGAAGACACTCAATGAAGATTCCTCAGGAAGGAAGTGCAGTGGCAGTTAACAACCCTATTGGAAGCAGACAGACTTGGGATCACATTCCAGCTCAGCTTTGTGACCTTGGGAATGCTATTTCTAAGCCTTAGTTTTACTGTCTTTAGGTGCAGTCTTGGATATCTACCTTTGAGGAGTTTTTAAGGATTAAATTTGGCCATATAACCAAATTGCTACATGGCAAATTTTATTGATTTTGTTGTTGTTCAGAGGGAATGGATAAAGGAGTACAAGTTTACCAAACCATTTGTTTCCTGTTCTCTGGGCTTCTCCTGGAATTCTTTCTTTTCTAAAGACCCAAAGTCATCAGATTGGAACTGGGTGTAGGCAGAGAGAAACACAATCTCTCCTGAACTTGAACTTAACTGATTTCATTAATTCAACTGACTTTATTTGTATATGTATTACAGTTCCATTCATTCAAAAATATGTATTGAGAAACTGGAGTGTCAGGCACTGTTCTAAGTATTGGAGATGAAGGACAGAAAGAAACAGTCCCTCCTCTCGAGTCCAGATCAATGTCATAAACTTCTGTATATGGAAATACTTTTGAGAGTCCAATAAAAGACAGAGGGATTTTCTCTCCAGCAGTTGGGCAGGAGAGAGGAAGCTCCACAGACATATAGTTTATAATCCTAAGCCATTAATAGACCCACCAGCTTGACCTGCACCTTGCATCTTGTTTGATTCCCTTTCTATCTACCATTCTTATGGAAATAGCATCCCACTTATTTAAGAAGTCCCCTATCCCCCTCCCCCTGCCCTGCAATCACCATAACTATATGTTTTCCAGTTTCCAGGATTTGGTATATTTCATGAACACCCCAGCAACACACAAAGAGACAAATACTCATCACCCCTCAAACGTACCACCCACTATCGCTTGGCCCATTGGTGTATATGCTGTGTGCTTGGCCAGTAAGCCAGTAAGAATCTCTTGGGGGTATGTACAAGCTGGGTCTGAGAGAGGATCAGCCTCTCTGAAAGAAGAAGAATATGTTGGATGTGAGGCTTGTGTACTTCCAACATTTGGAAGAAACAAGTATGATATTATTGAGAATGGACCCAACTTCTCCAGAAAATGAGACAGAGATAGATAGATACCTAGAGAATATGGGGAGCATATATGCACTGTGGTATTTTTTTTGACCCTCTTGTTTAATTTGTTCCTGTGACCCAGCTGCATTCTGACCCTACCCAGAAATTGTGTATTCAACCCTGTCATGAATTCCATGAGTCATCACATGCTAATTTTGCTTAATCTTGCTCACGCTGAGTTTCTGTCACTTGCAGCCCATGCAACCTTGAACAATATAGCATCTGGGGATCAGTCTCTGGCTCCAGTGATATACAGATTAGAAAGTGCGACTTTCATGGCTTAGTGGAATCAGAGGCGTGAAAGAAGCATGCATAGGATGCTCTGGCAGCATGAAGAATAGGCACTTACTCAGGAAGTCCATGAAGAGTGGCTCTGCTGTGTGTTTTGGGAAGAGTCAGGATTGGTTCTATTGTTCTTTGATGAGTGAGAATGTACATTTGTGTGACCTAATGGAGATGAACTAACCTGGCTTAGTCAACTGGCAGAGCAATGTGAATTTGAAACAGATTCTCAGGGTGGGAGGTTTTATCATTCACTTCCTGTCACCTCCCAGGGTATCCTGGGGTGTGTCTTCAGTCAGACAAATGGCAGCTCCTGGCTTGTGCATGTTGATCACAGCATTAATCCATCTCCCATCCTACAGGCTTCCTCCTGACACTTCCTGTTTAACAGCAGGCCTCATTAGCTAGTTGTGTCAGGCATCTTTCCTGCTGCCTTCTCCCCAAGGAAAATGTTGTCTCTTTTATTCAGGAGCTGAAATCCCTCTGACACCTGATATCCCACTGCACATCCACATAATGAGAGGCTTGAATAGCTCCCATTTATGAAGCCCCTACAATGTATTAGGTACTATATCGGTTTCCTTATACAATATACATCACCTACTTTATTTTTACAATGACCCTGTGAAGTAGGTGTTATTCTCTTTGGTTGCAGTTGAACATCTAAGACTTAATTGAGGTACCTGTCCGGGAGGCTTCAGGTCTCTGACTCAGGAGACCTCTCTTTGAATCCGCAGTCCATGTGCTGGAGGCCAGCAATGCATTTTCAGAACCTGGACAGCTCCTGCCACATTGTTGGCTTCTGATAACTATGTCCTAGATGGATGGAACATCCAGGTATCTGAAGATGCATCTGAGAGATTATAAACTCCCAGGAAATGTCTATTCTGAGAAACATGAGTTTAGAGTTATGGGTTATGTCATTACTGATATGATCCTATTCTGCCACTTCATAGATGAGGAAACCGAGGCCTGAAATTGTGGATTAGGTAGTCTAACATCACACATTGTGTAAGAGTGGGAGCAAGGCTTGGCATTATGCTTTTTGCTATTGCTTGCATTACCTTCTATGTTGGATCTAGGGATGGCCACCTCTGCTAGTGTCAGCGATAGATCCCTTTCATCCATGTGCTTTCTATCCTTCCAGGGTGCAGGCCTCAAAGATGGGGAGAAGAGACTTTGCTGGGGCTGCTGCCGCTTGATAACACAAGTCACAATAGCGCCCTAATTGCCTGTATTATAAGCATGGCAGGCCTGGCACATGGGTGCTCTCCAGGCAGCTCTCCAATTAATCTTTTCCTCTCTGATTAAGGCTCATGTCCTGCATTTGTTGTGGTTGAAAGGTTGGTGTGCAGGATGTTTTAAAGAGTTCTGTGCGATCGAGTGAGTGGAGGAATTTGGGGTTAACCATGTTGACATTATCTCAGACATGATCACTTTGTGGTCCGGAACAGCTGAAACAATATGGGGCCCATTACCGGCTCTGTGTCCCCTGGGAGCCCCGACGTTTGCTAGGCTGTTGGAAATGGTTTATTGTAACTCTGCTGCTTATAAGACCTGGGATGGGATTTGAAGGAGGAAGAGGACATGTTGACTAACAAATGGGTCAGAAGGGGTTGGAGAGGCCTCTCCATCTTGACAGAATCAAGGAAAATATTGACTTATGCTTTGTGTTAAGTTTCCTGTTGTTAATCAAATGCATATTTATTGTGAACCCATGCTGCACCCGGTTTTGTGCCTGGAACTGGGCTCCAGTGAGGAGCATGCTCCTGGCCTCCTGAGGTTTTTGATCTGGAAGGGGAAACAGTGAGTAATCAAATCATCATGGTAATGAGTGCATAATTGCAGACTTAGAGAGATTCTCTGGAGGCATGGGACAGTTTATTAATTTGATTTAGTAAACACTTATATAGCACTTACTCTGTGCCTGACATTATTTTAAATACTTTAAGAATAATAACTCATTTAATCTCAATAATAAGCTTATGAGGTAGGCGCCCTTATTATTGTTACTATTTTGTACAAATGAAGAAACTGAGGCACAGAGAGGTTATGTTGCCCAGGGTCACATAGCTGGAAAGTGGTGAAGCTGAGATATGCACCCATACAATCTTGATTTCATGCTCTTAACCACACAAGGTGCCACCGCTCTGCTGATAGCATGATCCAAAGGAAGCAGTCTCTCTCCGGGTTTCCTTGCAAAGTGACATTTGGGATTGGATTTGAAGGAGGAAGAGAACATATTGACTAACAAATGGGGAAAGAACATTTCAAGTGGAAGGAACAGCTTGGGCAAAGTCCCCATGGCTGGATGAAGAATGGCAAGTTAGACTGGGAGATGGCCGGTGAAGGTTGGTATGAGATGGGACTAGGAGGTAACCTGCAACCAAATGTTCCAGGGCAGTGAGGGCCATCTTAAGGATATTTTGGGTCTTTACCCTCAGGAAAATGGGAATGCATCTAAAGTAGTAAGTAATTGAATTTGCTTCTTGCAAAATGTTGCTTTGAAACTGGAAGTCCAAGTCCCGGCAGGTTGGAGACCTTAAGGTGGGTGATGATGACAATGACTGTAACAATAGTGATGCCAACAATAGTAGCACTAACACCTATTATTTATTGAATGCTTATCCAAGGTCCAGCGCAAGGTTAAGCATCTGCTCCATTCTTTATTAGCAATGTATCAGTTCTCACAATCACCTCCTATGAAATTAGGAATAGTCTAACATCCATTTTACAGATGGGTGCTCTGAAGCTTAGAGAGATTCAGCAGTTGGTTGGCATTATGTGGCTGGTACCTGGCAGGACCAGTTATTACAACCAGGCATGTCTGACTCTAGATGTTAGCTTTTATCTGATAGTGCCTTCTTGCCCTGAGACAGTGGTCAGCAAATTCATTAGTCATTTGTACTCCTGTCGCATGCCATCATCCCACCCCGCCTCCCAGTGTCTTGTGTCCATTGGTTGTGTTATATGCATGTATACAAGTCCTCTGGTTGATCTATTTCACTCCCTCCCCAACACTCCCCAGCCTTCCCACTGTAATGTGACAGTCTGTTTGGTGCTGCACTGCCTATGTATCTATCCTTTTATTCATCAGGTTATAATGTTCTTTATTTTCCATAAATGAGTGAGATCGTGTGGTATTTTTCTTTCATTGCCTGGCTTGTTTCACTTAACATAATGCTCTCCGGGTCCATCCATGGTGCTGCAAATGGTAAGAACTCCTTTTTTTATAGCAGTGTAATATTGCATTTTGTAGATGTACCATAGTTTTCTAATCCACTCATCTGCTGATGGGCATTTAGGCTGTTTCCAAATCTTAGCTATGGTGAACTGTGCTGCTATGAATATAGAGGTGCATATATCCTTTCTGATTGGTATTTCTAGTTTCTTGGGATATAATCCTAGAAGTGGGATTACTGGGTCAAATGGGAGCTCCATTTTTAGTTTTTGAGGAAACTCCATACTGTTCTCCACAGTGGCTGGATTCCCAGTCTGCATTCCCACCAGCAGTGCATGAGGGTTCCTTTTTCTCCACATCCTCGCCAGCACTTGTCCTTTGTGGATTTGTTGATGGTTGTCATTCTGACAGGTGTGAGATGGTACCGCATTGTCATTTTGATTTGCATCTCTCGGATAATTAGTGACTTTGAGCATGTTTTCAAATGTCTCTTGGCCTTCCTTCTGTCTTCTTTCGAAAAGATTCTATTTAGGTCCATTGCCCATTTTTTTATTGGATCATTTATCTTCCTTTTTTTAAGTTATATAAGTTCCCTGTAGATGTTGGAGATTAAATCTTTATCAGTGATAACATTTGCAAATATGTTCTCCATACAGTGGGCTTTCTTGTTGTTTTGTTGATGGTTTCTTTCACTGTGAAAAAGCTTTTTATTTTGATGTAGTCACATTTGTTTATTTTCTCTTTGGCTTCCATTGCCCTAGGAGCGGTATCAGTGAAGAAATTTCTTCAACATATGTCTGAGATTTCTCTGCCTGTGGATTCCACTAGTATTTTTATGGTTTTCCAACTTATGTTTAAGTCCTGTATCCATTTTGAGTTAATTTTGTGTATGGTGTAAGTTGGTGGTCTAGTTTCATTTTTTTGCATGTATCTGTCCAATTTTCCCAACACCATTTATTGAAGACACTGTCTTGACTCCGTTGTATGTTCATGCCTCCTTTGTCAAATATTAATTGAGCATAGTGGTTTGGGTCGATATTTGGATTCTCTATTCTATTCCATTGGTCTAGATGTCTGTTCTTGTGCCAGTACCAGGCTGTTTTGAGAACAGTGGCTTTGTAGTACAGCTTGAATTTTGGTATTGAGATCCCACCTACTTTGTTCTTCTTTCTCAGGATTGCTGTGGCTATTGTGGCTTTTTTTATTACAGATGAATTTTTGGAGAGTTCTTTCTAGGTCTGTGAAATATGCAATTGGTTGGTATTTTAAGGGGGAGTGCATTGAATCTATAGATTGCTTTGGGTAGTATGGACATATTACTGATATTGATTCTCCCAATCCATGAACATGGTATGTTCTTTCATCTGTTTACGTCTTCTTCTATCTCTTTTTTCAGTGTTGTGTAGTTTTCCACATATAGGTCTTTTACCTCCTTAGTTAAGTTTATTCCTGGGTATCTTAATTTTTTTGGTGCAATGGTAAATGGGATTGCTTTTTCAGTCTCTCTTTCTGTAAGTTCACTATTGGTGTATAGAATTGCCATACATTTCTTGGCGTTAATTTTGTATCCTGCTACATTGCCAAATTCATTTATTAATCTATTACTTTTGGATGGAGTCTTTTGGGTTTTTATGTACAATATCATGTCATCTGAAAATAAGGACAGCTTTACTCCTTCTTTTCCAATTTGGATGCCTTTTATTTCTTCTTCTTGTCTGGTTGCAATGGCTAATACTTCCAGTACTATGTTGAACAGGAGTGGTGAGAGTGGGCATCCCTGTCTTATTCCTGTTCTTAGGGGAAATGGTTTTAGTTTTTGCCCATTGAGTATGATGTTAGCTGTGGGTTTATCATATATGGCTTTTATTATGTTGATGTATGATCCATCTATTCCCACCTTGTTGAGAGTTTTTATCAAGAAAGGGTGGTGGATTTTGTTGAATGCTTTTTCTGCATCAATTGATATGACTATGTGATTGTTATCTCTCAATTTGTTTATGTAATGTATCATGTTTATTGATTTGTGGATATTGTACCATCCTTGCATTCCTGGGATAAATCCTACTTGGTCATGGTGTATGATCTTCCTGATATACTACTGGATCCGATTTGCTAGAATTTTGTTGAGCATTTTAGCATCTACGTTCATGAGGGTTATTGGCCTGTAATTCTTTCATTGTGTTGTCTTTATCTGGTTTTGGTATTAGGGTGATGCTAGCTTCATAGAATGAGCTTGGAAGTGTTCCTTCCCCTTGAATTTTTTGGAATAGTCTGGGGAGGATAGGTTTTAGTTCTTCCTTGAATGTTTGGTAAATCTCCACTGTGAAACTGTCTGGCCCTGGGCTTTTGTTTGCTGGAAGCTTTTTGATGACTGCTTCAATTTCTTCCATAGTTATTGACCTATTGAGATGTTTAGATTCTTCCTGATTGAGTTTTGGAAGGTCATATTTTTCCAGGAATATATCCATTTCCTCCAGGTTGTCCAGTTTGTTGGAATAGAGTTGTTCATAGTATTTTTTAACAATCCTTTGTATTTCTGTGGGGTCTGTTGTTATCTCTCCTCTTTCATTTCTGATTTTGTTTATTAGGGTCCTCTCTCTTTGTTTCTTGGTGAGCCTGGCTATAGGTTCATCAATCTTGTTTATCCTTTCAAAGGACCAGCTCTTGGTTTTGTTCATCTTTTGTATTTTTTTGTGTCTCTATGTCATTTATCTCCGCTCTGATCTTTATTATTTCCTTCCTTCTGCTTACACTGGGCTTTTCTTGTTGCTCTCTTTCTAACTCTTTGAGTTGTAGGGTTAGGTGATTTATTACCATTGTTTCTTGTTTTTTGCAGTAGGCTTGTAGAGCTATGAACTTCCCTCTCAAGACTGCTTTTGCTGTGTCCCATAGATTTTGGATTGTTGTGTTTTCATTGTCATTTGCTGCCATGCTGTTTTTTATTTCTTCTTTGATCTCTCTGGTAACCCAGTCATTGTTTAATAGCATGCTGTTTAGTCTCCATGTGTTTGATTTTTTGGATTGTTTTTATTGTAGTTGATTTCCAGTTTTATGCCACTGTGATCTGAGAAGATGCTTGATATGATTTCCATCTTCTTGAATTTGAAGAGACTTTGCCTATGACCCAACATATGGTCTATCTTTGAAAAGGACCCATGTGCACTTGAGAAGAATGTATATTCTGTGACATTGGGATGAAATGTTCTGAAAATGTCAATTAATTCCATCTGGTTTAGTGAGTCATTTAGGTTTGATGTTTCTTTGCTCCTTTTTTGTTTAGAGGATTTTTTCCAATAGTGATAGTGGGGTATTAAAATCTCCTACTATGATTATATTGCTGTCAATCTCTCCCTTGATATCCTCCAGGAGTTTTTTTTTTTAATGTATTTGGGTGCTACTGTATTGGGTGCATATATGTTTACTAGAGTTATTTCTTCTTGTTGGATTGCTACCTTTAGTATGAAATGGCCTTCCTTATCTCTTTTTATGTCCTTCACTTTGAGATCTAATTTGTCAGATGTAAGTATTGCTACCTTGCTACCCCAGCTTTTTTTTTTTTTTTTCCATTTCCATTCGCCTGAAATACCGTTTTCCATCCCTTCACCTTCAGTCTGTGTGTGTATTTTTTTCTGGGATGGGTTTCTTGTAGATAGCAGATATATGGGTTGCGTTTTCTTATCCAATCCGTTACCCTATATCTTTTGATTGGTGCACTTAATCCATTTATATTTAAAGTTATTATTGATAGGTGCTTATTTGTTGCCATTTTTATTCTTTATCCCTATGTTCCTTCTTCTCTTCCTATTTCTTTTTTTACAGCAGACCTTTTAGCATTTCTTGCATTGCTTGGTTTGGTGGTGATAAACCCCTTTAGTCATTTTTTATCTGTGAAGCTCCTGATTTCACCTTTAATTTTGATTGATAGCCTTGATGGGTACAGTATTCTTGGATTCAGACCCTTCCTTTGCATGACTTTGTATATTTCATTCCATTCCCTTCTGGCCTGATGAGTTTCTGTTGAGAAATCAGTCGCTAGTCTGATGAGGGATCCTTTGTAGGTAACTTTCTGTCTCTCTCTGGCTGCTTTTAAGATTCTTACTTTGTTGTTGGTGTTTGCCAATTTAATTATGATGTGCCTTGGCATTGGTCTTTTGGAGATCATTTTGCTTGGGACTCTGAGCTTCTTGGATTTGTGTGGGTTTTTTCTTCCCTATTTCAGGGAAGTTTTCTGTCATTATTTCTTCAAACAGGTTTTCTATTCCTTGCTCAGTTTCCTCTCCTTCTGGCACCCCTATTAGGTGGATACTGTTTTGTTTTGAGTTGTTCCAAAGTTCCCTTAGGCTCTCCTCCTGCTTTTCAAATTTTTTTTTATAGAAGCTGCTCTACTTGGGTATTTTTTCCTACCTTGTGTTCTAGCTCACTGATGCAGTCCTCAGCTTCTTCTAGTCTACACTTGATGCTTTCTATTGAGTTCTTTGCAGCAGCAATGTCATTTTTCATTTCTTCTTGGTTCTTCTTTAGTTCCTTTTGGTTCTTACACATATTGTTGAGTTTGTCTTCCATTATTTTCAGCCACCTTATGACCATTTCTCTGAATTCTTTTTCTGGCAGGTTGCTTGCCTCTATTTTGTTTACTTCCTTTTCTGGTGATGCCTGCTTTTCTTTCATATGCGGGCTTCTTTGTCTCCCCATGGTCTCTCTTCTCTGGGTGTCTGGTTATGTATTTCTCTCTCTCCTTATCCCAGGTGAAATCTGACCTTTCTGTGGTGGAGTGTAGTGCTCCTCTGAATCCGAGCATTTGTGCCAATTAGGGACCGGTGCTCTTGAGTTTGTAGCTGTTCAGTGGGTGCCACAGTTGTAGATTTTGAGGCTTCAGATAACATTCACTTTCCACTTCAAGATGGCACAGTCTTCCCGTCTGAGCCAGTGGCTCTGGGAGGGGACCCAGCAGCAGTGTGAGCTGTCTGGTCAGGGGAGCCCCGTCGTGAGCTGCCTGGTCAGGGGAGCCCCGTCCAGCAGTCCCTCAACTCACCAACAAACACTCCCCATGTGGGCCTCAGCTGTTCTTTCTATCTGCTCTGGGACAAGGCTCAGGACATGTCTGTCTATTCCGCTGCCATTTTTTCCTCCCAGAAAAAACAAAACAAAAACTGTATCTTGATTTATATTGATTAGTCTCTGGGGGTTGTAATATCTACAGGTATTAATTATTAAGAATGATGGGTGTGACTTCATTTTTGCCAAAGAGAGGTGAGGAAAAGTCTACTGGGTGGAGGGCATGGGGAAAGTTTTTCCTCATTTTAGGGAAGAACTTAAAGCTTCTCTCTAGTTGCATTAACCAACCCTGTACTAATTCCCCTCTTGATTTCTTGTTATATGTCTTAATAAGTTTTTTTAAATGCATAAGCTATTTGGAGTTAATTCTATTGTTACTGGAGGCCAAGAGTATCTTAAATGATACATTCCCTTTTGGATTAATCCTCAATAGCCTTTGAGGGAAGGAAGAGAGAAAGAGCTAGATGAGGAAGGGAGTCAGGGATGTAAGAGCAGATGAAATGAAGGGTGTTTAAGAGTTCTCATTGCCTTTTAAGCTGTAAGAATTGGTAAAACTTGACCTTGTTTCACTCCTGCTATTTTTTGAAGTATAATGGTGCTTTCCATGCCCAAGATAATCTGGGCTTTGGCCCCCTAAATGCCCCAGCTGCTTACTCTGTGTTCCCAGGTGGGATGCCCATCTCTCCAAAGGATGCCTCTATTAAGGCTCTAAACATTGACACTAGTTGATCTGGAAGTGATCTTTGAATATTTTATTTATTTTTTAATCCTCACATGAGAATTCTTTTATTGTTTGAAGTATTACAAATAGTAGTACATATGTCTCCCTTTTTCCCCCATTGACCTCCCCCCAGCATCCCCTATACCCCAGTACATGCCCTCACCTCCCCCCCCCCCCGCCCCTGCCCAGTGTCTTGTATCCATTGGTTATGCTTATATGAATGCATACAAGTCCTTTGGTTGATCTCTTACAGCCCTCCCCCCCCCCCAACCTCCCCTGCCTTCCTGCTGTAGTTTGACAGTCTGTTCAATGCTTCTTTGCTACTTTATCTATTTTTCTCCCCATTTCTTTCCTTTAAAAAATCGTGCCTCTGCAGACTAGAAATAAACATATAATAACAAAAAATATTTGAGTCCCAATTTCAATGTCCAACAGTTCCTTATGTGTACATGTCAGCAATGATATCTGCAAGGTGGGCACATGCTGGCAATGCAGGTCCGACCCTCTCTGGTTTGGTCCTAGGCGACCTGCAGCAATGCACAGCTGCTGACTGCTAGCGTGGCAAGGCGTCGTCAGCGTCTTCCATCTCTGGACTGTTTCTCCTCTTGTCTTTGTGGTTGGAGCAGACCTCTCAATTCCTCTCTGCTGTAGGAATCCACATGGTCTTGGAGTTGTTTTCTGAAAATAAATATATGGCTGATTTGCTTCCCATGCCCAGCTCAGATTGGGACACAGGTGACAGACAGAGACTTGGCCCAGCTCAGATGGGAACCCAGGTAACAGACAGAGAATTGGACGACAGCAGCTGCCCTATATCTAAATCCAGCCTAGCACCAGGAATGCTCAGGGCCTACTCAAGAATGCAAATAACCCTTCCCACTAATGTTTACAGGGTAAACTAAGATGGTTGGTAGAGTATTAAATTTGACAGTAAAATAGTAATCAAGTTTTCATATTAATGTAAATAGGCTAATTGAAATAAATGAATATTCAAGAAAATTTAATTGTACTGGACAAAAAGCTGTTCCTAAAGTAATAACTAGAATTCTATTGGTAGTTCATCTCATGGTAAAATTCCTGAACATGCAATGAACCTAAAGCAGTCATATTTTTGGGCAAAAAAATTAAAATTTAAAGTTATCAAGACTGCATTATAAAATTTACAAAAGCCTCCATTAATCAAAATAAAAAAGGGGGGAGGGATAGTAGGATAATATCATGTAAGGAAAAATATCCTATAAGTAAATTACATCTAGAAAATTTTTACTTTACAAAATTAATTTTAATTTTAATGCTAGCAGCAAGACACCCATGAAAAACATACATGGTGTCTAAATAAGACAAAGGAGAATAGTTTGGGAAAAAATAAAAAGGATCCCAAATCAATTATATAGAAAAGATTCCTTTATTAACTTTTGGTTGAGAATATGTTTTTATTGATTTTTTTTTTGAGAGAGAGATTGGTTGCCTTCCATATGCTCCCCAAACAGAGCTCGAACCTGCAACCTGGGTATATGCTCTGACCAGGAATCTAACGTGCCTTTTGGTGTATGGAATGACACTCCAACCAACTGAGATACCTGGCCAGGGTGATCTTTAATTCCTTTGAAAAGCACATTCTGTAGGGAGTTGTACAGAATGCTGTCCACTCAGTAGTGCAAGAATTGATAAACTCTCACTGTGTTTCCTTATGGTCACTGATGACCAACTTGCACATAGCATCACGGAGGGACTCACCACTGTACATTCTGATCCTGCTGTCTGGGAAAATGGCTCAAGTGGTTAAGGGCTGGGCCTCTGATGGCTCAACCCCTTGGACAATGAACTAGGATGATTTGTATCTGTTTTAGATGAGGAACCAAAGGCTAGATCTGTGCTGACCTCCTTATTGAAAGTCAAGAGGAAGCCCAAAATGTCCACATGGTGATGGATTAGCTGTGTCCTTCAGTGATCTCTTTCTGGGAGATATGGGAGATATTCTCACAGAGCTCAGATCGGCTGACATTTCCAAAGTTTCAGAAAGTTTACTCTCTGGGCCCATTGACTATTTAGAAGGTGAAGAAAGACAACAAAATACTGGTTTACGGGCCCCTATATTGGTAGGGGTGGTCTGGGGAACTCTTACCTTCTCTTTGAGATTCAGCTAGCTTCTGTGAGCCCTCTACGTCAGCACTATGAACTATCTTTTATATTCACAACATCTCTGTAGAGACATATGTAGGATGCATTGCACTGATAAACTTATTCGTCACCCTTCTCTGCATCCATGCCTTCTGCCACGTAACTTTGCTGCCCCCTCCCACCCTGATTCTGGGCACCATCACAAGGCAGAAGCAGTGTTTCTATTCTGAGCCTAGACCTCAAAATGTTCTGCATGTTTCACTTTTATGGTGCTTCTCTTTGAACTGCTGCCATCACCATAAAAAAAACATGCCTGGATCAGTGACTGGTTACAGGAAGTAGATATAAAACGATATGGAATAGGACACATCCAGCTGAGGCCAGCACAAGCCAACCAAAAGTTGACCAACCTCTGACATGTGAATCAATCCAGGTGAGAAGGCAGAGCAATTTGATCAACCCCTAGTGGTTCGCAGATGTGTGAGCAATAAACCCGTACAGTTGAATGCCACCAAGCTTTTGGTTTTTATTGCATTGCATTACTGAGATACACCAGCATTTATCACATTATTTAAGAAACAGTTTTAGTTTGTTACCTCCAGAAAACTATAACTCTTTGCAGGCGTGGAGATAACAAAATCAATAATGATGATGTTAATGATGATGGTGATGTTGATGATGATGGTGATGATGATGTGATGATGCTGATACTGATGATGATGTTGATGATGATGGTGATTATGATGTTGGTGATGATGATGATATAGTATACATACCACTCTAAGTTATTTATCATAATTATATGGCAGCCCCATAAGGTGGAAACTGTTAATGTCTCCACTTCACAGGCATGGGCACTAAGGCTTCAGTTGAAGAGCAGTGAGCCCAAGGTCACAGCACTAGCACATATCGCATAGCCTTGGGCACCAAGCACAGCGATGAGCATAGAGTCAATGCTCAATGTCTGTTGGCTGAACGAGTAGCTATGCTTCAAATTGTGTTCAGTTGAATAAGCCTGAAGCAGATTAAAGTAAAATAGTACATCTGCCTTAAGTGAACATAAATGAGAAGAATAACTTTTCCTGCTTCTTCAATCTTTAGCTTATGTAGCCTCTGTGCAGTGGACCCTAAATACCTAACATTTATCCATTTTGCTTCATTCCTTGGTAATACGTTAACACTAACCATTGGATTCGTGTTACAATAAGAAAACATGCCCTGTTGTGTGTGTGTTAACAACACTATAAATCAGGCTTGCCTTATTTTGAAATCTAATTCAATTAAAGAGAAACTATACCTTATAGGCGATTAAACTGTAAATTGCCAGTGTCTTCTGGGTGCTTAGATTACTAAATATGTTCCCTTCCATAACTTTCCTCTGTCCGTATTGTATATGGTCTATGCCTGCTCAAGGATTGGAGCGTTTTAGCTAACATGCACCACATTGAAGGATATTTATGGTACTTCTCGGATTTGGAATATCTCCTTCAAGGGGATACCAATGCATCATGCAAACTCTTAAGACTTATTACACTTCTCTAAGTGGAAAGGCCCACTTGAAGGATCTCTTTTTTTCTTACAAGTGCTCAGGTATTGGAACACAGAATTATGAAATGTGACCTTTCTTGTCCACAAAAATAATCTCCGAGCTGTCTCTTCTAGGTCAGGGCATGAAGGCTAAAGGCCTTTCCTTCTCAATGATGAGTTTCTCAGGAAAACAGGTGATGTGGAGGTTGAGAGTCTTTGAGACGCCTGTGCCTGCATGAGAAATTTCAGCTGCGAGTAGGAATGCTGGTTGCCAGGCTTCCTTTCACTGGCCCAAGGCAAAAAGAAGAAAAAGGGGGTTTGATTTCATTCACTGACTCACTTTTTCTTTAACAAATATTTATTGAGTGGTGCAATATGCCCAGACCTCTTAAGAACTGTAACAACATAGTTATATTTGTCTAGTTCTTCATGGCTTATAAAGCATCTTTTGAATAATTCTCTCATTTGCTCCTCATAAAAATCTTATGAAGTAGGCAGGGTAGGAATAATCATGGTATTTTTGAATTGCCAATGATAATGTTGGGCGTGAATTAAGTAATTACTATATACCAGGGATGACATTAAATGCTTCACAAATGAATCCTTTGATGTGAGTGCTATTATAGGGCATATATATATCTGAGACTCAAGGAAGCTTGAGTGACTTGCCCAAGATCATACTACTTCTAAGTGGTAGATCCTGGATTCACACCTGAGTTCTCTGACCCCAGAAGTCCATGTCCTAAATCACCTAGCAGCCTGCCTCCCAGCACTGGAGCTTGGATTTGCTGTCTTCCTATATGGCTCTTTCCTTAACAATGGAATGCTCTAAGGGATTCATCCTGACACACGGAACTGAATTAGCAGTGGAAAACTCTTAACTCCTCAGATTTTACCTCTATATTCTTGTTTGACCATTAGAAATTTCTAATGGTAGTATTCTCTTGGAGAAGGTCAGAGAGTCCAGTAAAGGAACCCAATTTCCTGGGATTTTTGTGAGTCTAGCAGAAAGGCAGAAATTCAAAATAATAACAATAATTTAAAATCTCTTAATTGCTTAATGCGTTTGTTTTCAAAAGGGAGCCCTAACCAGTTTGGCTCAGTGGATAAAGCATCGGCCTGCGGACTCACGGGTCCCAGGTTCAATCCCAGTCAAGGGCATGTACCTTGGTCGCGGGCATATCCCTAGTGGGGGGTGTGCAGGAAGCAGCTGATTGATGTTTCTCTCTCATTGATGTTTCTAACTCTCTCTCCCTCTCCCTTCCTCTCTGTAAAAAATCAATAAAATATATTTCTTAAAAAAGGGATTCTTGGGTGAATCAGACTCTGGTTATACTACCAGTTATCTGTGCATATCCCCTTCTGCTTGAATAGCTCCACAAGGCGATCTTTCCAATAGTTTGGAGCTCTTTGCTAACTACTCATAATAACTCTTCACGTTTGCAAAGAGATTTACTACTTAGAGAACCTCCTATAATCAGTATTTTATTTGATCCTCCCAACCATTATGTTTAGGGATAGGATATTTTTACCTATTTTAAGTGTACAATTCAGTAGGTTTAAGTATATCCACATGGTTGGACAACCATCATCTTAATTAATTTTAGAAACATTTTATTACCAGTAATCCTCCCCTGCACCCATTAAGCAGTCACTGCTCCCAGCCCTGGGAATCACGAATCTACTTTCTGACTTTAGAGATTTGCCTATTCTGGATATTTCATATGAATAGAATGAGTGGCTGCTTTCACTTCACATAATGTTTTCAAGACTTCCATGTTGTAACATATTTCAGCACTTCATTGCTTTTTATTGTTGAAAAATAATCCATTGTATGCATATACCACATTTTATTCATTTATCAGTTGATATACATTTAGATTGCATCCATTTTTTTGACTCTTAAGAATTATGCTTCTATATTTATGTACAAATTTTTATAAACATATGCTTTCATTTCTCTTGGGAGTGAAATTGCTAGATCATATAGCAAATATATATATATACTAGAAACCTGGTGCATGAAATTCATGCACTTGGGGGCGGGGGGTTTTCAGCCTGGACTACACCCTCTCGCAGTCCGGAAGCCCTCGGGGGATGTCCAACTGACGGCTTAGACCCGCTGTGCTCGTAAACAGGTGGAGCGCACTGACCACCAGGGGGCAGCTCATGTGTTGAGTGTCTGCCCCCTGGTGGTCAGTGTGTGTCACAGTGACCGGTCGTTCTACCATTCAATTTTCATATTAGCCTTTTATTATATAGGATACACACACACACACACACACACACACATTTTGTTGTTGTTGTTATTGTTTGTTTGTTTGTTTAACAATTTCAAGAATTGCCAAACTGTTTTCCAAAGTGGCTGCCCCATTATATGTAAATTGCCATTCCCTCTAACAATGAATAGGGTTCCATTTTTTCCACATCTTTGTCAACATTTGTTATGATTTTTATACATTTTATCTATCCCAGTGGGTATGAAGTAGTATCCTATTGTGGTTTTGATTTGCATTTCTGAATGACTAATGATTTTTAATATATTTTTATGTGCTTACTGCTCATTTGTGTATCTTCTTTGAAGAAATGCTTATTAGTTTCTTTGTCGGTTTTTAAAGTGGGTTATTTATGTTTTGAATATTGAGTTGTGAGAGTTTTTTATATGTTTTATATACCAGTCCTTTATCAGTTTATGATTTTTCCAATATGTTACCATTCTGTGGGTGTCTTTTAACTTTCATGATGGTATGATGTCCAGCACAAAGTTTTAAATTTCTATGAATTTTAGTTTATTTTTCTTTTATAGCTTGTGCTTTTACTGTCACATATAACAAGGCTTTGCCTAACCTGAGATTATGAAGATTTACTCCTGAATTTTCCTCTAAGTGGTTTGTGTAGTTTGGGCTCTTATATTTACATCAATGATCTATTTTGAGTGAATTTTTATGATTGGTGAAAGGAGGTCTCACTTATTCTTTTGCACCCAAATATCCCGTTGTTTTAACATCATTTGTTGAAAAGACTATTTTCCCCAGTGAATGCTGTTGACACTCTTGTCAAAATCAATTGATCATAAACATGAGGATTCATTTATGGATTCTCTGCTATATTCCATCGATCTCTGTATGTCTATCTTTATGCCAGTACACACTGCCTTAATTACTGTAACTTTGCAGAAAATTTGAAATTGAGATTGTTTGTTCTTTATTTTCAAGATTGTTTTGGCTATTCTGGGTCCTTTTATTTATCTATGAATTTTAGAACCACTTGTCAATTTCTGAAATGAAAAAGGCAGCTGGAAGTTTGACAGGGATTGTGTTGAATCTATAGATCAACGTGGAGGGTATTTTTGTCTCAACAGTACTAACTCTTCCAATCCATGAGTCTGGAATATCTTTTCATTTATTTAGTTCTTTTCAAATTTCTTTCAAGTGTTTTGTACCTCTCAGTGTAAACATTTTGCACTTCTTTTAAGTGTTTTTCTAAGTATTTTATTCTTTTTAATTCTTTGTAAATGGACATATTTCTTAATTTAATTCTCAAGTTGTTCATTGCTAGTGTAAAAATAAATTATTGGTTTTTGAATACTTATCTCATGTCATGCAGCCTTGCTGAACTTGCTTATTAGTTCTAATAGTTTATTATTATAATCATTATTATTATTTTGATTCCCCAGGCTATTCTATGTACAAGATCTTGTCATTTGCAAATAGAGATAGTTCTACTTCTTCCTTTCCCATCTGAATGCCTTTATTTTTCTTGCCTAATTGCTTTGGCTAGAACCTGCAGTACATGTTAAATAACATATGTATATTATTGAGTTTAGAGAAGAAGAGAGAGGGAAAGAGAGAAACATCAATGATGAGAGAGAATCATTGATTGGCTGCTTCCTACATGCCCACTATCGGGCATGGGCCCTGACTGGGAATTGAACCCTGGCCTCCTGGTTCATAGGTTGACTCTCTCAACCACTGAGCCACACTGTCTGGACAGCTGTTAGTATTTTGTAGATTCCTTTATCGGTGTGAGGAATTTCCCTTCTTTTCCTAGAGTGTTGAGCATTTTAATCATGAGTAGTTGTTGGGTTTTGCCAAATGTTTTTTTCTGCATTATTGAGATGATCATGTCATTTTTGTTCTTTATCCTACTATCTGCCCACTCTTAATTGTTATGCCCTTTATTGTCTAACCTGTCCTGACCCCTGCCCATGAGACCTTTACAAAAGGCCTGCAGCTGGAACATCCCAACACTAAACAAGTCCCAAACAGAAGATTAAGTACAAGGTTTGCTGCTTTCAAATACAGAATGACAAATACAAATATGATTTCATGGTTTGTTTGTTTTTTTTTGGCGATGGGGACACCTTAGGAGGTCTTGAATGTATATATCTTGTCTTTTTTCTGCATGGGTTGGGGTCTAAGAAGAGGCTCAGCTTGGTGGAATCACAAACCTGAGGGTGTTGGGCTCTGTTAGCCAAGAGCTCTCATAGAACCAGGGTGCTCTACTGACATTCTGTCTTTCCCACAGTTACATTGTATAATATAACCAAGTCCTATAAAATTAAAATCAAGATTGAAATAGGGGTTGTTAATTACAGTATTTAACTGTTGTCGTTATTGTTTCCTTGGAGATTAATGAGGTGAGTTATTGTAACATAATTAAGCTACAGTGTATCTAATCTCTTACAAACCCTTGCAATTCACTGTTGTTCCAGTATCATTTGAAGGTTAATTTCACTTTGCTGGTATAGACTTGGCAATGCGCTATCTATTGAAATATGTTTTTAATTATATTTGAAAGTCATTAGTCAAGGACTCTGCTGGGCTTTTCTGCACATGCTTGCCATGGAGAAATCCAGATACAATTAGACTCATTACAGTCATCCATCCCCATGCCCAGGTGCCCCCAAGGCACTGAGGGGAATCACTGACAGATGGTACACACAAACATCTTTGGGTCTCAGTATGGTTCTAGCCAGGATTCTTTATTAGTGGAATCTTTGGGGAAAGTCCCCACCATGGCATTAGGTCTGGGGGTCAGCATCTAAAGTGGACTGTTAAGTGACCTGACCACAGATGTGGACTTTCTCAAACACACCTAGGTGTTAGGTCTTTTCCATCTTGGACACCATTCATGCTTAGAATAGCCCTTACCTGGCTTAGGATCATTCATCAGGTCTCAGCTTAAATATCACTACACCCAAAGAGTCTTCCAGGATCTGCCTCTCCCTTCCACACCCTATCAGCTCCTTCTGTTACCAACTCTCATTTTGCCCCGGGTTTTCCTGTGTGGAACTTGTCACCTTGTGCAATTGCATGTCTTTGATTATCTGTTTCCCTCCTCATAATGTAGAGACTCTGTTTGCTTACTACCATCTTCACAAGCTCTTGGCACACATACGAAACTCTCAGGTGTGGTGATGGAATGACCAGTTTGCTAATCTCCGACAGCCTAACTGGCAAGAGAGCCAGCCTCAGCTTTGCAACTCTTCTTTGCACTATAGTCCCACTATAGTCCCATCCATGCTGAAGGTCTGGACACTCCTCACCTCACCCTTCCTCCTATCTCAGTTCACTCATCTGCCACTTGGGGGAAGCACAAGGGATCTTCCTCAGAGGGATGTCCTGAGACAGCAGTGACCACCACAAGGCAGATAGTCACCAAGGGCCATTTTCTCATTTGTCTGCTGTATTGAGGGACTTGGCCTGGTGGTCTCTGAGGTCTGACTTCTAAGGTTCTCAATCTGAGATGGAACAGGTGGCTGACAGCTATGGAAGAGATCACAGGAATGGCAGCCATGGACTGCCCAAGTCAGAAGTTTGGCACCAGACTTGGCCTTGCTCTATTGGTTTCTCTAAGGCAAATCAGGTCCTACAGGGACACCTATTTAAAGAACGCAAAACAAGTAAGATATTTCACAATGGCTTCCATTTAAAAAAATGATTGATGCTTACAAAAACATTTTGGAGGAGACTATGTTGGTTAGTGAGCAGGCCAGAACAGTTTCTTGTTTTGCTAACTTCCTTGTCAAAGATATCTTAAGGTAAATCCTCATCATTAGGTACCCCCATCTTCCCATAGTCACATCAAAATTACAACTTAACTACAGAACAACCATCACTCGGAACCACCTGAAATCTAGCAGAATGGAAATGCTACAACAAGGGATTTAAAGAAGAAGCTACATCAAGACTGGTAGGAGGGGTGGAGACTCAGAATGGGCTGGTTCCACATCCACCTGTGATGACTAAAAACCATAAGGGATATTTCCTGTGGAGGTCCTGCCTGAGGAGCTAGGGGTCCCGGCCCCACACCAGACACCCCATCCCAGTTTCAGAGCCAGGAGGAAAAGTCCTCATAACTTCTGGCTGTAAAAACTAGGAGGGATTGTGGCTGTGTGAGACAGAGGCTGCTGGAGTCCCAGGCAGTTCCTCTTAAAGGTCCTGCACATGGGTTTACTCAGATTCACTCTCTCTGAGTTCCAGCACCAGGCAGCAGCTCGAAAAGCACCAGGGACATATGGGGAGGGAGTGAATTATCTGGCTTCAGGGCAAGGGCTGGGAAGGGGGCAGCTTTCTCCTGGAAAGAAATGCTGGCAGAGGCCATTGTTCCTTTTCTGGATTCTCCCCGCTACCTCACCAGAGCCAGCAGGCAGCACCATATCTTAGTCTCAATCAATTAGGCTCACACTGTTTGCCCTGCCCTGGTGATTCTGTGAGACCGCAGCCCACCCAGCCTGCAGGTGCACCCAATCTGTTTCCAGTGGCTTTTCCATACAAATGGCTTGTCTTGGCTCATGCTTCAGACTTTCCTAAAAGCTCTCAAATAAGCAGCATCTGGCCTCAGCATACTCTGTATCTTATAGTAAGTGGCCCAAGGCTGGCACTAGCAGCAGCTGGCCTTGATTTGCAGCTTGGCCTTGCCTTGGCACCTCCAAACTCAGCACAAATAGCAACCATCTGCAGATCACTTTGTAGTTCATGCTGGATGGCCCTGGGCAGAACATTGGTGGTGGCTGACCTTGGCTTGCACCTTTAGGGAGGCCTCATAACCAGGCACGTGATGGACAGCTTCAGATTATGTCAAAGCACCACCCAAACACCTCCGTAAGTGTCACACTTAATGGGCAGACTCAGTAGGCCCCAGAGGCCTGCAGAAGTAAGTCCTATTTTGTGGGGTGGGCCCTGCACAGTTCATTCTCCACATGGTCAGTATTTGGAGGTCGTTGGTTATAGCCTGTCCTTGTAACCAAGGGGTAATTACCTCCTACTGATGTGCCAACAGCAATCAAGTCTCAACTACAACAGGAGGGTGTGCACCAGCCGACATGGAGGGGCACACCTGGAGTGCCCAGCTTGCATGATCTGGGAGGCTGTGCTACTGGATCCTACAGAACATCTACACTAATAAAAGAGAAACATGCAAATTGACCATACTTCTGCTATGCCCACAGGCCACGCCCACCAGCCAATCAGGATCGAGTATGCAAATTAACCCAACCAATATGGCTGCAGCCACAGAGCGAGCAGGAGGCTTGGGTTTCCCAGCAATGGAGGAAACCAAACTTCCTGGTCGGCCCTGGCCACCGCTCAAGGCTACAATGTTTCAATTATAGAAGATGAATAAATCCCAGATACCAGGGCCTCCACTTGGGTCCCTGGAGGGCATGGCTGGCCTGCAAACCACCACAGGCCCCTCGCCCAGGCCACCCCACACCCAAAGGGAACCCCCACCCTAATCCAGGACACACTTCAGGGCAAACCAGCAGGCCCCTACCCATGCACCAGACCTCTATCCTATCTAATAAAAGAGTAAAATGCAAAATTACCGTCACTTCAACACACAAGATGGCTGCCCCCATGTGGAACAAGATGGCCACCACAAGATGGCGAGCAGGGGAGGGCAGTTGGAAGGGATCAGGCCTGCAAGGGAGGGCAGTTGGGGGCAATCAAGCCTGCTGGAGAGGACAGTTAGGGGTGACCAGGCTGTAAGAGGAGGGAAGTTAGGGGCGACCAGGCCTGCAGGGAAGGGCAGTTGGGGGAGATCCAGGCCTGCAGGGGAGAGCAGTTGGGGGTGACCAGGCTTGCAGGAGAAGGCAGTTAGTGGTGACCAGGCCTGCAGGGGAGGGCAGTTGGGGCAATCAGGCTGGCAGGGGAGCAGTTAGATATCAATCAGGCTGGCAGAGGAGTGGTTAGGGGGTGATCAGGCTGGCTGGTAGGGCAGTTAGAGGCAATCAGGAAGTCAGGCAGGCGAGCAGTTGGGAGCCAGCAGTCCTGGGTTGTGAGAGGGATGTCTGACTGTCCGTTTAGGCCCGATCCTGGTAGGGGTCCCAGATTGGAGAGGGTGCAGGCTGGGCTGAGGGACACACACCCCTGTGCACGAATTTCGTGCACCGGGCTTCTAGTCTATTATATTAGGCTACTCTAGCAAGCCTGGGAAATGTGGCAGTTCTACCTAATATGTAGAAACCAACACAGGAATGGTTCCAAAATGCAGAGACAAAAAAAAAAAAAAAAAAAAAAAAAGTCCGAAATGAAAGAATAGAACAAAACTCCAAAAAAGAACTAAACAAAATAGAGACAAGTAATGTAATTAATGCAAAGTTCAAAACACTGGTTGGAACGATGCTCAATGAACTTAGTGAGAACTTCAACAGCATAGAAAAAGGACATGGAAACCATAAGAAATAACCAGTCAGAAATGAATGATACACTAACTGAAATGAAGAAAAAGTTGCAGGAAATCAACAGTACAATAGCTGAAGGTGAGAATCAAATCAGTAGTTTGGAGATAATAAAGCAAAAAACACCCAATCATAACAGCAAAAGAAAAAATAATTCCCCTAAATGAGGGTAATGTAGAGAGATTCTGGGACAACTTGAAGCATACCAACATTTGCATCATGGGGTTGTGAGAAGGAAAGAGAGAGAGAGAGTGCAAGAAATTGAAAAGCTTTTTGAAAAAAATAATAATGAAAAACTTTCCTAACCTGGTGAAGAAAATAGACTTGCAAGTCCAGGAAATGCAGAGTCCCAAACAAGATGTACCCAAAGGATACACCAAGGCATATCATAATTAAAATGCCAAAGATTAAAGACAAAGAGAAACTCTTAAAAGCAGCAAGAGAAAAGCGCTTAGTTATCTGCAAGGGAGCACCCATAAAACTGTCATCTGATTTCTCAACAGAAACTTTGCAGGCAAGAAGAGGTTGATATGAAATATTCCATTATGAAAAGCAAGAATTTACAATCAAGATTATTTTACCCAGCAAAGCTATCCTATATAATAAAAGCCCAGCAACCAAAATGGTGGAACAACTAGAGACCAGAACACCATGGCCCCTCACCTAAGCTAGCCCTTCCCCCCAGGGAGCAGGTAGGGGCACCCCTAGGCAACATGATAAGGTGAAGTTTGATGGGGGAAAGTCGCAGAAATAGGGGGGAAGGTCTTAAGGGTCTGTGGGTCTGGGGTGGTCAGCCTGGAGTAGGTTTGGAGTGTGCTGGGGAAGGAAGAGGACGATCTGATTGGAAAACGTCTCAGCACAGTACCTTTCTCATTGCAAACCAGCCATGGACTGAATGAGTGGTTGTTTCATGAGTGTGCTTGGGACTGACATGTTCATTGCAGTGGCAGTACTCCTGAAACTTCACTGATTCCAAATAGTAAACAGCTATCAATGTCAAAGAACGGAAAAATCCTCTCCAATTAGAGGCCCTGGACTTTGCAACAGGACTGAAGGAAACACCATTTATGGAGGAGCTAGAAAAACCAGAAGTATACAACCAGAGGATTGTGGGATTGTGGAAGATGCCTGGGCATCTACCACTAGAACATGAGCCTATTATTGTGCATGTACATAGTCAGCCCTATAGTCCTCAGTTTCACAATATTTGGACATGACTTCTGGTGGGAAATTATTTTGATTTGAGGTTTGCTGTAGCCTTGCAGTGAGGAAGATCAGAATTAAAGGTTTCATTTGTTACCTTGGTTTGAAGTGGAGGAAAATGGGATAGTGATGAATAAGGAAGTTTGGAGATAGTGAAGAGCAGTTTACCCAGACTGTTGAGAGCTCAGAATTAGAGTTTAATTGGTATAGAAACCCTGCTAATAGCACCTGATGCCTGAAATCTGAGCACTCTACTTTCAGGTTTTCTAGTTCAAGTTTTTGGAGACTGCCTATTAAAACATTCCAGGTTGGAAAGTGTTTGTGTAGAAGCTCATAAGTATTAAGTATTTGCTGTGTTTACCATGCTTAACTCTCTGTAAGGAATATGAAATAATGTTAAATGCCTCATGTTCTCAAGAAGCTTGAATTTTAAAATAAAAAATAAAGAAAAAATATAAATATTAAAAATAAAAAAAGAAGAAGCTTGAGTTTTAGGGGTGATCAGGCAGGCAGGCAGGCAGAGTGCTTATGGGTAATCAGGTAGGGAGGTGAGCAGTTAGGAGCCAGCAGTCCCAGATTGTGAGAGGGATGTCTGACTGCCGGTTTAGGCCTGATCTGCAATGGGATTGGGCCTAAGATTGCAAGAGGGTGCAGGCTGGGCTGAGAGACCCCCGCTCCCCCATGCATGAATTTCATGCACTGGGCCTCTAGTCATTTATAATCAAAGAACATATAAAGAGCTTCCTGGTCAAGAAAAAACTAAAAGAGTTCATCCCCACCAAACCAGTATTACATGAAATGTTAAAGGGTCTTCTTTAAGAAAAAGAAAAAAGTTAAAAATATGAACAAAAAAATGGCAATAAATGCATATCTATCAACAACTGAATCTGAAAAACTAATTACATGAACAAGCAGAACAGAAACAGACTCATATATACAGAGATCATTTTGACAGTTGCCAGATGGGAGGGGATTTGAGGGAATGAGTGGAAAAGGTGAAGGGATTAAGAAGTACAAATTTGTTGTTGCAGAATAGCCATGGAGATGTAAAGTACAGAATAGGGAATATAGTCAATAATCCTATCTAATAAAAGAGTAATATGCAAATTGACCGCACCTCTGCTACACCCACAAGCCATGCCCACCAGTCATGCCCACCAGCCAATCAGGAGGGAATATGCAAATAAACCCAACCAAGATGGCTGCAGCCACAGAGAGCAGGAGGGAGGCTTGGGTTTCCCTGACAATGGAGGAAGCCAAGCTTTCCACCTGCCCTTGCTAGCCCAGGCCTTTACTCAATGCTACAAAGTTTCAATTATAGAAGATAAATAAAGCCCAACAGAAATGGCAGCAGCCATGGAGCTGGAGAGAGCAGGAGGCTAGGGTTGCCTGTGGCGATGGAGGAAGCCAAGCTTCTGCAGCCCTGACCTACTTTGGCCTCCACTTAAGGCTACAAAGTTTCAATATATTAGAAGATACATAAATCCCAACAGAAATGGCTGCTGCCACGGAGCCAGCAGAAGGCTTGGCTCCACTCCATGCTACAAAGTTTCAATTGTAGAAGATAAATAAATCCCAGATCCCAGGGCCTCTGCTTGGGTCGCCGGGGGTCATGGCTGGCCTGCAAACCACCACAGGCCTCTCACCCAGGCCGCCCCACACCCCAAGGGAACCCCCACCCTGATACGGGACACCCTTCAGGGCAAACCAGTTGGCCCCCACCCATGCACCGGGCCTCTATCCTATCTAATGAAAGTATAATATGCAGATTAACCATCACTCCAACACACAAGATGGCTGCCCCATGTGGTCAAAGATCCTGCCCCCATGTGGACACAAGATGGCCAGCAGGGGAGGGCAGTTGGGGCGATCAAGCCTGCTGGGGAGGATAGTTAGGGGTGACCCGGTCAGCAGAGGAGGGAAGTTGGGGATGACTGGGTCTGCAGGGAAGGACCCAGGCCTGCTGGGGAGGGCAGTTTGGGGGTACCGGGTCTGCAGGGGAGGGCAGTTAGGGGTGACCAGGCCTGCAGGGGAGGGCAGTTAGGGGTGTCCAGGACTGCAGGGGAAGGCAGTTAGGGGCAATCAGGCTGGCAGGGGAGTGATTAGGGGGTGATCAGGCTGGCAGGCAGAAGCGGTTAGGGGCAATCAGGAAGGCAAGCAGGCAAGCAGTTGGAGCCAGCAGTCCTGGATTGTGAGAAGGGTGTCCGACTGTCGGTTTACAGGCAGTTGGACATCCCTCGAGGGGTCCCAGATTGGAGACGGTGCAGGCTGGGCTGAGGGACACCTCCTCCCGCCCCCCTGCCCCCCGTTCACAAATTTCGTGCACCGGGTCTCTAGTATTCTAGTAACTATGAATGGTGTCAGATGGGTGCAAGGTTTATTGAAAGTTGTATAATGTTAATCATTAGCATGTCCACCTGAAACTAATAATATTGTGTGTCAACTGTAATTGAAAAAAAAATGATTTAAATGAAAAAAAAGATAAATCCCCATCACCAAGGAGCTCTCTGTGGGACTCTCCCTTGAGCCACAGGAATGACAATATGATTTCCACTTTCCACCCAAGAATGCTTGGAGAGGCATTTTGAAGTTTATAGTCATACAGCTGGCACACGCAGAACCATTGGAGCACTTTGGGGCCTGCTCACGTGTCAGGACCAGGGATGGGACCAGCTGCCATTACCACCTGGCATCAAGCCTGTGCTTTCTAAGGACAGCACCACCAGCTGCCTTCTCGCCCATCAGAGCTGGTCCAGATGCCAGGTCTCCACGTCCTCTTGGCTGGCACCTGGCCTGATGAGGCTGCTGGATTTAGCAGCTTAGCTTCAGGTGGGAGTTCATTCTCTACACCAGCTTTGCGTCATCTAACCATATACAAAATTGCATTCCTGAAGTTGGTCACCAAAGGGTCTTTCCTTAAAAAGTGGGACATTTTGTTCCATTGTCTTTCGATCAAAACTGAATCCCACTTCTCCCAGCCCCTTCTTTTTATATTGTCCACCTCATTTTTTAAAAAGAAGCCCCCCACCCTGTCCCCCTTTTCAGGTGGAATAGGTTTCTTTGATTTAAATTCCTTTGGTTTCAGTTTAATTTTCTTTTCCTAACATGCCATATTGGCCTTTACTAATCAATCAGTTTTGTCATACCAGATCAGACGCCTCCCTGAAATGCAGATAAATTGCCTATTATGGAACCATTGTCTACCAATTCTGAGATGTGTTCAGAGAATTCAACCAGATTTGTCAGGCCTGACCTTCTTTTAATGAACTATGCTATAACCAGCCCTTTCTAAATTAAATGCTGCTGAGTGGCCTCTCCCCACTGGTCTCTTGGCTATCTTCCTATCCGGCCCCACAACTCCCCAGCCTTAGACAACAACCTTCCATTGCTAAGGAAGCATCTGTATGCAGGAACCTTGACCTGCTTTGACCTGCCTTGACCTCCTCCACTCTGCAGTGGCCCCACTTGTCTGCCAGCCCTGTGCCTTAAGGTCAGCCAGGGGCAAATTCTCATCCACAGCATGGAGCCCAGAGAACAGAGGTTCAGATCAAGGACTCTGCCACTTCATATCTCCCTGTCTGCTTTGCTCTTGACCTAGCACCAGCATTACTATATTATTATAAGGCTTATAACTATGGTATATTATCAGCAATCCTACTAACTATAGATATTATGATCAATAATATAATATTGTGACACACGATCATTACAAATATTTCAATATTAACAACTCACAATAGTGTGTGTCACCATGCTGTGCCCTTTTATGCATTGAGCCTTTCACTCCTTCTATCATCTTTGTGACTCAGGTACATTTGTAACAACAGTAGCAACAGCAGCAAACCATAGTGATGAGGAGGAGAGATATTTGAACCTTTTATGTGTTCCAGGCATCTGTTAAATATGCAGATTTTAGTTACCTCTCCCAATAATCCAGACACTCAGTTACTTATTTCTGCCAATAGCCCACTACTATTTTTTATTGTCAATATGGCTAAAGAAACTGAGGCTCAGAAAGGTTTTTTTAACTTTCCTAAGGACGCACGAGTGGGAACTCATATCTGGCCCTGAGTTCAAACCTAGCTGTGAAGACTGATTTTTAAAAAATTTATATTTTTAAATTTATAGGAGCTCTTACATTTAAAGTTCCTAAGTAGAAACGCCGGTGAGCATAGGAATAGGACCATGGGGATATTTGCATATTTGAAATGGTTCACTGGCACCTTACCCTAAGGGAAGCTGTCCATGCTGGGTGGAACTCCCAGACTGCCTTCCTTCTGCCCATTCCTGAGGGTACCAGACACAATACCATCTTTCCCTTAAACCAACGGTGACAAGCAGTGGGGGAGGAGAGTTGAACTTTACCTGCCTAGTCCTGGCTCCTATTCAACATGTCCACTGACAGGTGAGAACCCTGAAACTATCACAGGACTTTCAGCAGTAGGGCAGAAGGTCAGGGACGCAACGATGTCTGCTGAGAGTGGCTGTGGCTAACTGAACACAGACTTTGGAGACCGGCTGACCTAAATCTGTCACTTGCAAGCTGTGTGTCTTTGGGCAAGTGACTTAGATTTTCTGAGCTTCAGTTTGTTGGGGATACTAGTGCCTTCCATGGAGATGCATATAGAACAGGGAGTAGGAAGTCTTTGGTAATTTCCCAGAGATTTCTAATACAGGCAGACCTTGGTTTATTGTGTTTCTCAGATGTTGCATTTTTTTAAAGAATAGTTTATTGATTTTTTTTTCTAGAGAGAGAGAGAGAGAGAAAGGCAGAGAGAGAGAGAGAAGCATCGACGTGAGAGCAGAACATCAATCGGCTGCCTCCTGCATGCCCCCTACCCGGGATTGAGCCTGCAACCTGGGCATGTGCCATGACCAGGAATCGAACCAGTAACCTTTCAGTGCACAGGACAACACACAACCAACTGATCCACATGGGCCAGGGCACAGATGTTGCAATTTTTACAAAGTGAAGGCAAGACCATGCCCCAGCAAAAAGATTATTATTTGCTTTATTACAGAGGTCTGAAACCAATCCCACAATATCTCCAAGGTATGCCTGTAGATATTTTTCTATCCATCTCTCTCTCTCTCTCTCTCTCTCTCTCTCTCTCTCTCTCTCTCTCTCTCTCTCTCACACACACACACACACACACACACACACACACACACACACCATAAGAAGGCATCACCACATCTCACGCATTAGCCTCTCCATCAGAGGCCCATTATCTCTCCTGTTCAGGTGTTTAATGGAAGCTCCTCTCTCCCCTGACTGGGGAGCTTAATGAGTGTAGATCCTCAGCCTGCCTCAGTGAGCTGGGCATTCCCTTGAAAGGCAGCCTCATTGCAGTGGCGAACAGGGTAATATTTTCCCCTTTCCTTCATATTCTAATGAATAAATGGTATTCCCATTGGTTATTTATCTACTCTTAGAATTTGAATGGAATTCTACTGATAATTACAGCATTTCACCATTTGATAGGAAATTGGCACCTGGTGCCTGGAGATAATAGCCCAATTCAGTATCTATGAAATAGGAATTTTCTGCTAATTCCTGCCTTGAAATGTGTAAATCATCAGTGGAGTTGGTTATTAAAATTCAGGAGTTGAAAGACCTGGGCTGGGGGAGTGGTGCTCCTTCCTTAAGATGATAGGAACTATAATGACTGGACTGGCCCTCTCGGCCCAGGAAGGCTCAGAGCAGCTCAGGGGCAAGAAAGCCTCTGGGTAATGTGCTTATCCAGGGGGCTTAGCCCACAGACCTGTGGGTGCTTGTCAGAATCTGCAGAAATGCGAGATGGCAGCTAATCACAGGGTAAAGGCGTGGGCTTTGCGGTCAGACAGATCAAGCCGGAATTCTTGCTGTGTGTCTGGAGGCCACTCTGAGCCTCCATTTTTGTGCAATAAATAACTGCTTTCTATTTAACCTTTAAATTAACCTAAGATGAAATCTATACATTGCTCATCCATTCATTTAATGACAATTCACTGCAGATACCCTTGGCAGACACTGTGCTGGGATCTGGGGTGCAGTGGGGAGCAAAGCCAGGTTTATTCTCTGCTCATGAAGATTATTCATGGAGGGTGGGGTTTGAAGTCTGCCACGACGTCTTCATTGATGCAGAATGAATGTAGAGGCCTGGAAAGGAAAACGAACAACTTGTACCCCTCTCCCTGATTGAGGGGAATGCCTGCCTGCAATTAGCTCCTATAAGTTGGATTGGGGGTGATGGAAATATTCCATGTTTTGATTGTGGTGATGATTTATGACTGTATATGTTTGTCAAAACTCATCAAACCATACGCTTAAAAAAAGGGTTCATTATACTGTACAAAGTTCCGGCTCCGTAAACCTGACTTTTAAAGCAAACAAACCCAAACTGCTCCCCCCCCCCCCTTAGACATTAAACAGGCAGTGTGACATCCTGTAGTAGTTGCTGGACCTAAAGACTTCACTAACCAGGAACTCAGAGCTTGAAGCAGATGCCCGGGACTAACACAGGTTTCCTGACCTTGCATGTCAGCATGTACAAACACTGCCACTCAAACACTGCCACTCAAAGTTCAGAAACTGTGCTTTGGGAGTGTCGCCCAACCTGGGTCTGTTGGCAGTAGAGAGAAGAAAGGTCATGGGGGAAGCCAATTGTCATAATTATTCATGTCCTCAGCTAATCTAAAAACCCAACCCCAATGCAGGAATGGGGTCTCTTGTCCCCAGCCCTAAAATGTCTTTCCAAGCTGCAACGCCATCCCAGGAATAGCTGTGGTGAGGTGGCGGTGGTCCTGCCTCGCTCTTTTACCTCACCTTGGCCAGGTCAAGGATCGCAGGCTTCCGTGCCCAGAAGGCATTTGAATTCAGTTGGTCACTTAATGTCAAGTTCATCGCTCATGATGTTACGTTACCATTCCCACCTGCACAGACTTCTCTCAAATGCCCTCCCCTCCTTCCTGATTCCTCCTTCCTCCTTCCTGTCCTCCTTCTCAGTCTCTCCTCACCCCCTCTCCCCTTTCCTAGTATTCCCTTCCTCTGCACTACTCCTCCCTGGCACTGCCCTGGGGAAGCTGCTTGCAGCTGGAAGGAGCTCTGGCTTCCTTGCCCTGCCTAGTTTCACGTCCTCCTCCTTGCACGCCCGGGCATGCAGGCAGGTGACTTCTCTAGTCAAAGGGCATCTACTTTATTCCCCAATGAACCTGATTTCTACTGAGCCCATGCAGCCTTGTCACTGCAAAAGAAGCCGTGATGAGGAAATGAGGTAGCATCAGCTGCCTTGATAATCTTGCCTAAGTCAATTGAGCTCCACATGCATTCAGCTGATATTTTCCTCTATGGGCCAAGCATCGAAACTTGCAGGTGGGCAGTGCTGGGATGGCTACATTCTAACTCCCACCTGGACAGTGACCTCGTGCAAGGCAAGGACAATGCTCCATTCTCGCAGCCCCAGGACTTAGTATAGGATTTGTTAAGGGACCATCTTTTACCAGCATCCCTATCTCACCTTAGGGTCAGGACAGTCCATGGTGTCAAGGAGTTGCCTTCAAACCTTCCCACATTTCATGGTTCCCGTAGCTTTTCCTAAAACCCAGACAATGTTAGTCCTGAAACTGCAGAGCAGAGCAGGCTGATTCCCTGGCTCTGTTCTTCTCCGTCACGTCTCAGCTCCTTCTAACAGAGCTCAGAGGTGCCTGGCGGCCCTGGCGTTAGCAAAGCATCTCTCTTCTCTTTAAGCAGCTCTCTCTCTCTCTCTCTCCAAGACCACCCAAAGGACATCTTTCCTACCTACCCTTTTGTGATTTTCTTCTTGTCCCAACCTTAATCCTTCTCCTGCTCTGATTACTAAGCACACCAGTGTCTGCTGCTTGAGCTGAGGAGGACTTAGTTGTGAGATCTATGGGAACTTGCATGAGCCTTGTTCAGGGAGCGTGTTCACAATCATGACAGCCGTGGGTGGCTGTGTGCCCGGCGGGTGAAGGTGTGGGCGGACAGACGGGTGTGTGCTCTGTGAGGCTGGGATACCGTGGTGACTTCCCTGTATGCAGAGGCACAGTGACAGCTCAGCCTTCCTGCCGGCGGAGGGATTTTCACATCCACGATCTCATGCATTTCTCTGAACTACCGGCTACAGTGATGGTGATGAGCCACCAGCACCCTACTACGCACCCCTTTCATGCAGGGACATGGACGTAGTGAATTTGGCATCCTGGAGAGATGCTGGGGTCTATGTTGGGGGAGATTAAGGCTGTAGGGCTTTGGAACTCCCAGCTGTCTCCTTTGTTTCAGAATCAGACATGTCATTATCTGTAGTAACACTCCCTGCAATCCTTTCCACATTCTTGAAAGTGCCCTGAGTGGCAGTAGAGGGAGGTGGGACTCAGCCACCCACGGCCAGATGGGGGCCAGATGGGGCCGCTTCTTGTCCTGTCTTCTGGCTCCTACTCCCTCGTTCCCACTGCTTCCCAGAGAGAAGACTCAGCTTCCAGATTCCTAGATGCCCTGGAGGGAGAGAGGGAGGGCATTTGAACCCTCTGTGAAAAGTTCAGGATGAAGGCTTTAGAGATTGGGGGAAAATATTTTCTGAATTTATTTTTAAATACTCTCTCTGTCTCTCTGCATTTTCCTACCAGTGTCTCTCTAGCCGTCTGTCTCTGCTTTTCTCTGCTTCCTCCCCTCTCTCCATCTGCATGTGTCTGTCTCTTTACATCTCTGCGTTTCTCTCCATCTGCTTGTGTGTCTGTGAATTTCTTCCTCTCGCTCCCTCCCCCATCCCTTCCCACTCTGTCTCCTCCTCAATTCTCCCCATATTTCTTCTCTCTTTGATTCTGTCGTAGTCTCCCCTCTCTCCACTTTGGACGCCCCAAACAGAGCTGACAGTCATGGGTATCTTGCGTTTACCTGGGCTCCAAACTGGGCCTCCTTTTCAGCAAGCAGCATCAACACACGAGATCTGTACCTTTAAAAATGAATGACTCTGGAAAAAATATTTTGGCTTCACATTGCTTAGTCCCACCCATGCTTTACAATTTCCACTCCTCCAGCCCCTGGTTGGCGGATTCTTCATCCTATTTCTCCGGTGCCAGTAAATCTATGTTTCTCACTGAGTAGAGGGCACTTGAGGCTGTCCTGTCTATCAAACATTTCCCTTGCATAGAGCTCAAGCTTGAGACGATGGCTGGAGACTCCTGAATAAACTAAAAACCACTGACTTGCCCACTTTCAATGGATGACATGTATGGGAGGTGAATTATATCTCAGGAAAGCTTTTATAAAAGTAAACCTAAGGAAGGTAGAAAGCATGTTCCATTGTTCTCAGTTCAGCTTTAGATTTTTTTTCATTGAATTTAGAGACATTTGAACTTAGGAGGCGGAGGACTCGCAGACACAGAACTTACCTATGACTCCATATAAATGCATCACAGGGACATGCAGGCACTGACTTCCACTGAAATCAGTGGGCTCACCTCCACCTGAAAACAAAGGAAGATTCGTGAACTCATAGCAGGCTCGGCCCTCAGTGGGGCTTCTCTCTGTTGAAGACAGGCTAATTCCTCTCTCCCCTGGGGCTTAGCGCAATTACTCTTCCTCCAGAAGGCTCTGCCTGAACCCCAAGTTTAAAGAATGATCTTTTTTTTTTTTTTTCTGGGCTGCCCACATGCCCTGAAAACTTTCTAACAATCATCATCTGTACTGTCCTTTGTTTAAGAATATGTCTTCTCCATAGGACTGTAAGCTTCTGGAATATGGGAGTTAGGTCTGTGTTGCATTAGTGGGCATGAAATAATTGGGCAAGGGGAGATGAAAGAAAGGAGGAGAGGAGATAAGAATGAGCAAATGAATAAGGGAACTTGGTATCCAATATGGACATAAAGCTGATCTCAGTCAAATAGGCAACATCCAACACATATTTGTTGAGCACGTGTGTATGATGTTGTGTGTGTCCAACACCAAGCTGGGCACCGGAGCCCAGTGGTGACACAACAGTCAGGAATCCCTCATGTCATGGAGTTTGCCTTCTAGCCGGGAAAGAAACAGATGATGACGATAAGTCAGTAAACCACGTGGACTTGTAGAAAGTGACACACGTTATGGAGAAACAGAAGAGTGGGGGAGTGCTGGGGAGGCATGTGTGACCACTGGGTAGACATTGTTCCCTGGTCTGTGCTGGCCTGACATCTGTGGGGAGATGGAGGATCAATAGAGAGGGGGAAACTGGAGCACCTGGCACAGGACTGAGACAGACACAGTGATCACACTTTGGTGTTCTCTGTGCACCCAAGACTTTAAGCGGGAATTCCAGGAGCAGAAAGGCAGACGCGTGGGGCTGGGACAGACCGCCCTCTGGCTGTGAGAACAGAGGACCAGAGCTGGGGAACCAGGGCCCAAGTTGGAGCCCATGTTAGCACCTCCATTTCAGTTTTGTAAGCACAAGACTTGGCACATTAAAAACATAAAAAGGGTTGAAACAAATGGTGCAAACCACAGCTAGAGACCGAGGAGGCGGGATGAGGCCATGAGGCCGAGCTGATCACAGGCCCCGGGGAGGGGAGAGAGCGCATGGCCAGCCACAGGAAGGGTCACTGCTGCCCAGCTTCTCTCTTTGAACTTGGTATTTTTCCACAGCAAACAGAAGCCCAAAGTTTGTTGGCAGTGGAGCCACATCCCGAGGGTAGAGAGGGCAGAGCAGCTGGCTGAGGGGAGCCAGGCTGGGGGGAAGCAAACACAGGAGGAGGAGGAGGAGGGGAGGCAGAGTTTCAGGGCTTCCTAGTCTGGAAGCTGCTGAGGGAGTCAGGGCCAGAGTTAATATTCACCAGGTGCCCCGGCAATCAGGCAATCAGTCATGGGAAATGAGGGAAGAGCAGGGCAGCAGGTCACCTGAACATGGTGTGGTCCCTGGAGATCCAGAAGTGGGCTCTGCCAGAAATGTGCACAGCACAGCAGCGAGGGCAATTATCATCAGGATGATAACAGCATCAGCCAGCACTTATTATTTCTAAAAAAATATTTTTATTTATTTCAGAGAGGAAGGGAGAGGGAGAGAGAGATAGAAACATCAACGATGAGAGAGAATCATTGATTGGCTGCCTCCTGCACACCCCTCACTGGGGATGGAGCCCATAACCCAGGCATGTGTCCTGACTGAGAATCGAACCGCAACCTCCTGGTTCATAGGTCGATGCTCAACCACTGAGCCACGCCAGCATGGCAGCCAGCACTTATGGAGTACTTGCCTCTCAGACACTGTGCAAAATAAAACGTGGATTATCTCACTCATCCTCATAGCAAAACCAGGAATCACTCTGTGAATTATGACTCATTTGGCAACAAATGACCAAAAACCAAATTCGAAATGATGAGAAGCAGAAGGGGCATGTGTCAACTCATGCAACTGAAAACTCCAGGAGTAGCTGGCTGCAGGCATGGCTGGATCCAGGGACTTAAATGTCATAGGGCCCAGACTTTTTCTTAATCTCTTGACTCTGCTTCCCATTTCTTGGTACCCTGCTCAGACAGGTTTTCATGGTGGGAATGGGCAGGGGAAAAAGTTTCTTTTCATTTTCCTGAGGTCCCAGTAAGTCTCATTGGCTCAGATGGGCATCATGAGCCCATGTTTGGCTTTTCATTGGCTTGGACGGGGATCTCGAGCCCATCCTTGCAAAGATTACTGTGGCTGGAGGAACATCTCGGCTTACACATACTACTCAGTCAGGGGTGGATATTATATCATGATGAATTGGACTGGATGCTCAAATGAGCATTAGAGGTGGTGCTAGAGATAGGTAAATGGCGACAGGTGGTAAAAATTAAAAATGCCCATACCTTGGTGCTCTTATCACCTCCGTTTTGTAGATGGGGAAACTGAAGCTTGAAAAGGTGCAGGCACTTGTTCAAGCAGGTCAGTGGTGGAGCTGAAACAGGAGCCGGCATCATCTGTGGCCGCTCTCAGCTCTCAGCCCCGCTCTCCCCACCATCAGCTCCTCAGCTCCTGCTGCTTGCTCCCAGCTCCTCCCTCTTTTCTGATGTGTCCTTGGAGCTGCCAAATGCTCTAAGACACCGGGCAAGCATTAGGGTTGACCCGAAGACAGCAGGAGTTGTTGCGAGGCCACAGACCCATCAATCCTGTCAGTTTTGGAGGATTGTTCCCAAGGCAAAGGGTCACTGATATCATCATCTCCATCTTCTTTAATGCTAATTACTTTTTTTCCCACGTCAACATAAAAATCATCGTAAATGTCCTCATTAAAGCGGCTGTAATTTCTGGTCGCAGAACCATCAGCTCAGCCAGGGAAAGACTTTCGGGGGAGGAAAGGTTCTCCGAGCCACGATGGCAATTCCGAGTGATTTAGAATATCAAGTTTGTATGATTTTTAATCATTAAAATAGATGTAAAAACATATTTCATACACAATCTTTTATCTTACACTTAGTTTTATATTTCTCTATAACAATTTATTGTGATGCATATATCACCATTACATCAGACATTTATGGCTCCATTAAAATTCAATGCCACCATAAATTTAGGCCAGTTAAAGTGGTGACATTTGTAACAGCTTCCACAAGGACATATTTTATATGTAAAGTGAAACTTTGAGAAGAAACTTTTTGTTAAAGAAAAAAAAAACACACACCTGTGTAGGGTAGGAAAAGGATGCAGAACTTTCCTGCTATCTGAAACACCTAATGCCTACCCTAATACCTACGTATTAAGAAGCCAGACTTTTGCTAAATACTGTGCTATTTCCAGTACTTAGGGATTAACGGGAATCCTATGGTAATGCTATCATTGACTAGAAATCCTTCAGCAGCCTCAGACCTGGGAGAATTTCAGAAGTAAGGGAAAATATGAAATCAGATGACTGAACAAGGCAGCGTCCACAATGAGAGGTCTTCTGATTCTGGAGCAGAAGAGTTTTGAGGGAGTGGCAGGATGAGGAGCTGTGGTTTTCTGTCATTTGATCCAAGAAGGTGTGAGCTTCTTCCAGGAAACATGAGATATCTCTCTCTCTCTTTCTCTCTCTCAGAAGGTACTAGAGCAGCCTTTATGAGGTCTTTTTATAGATTACTCGAAAAGTGGCAATATATTTCTTCTCCTGAAGGAACCTTTATCCTGGAATGCTCCAAAGGAAAGGAACAAATCCTGATTGCTTATGCATCCTGGGCTCTAAGAATATCTGATACACAGTATACATATATCCACTAACACTGGAATTCAACTTATTGGGACTGATGGGCCAGGCGTCCACATAGAAAACTTTGGTAGTCAATGCCCGACTGGACATGACTGAGGGTTGAGTTCTATAGAACAGAATAGCATCTTAGAGGACTTGAGAGAGAGAGAGAGAGAAGTGAGGGTCTGTGTACACTTGTGGATTCATGGAAGAGGAAGGGGTCAGGTGGGTATGACTGACCCTCCACAAGTATGACAAAGGTTACAGTGGGCAGAAAGAACCTGGTGGGCTGAGTTAGAGCAACCTCAAGGACTTCCTGTAGAGAAAGGCCATCTGGCAGAGGAGTGGGATAAGATGAAGTTGAATTTACTCAGCATCACCATCTGTATAATAACACGGGCAACAAGCTCTCATTGAGCACGTGTTGTGTTGGGGAGGTTGCATGCTATGCATAACAATGCAGATAGCAACAGATTATTTCCACCTACTGTTAGCCTGGCAAGCTTCTAAGTGCTTTTCTCAGATGAACTCACTTTAATTCTCACAACCACATTAAGAGTGGGTATTCTGTTGTATCCTGCTGGAGAGAATGGAGAAAGGGAGTAGATATGCAGGTTAGAGATACAGTCTCTATTTCTCCAGGAGTGTCTCTGCTCAACAGAAGCTGGGACACTCATGTCCCAGGGGTAAACTTAATTGGGGTATTGAGTGGACATGTTTTGTTATCCTTTCTGACTGATGCCACTGGTTGTGGGTTGTAATCAAGTGTCATCAGAGGCAATGCCAGCACGATCAGACAAAGCAGAGTCCTCCTAAACCGGATAGCTCCCCTCGAAAGTATGCCCTAGGGAGAGAGCAGTTCTTTCCATTCTCACAAGGGGATCAGGGCACCCGATAACTGTGCTGTCCAATACAGGAGCCTTAACCACTTGTCTACCCAGCACTTGAAACATGGCTAGTGCCACATATTAAAATGGTAACATATTAAATTAAATTGAGCATCTAAAAAGAATTCCCTCTCTTGATTCTTGCTTGTTTTAATGTGGCTATTGCGACATTTAGAGGCACATGTGGGGTTGCATTATATTTCAAGCAGACAGCGCTGACTTCGAGTGTTTGCCTTCTTTCAGTAGGAAGGACATATCTTATGAAATAGAGAAAGACATCTGGAGGGTTCCTTCTTCATGCCACCAACTTCTGGGCGAGGCTGTTTTTGTATAAAACTTTGAATCACATCTAACTGGTGTGAATCACATGTCCCCAGAACAATCACCAAATCTCTCTGCCTTTGCTTGTGCCATGTTCTGTCTCTGGAGTTCTTTCTGTTATCTCTCACTGTGCTCATCTGGCACACTCCTAGCCATTCTTTAAACCCCATCTCAAAAGCCCCCTCCTACTTGTAGGTGCTTTGTGATTAATTGCTCTGTTCTTTGGGCTCCAACAGCACCTTGAAATTCACTTTCTCTACTACTGCTCTGATTATCTTGTGTGTTTAATCTGTTCATAAACCTATCTCCATAGCAGTTCATGGAATCTCTAGAGGTCAGTAATTTTAAGGTCATCGAAGGCTGCTGGAGATGGCTCAAATCTCATTACAGGAGCCACTGTGTATCTGTCTTCCCAACTCCACATTCAGTAGCTTCATGTTGATAACTTAAAATTGGCCATAGTGGAGTATTTACACCACAGAAATTGGCGCACAATGTAAGTCAGGATTTTTAATGGAGTGGGAGGAGGGGAGAGCCAGTTCTTAGACATTTATCAGCTCACACTGTTCTGAGGTTAAATAAAATAAAAGGCTTTTGTCATCTGAATCAGCTTCAGAAAATGGTGGTCATTTGGGGGCGGGGGGATTAGGTGAAGAAATGTCACTTTATCTCAAATCCAGACAGTTTAAAGAGCTCTCTCTGCAAGCTGCAATCTCTAAGCTCTGGTAGAAAGTTGATGGATTAGACTGAGCGATTATAAAAACTTCCTTCCCAGCTCTAAAATTCACTGATTCTGGGCATTATGCATATCACTTGCCAGTAATTAACATTAATAATGCCTTACATTTGTGCAGCCCTTATCTTTCTTTTTTCCCAAAGAGCTTTCATATCCATTATGCCATTTGACACCCCTGTGAAGCCAGATGACTTCTCAACTGAATAGAGCATTTAGTAAGTCCAGCATAGACTTTTGCTTCAAATAAAGCAGATTTGCCCATAGTTATCCTTGGTCTGAGAGGGGATAGGGGCCATAGGATGAAGGTGGATCAAATTTTTCTGAGCCCAGGCAGGACAAGCTCTGAGGGTTAGGAGGGGGCAAGACACTTACCTAAAGCCCCACAGGTACAGACTTAGCAGAGCCTTGCAAGTTCCAGGACAGCAGTGAAGACAAGGGACACGTGGGGTTGGTAGTGGCCAGAAGAACTGAAAAATAGCATCTCCATATAATATCAACTACTCTAACAGAAGAAAAAAAATACACTGACTCAAAATTAGAGGATTTATGTTTGATTCCAATCCTCTGAATGTTAAAACCACTTGCAGGGCTTCCTGCCATTTCACCACTCACCAAGCTGTTGGGCCCTCAGGATCACAGCACTGGGCTTTGTGGCAGGTAGTTTGCTTCATGGATCACAGAATCTCTCCTTTCCCCTCAGAGTTATTCCCCACATTGAAGATGAACAGGCATTTTACAAAGGTTTCAGAAAAGGTTGGTAATTCTGCTCTTTGAATGCCCTGTGATGTGAGGACCTTCTTAGGATGTTAAGGAGGAGCAATTTAGACAAACTGGATCTAGAATTTCTCTCACTCCTCTACTTTGGATGCATACAACTTTGAGATGTATATTGTGTTTCAAAGTAGACACAAAAGTATACTGAGAGGAAAAGAAAACTTGCATAGATCATTGTCTAGAAAGAGTGTCTGTGTGTGTGTGTGTGTGTGTGTGTGTGTGTGTGTGAGAGAGAGAGAGAGAGAGAGAGAGAGAAAGAGAGAGAGAGAGAGAGAGAGAGAGTTAAACTTTAATAGTGGCCTTCCTTTGATATACCTCAGTTCTCATAATCCTATCTAATAAAAGGGTAATATGCAAATTAACCATCATTCCATCACTTAGATGGCTTTGCCCATAGCCACAAGATGGTGGCGCCCAGTCCCCTCAGTCCTGCTGGAGTCCCCTAGTCTTGGGGGCGACAGCCGCTGAGAGTGGGCAGTGTGAGTGGTCTGGTGGAATGCTTGCTTCATCACCGCAGCAACGAGGCAGGTGTTCTGCCCCAGCCGCAGAGGGCCTCTGGGCCGTGGAGGGCCTCTGGGCAGCGGGCGCAGAGTGGCAGGCCCTGCAGTGAGCAGAGAACCACAGGGAGTGGGCCTAAGCTGTCAGGGATCCCAGATTGGAGAGGGCTCCCCTGAGGGCTCCCAGATTGGAAAGGGTGCAGGTCAGGCTAAGGGACCCCCCCGCTCCCCGCCCGTGCACAAATTTAGTGCACTGGGCCTCTAGTGTGCGTATAATTCTAAAAATAAAGATTTTTTGTGCCATTATGTAGAATGTTAAAGAGAAAAAAATCTTAGATTGGGTAAGTTGTCTATAAATTCTATAGTTTGCACACTACTTATTATTTTACTGCTTATTCTCAATAATTTTTAATATGATTGAACAGAGTCTTGATTGCATTTTTTACCTGAGAGTTATGATTCTGTTTCCATATGGCAGAGCAAATCCCTCCAATATGTACAGTGGTTTTGCTTCTGTCTCTGAGACCTATCTACAGAACTTGTCCTTCAATAGTGTGCTGGAACCAGCTCCCACTAGCTGCCAAGAGCCTATTGTTAAAGTTTAAGGAAATCTGCAAGGTGATTGATGTCATATTGGCAGCTCAGCTGAAATTGGCCATAGTTGGAGTATTTACACCATGGAAACTAGAAAATACTTCCCCCAGAGAGCTGGTTGTTAAACACTTAATAGCACACCACTGCTATTCTCTACATAAGGTACTGCTGCATTATGTTATTTGATCTTATTTAATTTTAATATTCATGGACAAATGGACAACTGTGTTGAGGTCATAATCTTAATAGGAAAACCAAAGGACTGAACCCTGCAAGAAAGCAGGAGCAATACAGGATTTTCTACTCATTACCCATTAATCTTTAGGCATTTGGTAACTATCTTACAGTAGCATATAACCTTTCTTTTTGTTCCATTTCCTCAGTGGTTCTCAAGCTTTATGAGTATGAGTTGACACACATGCATTAATAATGCAAAGCCACTTTATGGGAGCATTAGGGGGATTGAAGGTACTTTGGCCATGAAAGTATTTTGCTAGAGCTGGCATAATATGGCAGTTAAAAGCCAGGCACCTGACTTTGAACCTGAGCTCTGACACACACAAGTTACTTACCCTCTCTAAGCTTCAATTTCTTCATCAATAAGATGAAAGATAATGTTGGTCCCTTACTGCTTAAGTTCTTATTAAATGGTGTTAATATATGTAACATGCTTAGTATTATTCCTTAGTTAGTGCTAGATGCATGTTAGCTATTATTATAATGCAGCAAGGGAGTGTTTAATGGATGACTGGCAGCTGAGTGAAGGTTAAATTGGATGGGGCCAAGATAGGGGGAGTCTCAGTTAGGAGCCTATTGCTTTAGTCCAGCCTGATTCTTGAATTCATTGTTGATGTCATGTGGCTATTGGGCATTACATAGACTAAGCCAGTGGCTTTTCCTGAAATTTAACCTAGAACCCAAAGGGCCATGGTGGACTACAAAAGAAGGCCACTTTCCTGCTATTTGTTTTGACAACTTCCATCCAATTCACTTCAGAGCCAGAAAGCGTGATGAAGAGGGAAGAGTGTAGGAGATGAAATTAGAGAACAGGAAGGCCTGGGGCCTTGAAAGCCTCTGAGGTTGTGGTGAACATTTAGGTTTTATATAAAGTGTAATAGAAAGCTATGGAAATATAGGTGGGGGATTCTACTGTGCTAGGCTCTAGGAGAGATAACAAAGATGTAGGTGATCACTGGGACTCCCAGAATAAAAGGGTCCTCTTTATCAGCTATTATTTAATCTCTGAGAGCCCAGTTCTCACATCTTCCAGATGAGCAGAAAAATCCCCTCAAAATCCCCCTGTACCTCCTGCAGTGGAGAGATGTGTGAAAGGCCATGGGGTTGTAGTATATGATAATTATAGGGAAAGGGCATGCAGACTGGGCTTCCCCTAAGAAAAGTTGGAAATCCTACAGAGAGGGCAAGAGACAAGATGAACGTGACCTCATAGGGTCTCTTCCCATTGCAGTTGCTCCTGGTAGCCTCAGTGGGGACCATCTTTGCTGTGAAGTGTGTCATATCTCCCAAATGCCCTGGCTGGTCTCTTACTTCCTTCCACATCCAGGCCCTGTCTCATGTTCTGGGGCCAATAATAAAGATAAATTTGAGAAGTAATGGATAAAGACCCAGTCCTTGTAGAGCAATAACATTTATCATGGCTTAACTAATCTGGCACCATTTCTGCCTGCTGCCTGCCTTCCCAACCATCGAATGACTAATTGATAACTAATTTCCTCAATTTGTACTTCATTACTTATTGCAGCAGAAAAGCTTGCACCTAACTCTATGAATCAAATAGACCTCATGAAATCAACGGAGTTGTTACTTGCCAGAGTTCTTTGGCCATCTTCACAGGAAAAGTGACCTCTTCTCAATAATATACCTAACAGGTACTGAGTTTTCACTGTATGTCACGACCTGGGTTATGCATATTACATTTGTGTAACAGAGGACTGTGCTAGATGGTAAAATAGATAAAACCCTAACTGTTTCAGCTTAGCACAATAGATGCTTATTTCTGTATCACTGACCATTTAAATCAGGTGTTCCTGGTTGGGAAGGGATGGGGGACCTTTGTTCCATGTAGTCACTCAAGTTGATTGAGACCCAGTTGATTGACGCTCTTCCATCATCATGGAATACTATCCAAGTTTGCCCTTGGTGTTGACATTCAGCCAGCAGAGGGGAACAGAGCATGGAGGAGCATAAGTGGGAGTTTGTAATGGGTTAGCCTAGAACACATCATTTCAACTCATACTGTATTGGTCATCACTCAATCACAGGAAGACTGGGAAATGTAATCTAGATGTGACTCAGGAGGAAATGGGTTTTTTTGGACAGATTGCCACACATATGCTTTCATTTAATCCTTGCAATGATGCCCAGGTTGGCCATCCTCCCCACTTTACAGATGAGGAAACTGAGACTTGGAGAGGGTAAGTAAATTGCTTAAAGTGAAAAGCTAGTAAGTGGAGGAAGTCCACGCTTCCAAATACTGTGCTAGATGGCTCCCTTCAGGTCTTAAGCCCTGGGAAGCTCTGAAGATGAACCCTTCCCCCTTGCTGTGCTCTGGTCTGCACCACTCTCGCTGAACCTGATCCTCCATGAAGTCCTCTGCTTTAGGGGTACGCTGTTCCTCCTCCTTACAGCCCTGAGTGTCCTGGTGAGAACAGAACCATGGTATCTTGGGAACTTCCAGAAACCCAGGATTGGATGCCTTAGGGTGCCTAGGTTCAGTGATACTGAATTCTGAGGCTGGCCACCCACATGCATTTCTCTGTGGGCAGCACAGAGCAAGTGTTAAACTGATCCAGGAAAAACTCCACTAATTAAAGCTTTTCTGAACTCTGCTGTCCATGGGCTTTTTAACAAGTGATGCTATTAATCCTATGTGTTCTCAAATTTTCGTTTATTTGTTGTGGGGGGGGGAGTTGAAGGGGAGCTTGTGATTGTGGTATTTATCCTTGGAATAATGTTGCCATAGTTACCTCTCAACTTTATTATAACAGTGGTGCAATAATTGAAGCAGGGAGACCTGGAGATGTTCTCATAACTGTGAACTTGGCCCCCAGGATGGGCATGAAAAGCATCCCTTAGATGGGGGGATAAAGAAGGGAGCTTGGCCTCAGCAATTAACCCCAAAAAGCAGCACAGTGGTCTTATGTACTTGATGAGAGCGTTGCTTGGTGATGTCCAGAGTGAGCCATTTCTTCTGAAGTTGCTTTGCTTCTACATTGTTTTATAGGGATGCTCTTAGAATGCAAGAATGTAGTGTCTCCATGGAAACTGGAAATGTACAAAATTAAGACCCAGAATAGGAAAGCTTCTATAAGCAAAGTGCTGCTGATCACTAATAAAGAAGCGATGTGTTGGGAGAATTTGAGATCCTGCTCCCTGGCATATGTCATTAGTTTGGCTCAAAATAAAATGTTCATAAAATTTCAGAAAAAGATGTGTTGCAGGGACAAGGTGTTGGATGTCAGAAGAGATAGGGAATGTTAAACTGGACATCTTAATCTAGCCAATAACTTTTGGGATATGGTGGAGAAAGGTTATGAATGCACATCCTGGAGTGTGTGATCTGTCAAACAGAAGCAGGCTCGGCAATACCCCATTGAGGGAAAGGGGCTGCTGCCCACATGGCAATGCAACCTTAACTTCACCTTCCTGGGGAGTTCAATGGGAAGGAGGTTTTAGTGGGACCTGAAAAAGGCAGCATGAGATAATAATGGAAAGCACCGGGTCAAGTCATCAGCTTGCCAAAGCTCCATTCCCACTTCTGAAAAATGAGGGAGCTAATGGTGTATACTTTTCTGAGGTGCTGTAAGGATTGTATGTACATGTACTACATGTGTATATATATGTTTACTTTCTTTACTCTGCTTCAGATAGTCATTTTGTCAGTATCAGTGGGGACCCTTTAGTCTGCCTTCCTTTGCATGAGGACAACATTAAGTTTACATTGTCTGACTCTGCAAAGGGGCATGAGCTCTGTGTGAGGCTTACAGCGTACTTGATGGAAATTCGAGGCATCTCCTAGTACAACTGCTTTCTGTCCATGGTGGGAATGGTGAAGTCCCTAGTACCACTCATCTCTGTTCCAATGCTGCCACTTCTTCTGTGGCTCCCTCTCCATGTCTTACACGGTCCTGTGTAGTCGCTTCCCTCCACCCACATCTTACACATTTCCTGAAATGCCACCCAATTCTGTCGGGACATTCACATACATGAAACTCCTGGCTCCCCTTCTGCAGCCACTTGTCAGCAATTTCTGTAGCTCTTTCCATCTTTGTTTTCTTAACTTTTGTATTAAAAATGTAATACCATTTTATTGTGGCCTGATCCTATATAATAAATAGGTAATATGCAAATTAACCCTCACACCCTCACAAGATGGCTGCCTAGTGAGGGATGACCAAACAACTGAACAGCAGGCTGTGTGGGGTGACCAGGCCAGTGCAGGGAGGAGGGGGTTGTGAGGGGTGACCAGGCCGGCAGAGAGGACAGTTGGGGGTGACCAAGCCGGCAGGGGGCGGGAGAGGCAGTAAAACGTGACCAGGATGGCAGTGGAGGGGAGCAGTTAGGGGCAACCAGGCCAGCGGGGGAAGGGGGTGCAGTTGGGGGCAACCAGGCTGGCAAACAGGGCAATTAGAGGTGATTAGGCTGGCAGGGGAGGCAGTGAGAGGCAACTCAGCCATCGGGTGGGGGCAGTTGGGGGCAACCAGGCCATCAGAGGGGGGCAGTTTGGGGTGACAGGCCGGCGGGGGGGCAGTAAGGGGTAACCAGGCTGGGTGAGCAGTTAGGGGCAATCAGGCCAGCATGCAGAGGCAGTGAGGAGTGATCAGGTCTGGCAGGCAGGTGAGTGATTACGAGTCAGTGGTCCAGGATTGTGAAAGGGAAGTCTGACTGCCGGTTTAGGGATTGGGCCTAAACCGGCAGTCAGACATCTCCCAAAGGTCCCAGATTGGAGAAAGTGCAGGCTGGGCTGAGGGGACCCCCTCCCATGCACGAATTTCATGCACTGGGCTTCTAGTTGACATAGAAAGGGCTGTACATATTCAATGTGTATAACTCAATGAGCTAGGGTGAGGTATCTATACACATGTGAAAGTCTCACTACAGTCTGTGCCATAAATGTATTCTTTGCCTCCAAAAGTTCCCTCCTTCCTCTTTTAATAATAATAACAACAATAATTATCTTTATGATGATGATGATGATAAGAACACAACATAAGTTTTACTCTTAGCAAAATTTTCAGCATGTTGTAACACAGTATTGTTAACTATAGGTTCTGTGCTGTATATAGGGCTTACTTATCTGGTTTAACTGTGACTGTGCATTCTTTAATTAATATCTCCCCATTTCCCTCACCCTGCCCATGGGAACCACCATTCTCCTCTCTGTGTCTATGAATCTCAATATTTTAGATTCTTCATATAAGAAGAATCATGCAGTATTTGTCCTGGCTTCTTTCACTTAACATAATGTCCTCCAGGTTTATTCATATTGTCACACAACAGGATTTTTTCTAATGCTGAATAATATTCCACTGAATGCATATACCACACTTTCTTCATTCACTCATTCGCCCATGGACATTCAGGTTGTTTCCATATCTTGGCTATTGTGAATAATGCTGCAATGAACATGGAGTGCAGGTATCTCTTTAAGATCCTCGTTTCATTTCCTTATGATAAATGTCCAGAAGTAGGATGGCTGGATCATATGGCAGTTCTATTTTTCATTTCTTGAAGGATCTCCCCACTGTTTTCCATAGTGGCTGCACCAATTCACATTCCCACCAGCAGTGCACAAAGGTTCCTTTTTCTCCACATCCTCACCAACAAATGTTACCTTTATTTTTTTAAATAACAATTCTATCAGGTGTGATAGGTATCTCATGGCTGTTCTTAATGACAGAGACCTGAAGGAGGCTCCCTTTATTTCCAATGCCAACCATCTGGATGATTTGGCCCCTATGTGGGTAGACCCATAGCTCTCAAACTGGTCTTCGTCCCAGCCTAGGGCTCTGCACTGTTTCTCAGGGGTCTCTGCTTTTTAAAAAGAGCAATTGCCACTCTCAGTAATGGGTTTGTTCTCCTGATCTGCCCAATCTCGTCAAGTAAAAGGGGGCCATAGTCCTTTCTGGCATTTGGCACGTGGAGCAGTTCTCTCTGGCAGCACAGGGAAGGGAGTCTTAGCTGATGCCTGGACATCTGTGTCCAACAGTCTTAATGCTGCACTTCAGTTGCACTGGAGTGTAGTGTCTGTAATCTTATAAATTGCTACAAGTACCCCAATTGGGTTAAAAAAAAGATTTGAATCTTAATATTCCAAGGCATGTGATTGACTGATGTGGAGTAAATGGCAGGGATTTTTTAAAATCTAACAAACTAGAGGCCTGGTGCATGAAATCCTGCAAGGGTGAGGTTCCTTGGCCTGGCCAGGGATTGGGGCTGATCGAGGCCATATCACCCAGTCCAGATTGGGGCCAATCAGGCTGGTTGGCTTGGGGGAGGGACCACAGGAGTTTGGCCAGCTACAGGAGGTTGGCTGTGGGAGTGCACTGACCACCAGGGGGCAGCTCCTGAGTTGAGCATCTGCCCCCTGGTGGTCAGTGTGCATCATAGCGAACGGTCATTCAGTCAACCAGTCACTTAGGCTTTTATATATACAGATATTAATTGAGTGGCTGTTGCATGTCACATAATGTACTGGACATTGGTAGAGGGGCCAAGTCATCCAGGTTTGCCCTGTTCTCCCATTTTCATCACTGAGAGACCCATGTCCTGGGGAACTCCACTGTCCCAGGCAAACAGGACAGTTGGTTGCCATAGGTACTAGGGATAAATTGGAGAACAAGATGAAACACCATTCCCAAGGATCTGACAGTCTAATAAACCAGAAAATAAAAACACTCTGGCAATTGCACTACTAGGTACACACAACCTAAGAACTGGAAACAGATATCCTAATAATACATGTCCTCCTGCATTTGTAGCAACACAATTTATAATAACCAAATAATGAAAACAACCCAATCTTCAGCAGCAGATGACTGGATATTCAGGTTGTGTTCTATTCATAGAACAGAATATTATTCAGACACAAGGAGGTAAGAAGTACTGCTACATGAAACAACATGGATGAACTTGGAAAACATATGCTAAGTGACCAAAGCCAGCTGGAAAAGCCCACATATTGGGCTTTTATTTTATACATTTATATGAAATGTTCAAAGTAGATATATCACTAGAGACAGAAACTGGGTTAGAGGTTGTTGGGGGCTTGGAGGAGAGAGGTATGGGGAGTGATGCTAATGGGTACAGGGCTTCCTTTGGGGTTGATGGAATGTTTCAGAATTGGGTAGAGGTTGTGTTCACAACATTGTGCATATACTAAGTGCCATTGAATTGTTGAATTTCAATTGGTTCATTTTGTGTTATGGGAATTTACTTCCATGAAAAGCAAACAGACCAGCCATGCAGTGTGGTCATTGATGTTATGGCTGCCAGTGGAGGGCGCTGGGGCAAAAGAAAACCAGGGGGGTAGATAGTGAACCAGCAGGAGTGGGAACAGAACAGACGAGGAGCAGTGTTCCAACCACAAGGGAAAGGCTATGTAGAAGGGGCTCTGAGGGGACATTTGGCCCCGCTGTTCATTGTGTGATACAGTGACAAACATTGGAGCATATTAAGGCTACTTTTAAGGAGTGTCTAAGAATCTGAAAGCTGTGATTGTGGGCAGAATATGCCCCAACTTCTAAATGCACCCTTAGCCACTCAGCTGCCACAAGAAAGATCTGTCTGCACCACTTGGTCATTATTCTTTCCAAGTATTTTCTAAGGAACATATCCCTAGAGGCTTGGGGGCTAAAATTATTTTTTTAAAAATCTGAGATGGCAGGTTCTCTGAGGAAGCCATCCATTGTCACAAAGTGACTTGGTGCTGGGCAGATCCCATAGCAAGGACCAAAGCACCTTAGTTCTGGCCCTTGCATAGCTTCCCCTGAGCGACCCAGAATCCAAGGAGGTTTGAACACCCCCTAAGAGGCAGTGATGGGCTCAAGCTTGAACACAGAGTTCAAATTCTGCTTCTGTTCTTTGCCCCGCATCCTCGGGCAGGTGAACACTCTAAGTTGTCGTTCAGCACCCATAAAATAGGGGAAATAAAACACCTGGTATGACAAATGTTTCTCTGTGAATCCAATAGTACAGACTGGCTGACAAATGACAAACACTCAATCATTATTAATTTCTCCATCCTTTCCTCCTCATCCTAGATTTAATTAAGACGTACCATTGAAGCTACAAATAAGCAAGTCATATGAAAGGAAATCCCAATGGCTCATACACACAGAAAGTATTCAGGCAGGGTTGCAAAAGATTGAAAAGTGAAAAAACAAGACATTATTTTTCTCCTTTAAAATAGCTCCCCTCCCCATAATAAAAGAAAAGAAATGAAAGAAAAGATGCTGGCAAAGAGTTTGGGAGCCACACTCTCATACCAGACTGGTAAGAGTACAGCTGGGAGCAATGTTGGGGGTAAGGAGGTGGGACAATAAGGCTACTAGCTTGTTTCAAAGCCTTAAATGCACATCTGTGTTTTGAACTGGCAATTGAGCTTCAAGAAATTTATCCTCAGGAAATAATTAAAGATGTGCTCACAAACTTAGTTGTAGAAGGCACTCCATAGATGGTTGTTACATGAAGGAATGAGTGATGCTAATTGTTGCATTGTTTATAATAATGAAAATTCCAACAACAGGGAATGTCCAATAAATTATGGTCTTGCCATAAAATGGAATCCATTGCAGCCATTAAAACTGATTTGGTGGTCCTGGCCAGGTAGCCGAGTTGGTTAGAGCGTCGTCCTGATACCCCAAGATTGCGGGTTCAATCCCCAGGCAGGGCACATATACAAGAATCAACCAATGAATGCATAAATAAGTGGAACAACAAATGGATGTTTCTCTCTCTCCCTTCCTCTCTCCTCTAAAAAAAAAAAAAATCAATAAAAACTTCTATAAAACTGAATTTGTAAACATATTTGCACAGCTCTCCATTTACATAGGCCTAAGAAGATATTCCTGATTCCTCGAGTGAAAAATAAAACTGGTAAATGACATACCATGTGACTATGGCTTGTTTAAAAATACATATCCATAAATAAGATGGGAAAGAAAAATTCTCAAAGGATAGACAGCAAAACACAAAACACAGTTCTTGCTGAGTGGTGTGCCCCTGTGAGTGATTTGTATTCCCTTCTCTTTGCTGTGTATTCTGAGCATGGACTATTTATACATATTTTCTGAAACAATGTTAAAATAGAGGGACTCATGAGGCTGAGGGTGGGTGGTTGGAAGCCTAGATAGGAATGTAGAACCCAAATGCGGAGTCAGGAGAATGTGGGCATCTGGCTGGGTCAAAAGAGCAGAGTGGTTTGGGCAGCTGGTCCTCCCCTCCTTTTGTCATTTTTAAGCTTTTTTGATTACAGATAAAACACTCTGAGGCCTTAGGAGGGAGGCTCCATTTGGCTGCTCCTCCGCAGGATGTGTCATGTCTGGAAAACACACGCCCTCTCCTTTGTCTCCCCTGCTCATTGGCTTACTTGGGGTGAGTCCCTCCTCACTGGTGAGAGCTGGTGTGCACCCAGAAATCAGAGCATGCCTGTTCTGGGGCCCGTATCCTGGAGGGAGAGAGAGCCTTGATCAAAGCCCCCAGCCCAAGGAGGCCCTGGGGGTGCAGGGGATGTCTTCACCTCTTTTGCTCCCCAGATTTTTGCTGAGTAAATTGCTGCAATGGAACATAATTGCTTTTCATTTTATTTTTAAAAATTGCTGTCAAGGCAGTCTGCTTGCCTCCCAAAGTCAGCACAAATCTGAAAAACTTACTCCAAAGGAGTAGTTTTAAAACTTGGGATTGAAAAGTGATTTTACCCCCGACAATCAGCAGGTTGAGGTTCAACAGACCACAGTGCTGTGACTACATCCAGACCCAGAGATTCAGAGCCCTTCTTCCTTCCTTTCACTCAGGTGTTTGCTCAAATGCTGACTCCCCAGAGAGCACTCCCCAGAGAGCACTCCCCTGACCTCCTGTCTAAAATAGCGCCCCCTGCTGTGGGCTTTCTTGATTTTTTCTTTTTTCTTTTTAGGCTCTTATCCCAGGCATTTGATTATTTCTGTATTCACTTGTTTGCTATCTATCGGGGGAGGGGGAGTCCTGTTTACTGCAGTGTCCTCTGTGCTTAGAACCAGACAGGTGCCCCGTAGATGCCCAAGAAATATTTGACTGAACGAATACATGCACAGGATGTGAAAGTCTTTCTGGAAGATGTGGAGGGGCAGTAGGATGTGGGGCAGGGTGGTTGTGTTTGGGTCCCCACACCCATGTCATCAGGCCGCAGGTCACAGGGGGCCTGCCTGTCACCGAGCTCCCAGGGCTTCCAGAACACCACCGTGCTGATGGAGGAGGTCAGCCTCCGTGTCAGGAGGTCCCATTGGCCTGATCCCCGCTTAATGGAAGGTCAGAGCTCTAAGCTCTTGGCCACTCTGTTACTCCTGTGCTGCCAAGCTGGCTCCCACCATCCTATTGGGCTGAGCTCTCTGGTGCTGCAAAGCAAACTGAACACCCTAAAAACAAAGACAGTAGTCACAGTGACTATGGGACTGGGGGCCTTGAGGATGGCAGGCTCCCTGGAAGACCTACACTCTCCCTTCCTTGTTCTTCCCATTGGTGCCTGGAGCTCTGGGAATGGGTGGCCCTACTTGCAGCCAAGCGAGAGCTGCCTGCGCAGGGGATGCAGAGCCAGGCAGCGGGCTGGGTTGCTTCACTGGCTGATTCTGAAAACACAAGGTATTGCTCTCCCCCCAGTGCCAAGTCCAACCCTGCCATCTTGGGGTCCATTGGAAAGTTCCATGTTGCTGAGTGTTTTTGCAAAGTATTTACCTCAGCCACCTGCTAGAAAGCCATTCCTTTGTATGTATTTATTAGGCACCTACAGTATGCTAGGCATGGGGTATGCAGCCACGAATAGACAAATCCTGCCCTCTCTCTTGATGCAACTGTGGATGAGTTTGGGAGAGAAGAGTCAAAAGTCGATTTCATACCCAATTAATTACTATATAAGGATAGGGGTTTTTAATGTTTTTTCCCCAAGACCTTGTTATTAAAATTTGACTCCTACTCCCCTTCCCTTGAGAACACCTGGTGGATTGGTTGAACCTAGCTCTTGATACAACCATATTCTGTTGCTGGTTTGGGGGGTGTTCTGATGCTAGGCGCCTCATCCCTACCCCATTTTGATCTGCACTCCAGTGGCCAGAGGCAAGAATGTTCTTGGGGAGTGGACATGTGACTTCTCTGAGCCACCTGCTTTGGTTATACTGTGGAGTCTCTCAGCTCCCACCTACGGCCTCTCTTATAATTAGAAGAGACACCTGCAATCACTTATGGACAGGTTTGGAAAGATTCCTGTAACATTTGCTGGTACTTCCTGATTCCCAGAATACTTATCAAGAACCCAGTGACTCTTTCCTTGACACCTGTGGGTGAATGGACACTGGCAGGTGACTTTACCCTTCCTCATCTGTCAAATGAGTAGCTTGATGTTTCTTTTGTAGGCTCTTGTGGGAACTAAATGAGATACCATATGCAGAGTGCCCACTTCTGTGACCGGCATCTAATCAGCGTGCTATAAATTTTAATAGCAGCATGATCGCAGTTATGATGCGGGGGGGAGGTGGGCTGGGCAGCTTGTAATCACGTACTTGAGGAGCAGGCATTGGAGCTCAGAGAGGTTTTTATTTGGCCAAGTTCCAAGTGTACAGGTGCGACAGTACTAAATCCAGGTCACTTTACCCATATTGTGTGCTCTGTGTACTTCCCTTGGGCTTCCAGCCAGGTCCCAGGCTGTGGGCATCAGCATGCCAAGGAGAAGCTCTCCCCCTGACCTCTCCATAGACTGCCCTGTCCCTTCCATCTTTAGGAAATCACAGATGTTCAGGCTATGCCCTCCTGCTACCTCAAAGGCCCTCCACTCTCTGTCTCTTTCCACCAAGTCCCAACTCCCCTTCATCTCTCACTAGGGAGCCACTATCTTCAAACTCACCTAGTCTTTAAATATCTACTGATAGGTCAGTCTATACCACATCTCACAGATAATGAGTCTTCTGCATTTGGTGGCCATCATCTGATTATAGGGTTTTGTTTGCTTGCTTCTGGTGGTTGTTGCTTTGAAGCTACAGAGACTTATGTCTCAGCCAGTTGTGCAAGGTGACTCTCAGCCTTAAGATAGGGTCTGTGTCTCACACACCTTGAATATTCTCTCAAGAGCAGTGATTCTCAACCTTTCTAATGCCGATACCCTTTAATACAGTTCTTCATGTTGTGGTGACCCCCAACCATAAAATTATTTTCGTTGCTAGCTCATAACTGTAATTTTGCTACTGTTATGAATCGTAATGTAAATATCCGTGTTTTCCGATGGTCTTAGGCGAACCTGCTAGCGGTTCTCAACCTGTGGATTGCGACCCACAGGTTGAGAACTGCTGCTGTAGAGCCTAAGACCATCGGAAAACACAGATATTTACATTACGATTCATAACAGTAGCAAAATTACAGTTATGAAGTAGCAAAGAAAAAAATTTTATGGTTGGGGGTCACCACAACATGAGGAACTGTATTAAAGGGTCTCAACATTAGAAAGGTTGAGAACCACTGCTCTAGAGCCGTTGGCCCAGGGCTGGGCATTCAGTTCTGACCACAGTTTGGGGGGTGGGGGCAGAAATGGGTTGGTGAAAAGACTCTGGATGTAATGTGGAAACTGCAAGACAGCAGCTCATCTTGTATTTTTATGGCCCACACTCCTTTCCTGACTTTGGGGTAGATGAGGTGGGAGCTGCATGTAGCTGTGGGATTACTGGAAGGAGGGGGATGCTCTCAGTCCAGGCAGGTCAGGATGGGATGCTGCCCAGAGGCCATTCGTGGAAATCTGTAACTGAGAGAAACCCAGCTCTGAGAGTGAAGGTTGGCAGCTGAGTTTCTGAAATGCCTATCAACTGGGGAGGGTGGGTGAGGGCAGGAAGGTCCTGTGGACAGAAGGGAATGGAGCATGGGACTTAGGGGTCCAGGGACCCCACATAGGCATCACACTGAGCTGGGCCTGTCCCAGTCTCACCCTGCGTGAGCATCCAGGCTCACACATATCCAGCTTCCTGTCCCTTCACCAGCTTTCTGAGGACACAACGGGGATTACTGGGCACTCTCAACATTTCCCCCAGGATATTTATAGGGTGGTTTTCCCCTTGACTCCTAAAAGGGCATAAATGAAGCTTTCTTTTGGAAAGGGGAAGCCTGCTTACTGTAATTAGATGTTTAAAGATCCTCATTAGCCATCTTTGCTGGACTAATACTCAGCAGTCTCAAAATGAGAGGCGTCCGCCGTGTCACCCCCTCACTTCCTCTCACATCGTTCTTTGAGGCTCCCAGTTTCATTTCTCTTCAGTCCTTAAGCCTCATGACCATACTCTTGACCTGATGAAGTCCCATTAGTTTCTCTCTGCAGATGAAAATATATAGAGATGTATATATATTTCCAGTTAGAAAAGGTTAAGGAACAGGCCACCCAGCAAAGTGAATGCACAGCTCACCCAGCCATGCAATTATCAAAAAATAACCCATTTCCATTTGTAAGAGTAGACTGCGTTTAAATAAGCATTCTCTTCCAATAAACTTTCATTAAGTCCGATTTCTCTATAGCTTGCTTGCCTAATGAATGAGTGTGCGCCTGCATGCAGGACAGAGCATTTATCTACACTCTTAGCTTTAGGGAACCTAAGAGAAGCCGGATCATAATGAGATAAGTGAATGCATTTGGGCAGAGATACCATTGGTTTAACAAAGGAAACACTAAAATGTGCATCCAGTGGGGGGTTGCTAAGATATCTGAGCCTCTGAAAAAAAAAAAAAAAAAGGCTGCTAACATTTCATAAGCTACTATGGCCTTTAAGAAATTCTGAATCCAACCTGACCTCTCTGTTCAGACCCCTTTAGAATGCACTTCCCCACCTTCCTCATGGCATGACGGGAAGTGCTGTGGGGCTGACAGAGAGCCTGGCTACAGGTGCAACATGCAAAATACCATTTTTCTAGTGTTTTCAGCCCCAGTGAAATATCGGCATGGATCCTGCTCCAAAACTACCAGGTGGCAGCATTTATTTTGGCTGAAACTCTGCATTGTCACCAAAATCAGCTCTTCTATGCATTGCTCTCGTGCAGATTGGAGTCTGCCTGCTGCGGAGGAAGCAGATGATTCTGGGCCCAGCCTGCATGGGCGCCACTAATGTGGGAGGTCAGGCCAGCCCCTGCTGCTTCCCCGGGCTCTAATAGAAAATGACTTCTATTGTGTCCAAGTGGAGCCAATTTCCATGGGATGTAGGTATATGATGCCCAGAGGAAGAGGTAGATCACACTGACCACCTCTGTCCTTTGTTTCAACCTATTGTACTCAAGCATTGTACATTTTCAAAGGAATGAAAAGTTAGAAAAGCCAGTGGGTAGAATAGAGATGTGGTGAGGAGGTGTCTTAGGCCCCAGGAAGGAGTCTCAAATAGTTATGTCAGCAGAAAGCATGTTGTAGAGCCTATAAATTATCATAAGGTCAAAAAAGATGAAAGTCAATTAAATATTGATGTAGCAAGAAGTAGAAGAGAGATGAGGGACTGAATTCTAAATCTGACCTTTTCAGTAGAAAGCACCTTGTCGATGTGCTTCAGGTTGAATTTTGTCCCCCACAAATCACATGTTGAAGTCCCAACTCAGAATAGGACCAGTGTGGAGATGGGGTCTTTACAGAGCTAATCAGGTAAAAGGGAGTGATTGGAGTGGTCCTGATCCAGTATGACTGGGTCCTCATAAGAAGGGGAATTTGGAAACAGACATGAACAGTGGGAAGACTGTGTGAAAACACAGGAGAAGATGGCCGTCTGGAAGCCCAGAAGGTTCTTCCTCACAGTCCTTGGAAGGAACCAACCCTGCTGACACCTTGATCTTGGACTCAAAGCCTCTGGAACAGCGGACAATGAATTTCAGGTGTTTAAGTCACCAGCTGGTGGTACTTAGTTATGGCAGTTCCAGTAAACCAATGCAGGACGAAAGCAACAGGCACTTTGGAAGAAAATCAGGTTGTGCATCTATGTAAGTCCTGGATATTTGTTCTCCTCTGGCTCAGGAGATGACACAGGCCTAAGGCAGAAAGACACTGACCTATGGGACAGACTCACTGTGGGGAAGTACAGGAACATGGAGGCCCTGGAAATTCTGAGAGGTAAGAATGAACAAGGGTTTTAGCCGCCAGAGTTATGTTGTATGTGTATTTGTGTGTGTGTGCATTCATGCTTTGTGTGTGTGTGAATGAGGTGATGGCAGAAGCTTAAGTAAGAAGCTCTCCTGTCCAGCTGACTTTTTCACTGTTTGAACATTGGATACCCAATGAACTGGCAGGATGCTTGCTCTGGAACGGGGCAGCACGCAGCTCATAGAGCTCTAGTCCATGCCTGTGACAGACATCACCAATCAACTCTCTTTCTCTCTGAGCTGAGTCTTGCCTCCAAATCTTTCTCAACTAATAAATGAGGCAGGCACAACTAATCATTCCAACATGGCATATGAAATGAAACCTACTTCCTGTGCCTGGTCAAGACCCTTTCTAATGAGGGTGAGGTTAATGGGCCAGCAGTGTCAGCATCACAGAACAGCTTGGAGGAAATGCAGAATCTGGGGTCCTTCACAAACCTACTGAGTCAGAATCTGCATTTTTTATTAGGATCCCCATTAGGGCTTGAGAAGCTCTGACCTGGAGGGGTTCTCCTCCTGAGAAAGGGGTCAGGGTGAGTTCTACATGTACCTGAGCAGTAAAATCTCTTTTGATTGAACCAATAGGCAGACAATGTTGTATCTCTGAGAAGAAGGCACACACCCCCACCCCCTTTGGGGTCAGGCAGGTGAAGGTGCTCAATGTGAAATTTAATATTTGCTCTATTTTAGCTCTTAAGTTATATGTGTCACAGTGTCGGTTCAATCAGTATGGTGCCTTTTAAAAAGTTTAGTTTGTAGAATAAGAATAGAAAATTCATGGGACAGAGACTCATACTCACCTGGTGCCTCAAGAAAGACCTCTTAGTGCCAAGTGGGAAACAGCTGGACGCCCTGGCAGGCTCCCTGAAGATGGAGTCTGTGGAATGCCTCCCACAGGAACTCCCAGGTGCTTCTCAAGAATCCAAATTCTGGGCTCCACCCCCAACCCACTGAGTGATTTAAGGCCCAAGAGTCTCATGCTGAGCAAGATTCTCAGGTAATTCTTATGCACCCTTATGTTTGAGAATCACTCCTCCATGGGGTTGACTTGAAGATTTATCCCAATTACCTGACAGTGAACCTTATGACAGAGTAAACAATGACTCATTTATACAATAGTATAACTTAGTGTATCTATACATATCATTATTGACGATATGGGTAAATGAGCAGAAAGGATACTGGTTGCTGGTATATTCTGGAAGAAATAGGCAGGTAGGAGAGAGACAAGGGGAAGAGCAGTTTGGACCAAGCAAGATTGACTGAAAGGGGTAAGCTTGAGTGATAAACTGGTACCCTCCCCTCATGGAGTTTATAGTATAATTAGGGAAGAGGCACCCAACAGTGCAATGGTAGAAAGGAATGAGTGCTGTGGGAAAAGCAGAATAAAGGGCTGTCTGTTACAATTTTAAATAAGAGGACAAGAGCAAGCCATTAAGAGGAGGGAGCTAGTTTTATAGAGATCTGGAGGAAGAGTGCTCCAGGCAGAGGGTGCAGCCTGTGCAAAGGTCCTGAGGTTGGAGAATCCCTGGTGTGAATGCTCACCAGGAGAAGAAAGTGCTCAAGGAAGCCAATTGGCTGGAGCGAAGTGAGCAAGGGTAGAAGTAGGAGTTAGGAGGCAGGACACTTAGACCTCCTGGGAGCATGGCAAGGACTTTGGCTTTACCATGCAGGGATCCTCAAACTACGGCCCATGGGCCACATGTGGCCCACCAAGGACATTTATCTGGTCTGCCGGGTGCCGCTGCCTGTCCTGATTAGCAGCCGACTCGTCCCGGGCCCGCAGTGTGCATAGGAATTTCTTCATAGTTTTTTTTAAACTATAGTCCGGCCCTCCAGAGGGACAGTGAACTGGCCCCCTGTTTAAAAAGTTTGAGGACCCCTGGACAGGGAGTCATGGGAGGCTTCTGAGCAGAGGTGGGGCATGATCTGGCTTAGGTTTCAGCAGCATAACACCGTCTTCTCCAGAGGGGGGAGAGAAGAAGCAGGAGATAAGAGTTATTTAGTAATCAACTGGATGGATTTATAAAGCATATAAAGAAAGAAGTAGTATTCTTTTTTATCCCACTACAGCTCACTCCCCAGAGGTAAGCAGCCTTCCCCATTATGTCTATGCACACACACACACAGCACCCATTTTTTACATAAATGAGATCCTACTAATCATATGACTCCATAATTACTTTTGAATTCAATGTGTCAGTCATATTTGCTGTGTTCTATCCTATTCTAACAGCTGCAGAATTACCTATAACATGGATGTGCTACTGTTGTTATAGTAATTCCTTACTGATGGACATTTAGGATGTTCAGTTTGTTTTTCCTCATTGTGGGCAATGCTGTGCTGATCATTTGTGCAATGTCTATTTTTGTGTGCCTGAACATCTGTGTGGGGAATTATTTCTTAGAAATAGGAGTGCTAGGTTGAAGGGCATGTGCATTTTAAATGTTAATAGATGCTGCTGTCACATTGCCCTGCAAGTGGGTTGTAGTAATTTACAATCCCACCAGGAGTGTGAGGTCTGCTTTTTATGTAGTTGTATGGTTTATAAAGCCCTTTAGCTGCATCATCAGCTGGTCTGATGAAATGAGGGAGGGAGAGTGATAGGTTTGTCTCCATAATGCAGATGAGGCGACTGAGGCACAAAATGAGAGCTTGGGGAGATGGGAAGGTAAAAGCTCCATCTGCAGACAAATGGACCAATGCATAGACAACATCACTTATATATTTCTTTGTCAAAACACTTCAGTATATCATTTATTATGGTATATGAGTTGACGTTTTAGTTTCATATATATTTTTTAAAAGATTTTGTTGTTTCAGAGAAGTTTTAAGTTCACATCAAAATTGAGAGGAAGGTACAGAGATTTTCCATACACCCCCTGCCCCCAAAATGCACAGTCTCCCCCATTATCAACATCCTCACCTGATTGGTACATTTGTTACAACTGATGAGCCTACATTGACACATCATTATCACCCCCAGTCCATGTAACTCTTGGTGGTGTATATTCTGTGGGTTTGGACAATGTATGATGATATAAGTCCATTATTATGGTTCATACAGAGTATGAAAATCCTCTGCCTGTCTCCTCCTGCCCCCCTCCCCCAAAGCTCCCCCCTATCAACTATTGATATTTTAACTGTCTCCATAGTTTTGCCTTTTCAGAATGTCATATAGTTGGAATCATACCATGTGTAGCCTTTTCAGACTGGCTTCTCTCACTTAATGACATGCATTTCATGCTTTTTTCATGGCCTGATAGCTCATTTCTCTCTAGAGCTGAGTAGTATTCCATTATCTGGATACATCACCACAGTTGATTTACCCCTTCACCACTGAAGTATATCCTGGTTGCCTCTAACTTTTGACAATTATGAATAAAGTTGCTACAAACATCCATGTGCAGGTTTTTTTGTGTGGACATGAGTTTCAACCACTTTGTGTAAATACCAAGGAGTGTGCGCTGGATGGATGGTGAGAGTATGTAGTTTTGTAAGAAGCAACCAAATTGTCTTCCAAAGTGGCTGGGCCATTCTGCATTCCCACCAGCAGTGAATGAGACTTCCTGATGCTCCACATCCTCACCAGCATTTGGTGTTGTCAGTGTTCTGATTTTGGCCATTCTGACAGGTGTGTTATATGCGTGTTTTTAGAAAGTATTTTCACAGAGGCAACATTATAAATACATACACACAAATGTTCAATAATTGTTCAATAGTATTCAACACATGTTAGCTCCTCTCTGGCTCTTTTCAATCTCTTTCCACAGAGAGAAGTTCCTAACTTCCCCAACGCAGGTGGTAGATGTCAATAACTAAGCAGTTGACTTGTTTAATCTTCCATTTAGGAGTGCTCATTCCATCCCATTTACAAGAGTGCCTACTGTGAGTTGGGGCTTCAGGATACCAATGGAGTTTCCTTTCCCCTAAGCCAGGGGATTAATAAATTATTTTAAAAACAACAATTGTCCCCCTGTACCATTTTCTCCCAAACAAAACTTCCACAAAATTACACTGAGTGGCCAGATTATTATGATCTCTGAATGCATAATAATCTGGCCACTCAGTGTATATCCTATATAATAAAAGACTAATATGCAAATTGTCCCCTCGACCAGGAGTTCGACCAGCAGGCTGGCCAGCAAACAGCCCATGTCCCCTCCCCCTGGCCAGGCTGGCCGAACCCCACCCATGCACAAATTCATGCACCAGGCCTCTAAAATATATATATATGGAGTGGCCAGATTATTATGTGTTCAGAAATCATAATAATCTGGCCACTCAGTGTAGAAAATTTACAAAGTGCTTAAAGGGTCATTGTGCCTATAGTTTGATCTCTGTGTGCTGGTGTGGACATAAGAACAGAGTTGACACCCTCAAGTCAGGTCAAATGAATTCACATCTTTTTGTAGGGCTGTCTGAGCACCCTGTATGAGATATGTCACCCCCAACTCCATCTGCTCCTTTCACCTGCCATAGCTTGTCTTTCAAGCCTATAAGCCTCTGTTCTCTGTTCTCCCAGGCCTTTCTTGGAGAGGAGCCCTGCCTGGGACTGAGGGGCACTGCATTAGAGGGTCTGGTGCACTCCAGACCAGAGCCATTCAGAAGGAGGGGAAATATGCAACAGAAATAAGCTGGGAACAGATGTGTTTATAATGTTTTGTTCCATCAGCAAAGTTCTTACACCACACCGCCTGGGCTTGCCCAGCACTCACTGGCCTATTTGTTGTCCATCAGTCCATCCATAAGTCCTCTCTGGCCAGACACAGGAGCATGGCCTTGGGGTAGCTTCAGGGCTCCAGCACACAAAGAGATGAAACCAGGGGGTCGGCAGTGTGCATTCTCAAAGCTTGCTGAAATGCTAGAGGCATATTACACTGTCAGATCCAGACATTTGAGGGTTTTGAAATACAGAATAAGATAAGGAGTGCAGGCCAGATGCCTCTTCTTCCTTTTTGGAAGCGATGCTATTTGACCTTGAGATGCTCCTGTTCTTGTCTGGGTTACTCCCCAGGATGAGCAATCATCACCTGGCCCAGCCTGCAGGGCAAAGAGCGCTCCAAGAGCTCAATGAATCTTAATAAAAAATGGAAATGGTTTTCCCCCTTCATTTTAATTAACATTATGTCTACATTTCTGGGATAATGGATAATTAAGAGAGTTCCCTTGGCATTACAATGTTCTAGGAAATAATTTATGGTTTCGTTTTACTCTGCGAAGGCTTTTGGGGTTGGTGCTGAAGTTTCATCATAAATATTTCCAAGGAGTATTTGCATGTCAGTGGTTTGTGTTCACGTGGCCGCGGCTATGATACCGCATCCTAGGGAAGTGCCTTATGTAATATTTCCCCTCAGGCAATGCTTCCATTCTTTGCTTGCTTTCTGGATAGTGAGTCATTTTCAGAGTATTGCAGCATGACACAGTGGCCATTGTTTTTACCTGCGCTCACCTGTGTGAAACAGTCGGCCTGAGACAGACTATCCAGTGGACCTTCTGAAACTGGTCTGGGCTAAGTCTTCCAATCGAAAAGGGAAGCAGTCATAATAATCAGGGCTGGTATTTATTAAATGCCCACTAATATGAGTCAGGGACTGTGCTAAAACATTTGTCTGCACTGTCCACATTCTGTCTTCATAATAAACCAATAGGCTAGGAATTATTGTTGTCATCCCAGTTTATGCCAAGCTAGGAAGCGGCAGAGCTGATAGCTAAGGTAGGCAGTCTGCCTCTATCACCCAGCAGGGCCCAGTGGACACATCATGCCATCCTTATGGAAGTATTTGCAGGTGTGGATCTTCTCCCTCCAGAACAACATTGTCCAGACTTTTTATGATGGTGGAAATGTTCTGTATTAGTGATGTCCAACATAGAGACCACTAGTCATGGACAGCTATTGAGCCCTTGAAATATGGCTAGTGTGACTGCAGAACTGAATCTAAAATTTAATTTAAATGTCATTACCTTAATTTTGAATTGCCATGTGTGGCTATTGGTTACCATAATGGACAGAGAAAGCTGCTTGCTCTCATGCAATCATGCTCTCACCCCACCTATTGCTGCTGTTACAAATTTTATGGTTGAAAAAACACAAATTTATTACCTTAAAGTCATGGAGGTCAGAATTCCTAAAATCAAGGTGTTCCTTCTGGGAGGGAATGTAGTTCCTTGCCTTTGCAGATTCTAGAGCATACCCCCCCTCGTCCCCCCGCATTCCTTGGCTTGTGGCCCCTTCCTCCATCTTCAAAGTCAGCAGCAAAACATCTTCAAATCTCTCTATGATTCTGACCCTCCTGCCTTCTTCTTACAAGGACCCTTGTAATATGTTGGCCCACCTGGATAACCCAGGATAATCTCTTCATCTGAAGGTCCTTAGCTTACATTTGCAAACTCCTCTTTGCTGTGTTACCTGTGTAACATACTCATAGGTTCTGAGAATTAGGTCTGGGGCATCTTGGGGGGTGCATTATTAAGACTTCTACATCACCCCAAAATCCTTGTGGGAGGACGGCTTGGAGGTTAAGGGAACAGGTCCTTAAGATGAACTGACCTGGGTGCAAATCCCTTTGTCACTTACTATGCCCTGTGTAACTTGGCTCTGAGCAGGTTACGGAGCCTTTCTGTGTCTACAAGGTTGGTATTAGTATTATTCCCCTGTCTCAAGACACAGAAAGGGGAATAATACTAATACCAACCTTGTAGTACTGTTACAAAAATTAAATGAGATAATGACTAAAAAACACTTAGCACAGAGGGAGACACATAATCTCAAAATTTTTAATACTAGTTCTCTTATTTAGTTTTTGTTATTATTGGTGCAATGCTACACCCTTACTTTCTTCCTTAGTTTCTTTAAAAAATATCCATGGAGCCCTGACTGGTTTGGCTCAGTGGATAGAGCGTTGGACTGCGGACTGAAGGGTCCCAAGTTTGATTCCGGTCAAGGGCATGTACCTTGATTGTGGGTACATCCCCAGTGTGTGTGTGTGTGGGGGGGGGGGGGGCGGGTGGTGGTGCAGGAGGCAACTGATCAATGTTTCTCTCTCATTGATGTTTCTAACTCTCTATCCCTCTCCCTTCCTCTCTGTAAAAAAATCAATAAAATATATTTTTAAAAATATCCATGGGGTCAAAGAAATATAGAGATGATGAGAATCATGATATAAGTAGTAATCTCATTTAAATTGCTTTTCAATGGACTTACTTTTGTTTCATTTCATCTCTATAACCATCATTTGGAGTAGGTGGGAGCATTGTCATTTTGCATAGAAAAAAACAAAAACACAAAGGCCCAGCAGGGTTAGGATACCTGCTCAGAACTACAGAGCTCTTGCATAGCTGAGGTAGAACCCAAATTCTTACCTACTTGATTCCAAGGTGGATGCGCACTCTGCCTTTTCCCACCTGCCTTCCCTTCTAGGGTGGAATAAGGGAGGAGGATGGGCTGTGGGTCTGCATGTGGTATAAAAGGATAAAACACGGACAGTGGGGAGGAATGGCAGTCACCCATGATTGAGAATTATTGATCCAGAGTCATCCTTATGTTGAAACACCTGAAATTTCATGTACTTCCTTGACACCTCTGAGCCTTCCAAGGCCCCATAGAGTGCACTGTGAGTTCCCTGCTCTCACCAGATATGTCCTCCTCCCAGTAAGAGAGGCTCTAGGTCCCTTATTAGCTGAACTAGCTCTACTCACCCTGGTCCTCAACCTAATGGGTTTCACCTCCCTGCCAGCCCACAGAATTATGCTAACAAGCCAGTCACATCCTCCTGTGGGAACCAGGGGCCATGGTGCCCTCTGTCACCACAGAGTGGCCTCCCGGCTCCTGCTGGGTCACTTTCTTTGAGTGCAACCTCTGTTGGTGTGGCCCTGTGGGGTGACTATCTGAGCTCTCTGTGCTGTGAGTACACCTGACTAGTACGCTGTGTTAATCTCATCTGTCCACTGTCCAGTGTTGTGACATCAGCCATTTCCTACTATTTAGAGTGGGATCCCCCACCAATGGGGTAAATATTCAAAATCAACACCCCTGATTTTGAATTCTAACTGCCTGCTCTCAGTCACTGTGCAATCTCGGTCCCCCTCAGTGCCTTTGTTTCTTCTAAATAATGGGGCAACTGTTGGTGTCCATGTGGTATGGTTCATGTGAAAGTTAAACAAAATTCATGTTTATGTGTCTGGCATATAAAACAGTCAAAAACTTTTTTTAGTCATTCATTCATTCATCATCCATTCATCCATCCATCCATCTATCCAACAAATGTATAGTCAGCACCCACTGGCTTGTGGGGATGAAACAAATTATTATCAGAAAAATCTAGACTCTCGATTATGAGTGCAGCTGGCCATGCTAACAATGACACCTGGACATAAACTAAGATATTTGAATGACAAATTCAAGGAGCATTTGCAAACAAATCACATGCCTTCCTTTCAAGAAATGACAGTGTTTCAGCTTGTCCTCCCCCACGCCTTGCACAGACCCCTCTGGGTCTATTTCCTCTGCCAATATCTCCGTCTTCACTGCTCAATGTGTCTTGAATTTAAATTGTGAAGAGTTAAGACATACGTAGCTGTTAAACTACTGAGCTCGAGCTTTGCTGGCTCCTGCATTTCCAAACCAGCACAAAAGTGTTCTCATTAGATGATCACCCAAGCTGTAGTTGGTGTTCTACAATTCCACTCGGAACATGAAAATGTGTTTCTCTCTGACTGCATTATATTACCCTACTTATTGAGCCATTTATCACATAGTGTGGGGCCCAGACTCTGCGTTATTGAAACTACAGAATCAAATATCCTTGTATTCACACATTCCTACATCTCTGCAGGTCCTTTTCTGGAGAGAGTTGCTTTGTATGAATGTTGACAACTAGGCAGTCTTCCCGCTCCACTCCCCTGGGCTCAGTGTGAATTCCACTGGAAATATACCCATCCTATTAAAGGGACCCCCGAGTGCAAGGATGGGATTGCATTGCTCCAGAAGTTAGCATTGGATGCAGAACAGTGGATCCCCATTATGGGTCCTGGGACAGGAGGCTGCCATACCTGAGTTAAAATCCCTCCTCCTCTGCTTTCCCACCCTGTCACGTTGGTCGGTTTTTTAAACTGCCTGATCATCAGTCTCCACATTTGTAATATAAATGGGAGTGATAATAGTGCCAAATTCTGAGAGATCTTAAAATGAGTACACGATACAAAATGTGTTTATTTGCAAGAGTGTTAGGTGTCTCATAAGTATAGTAGCTATCATTTTTTATTTTCTTTTATATAATGCTATCATCTTCTAATTCCTTCAGGATAGAAGGAAAGATAGAGACAGTGAGATGGATTTTACTCATTTATTCATTTGTTCATTCATCCAACATTTATTATGTGCCTACTGTGTGCCATGTAGTATCCCTGGCATTAAGGATACAAAGAGATTAAGATGAATGAGACATAGTCTCAACACTCAAAATACTGTGTTTACTGTGGAGACAGACATTTAAACTTTTATAGACAAAACAGGCTGAATTCTGTCTCACTCCCCACCCCATTCTGTTGACTGACATGCTCGAGTAATGTTCTCGGCTTCTGGAATTCCACTGTTAAACTGTTTGAGTACAATATGAACAGCAGCTCCTGGGAAAGGTGCCCACACTAGAAGTCTGCAGGCCCAGTATAAGTTCAAGTTGCTTAACCTCAAGTTTTCTCAATTCTTCATATTCTCCCCTGTATAGCCAGGTATCACGCTATCTGCACAGTTTACCACACTAGATTAAAACCAAGTCTGTTGTCCTTTATCCAGAAAGTACTTTGTCACTCTAAAGTGTCAGTTACCAGGTAGGAGGCAGCAGCCCGTCTCTAGATCCCGTGGGGAGAGGTGGAGATGTGATAAAACAAGTTAGAACCCTGGTGGGTATTTCTGTCTCCTTCTGTTAAACTTGGGTTTGACAACTTTTAAAATTCTCCTCCTTGATTCTAAAGTGAGGTCCTAAGGGAACCCATGAGTCAGGCTGTCAAACAATAACTCAAACTTAGATAAAGTTAAAAAAGCTAAGAGGTGAGTGTTTCTCCAATGCTTCTTGCCTGAAGATAGAGAAAGGGGGGAGGTGGGTGTCTCTAAGTGAGGGAGATGGAATTGCACAGTCTTAATGTTCCTGGAAGCCTACATATTATCTGTAGCTGCCTCCTCTAGGTTCTCAACCTCCTTGGAGAGCAAGTTGCTCAGGGAGGCCGCTGGGCAGGGTGGTTCTTCACTATGCAGTGAAGTAACGATGCCCAATAACTGCTAGTAGTGGCCCCAACTCAGTCACTGTAGCAACCCAACACACATCCACATTTTCAAATGTCCTCTAGGGAAGGAATTGGCAAGCTTCCTCTGTAAAGATCCACATAGCAAATATTTTGGGTTTTGCTAGCCGTTTGGTCTCTGTCCCAATAATGCCACACTGTTTTGTAGTGTGAAAGCAGCCATGGACACATCAACAAATGGATGTGGCTATAGTCCTCCTTGAGGATCCCTGTTCTAGGGCAGTGGTCGGCAAACTCATTAGTCAACAGAGCCAAATATCAACAGTACAACGATTGAAATTTCTTTTGAGAGAGCCAAATTTTTTAAACTTAAACTTCTAACGCCACTTCTTCAAAATAGACTCGCCCAGGCTGTGGTATTTTGTGGAAGAGCCACACTCAAGGGGCCAAAGAGCCGCATGTGGCACGTGAGCCGCGGTTTACCAACCACTGTCTAGGGGACTGTGTTACCCCATTCAGATTCCCTTTTCTATACAAGGAGAAAACAGAGCAGAGAAATGGGCTGGTTGTCCTGGGTGGCATGGATGATCAGAAAATGATGGCTTCCTCAGAGAGACAGAGAGAAAAAAGGAAATGCCAAAAAGCGAGGTTTTGTTTTGTTTTTAAGTTAAATTTACTGAGGTGACATTGGTTAATAATAACATTAAGGGAGATTTTATTTTGACTGTCCTCTTGAATTAGTCAGGATTTTCCAGAGAAATGGGATGGATGGATGCATAGATAAATAGATAGATAGATAGATAGATAGATAGATAGATAGATGATAGATTGAGTGTAAGGAATTGGCTCACATAATTATGGAGGCTGACAAGTCCCACTAACTGCCTTCTGCCACGTGGGGAATTATAGCCTGTGGTAATTCAGTACAAGTCTGAAGGCCTGAGAACCGGAGAGCCTATGAAGTAAATCCCAGTCCTAGGGCAGGAGAACAGGAGATGAGAAGACCCTGCTCAAAATGTGAGGCAGAAAAGAAGGGATGGATTTCTCCTTCCTCCACCTTTTGTTCTATTCAGGTCCCCAACAGATGGGATGATGCCCACCCACATTAGGAAGGCCAACCCCTGGGCCCACTGATTCCATTGCTAATCTCATCTGAAAACACCCCCGTAGACACATACCAGAAATAGAGTTTAGCCAGAGAGTTGGGCATCCTCTGAATCAATCAAGTTGACACTTAAAATTAATTGTCACACATACCCCCATACACATATTTAAAATTGAGGTATCATTTACATACAATAAGTATACAATATATACATGCAATTTACATGTAATAAAATACATAGATCTCAAAAACACAGTTCAATGAGTTTTGACAAAAATATAGCTGTATGATCATTATCTCAATGTACACATAGGACATTTTCCTCTCCCTGAAAATATCCCAGGCCACTGGCTAATCTAGGAGGCCCCACCCTGAGGCAACCACTGTTCTGATTTCTATCCCTACAGATTAGTTGTCTCTGCTGTTATATTTCATATACTGGGAGTATACAGCTTATACATCTTTGTGTCCTGTTTTGACTTTTTCATTAGAAAGAGGGGGTATAAAAATAATACAGGAAAAATCTGTTGTAAAAATCAACCTAATCTCATCAGCTGAATAGAATTCCTGTTTCCATCATGGTAAATTCTCCTCCAGATCTGACCCATGTGTGCACATATTTTAACATATTTTTTTCAGTCTTTACACACCATTTCCCCTGATGTTTTAATTTAATGATACACCAGACACATTTCCCTTGTTTCCATGGAATTGCCTTAATGGTTGTCTAAAATTCCAGCCTGCTGATGTGCTCAAAGTTACCCAAATCCCTCCCCCTCTCATGGAAAAGGAAGTACAGCAGATGTACGTTTATGTTTAATGGAGAGAAGTGGTACATCTAGGTGCATTCTCAGGGGCTGACCCCTGATCCATGTCCTGGCTCTGTGCCTCGGTTGCTCATCTATGAAATGAAAATCATAATGAGGTCTACTTCATAGGGTTGTTGTTAGGATTAAATGAGTTCCACTGTGTCAGACACTCAGAACAATGCCTGGCACATAATAAGCTCCATCATTATTGAGCATCTAGATTGTTGCCAAGTGTTTTCTAGATGATGCTGTCACAGTTACTTAAGGGCACACAGCTTTTACCTTTCACTGAATTCTTCCAAAGATAAATTCCTAGGAGAAGAATCAAGGAGATGGGATACCCAATGTCCCTTGCCGTATGCTCTCCACCCTCCCCTGTTCCCTTCTCAACTAATGGCAGCCCCCTCTCTCCTCATCTTTGATGATCCTTCTCTATTACTTCTCACACCCTGTGAATTATCAGGTTCTCAAGATAATGTTTCCAATTTTTTGAATAAAGCTGCCTCTCTTCATTTCCACTGCCATTACCTTGACCCAGTTAACATCACCTTGCTTCTGGATTACTGAACCCACCTCCAAATTTAACTCCCGAACTTCATGCTCACTCTTCTTGCCAGTTCTCCATCACTAACAGAGCTGTTCTGCCAATAGGTTCATCTGATCATATCACTCACCTATGTAGGTCCCACCATTCTTAGGATGTTGCAAAGTCCTTAATATGCTTTCCAGGGCCCATGTTGATTTGGACCCTGCTTTTCTTGCCCAATGCTCTGACCCGACATGACCTCCCCTCCATCTTTCTCTCTGTCCCTCAAGTGAAGCCATGATCTTGCTCACCTTCATGGATCTTTCTTCTCCTCCCTCTTAGGCAAACTGAAACTTGGCCTTGAAATTTCAGCTTGGCTTTGAGTTCTGGGGGAAGCCTATCCTTCACATTCCAATTCCAGGTTGTGGGCCCTTTCAGCTGTTCTTTGTTACCTCCACACTTCTCCTAGTTACTCAGCACTTTTGGTGCTACTTGTTTATTGTGTGTATATACCACTAGAAGACACTTGTCCTTTTACCCTCCTGAATCCCTCACACATAGTCCAGTCCCTAGCACATACTAGTAGTAGGCACTCAGTATATGTTTGTTAAATGAGTAAATGAGGGATTTATTGATGTCAGCAGAGTTGCACTAACTTTGCACCAGTGGTATACAAATGTCTTTCACCTGTGTGCTTGACAGCTTTGGGGTTGTTGCTCTAGAAATGTTTTCATTAATTCAGTTAAGCCTGTTCATTTTTCTCCATATTGTTTCTAATTTGCATTTGTTCATCTATAATAATCTATAATAATAAGAGCATAATATGCTAATTATACTGGACAGCAGAACCACCTTCTGGACATCATTCTGGACGTCCTTCTGATCAAAGCTGCTATGGCCAGAGCTGAGGCAGAGGCAGTTAGGGGTGATCAAGCAGGCAGGCAGAGTGGTTAGGGGCAATCAGGCAGTCAGGCAAGCGGTTAGGGGTGATCAGGCAGGCAGGTGAGCAATTAGGAGCCAGTGATCCCAGATTGTGAGAGGGATGTCCAACTGCTGGTTTAGGCCTGATCCAGGGCTAAACCAGCAGTCGGACATCCCCTAAAGGGTGCCAGATTGCAAGATGGTGCAGGCCGAGCTGAGGGACCCTCCCCACACCCCTCCCCTTGCATGAATTTCGTGCACTGGGCCTCTAGTTTATTAATAAGATATACATTTTTTTTCAAAGAAGGGGACCAAAAGTTAAGGAAGGGAAAGTCTGAGACAAGGCTCTGATTAACCCTCCCTACTTCACTCACTTGCTCATATGTTTAGTCAACAAACCTACACATTTCCAGGTTGTGTGCTAGGTTCTCAGGACTTGGGGTGAATGAGACAATCCCATTCCCACAGGAAAGTCACAGGCATATACATGTATAGTAGCCAGAGAAGGTAATAAGGATCATGATCAAGAGGTTAGTGATGCATTGTTCCAAGGTTGACAAGATTCTGGGCTACCTTAGGTTGAGAGAAAAACCTGGTTCCAGGGGTTCTTTTATCTATTCATGAGGATAAAGAAACGATTTCTTCCTATTCTTCATGATCCCCCTAAGTATCTTGCCCTTCGGATGAAATTCATTAACATGCCCCTTGCCCATGATCCAAACCTGGACATCATCCTTGGTGATGCTTCTCTTCCTCCTGCTACACTACTCATTGCACCTCATTTCACACTGGACCAGCTTTTATGCTGAAATGAGAAGAGCTAGTGATGTTCCTCTTTGTGAAGAAGACCTTGTAATGACTGTAAAGGGCCCTTCCATTGGGGGAAAAAGAAGCAACTAAACCCACCAAAGGGACCTGATTCTAATGAACATCACAGGTGTTCTCCAACACACACAGAAACTTCTCATGGTGAGTTAGGTGGAAGGCCAGTGGTATTTCCTGACCATGTTCTGAGTAAGGAGCTTATGCCCTGGGACCGTGGTCGGCAAACTGTGGCTCGCGAGCCACATGCGGCTCTTTGGCCCCTTGAGTGTGGCTCTTCCACAAAATACCACGACCTGGGCGAGTCTATTTTGAAGAAATGGCTTTAGAAGAAGTTTAAGTTTAAAAAATTTGGCTCTCAAAAGAAATTTCAATCGTTGTACTGTTGATATTTGGCTCTGATGACTAATGAGTTTGCCAACCACTGCACTAGGAGAGCCAATATAATTCTCTCTGTAAATCCCTCAGCGGAACAATAGGGTTATTGAAGTTGGTGGTGGGCTCACCTCATGCTTATCCATGAGGAGGTGGTATTGTATCAACTTGACTTCTCTCTTCAAGGTGGGAAGACAGGATACACAGCAGAAAAAATATACAATTAAAAGTAATTATAGGTGGCTGCTGAGGAAGAGGAGGATACATGAGAGCTTGATAGAGGAGATGGCAAAGAATGGGACCTTGGTGGGTGGGGTTTGGCAAAATGGTAGGAATGCGGAAGGCAAGTCAGGAGGCCATTACATCACTAGCCAAGGGATGCAGGTAGAGGGGGCCTGGGGTGCCCAAGGCTCAGTGAAGGTAACTTCCTGAGGCTGACAGAGGGTGCACATTGGCAATAGCGGGTCAACAGTGCTGGAAGGGATGACTAAGCTGTGGTTGTGGTTCAGCTAAGGATCTTAGATGTTCAGTGGCAGGGCACTGGATTTCATTGAATGAACTTGGCGGAGACCAGAGACAGGCAGTGCTGGGCTCAACCCCAGACTTCCTGACTCAGAGCTTCTGAAGAAGAGATTCTCTCCTTCCCTGCCAGGGGGTCAGGAAAGAAGCCACACTCCCCTGGTCTTTAGTTTGGGGCTAACCTAGTGATTGGCTTACAGGGGTGTGGGGAAGATTGTCTGTGAACCCCTCTCCCCAGGTTCTCAAAAAACGATACCCAGAGAGTAGCCGGTGACCACCTAGAGGTCACTTCTGGGGCTACAACCTGTCTTCATTGTTGGCCAGGAATTTGTATTTGCCCAGACTGTAAAGAAGAAATGATGGAGTCTGTCAACCCTTTGTTCCTCACTTGTCTTTTAATTTTATTAACTGCTGTCCTCATCAGAGACAGATAATGAATGAAACAAGGGCATTTTTAAAAGAATAATTGCCCCCCACCAAGCAAACAAAAGTCTTATTTACCAAACCATCAACTTCATCAGCAAATGTGAGACATACCTTCCCTGTCCCCCAAGTATCCAGGGAGTGCTGTGGTCAGTGAGCGTCAAATGATTTTTGATCGATCACTCACCTCCCAAATTATAAGAAACATTATAAAGAGAAAACATCAGAGGTTGCAGAAGCAATTATGATCTGTGAAGATCCCCTACCCCACCCCGCCTCCCTAGGCAGGGTTTTCCCATGTCCCAGGAAAACAGAGCCTCTCTAGAGACATCTCCACCCCCGGACACCCCTTAACCCCACAGTCCCCACTGCAGAGGGCTGGCAGCAGGCACTGCTCTGCTTCCAGCAAGTCTCACGTGACAGACTGACAGTCTGTGCGAGCAAAAAGTTTGAGAGTCCTGGAGTCCTTGTGCATAAATCCTGCATTCTCTCTCTCTCTCTCTCTCTCTCTCTCTCTCTCTCTCTCTCTCTCTCTCTCTCTCGCAACATGAAATAGGAAGACGTATCTGTGTAAGGAGGATTCATCAAAATCTCTAATTAAATACATGGCAGCTGGTGAATTAAAGCATTTGTCTTAGCTCTGCCATCCTATAATACCTTATAATCCTGAGAGTCCAAAGTATGAATTAATTATAATTTCTAAGAACCCAAGGAGCCAGCAACATTGAGGAGGGCAGGATGGAGAAGGAGAGGCTGTGAATGGTGACAATTCATGCTTGTGAGGAAGGGATGGAGTCATCCTTATTTTTATTTAGAATAAGAAGCCACTTTAGGAAGTTTGCAAGCCTGCATGCATATCTGTTTGGTATGAGTGTGTGTGTGTGTGTGTGTGTGTGTGTGTGTGTGTGCATTCACATGTGGGAATATTCACAGTCAAGTTTAAGCTCTGACAAGTGGACATTGAACAGTATCAGTTTCATCATTGTTATTCTTAGTAGTACTAGAGGCCCGGTGCACGAAATTTGTGCAGGGGGGGGGGGGCGCGTGTCCCTCAGCCCAGCCTGTACCCTCTCCAATCTGGGACATCCCTCTTACAATCCAGGACTGCTGGCTCCCAACTGCTCACCTGCCTGCCTTCCTGATTGCCCCTAACCACTTCTGCCTGCCAGCCTGATCACCCCCTAACCACTCCCCTGCCAGCCTGTTTGCCCCTAACTGCCCTTCTCTGCAGGCTTGGTCACCCCCAACTTTCCTCCTCTGCCGGCCTGGTCACCCCTAACTGTCCTCCCCTGCAGGCTTGATCGCCCCCAACAGCCCTCCTTTGCAGACCTGGTCCTTCCCAACTGCCCTCCCCTGCTGGCCATCTTGTGGTGGCCATCTTGTGTCCACATGGGGGCAGTCATTTTTGAACACATGGGGGCAGCCATCTTGTGTGTTGGAGTGATGGTCAATTTGCATATTATTCTTTTATTAGATAGGATGTTACCAGCTACTGTGAACTTACCATGTGCTCTCTTAGGGAAGCATTTTCCCTACTATATTTAAGATGCCTATGTTGTCTGCAGAGACAGTCTCTCTTTACCCATGAGAAGATGGATGTGCAGAGATGTTAAGCAATCTTCCCAAAGTCCCCATTGTTCACAGGTGTCAGAGCCCATACTCAGATCCAGGCTGACCTGATCCCAGAAGCCCTTCTCCCCACCATCAGGCCCTCCTTCCTGAAGTTACCATGTGCCAGACCTTTGCTGGGGGTGCTCAGATTATAGAATTTAACAAGAATGATTCCTACCATAAAGGAAAAGAGCTGCCATCAAATGAGATGTACTAGCTAAGGCTAGCTAAGGTTTGCTGCTACAACAGCTAAACCTCCATGTCTCAGGAGCTTACTGCAGGCAAAGTTTACTTCTCTGTCATATGATGTGTGACCACACGTGTGAGTGCTCACTCTGCCCCTTGCTGCTACTCAGGACTCAGGCTCCCACTGCTCTGTGGCTCCTCCACCTTCACCCTGCCTGCCAACAGGAGAAGAGGGCAAGGGCCTCATGTTGAGAATTTGTATTGGCAGGCCTGTAACTGGGTCACATGGATATGCCTAACTGCGAGGGAGCCTAGTGTGTCCCAGGGAGGAGAGAAGAATGTGGTAGAGGCTTGCAAGGGAGAGAAATCCATGCATGTTTCAATGTCAAAGGTGCAGAGAAAGTGGAACTACATTAAAAGCTTTATTTTTATCTCCTTCCCCTCTAGATGTGGTAAGTCTAGTATTTTAAAAAGTATGAAAAGAAAGTAAAATGATTCACTCAAAAATGTAGCATGGGCAGTGAAAAGAACAACACCCTCATGGTGTCCGGGGTCTGGGTTCACATCCCGGCCCTGTGGGAGGAAAACATGTCTTACCCTCCTTAGGCCCCCTCTTCCTCCTTGATGCCATGAAGAACATTGCAGCTGCCCCGCGGGGCTGCTGTGAAAATGAAGAAGAGAAGGAGGGTGAGATGCCTGGCATGACGTGCATGCCCAGTCACCACCCTTCTCCTGTTTGCAGCAGTAGGCTGTTCCAGCCTCTGTGGCTTCTCCCAGGACCCTGTGCTACTTTTGGGGAAGTAGAGGCTGGGCCTTCTCTAATTTCTCACATCCCAAGTCTCCTCACTCAACAAATAGTCCATGCTTAAATGCTCCCCAAATGATATAGCCAACTATTTTCTTTCTTTTGTCATCTATTGATTAAAAAATATGTAGCTCACCGGGCCAGCAGGACTTAGTGGTTGAGTGTTGACCTATGAACTAGGAGGTCACACACAGTTCGATTCCCAGTCAGGGCACATGCTTGGGTTGTGGGCTCAATCTCCAGTGTGGGGTGTGCAGGAGTCAGCCGGTCAATGATTCTCTCTCATCGTTGATGCTTCTATCTCTCTCTCCCTCTCCCTTCTCCTCTGAAATCAATAAAAATATATTTTGAAAAAACATGTAGCTCAATCCGATTCTTTAAAAAATGACTGATAGAATGATGTTTTGAGAAAATGATAATAATAATAATAATTCTATTATTTTAACAGACATTATCTATTGAATGATAGCTCACTGGAAGCACTGTTCTTAGACCACTATATGTAATATCTCTTTAGTCCTCACAGAGAACCTAAGACCTGGGTCCTATTATAATCCTCACTCAGATATGTGCCAAGCACCGAGTTTTGGTCTGTCTTGTTCAAAACCCTACTGTCAGCACCCAAGAGAGTTCCTGGACTCAAAAGTTTGTGGGTGAATGGATAAGTCTCCCAGTTCCAGGAACAATGAGGCTTAGCTAAATTACATGACTTGTCCAAAGTCACATGACAGTAAGCATGAAAGCTGGGTCCAAATCCAGGTCTGTCTGGCCCCAGGCTGCATCCTGCAGAATAGAAAACGTTAGCCAAGGTGTGGCCTCATGTATTCGTATGGACATGAACCCACAACACCGTGATGTGTGATGTGTTTGCTTGACCTAAATATCCTTTGCTGGATTTCCACTAAAAGGCTCTTCATTTCCTTCTCTGGAAATGAATAGGGAGGGAAAATGATGATTGCGGCTGCAGCCCAAATGGTTACTTTGAAAGTAGCCAGCAAGATGATCAAGCCAGAAAGACAACCTTGGCAGGTCTCTGTCCTCCTGAAACTTGTTTCCTCTTCCACAAACCAGCAACTCGGAGGGATGACTTCTGAACCCCGTACAGCTGGTTATCTTGGTCAAGCAATTTAAAATCATGGGGCCCCACTCTCAGGGCCTGTGAAATAGACCAGGGGCAAGACAATTTTGAAGAAGTGGCTCGTGTGGACTCCCAGCACCGATTGGTGTCTCCCTGAATGGTCAGCACTGGTACTGATGCTGCCTAACCCTCTGTAATCCTTTCCTGCGTTCTTTAGGGTAAACTGGAGGGACAGAAGCACAGCTGTAGATGCTTCATATTTTTGAAACCGTAAGCTGCATCCAGGTGTCTGTTGGAGAGACACATTTCCCCCACAGCCCCTCTCTATTAGGCTGACCTCGGTCTTCTCTCGCTTTACAGTTCGCCTCTCGGAGCTGCTTAGAAGGGCCAGCAGTCCAGCCCTGGTGAGGCCCTGATGCTGCTGTTCCCTCTGGCTCCTCCTTGCCTGGGGCCAGAGGCAGCCCTGGCTGCTCTCACTTCTTGCTGGCTAGTCTCCGAAAGTCAGCTTAACCATGTTTGTTTCTGTCTCTTCTTGTTTTGTCAACATGCCACTGAGAAGGAAATGGAAACCTGCGCCCTGATTAGACATCTCCCTTGGTGCAGATTTTCCCTGATTTTCAATTCAGCACATTGATGTAAGTGCTGGGCGCAGGCTTCCTGCCATGGAGAGGTCAGGGGAGTTGGGGGTGGCAGTGGCCATGGTGCTGAAAGTGAAGTGCCAGCACAGAGGTGTTGCCTTCCTGGGAAGAGGTGGAAGACCCTCCCTCTTCACCCCGAGATTTCCTGCTCCTCAGCTACTCAAGAGCAGCGCTCTAGACTGAAATATAATAGAGAGCTCTGCAAACTGTCAAGGCTGCTGGAAGTCCTAGGCCTTCTTGCCAGGAGAATTCTGGGCTTGGAGGAAGCCTGGATTGGTAGGTGTGCGTGTTCACACATGCAAAGTTCCTAGGACCCATGGACCCAGGTCCAGTCCTGATGCTCACATAAAGCTGTATGACATTGGGGGAGCCTGTTACCCTTTCTGAGCTTTATTTCCTTATATGTGGGTAAGATTATAAAACTTTCATTTCTTGACCAATCCTCTCAACTTCTTTGAAATGTACTTTTTATCATATATGTGATATTTTTGTAGTTAAGGGAATGAGATTTCAACTACCAGTCTTGACACCAAAGCCCATATGTGCCCTTTGGCATATGACTTAATCTCCCTGGGCTTTGGTTTCTTTCTCTGTAAAATGAGAATGATAACAATCTCTACCTTGTGGAGTTGTGAAGTCGCATGAAAATGTACAGAAAACACTTAAGAAATGGCCCTTCTGCCATTTCTTCTTATTTCTCATTTTTCTTCTTCTCTTCCTTTCCATCTTTGCCTTCACTTTCTTCTTTCTCCTCCTTTACTTAATTCTCCTTCTCTTCCAACATCAGTATCGTCATTGTCATCTTCTCACTATGAGGTCAAATCTAAGTATGTTCCTGAAAGTGCTGTGTCATTTTTAAAGCATTGCAAATACTGAAATAACTGATAATATAGATAGACTTGCCTTATTTGAAACTCAATGTCAGCATGTGTGTACGTGTGTGTGTGTGTGTGTGTGTGTGTGTGTGTGTGTGTGTGGCGGGGGAGGTGTTCAGCCTTTTAGACTTGCTCAGTGGAGGAGAATGGCTGCCAGGCAGCTCAGATGCTGTATCTAGGCATGTGGTGAGTGAAATGAGTTTGCCTGTGAAGGAGGATCCAGCCATAGGAGGAGGGCAGCCCAGTGGGTTAGGAAGCCAAGCAGAACACCTCAATGATAGCTTAGGAAACTTACAAGTAAAACTGAGATTCCTAATGTTTTATTTCAAGTGACTGAACATTACCATTTAATTAACTCCTGACTGCTTATCCAATATTAAACATCTGCAGTGGCTGGTGGGGTCTCTTATGTATTAGTAGCCAAGAGGCTGCAGTCCTATCATGGCAACATACAGTATGATGGATGGGTCCCGTCATGTCCGGTCCTCACTTCACTGTGCATTCCTTCAGGAACATACCCATTCTCATCTACCTGGTTCTTGGAAGGAGAAGAGGAATCACAAGCAAACCAATACATCTTTCTTCGAACTCCACCTCTGCCTACTTGCAGGAGTATTGGCCAAGCTACACAAAGGGTCTGATCGTGGTTTCTCCCTCAGAGCAAGGAAAGATCAGTGGCAATGTATAAGAAACAGCTAACAAAATACCTGACTCATTGTTGTGGACTGTATGTTTGTCCAAATGATATGTTGAAACCCTAACCCCCAATGGGATGATATTAGGAGAGGCAATTTGATTTAGATAAGATCATGATATGGAATTAGTATCCTTATAAGAAGAGGAACAGACTAGAGTTCCTTCTCTCTGCTTGTGAGGACACAGCAAGAAGAAGACTACCTGCAAACCAGGAAGCAGGTCCCCACTAGATGCCACATCTGCTGGCACCTTGATCTTGGACCTCCTGGCTTCTAGAACTGTGATAAGTAAATGTATGTTGCCTCAGATACCCAGTCTACAGTATTTATGTTATATAGCCAGGCTGATTGAGACATGCATAAATGGCAAGATATATTTCCGCTCTCTTCTCCTTACTAATGTGTCCAATTACACTGAGCTGCTTGGTTCCTATTAAGGACCAAGATCTATTCTACCTTGCTGTTTTCAACATGCTGTTCCCTTGGCCTGGAATTCTTTTTCCTTTCAATCCCCCAACCGTTTCTCTTGCAAGTCTCAAATGCCACTTCTTCAAAAAGCCTTCACTGGCCTCCTAGATAGATCATCTTTCCCCATTATACATGCCCATACCTCCCTCATCACATCTGACTTTAAGCCAGGAAGATATCTGATTCCATTTTCCCCTCATGCTTATGTCTGCTTCCTTTTGTTGCCATCTAAAGCCATTACTTCTTCACAATCTCTCTTGCATATTTTAATGAGTTAGTTATTTTGTTTACTCTCCTGGTGACAGGTCTGACAACACTCACCACTTGCATCAATAATCCCCTGTGTTCAAAGACATTGGCACTGCAGTTGGTTTTTCACATTTGCATAGGACTGAGCAATGCATTCTAGATGGTCATTGAAGGGTACTGCAGTTCAGTTTGCAGACTGTCAGGGGAAGAGTTCTATCTCTTTGTGAAGGTATCCTTGGGCTTTGGTGAGCTATTATGGAAGGTCATAATCTGCTTATAGACTGGTGTCAGAAATGGTGCACCCCACAACAAGGAACACACCACTGTCTGGAGTTGGACTCTGAAATGCAAAGATTTGGATTTGGAGGGAAGTGGATGTAGCCCATGTGGAGTGGATTGAGGGATGTGAATGATACAGACCTGTCAGGGGAAAGAAGCCTTTGCCAAGCCAAGAATAAGGGATCAGGATTGCATTGGTTAATCCAGCATGAGAACCTTGATCAGTCCACATTGATTGAGTGTCCACTTCCTTCTAGGTCCTGAGACAGTGGAAGGATGTGTAATGTGATCAAGGGCCTCAAAGAGTATCATATGGATTCAGAGAGAGGAAGAGAAGGAGCAGTGCTGCCACAGATTAGGTTCCAAAGATGAGCTGGACTGAGGCTAGCGAGGTGGATCCCACGGGTGATCAGGTGATGTCTGCATACCTTGATAATGATGATGAAGAAAGTGATGACAATGAAGATTATGATGATGGTGATGACAATGACAACTGCTAACTCTTAATGAGGACTAATTATGTTCCAGCTACCGTACTGTTTTACATATCAATACTTATTTGATACTCTATAAGAGAGGCACTAATATTAACCCCATTTTATGGATGAAGAAACTGAGGAACAGAGAGGTTAAATCATTTGTTTATGGTTATCCAGCTAGCCAAGAGAGAATGCCAAGATTCAAAGCCAGCTCTGTTTGACTTCATCTATGTTATCTGTTGCTTCTTGTTTCTCTTAACCTCTGTATGACCTCATCATCCATCATAGTCCATTCATCAATTATTTACTCATTCAACAAATATTTATTGAGCATCTACTATGTGCCAATCACTGTCCAAGTTCTCTGCCCTTCTGGAGTTTATATTCCTGTGGAGAGAGACAACACACACACACACACACACACACACACACACACACACACAGAGAGAGAGAGAGAGAGAGAGAGAGAGAGAGAGAGAGAGAGAGAGAGAGAGAGAAATATCATAACTATAAAAGCATAGAGAGTCTAATAAGTGCCATAAAGAAAATTAAGCAGGGTTCCATGATGAAGAACTGATTGAGGGTGGCAGTGGAGTCATCTTTATGTTGAGAGATTGGGGGAATTCTGCAGTGGTGATATTGACACTGAGACCTAAAGGGTGAGAGGAACCAATCATGCATGGAGCCTGTGGAAGAACATTCTCATTTTCCCATCTTTCTTCATTTCCTTTTGGTCTCTGAGGGTAAAAACTATGTGCTGGGGTTTTCACCATTAGTGTAGACTTTCACGACATCTTTCAGGTGGGCATTCTCAAAAAGGTGGCTGTATACATACACTTAGTGGGTTCCTCCTGTAAGTGCTTCTGGGAGTTACTCCCTGCTGCTCCTTTCTGCTATGCTCTTCTTATAACTGAGGATATATTATTCCTTGTTGTCTTGGCCATATTTGGCTTCCAAACCCTTATCTAGATGGCTCCCTAGGGTGGCTCCGCTCTAGGTCACCAGGACCAATTATGAAGCTGTCCTCTTCCCTTATTCACTGCTGAGAGCAGCCATAAGCTGATGCAGAAAATCCTAAATCTAGTTAAGTGTTATTTGCTTGAAATATTTGAAAGAGCCAGCTTGGCCCATCTTCAAATATTTTGTTAGCTAATCAAAGCCAGATTGCGGTCAGAGGCCATATCTAAATTTATTAGGAAAATTAATAGACCATTTAGATTTTATTGGAATTAAGCTAAAATACGATAAGCAGTCACACCAGCAGATAGTCATTAATTATTACACTGACCTGCATGATGGGCTCATAATGAAATATCGACTTCTAGGTAAGTCACGGGGCCTGAGGACAAGCAGGACAAGCTCTAGAAGGATGTCCTCACTCCATCTGCTTGAGGTTAATCAGGTGGGACACAGTGGGAGAGGCTCGCAGTAAATACACACCTCTTATATTTTTCAAACAGCATTTATGGTGTATCTACTCTGTGTTAGGCCCTAGGAATCTATAGAGCAGACAGCCTGCATTTGAATACAGGTTCCAGTAATTCTTAGCTGTGTGACTGTGGACATGTTACTTAACCTCTCTGAGTCTCCACTTCCTCATCTGAAAAACATGGATAAATGTGACTACTAAGGTTGCTGTAAGTCATGGATTTGATGGGTGTGACCTGCTTATTGAAGTCCTGGCACATAGATTTCTCTATTATTATGATTGTCCTTAGTAATATAAGTAATGTATTTGCCCCTCAGAGAATTTAAACAACAAATTATGATATGAAAACCCTCCAATCAGAGTTGATTTCTCCCCACTGTGAGCCACATAAATGTTAGCTAGGGTCAGAGAAGGCTTTGGTGAGAAGATGTTTGAGCTCAGTTTCAAAGGGTTGAAAGGGCTTGTTTTCCAGGAGGACTAGAGAGGCGTGGGACTTCCAAGTAGGTGGCACAGCACAGGCAAAGGCATGGAGGTTTGCACAAGCTAGCAATTTGTGTAACTTTAAGTAGTTTGGAATTATAGGATAGAGGCATCTCCATGAGGCATTACTAGGGCAGCAAGAATTGGAAGCTGGGTATTAAGCCCCAGATCACTCACCTTTATGCTTTCCTCCATGATATTTACATGTATCAAGTGTTACTTTTGAAAATGATGGGACTCCTTATGTTCAGAGATCTCCCAGCTTGGGGGCCCGCAAAATTTCCTTTTCCTAGATATTTTGTTTTGCCCAATGGAAGTAAGGAGGAAAACTTTAAAGTGTTGCCAGAGTCAAAAACCATGATCAGGGGTCTGAGCTGTTCTGCACGTTATGGGCACTGCCTAGTCAGTGTGGGTGTGGCCTGGAGGTACAGACCATGCCTATCTCAGACAGGCCTGTTCAAGTCAAGTTCTGCCACTTCCTAGGAGACCTCGGGTGAGCCTCCCTGAACCTCAGATTCTTCATTTGCCAAAGGGAGGTTTCTAAGAGCTACCCCATTGGGCTGTGTAGAAGATTATTTTAAAAAATATCAGTTGATATGCATATAGCTCTTAATGCATCTACATATTCAACAAGTGTTAGTTCCCAGAATATTATGTATGTTTAATTTTTAAAAATTAATTTAAAAAATAAGTGGGGGAAGTGTTGCTATACATGGGTATTCTGTTTCATATGCTAAATATATCTGTCCTCAGAAAATGAATATGCATTTCTCCAAAAATGTATATGCATATTTCATTTCTCCTATTAAGCATATGTCTGTTAATATATAAGTGTATATATAGGAGTATATAAATATATAGTCCACTTATACACTGTGAGAGATAAATAAACACAGAGAATGGATATAGGGAACTGTAGAATGACCCAGAGTGTTCCAGAAATAGTGGGAAGTGTGCTGAGGACAGGAAGGCCAGATTAACCCCATAATGGAGTGGTCTAATGTGTCCAACACTGTGGTGCTTAATTTTGAACTAGCCAAGAGAGCTAGGGGTGAGTTGATCACGGAATCCATCCATTTCTCCTGGTTTAACAGTGTCCATTATAATGGGAAACTAACAGGCAAAAGGAAATGCGGAGCAAACTGGGGCGGGACATCCTATAACCAGGACTTGATGGACATAGGTGGAGGGAGGGAGAGGCTGGGCCTTTGTAGATAGGCTGCACCTGGCCTCCCCAGGATGCCCAGGTTCAGTAGAGCAGGATTCTTTGCTGTGCAGTGGCCCAAGTCCCAGAGAGCAATACAGTGGCCGTCTGCCCTGATCTTGTGGAATCAGGAGAGACAATGGTGAAGTGGGTGTGATCCAGTGTCTCAGGGCCTTATTCCCTAGTTTTAGGGTGACTTTGGGGACACGTTGAAGGTGAAAAAACTGACCAATTATACTACTATTACTACTGCATTACTATTATTATTATTAATTATTATTACTACAGAGAGGTGTGACCAGAATGCTGTCCATGGTTGAGGTCCTCAGATAGCCAGCAGGGGCACATGACAGGCCGAGCAAGGAGACCTGCTGTCACTGTTGTTTGCTGTCTGCTGCTCTTGCATCCCTATCCTAAGACAGAAGCATAGACAGGCCTCTCTGGTGGAATGGACAGAAGGGCAAGGGGGAGAAATGCCAGGGGAAAGTGAGTTATTGTTGAAAATACCTGCCATATGAGGACCAATGGAATCGGGCCTTTTACATTTGCCATAGACTTCACTGTGGGCCTCTAAGAGGGAAGTTTAAGCAGGTGAGTGACAGGGGTGGGGATATTCCCCACCAGGAGCTGTCTGATCACAGGATTGAAGATTTAGATAAAGACACAATGAGTTAAAAATGGTCCTGGTCCAGAGTGTGGTCAGTAGCAGGCCCCTGGTTCCCTGTGCATGTGTGACAGAAATGCAGTAGGGCATTTTAATTAGATCCCTTTTCCAGAACTCCTGACCTTCTGTGTAGCACATTAATGTATTTTACTAATTATAAATGCAATTAAAAAGTACTGAAATAAAATTAGGCTGATCTATCTAATTTACATTAAGCACTTGCAAATTATGCAGATTTTAAAGTCTCTCTCTCTCTCTCTCTCTCTCTCTCTCTTTTTTTTTTTTTCCAATTTGGGTTTCAGGGTAAAATTGTCTGCATTAAAACAGCTGGAAAACAACCTTGTAGGAAAACAAATTTCTTTTCTGTGATTATTCTCAGTGTGCGAGTTAATTTTCCAGGCAGTAATATACTTTGGTGGCATGGAGCAGTGACTCAGAAGAAGGGACATATGCGTCTGGCTGCAGGCGCAGGGACAGGGTTCTGGGGGGACTGAATGTGGATTGGCTACTTTGGGGAAGGAGGTTGAAAGGCTAACTGGGCAAAAAGTACTGACACGAAGGTCGCTAAACAGTTGAGATTTACAAAGAGTGAGTTGTAACGGCAGGAGTAATGTGCAGTTCATGGAGATGGACCATCTGGTGAGTTTACCCAGCATCACAGGACTTCCCCGCCCATGCTGACAGGCACAGAGAGTGATCAGGGTGATGAAATTACTGCCGGCATTGTTAAGAATCAGATCGTTCAATTTTGCTGGCCCTGGAATTTACGTATGCAGAGCAGCTATACATTAGGCAGGGAAATGGAGCATTAAGGAGAGAGGATGGCCATTCTGGACACGCTCTCCCTGACAGTTGGCTGTGTGCATTGTCTGCTAGGGAGATAACCACCTCAGCTTGGGTCTGCTGGAGGCTGGGTTCGCCGTGGAGGAGACCTTGACGGGACCTCTTTACAGATTAAATCTGATCTGCAGGTTCCCGGGAAGCCGAGGTGTAATAAGCTGTTCTCTGGGGTTGCATATAAGCTCCTTAAAACGTTCCCAGGCTGGTGTAACTCTCCTTTGCTCAGTGCACTCAATTTTATTTGCAACCCAAACTTTGCCCTTTTAGCTCCCCATCATAAGAAGGCCTACAATAATTCCCCAAATTGGAGCTGTTGAGCTTGAGCAAGGAGAAGGTTTGGAAAGCCCTTTACCTTATTTTTTTTTCCTTTCTGAGTCTAAAGGAATCTTTCTGCTTCAGTTGAGGGAACCAATGTTGTCTACTCTGACATGGAAGCCACGGTGGGAACTGGTTTCCCACCATCTCCCCCAAAGATGGTTATCTGCAGGGCATCAGACAAGTGTAGGGGACGGGGCCCCTTGTATTCAGAGATCTCCCAGCTTGGGACCCGCACTAGGGTAAAGTGATTCTTTGTCCCTCCCATTCTCCAAGCCCCCATCACCATAAATTTACGCAGGAAATACTACTGATGGAACTATGTGTTCATCTATGGAGAGAAAGTGTTAGAATCTTTCTCTCCGGGGGAGTATGTCTGGGGCCCATGTGGATGACCAGATGCTAAATTGAAGCTAGACCCTATAGATTTCTTTTCTATGAGGATCCAGCTAATGGCGGGAATCAAGTAGATGGGAATTCAGTTTTCCAACCTCCCTCTCCCCAACCAAAAAACAAAACATCTCCTGTGCTTTCATGTCCTTCAATAACCCCTGGCCACCTTGGTATCAAGCAAAGCTCCCAGTACCTTATGGCCCCAGGCTTGGTTCTTCTTCGACAAACACAGGCCCTCTTTCTACTGACTTCTGGAGGGGTGTTGAAAGAGTGGCAGAGGAATCACAGGTGCTTTGGAAACAAAAGCCCTGGTCTCCAATCCCAGCTCCCCCTCACCTGGTGTGGGCCTTTAGCAAGTTACTTCACTTCCTCCAGCCTCAGTTTCCTCACCTGCCTTTGAGAACAATACTACTTTCTTTGTAAGTTTGCAGTAAGCATTCCAATGACACCATGAATGTGAAGCACATGCATGATTCCTGACATTCATTCTCTCACTCAGTGGAGGGTCTTCTCTATGCCAGGCACTGCTCAGCCCTGATGTGCTGTGGTTAATGAGTGCCCACCAGGAATCCCTCCACTCTTTGGCATGTGTGGTGGGCATTCACTGGCACTTGATGAACAGGGCTGAGTTAATAAAGCTATAGACTTCTACAAATATCATTGAACTCATTGTATTTAAGGCACCATAGTAGGTGCAGAGGGGATATGGCCAATTGAATAGGGTGTGCTATTTTCCTCTCTGCTTCCCTCTCTAGGACCTCACATTCCACCATGATTATGTTGCTTCTGTTGCCTGTTTTAGGACTTTCAGAAAGTGTCTTGTTTCCTCTCTTGGTCTTCTGCCTCACCTCTTACAATTCCCACCAGTAATCAAATTTCCATGCTTTTGTATATGCTGCTTTCTCTGCCTAGAATGATCTTGCTCTTCCATGGGTGTCAAATGCCTACTCATCCTTCAAAACCCAACTCAGAGATTTCCTCTGAAAGTCTCATCCCCAGCGTTGCAGGTGGTCTGCTGTTGCATCCACTTTTTCTGGGATCATATTACCCACATACGTGTCTTTCTTTCTATACTGAGAACTCCTTGAGATCAAGGACCTGTGTCAGTTCATCATGACATCATGACCACCATATTATCTGGAATTGAGTAATTGCTCAATGAATGCCAGTTAAATGAAGCAATAATACAAGAATTAATGGGTTGCTACTTGGATGGATGGATGGAGAAAGCGAGAGAGAGAGAGAGAGAGAGAGAGAGAGAGAGAGAGAGAGAGAGAGAGAGAGAGGAGAGAGAAACATTCGTACATGACTGCATGCATGGATGGAATCAATACACAAGTGGATACATAAACTTGTTTAATTGGTGGCGGCGATGGAGTCTTCATCTGTAATCCAGAAGGGCTTTAGTTAGTGAAACACCAGAGCAGAGCTATCCTGTTCACCGACAAGATTTGAACCCCTAGGACGACTGTGTAGGGAGTCTCCAGGTGTTTCATAAGCAAGCAGATCTAAGGAGAAATGAACATGTCACCGTGCTGTGGACTCTAGTATGAATTGTATTCTACCCAGGCATGGTGGGGGGGGCTGCCCTCTGAGTGCTGTATCGCCCTCGCCACCATGCTCCCCGCTCCCTTCTCCTCCACATGTGCCATGATAGCAAAATCCTAATTAATTACTGTGGCCTTCAGCAAGCTGGGCCTGGACACCAGGGTTTTCTTTGCAACTATGGCTGCAGTTGCCCTTGCTTCCTGCCAAGCTCCCCTCCCAGACAAACATACTTAGCAGGTGTTCTCTGCACATTAATAATCAGAATTGACACATTCTAAATGAGAGCCTCCTTGTTGTGCAGGGCAGCTCTGATGGATATGTGGGGGAACTGACGGCCTCTGAGGAATGCTTTTGCCATTACCAGCATTTCTCTGACAGGTTTTTAATAGTCCCAGTAAAACTGCAGTATATTGGAAATTTTGTAGATGAAGCACAAAGGGCTGCTGTGACTCAGAGGCTCTGGGGTGGAAAAATACAGTTTGGGAGAGACTGAGCTCCTCAAATAATGGTGGTCTTTGATGAAGCTGATCTGGAGTTGGGTTGGGCTGAGAGCTGGGGAGGGGTCAATTTGGCCAAGGGTCTTTGAGGAGACCTGGGTTACAGGTGACACTAAGCCATGATTCATGTGGATGAAGTACAGTTGAAGTCCTAGAATAAAGCCTGGATTTAAATACTGGATAAGAGAGAGTCAGATAGGCTGGGTCCATCCATCCATCCATCCATCCATCCATCCATCCATCCATCCGTCTGTCTGTCCATCAGTCCATTCATCCACCCAATAAGCTCTTATTTACCTCCAATTCATGTATCACAAACATAAATTAGACTTCATAAGTTCAAAATTCTATGAACAATGTATGTCCTTGGGCTGTTTATGCATATTTGAAGTCTGAGCCTCAGTTTCCTCATCTCCAACATAAAGCTAATAATGCCTATGCTTTAGAATTATATTTGAGGTTTAGAGATCAAATAAGTTAGGTTCTATGTGGGTCAGGGTCCCGGCCAGAAGGAGATGACATATAGTCATGGGAGATTTGAGAAGAGTGTAGTATAAGGATTGCTTATCAAAGAGCAGGCAGGTCTAAGGGAAACAGATATGAAAGGGTGCATCCCCCTGGGGCTAAGCAACAGGAAGGAGCTATTACCACCCCTGGGTCTCAAGAGGCTGAGAAATGGGGAGTTGCCAGAACCTGGGGGCTGTAGGAGAGGTTGCCTGACATGGTGTGACCTTCATTAGAGGATCAAGTCATTGCCAGTCCGCATTCCAGCAGAGAAGGGGTTAGGAGCAGAGAGTAGATCCATTAATGCTTCCCTTTGACACTGAAGCTACAGAAGATAGGGTGGCCCGCAGTCTTTGCTAGCAGACCTGCCTCCTCATTACCTCACATTCTCTTATTTCCTCTCATTCTTTTTAAAAAAATTTTTTTATTGATAAAGGTATTACATATGTGTACTTAGCCCACCATTACCCTCCCCCCTCCCCCACTCTGCCCTCACCCCTCTGTTGTCTGTGTCCTTTGGTTAGGCTTATATGCATGCATACAAGTCCTTTGGTTGATCTCTCCCTCTTACCCCCACCCTCCCCTCCTCTCATTCTTATTGGCCACCAGAGGGAGGCCAACAGGTGGCAAATCTACTTTGCTTTCCAAGGGTTAACATCAGGCCTTGAGAGTGGAAGCAGCTATCCAGAGTTCATTAGGAAGTCAGGTTTTTGCCAGGGATTATGGTCTGTGGGAGAGGCTGGTGGATCTGAATGCTAAACAAACCTGGTGATGCCCTGGGATAAGCTTTCCTAATTAGCAGAGGTGGCTGCGGGATGCTCTCCACCTGGCTCAGCCCTCAGGAGCTGACACATCAGGGGTCCTTCTTACTTCTTAGCCCACTGATCCTCCCAAAAGCTCTCGCTAAGCCCCTCAGAGCCACTTTCCCAAGCAGCCAGCCTTTCCTGAGGCAGGGGCAGGGCCCCCAGGAAGAGATGAAACAGTGTAATAGAAAAAATGTCTTTGCAAGATCTCAGGGAGAAGCTATTGTTGCCCCCAACACCCCTAACAGCTGAGCCTGGCCCAGTGTCAGTTAGATGCCCAGCCACTGGTGTTAGACATCTGGGTTCAAATCTTGGCTCCTCCATTCATTTGCTAGGTGATAAGGGCACGATTACTAGTATGTAAGCACTCTGAGCCTCCTTTTCCACCTGTGAAATCTGAGGGACCAACCTCCATCAATGCTGTGGTTGTTGGAACAATAGTTGCCACTCACTCCTTTCCCTTCACTGGGCCTCTGAACCTCAGCTGCATCTCATCTGGCCCTCAGTTTGGAGCTCCAACCACCCAACCTCCTTTCCTAGCATTTCTTTCACCACTTTGCATCATCCTGGGGAGGCCACAGGACCAGGACCCCTTATGAGCCAACACCCTCCCAGCTCATCTCTAAGTCGCCTGGCTGAAAAAGGTGGAGCTAGGTTTCTGGACTAATTTCACTTACTTTAAAATGGGTCATTACCGTGCACATTTACACAACCAGGAAATCAACTGGCTGCAAACCAGTTTGCTAATAGGACTCCTTAGATTCTCTTTATAACTTAATTGTGTAGGTAACCACACTAGTGTACGAACAGGACGGAACAAAGTGGGCTGTCTGAACAAGGATGGATTCTGGAAATCTTGGCTTCTGACGGGGAGGAAGTTGGACAAAGTTTCGAGTCTATAGGGGCTTAATAACAAGGAACAACAACAGCCTGTAATTATTGGAATCAAGAGTCTAGATCAGTGGTCGGCAAACTCATTAGTCAACAGAGCGGCAAACCGCGGCTCGCGAGCCACATGTGGCTCGCAAGCCGCAGTTTGCCGACCCCTGGTCTAGACCAGTGTTTCTCAGACTCGAATGGGCCCAGGAAACACCTGGGGATCTTGTAACTGTCCAGCCTGGTTTGTGGTTCTGCGTGGGGCTAAAAATGTTGCCTTTCTAACAAGCTCCCATGGGATGCTAATGTTGCTGGTTTGGGCTACACTTTGAGGAGTTAGAGGCCCCACACTTCAGGAGTCACACTGCCCAAGATAGCACAATCAATAAAAAAATAGTCCACATCATAAGCCTTATTTATGGATGCTGTATCTGGGATATCCCCATCCTTTTCTCTCAGCATGCTCCTTCCTTCTTGCTGTAGCTCCTGATATCTATCAGGCTTGCTGGTTCTACATCTATATCCTCACAGGGGATTATGGGCTAAGTTGTGTGTCCCCAAAATTTATATGTTGAAATCCTAGCCCATAATACCTCAGAATGTGACTGTATTTGGAGATAGCATCTTTAAAGAGGTAATTATGTTGAAATGCACTCATTGGGGTGGCTCCTAATTCAATTCGTTAAGTCTTAAGTTATGCTACTCTCCCTTCTACATGATTGGACATCAAGAGCAGGGTCTGCATAAAATAAACCCAGGCTTCCACTCCCCTTGGGACTGAAGCCTCCTAGTTTATTCTATTAAATACTGAGCCACTCCTGATATCTCCATCTGAGCCAAGGGTGTGTGTGCAAAATGCAATGGCCACAACAAATCAGGTTACCCTCAACTGAGAGTCTTTTCTCCCTAAAAATAAACAAACAAAAAAAATTAAAGGTATAGTTGAGACCCAAACAACCGCATAAAATTTGATGTTGACATTTGCATATACCTGTAAAACCATATCACAAGACCATGAAAATGTCCATCACTCCCAAGTGTTTCCTGCTCCTTTATTATCTCTCATTCTACCACTCTCTGCTCCCACCCTCCTCAAACAACCATGGTTTGCTTTCTGAATCTCTAGATTGGTTTGCATTTTCTATAATTTTATGTAAATAGGATCACATGGTATATACTGTTTTAAAGCATTATTGAGATATAATTGACATACTATAAAATTCACCTATTATTTATAAAGGATACAATGATAGTTTTGTAAATTTATACAGTTGTGCAACCATCACCCAAAACCAGTTTTCAAAACATCTCCAAAAGTATTTCATTTGCAGTTAATCCCCATTCCCCCAACCTCTAATTCTAGGCAGGCAACTCCTGAAGTTCCAGGAGACTACTGACCTGATTTCTATCTCTAGACATCTACCTAATAAAAGAATAACATGCTAATTGACCATACTTTCACGATGCCCACCAGCCAATAAGGAGTAAATATGCAAATTAACCCAACAAATACGGCGGGTTAATTTGCATACACAGGCACCGAGCAGCTGGGGGCGGGGCAGGATGCTTGCGTCATCACCATGGTGACGACGCAAGTGTTCCGCACCACCCCAGCTGCTCTGGGCTTCTGGGCAGCATGGGAAGGCAGGAAGGTGGTTCAGGGCCAGAGTGGAAAGGTGGCTCTGGGCCAAAGCAGAAAGGCGGCTCTAGCCAGAGCAAAGGTGCTGCCGGCAGCCAGGGGAAAGAAGGCCCATTCTTACACAAATCTTTGTACATTGGGCCTCTAGTTTTATATAAATTGAATAAAAAGTATGTTGTCTTTTGCACCTGGCTATTCTAAATGTTTTTCAGATTCACCCATGTTGTTGCAAATAGCAGTATTTTCTGATTTTCATTACTGAGTAGTATTTCACTGTTCCACATTCGTTTATCAGTTCACCAACTGATGGACACTTGATTTATTCCAACTTGGGAGTATTACAAATAATGCCAAACATTTGTGGACAAGTCTTTGTGTGGACATATGCTTTTATTGATCTTGGGTACATTCCTGGAAGTGCAATGGCTGGATCACTTGTAGGTGAATGTGTGTTTTTTTAAGTTTTTAAGAAACTGCCAAACTGTTTTACAAACTGGTTATACCATTTATATTCCGACCAGTCACACATGGGAGTTCTGGTTCCTCATATCATCACTGACATTTGGTATGAGTAGTCGTTTTAATTTTAGACATTCTAACAGGTGTGTGGTGCTATCTCATTGTGTTGTGTGTGTTTTTCAAAATTTCCCTGATGACTAATGCTGTTGAGCATCTTTCATTGGCTTGTCATCTATATATTGCCTTTGGTGAAGTTTTTGTTCAAATCTTTTGCCCATTTTTTTATTTGGGTTGATTATTTTCTTTGTATTGGGATATTTTATGGCGGTAAAATATGCATAATATAAAAGTTACCATTTTAACCATTTTAAAGTATACAATTCAGTGGTATTAAGTTACATTTGCAATGTTTTGAAGCCATTTACTAGACAGTTACAGAACCTTTTCAACACTCCAAAGAGAAAGAAACCCTGTATCCATATGCAGCCACTCCCCATTCACTGCTTTCCCCATCACCAGCACTAATCTGCTTTGTCTTTATGAGTCTATCCATGCAGTGGTATATTACTCAACCATAAAAAGCAATGAAATACTGGCACATGCTACAATGTGAATGAACCTTGAACACACTGTGCTCAGTAAAAGAGCCCAAAAGACCACACAGTATAGGATTCCATTCATATTGCATACCAAAACAGGCAAATCTTATTATTGAATGTTCAGTGTTCTTTATATAATATCGATCCATTATCAGCTATGCAAATAGTGTCTCCATGTTGTAGAGTTACAAAGTTGTTTTCAAGATTCAACAAGCGAATATATCAGGTACTTAGTATAGGTAGCAGAGACCAAGTGCTTAATATATATTAGTTATTATTGGTATTTCATTGTTTGGAGTCAGTCTCATTTGGAATTTTAGTGATATATTCTGACCCTGAGCTTAGTATTAAGCCTTTGTGTATAAATAAAGGCACTCATGGCTGGGTTGTGTCCCTGGGATTATGGTAGACGAATTCTAGGATTGGCACATGGTAGGTTCTTAGTAATTTTTGAATAAAGTGGCATGATAATAACATAATAATAATAATAAATGTCAATGACTAACCTTCTACACATTAACTAAACTGTTCATGGCTGAGGGCACATTTCTGGGTTTAAATCCTCCAGCAGGAGTCTCCACAGCCACTCTCAATTGCCCAAATCTGTCTGCCAAGCCCCCGCTCCTCTCTGGAGGACACCTCAGGGCTGCCCTTCTCTCTCAGCTTCAGCTGAAGTCTCTTTGGCAAATTTTACACCCATTTCCTTGTATACTGTTCCATACAAAGCAGAGAAAAGAGATTTTATTTCCTAAAAAGCCTTCCATTTACACAAAGATTGCTCCCTGCATCCCAAATCCCAGCCTCACCAGCCTGTTTTTCCTCTCTTCTCAATGCTATTAATAGCAACAATAATAACAACAATCAAAGATCCTATACCAAGCACTTCACTTTTCTAGTTAAAAATTTTACCAATGCCCATTTCACAGATGAGGAAATTCAGGCCCAGAGGTCATGTAACCTGCTCAAGGTCATCTAGGTAGTGAATGACAGGTGTAGTTGATGCCAACCTACCCCCTTTCCCTCCCCCACTCCCACCCTCATCCACTAACAATGCTTAATTCTTTTTCCTTTTATTCCTGACTGGCTTTCTGATGTCTTTGTCACGTGTGTGGTGTGGGCTCTTTACATTCCTCCCTGCTCCTAAGCCCCTGACTGGAGGAACCAGTGGTCAGCACCTTGCCTGGCCTACAACATCTGGGAGTCTGGCCCCTCATCTGTTCTGAGCCACTAGGACAGGAGCAGCTTTTCTGATAAAAACCAAAGCCAGTGTGGCTGAGGAAAGAGCCTGAAAAATGGGCATTTTGTCACTACTGGGCCCAGGAGGGTATGGATTTCATTTGGAGCCCACTCAGAGAGTCCATCCCCCTTTCTTGGGAGGAGGCTGAGCAGAGCAAAGTGGACCCTGTTCCAGGAAAGGAGCCACAGCACTTTCCACGGAGGCAGAGACTCATTTTTCTTAGGTGTGTGAAGGTCCTCAAAGAGTGAGGTAATAGATTTCTTTATTAAAAATTAATCTTCTTGTAAAACCATTGCAATACAATGCACTTTAATAAATCACCCCATGCTTCCGAACACATTTATTATCCCTTCTCGGGAACCGCGGAGCCAGAGAAATTGGTGCTGCTCAGAGCACTGACTCTGAACTCAGTAATGAACTGGGGTGGGGGTGGGGCAGGCGGGTTGAAGCCTGCCTGAGGCATGCATATTGCATGGTGCTTCCCAGGTGTGTGGTTCTTGGTACCTTTGGGTTGGGAAGGGCCCAGCAGGTGGACACCAGCTCTTGCTATGGGGTTTTGGGGAATAGGCCTATATCTATACTTTCTAGAAATTTCTATGTTTCTACATGCCCCACAATTTGCTACCAGGGTTGCAGGAGCCTCTGGGTCTTCATGGGGGTGCTCTAGGAAGATGGGACGTGTTGTTCTGATTTGCAGACCAGCACCTGCCATTGGCACCCCATGGCTGCTTAAGGATGCTCTTCAACGTGCATCTTCACTGTCCCCTTGCTGTATCCTGGGCTTTGCCGTGTGGGGATGTCAGAAACAGGGGGGTCCTAAGGAACACCTTGACGTATGCTACTTGTTCCTCTCAGCTCTGTCCCCACACCATGCCACCTGAACCCCCAATTCTATGGTCTTTTACGAATCGGCTCCTTCATCTGCCATCTGAAGCTCTTTTCTCTATTATTTTTCATCCCAAGATTTAGGCTAAGAAAGATGCCATGTCATTCTCTCTGTGTTTTCTTCCTTCCTGGGAATCCAAGAGAACATATTTCTTCTCCCAGGCAAATAAACACCCTGGGCTGGAGATCCACCCACCTTTCAGTAAATCCCACAGAAAAACAGACTCCAAATTCCATTTAAGGGTCAGCTAAGGACACCCCTTTCCTGTACTTCCTTCCTACTTTATAATTCGAGTTGGGTCCTCTGCTAGGACCCCGTGCACATGTGCGTGCGTGCATGCATGTGTGCGTGCGTGCGTGCGTGCGTGTGTGTGTGTGTGTGTGTGTGTGTGTGTGTGTTGGAGGTAGGTGTTTCTAGAAGCAGCCACATTTCTGTTACTATAATTAAACAGGAGTGGAGAGCAGCTTGGGTTTTTGGATCTGCGTCCTTCTGTCCTACCTCATTCCCCTCACATTTCTTTTTAAATTGAGCTTGCTGACAAGAAAGTATGGATGGATAATGAACTGCTAACTGATAGCCCATTCGTGGAGGGAACATCAGGCACTTTGGATTTTACAGTGCCTGGCACAGAATCTGGGAATGGATAAACATCTTTTGAATGAGTAAGAGGGTGAGAAATTAATGGGAGGACAAGTGAGTAAGCCAAAAGTCTCGCAGCTCGAATCCAAGAGAAGGTCCAGCTGATGTTTGGCAGGATGGTAAGTCACCAAGCCCCTTACTGAGAGAAGCCAGGCTGGAGAGGAGGAAGGGAGGGAGACAGAAAGAGGGAAGGAGAGCTCATTGAGATGGGGCTGGAGAAGCAAGCGGGAGTTAGTAGTGGCTCCTGAGGCCATATCAAGTTTCTACATCTTCATTGTGAGAGCAGTGGGATCTTTGAAGGGTTTTAAGCAGGGGAGTGATGGATGAAGATATGAAATAATCTTCAGCATCGTCCAGATCAATAGTAGCAGCAAATCATTAGAATTGTCACCGTAGCATTATTGCCAATTACCAAACTGCCACTGAGCCTGGCTTTGTGCTATGTGGCTTTCATAGCTCACTCAGAGATGCTCTCAAGCAGCCCCTATTGTCAGCACTGTGCATGTGGGGAAACTGAGGTTCAGAGAGGGGAAAGAGGAGAGCTTGGGTTTCCTTGTGAGTTATGTCCTGTAACTGCTTGCATCATATGGATCTCAAATTCCACAATCACGGGGACACCAGTGGGCACCCGTTCCTGTTCTCTAGGATCCATGAACAGCACAGGTGCTCTGCCTTCCTTCACTCCATCAACAGATTCCTACAGCACTAGCCGCATGTCAGGCACCACCTAGACACGTCTCCTGAGAACCTTCTCTGAAGACACACAGAACCGCTGGGTTGGAGATGGTCAGCGTCCATTTCTAGAACATTTCCCTCCGCTACCTTTGGGGAGGGAACAGAAGACTAAGACAAGGACTTTGCTTCAAAGAGCTGTTGACGTGGTGGGAGGAAGATGGAGAGTCATGACTGTGGAGGACATCTGGCAACAGAACTCAACACATGATGTAGGAGCACAGTTGGGTGCCATTGCCTGCAGCTAAATCTCCCCCTGACTAGTGGGTCCCTGGTTATATCTCCCAGGCACCTCACACTCAGCAGGGCCCCAGGGGAGACTCCTCTTCTTATGTTCTCAGTCTCAGTCAGTGGCTCTCCATCCACCAAATCCATTACCCCCACCCCAGCTCCCTCCCTCATTCCCACTTTGCAATCAATGAGTGTGCATATTGCAGCTTTCTGTGTCTTAATTCCCTTTGGAATCTCCCCTGCCCCCATGCTTTCTCTTCCCCTGCTCTCCTCTGTTTTCTCTCCACCCACAGGGCCACCCGCCGGCCCTGGGACTTTAGCAGTATGTTCTCCCAAAGGCCTCTCTGCTGCTGGCCATGTGTTCCCTCTGCCCCAGGTGATCTTTCAGAAGCACACCTCTCCCGGTCATCTCTCTGTTGAAACCTCCTATCCTCCTGAGCCAGATACCGGCCCCACCAGCCTCCTGCCATTTACCCTGTGAGCCTGATGTCCCACGAAGGCTCCACTCCATGACCCTGTATCAGAGTTATGTCCTCATGCCTGTGCACACACAGTCCCTCTGCCCACAACGCCCTATCCATCTGCCATGTCCTCTGGGGAAGCTCATCCTTCAAGACTCGGCTTTAGTTTCTCTCAACACACATTTTCCGAGCACTTTATGTGCTAGATCTAGCCCTGAGCCACAGAAATGACTAATCAATGCTCTCTCCCTCAAATGTCACCTTCTCAGTTCGTTTATGGCTCACCTCTATCAGAGAGGGCTAGCCTTCCTGTCCACCTCTCTTGCTACCCCCCACTCTGTTGAAATAACTTGTCCCCACTGGCCTGGAAATTCTGGTGCTGAGGACCAGTGTCCTCATCTGTAGGGAGCTATGGAGTGCTCATCATGAACGAGAGCTGTGCTTCTACACCGCACCTACGCTGTCACCTCCAACCTTTCCTCCATAGCACAAGGTCATCATCCATTTCACAGAGGAAGTGGCTGGGGCTCACAGGATTAAAGCACTGTAGTCAGTACACAAACCCAGGTCTGTTCTCCTAACAATCATGCCACACTGCCTTTCTCAACTTTGTGTCTTAGGCACCTTGCATGGAATTGGGTACATAGGTGTTTGCTAAAGGAATATGACCGTCTGCCATATAAGGGGAGAGAGAGAGAGTCTGCACTGGTTTCTACATGCAAAGCAGACAGGGAGCCGGTGGGGCAAGGAGGGACCATCTGCACGGCCCCTGCTGGCAGTTGGATGTGTGTGGGGTGGTTGGCGGTCACCAGCCGCATCAGGCTTCCAGGCCCTAGGGAGGGAGCCGTCCCAAAACCTTTTATAACACATGACACAGACATTTTCCTTGGCTCCAATTGTGTGCTGGCTGGTGAGTGGTCAGAGGTACCTGAGATGAGCTTTGTGAGGGGACCATTTTCCTTTTGAAAAAGTGGATCAGACAGTTAACCATGCCAGTTGCATCCAGCCCTCTCTTTGACAGCAAGTTCTTCATCAGAGGACCTTGATCCCAATTTCAGAGTGCTGTTCCTCTCTAAAGGATACTTTTCCTAATCTCTTGTTTCATGTAGTTAAAATGGTCCCTCATCACAGTACCCACCTGTGAGCCCATCTTCCCTTGGAGAGTGGGGAGGACCCTTGCTGGCCCTTAGCCCCACAGAGGCCAGTTCTCCCCTCCTTCCCTCTCCCATAGACTCGTTGCCCAGAGATGCTCCCAGGACCTCTGTGCCCTGCCTATACTCCACCCACCCCCAACAGAACAAAGTCGTCATTCGGAGAAGATGAAGAGACTGCTGTCACCTCCTGCTCCCTTAGGAGCCACCTCAGATGCTGGAGCTCGAGGCCATGGCCATTCTGGACACCATCCATCCCAACTTGGGTTGGGGCATGGGTGGGTTCTCCATCATTCCCTTGGCCTCCTTGCTGCCAGATCACTCTGCCCTCCCAGCCAGTTCAACCCAGCAGACATTGCGGGGGAGAAGGGGAGAGACGCTAATAACTCAGTTAAGAGTGTGTTCTCTGAAACCAGACACCCAGGCTAGAGATTTTGGCTCCATCTCTTATAATCTGTGAGACCTCAGCAAGTAACTTAACCTCTTTGTCCCCAGCACTTTCACCTGTGAGATGCGGCCCAAAATACCTTTCATGTCACAAAATTGTGAGGTTCCAGCGCAAGGCATTAAACTTAGAACCATGACTGACACAGAGGAAGGATCCAAAAGAGCATTGGGGACTCTGCCCTAGAATTTCATTACTGTTACTAGTAGGGCAACCACACTGCACCCGGCTCAGAGCTCCACACCGCTCAGCACACATAACTAGGCACTGCTGCCTTCACGCCTGTCTCCCCCGCTCACCGTGGGCCCAGGGCAAGGGTGGGGGCAGCAGTCCTGCACAGAGAGGTCCGCAGATGTCTGGCTCTGAGCCAATGAACGTCCACCCACTTTATTCTCACCTGCTAGCACAAGGCCTGATGCAGGGTAGGCACTTTGTAACTGTGTTGGAAGTGTGTTGAGGGCTTGCTTATATGAACTGAAGTGCCCTATCAGAGGCAACAGAAGGTCTTGTTTGTGGGCAGCCTTGTGCATGCCAGGCACCATCCTCAATGGGAGAGGTGTTAAGGTCCCACAGCTAGACTCGGGCTTTGAATTCAGGTTCTGCCATTAACTAGGTGTGGGTTAGTGCTTTAGCTGCCGGTGCCTGGGAGCTAGAGGTGCCCATGTCCATGCTAAGGAGTCAGAAGCCAAGGTTCCGATGAGTGCATTCGCTTGCTCAAGTCATGGGAACGGGGGCAGGGGCTCCGGAGTCTGAACTGGAGTCTGAAGTATTTTGTGTGACTTCCAAGGACCAGGGACCCACACGCTGGGTGGACAGGGACAGAGAGACTGTGGAGAGAGGAGGGTCAGGGCTGCTTCCCGCTTTGGTCCCCAAGCCTGTCACTCCCGCTGGTTTGGATGGAGACTGTCTGTCTCTCTCCATGACAGGGAGAGCAAGTGCCAACCAGTGTCCCCAGTCTGGGGCAAAAGGCCATCTGGTGTCTCCATTTGTCTCAAAAAAGCCATGGCATATTCCCAGGGCCCCTCTCAGGCTCCCTCCGTACGGGGGTGACTTCAGGCTGGTCAGCCGCTTTCCGAGGTGATTGACATATGCAATTTCTCTCCTCCTGTCTGGCCGAGGTGTGAAGGGAAAATTGGATGTTGCTGAATAATTGAAAATGAAAATCCCTCCAAATTGATTCCTATGAAAACAAAATTGAGTTCCACAATTAGGCACCCTGCTCTGCAGGGCATCTGAGGCCTGTTCCCAGCTGTGGCTTGCACGTGGCTTTCCACAGGATCCCTGCCCCCCCAGACCCGGTGGCTTCAGGGGTCTCCGGGCAGCGGCGCAGCGGCAGCATCCAGGACCAGGGCCCTTGGGCTGCCTCCCTAGTTCCTGGGTCCCTGAGGTGGGCAAGGAGATGTCTCCTTTTTTGCACTTCCCTGGGGCACCCCAGTGGCATCACTGTAAGCTCTGTCCCACTTTCGTGCTGAACTGGGGTCCTGTCCCTCTGCCTGTCCCACTGGGAGGTTCAAGCTCTTGCTCTCACCCCACGGCACCTCAGCATCACTGCACGTTCTGCCCACAGCCTGGGGTATTTCCCTACAAGCCTAGACTCGCAGAATGGACTTGGTTTGTTACCTGGAGTTTGTGGATGGAATTCAACTGGTCCATGAACCTGGATGGAGGAAAAATATTCCATTATCTTTTTCATAGTGCACTTTCTGTGGTAAAAAACACGTAACATGAAATTTACCCTTTTAACTAATTTAAAGTGCACAATTCAGGGGCATTGAGTGCTTTCCCAGTGCTGTGCAGCCCACATCACTGGTTCCAGAACTGTTCCATCACCCCACATGGAACCAATCTCCTCCCTCCTCCCCAGCACTTTTTACCCAGCTTCCCCTGAAATTCCGTGTGCCCCTCAGCATGAATTTCCAAACAAACTGCAATAGCACTAGCAGTGCCTGTGGCTCTATGACCAATTGAAACCTCAGATGTTTTCGTACCACATTACAAGGTTACAAGTATCTAGAAAGTCCTTAATGTCGGGAGTTGGCAAGTCTTTTCTGTAAAGGGCCAGATAGTACATGCTTTTGGTGTTGTGTCCCATGTATTCTCAATGGCTCAGCTATGCCCTTTAGAATGAAAGCAGCCAGACACCAGTGAGAGTGGCTGGGCGTCAGTGAAACTTTATTTGTAAAAACAAGTGGTGGGCCCAGCTGGGCCTGTGGGCCGTCGTGTGCTGACCTCTACCTTATGCTCATGTCTGCTTCCAACTGCCTTAGTTGTTAGACCACCACTGGGCATTGTTATTTAATGTGTCAATTAAACTTGCTCTATGACAAATCTTTGATATCTGTATTTTAACATAAATTCCCTTTACTGTTCTATGTATGTTATTTGTGCATTTACAAGTGATATTCACCTGACTTCTAAAGGGGTTCATGACACAGACAAGCCAAGAAGACCATTTAACCCCTGGCCAGCCAACTAGGGCTAGGTTCCAGGCAATGCTGGAGTCCCTGTGCAGTGCTCTGGAACTCAGAGTTCCAGCTCCTCCTTGCACACCTCCAAGGACAGAGTGCTCACCACTTCCCAGAGAAGCCATTTTCTCTGGAGGGAAACTCTGACTCTAACAGTATCCTTTTTCCTGTTGAGTCCATATTGGTCCCATTTTCTACACCTTTAAAGCTACATATAAATCTAAATACAATTTATGTTTTACTTCTATACAGTACTTGAGACAGTATTCCATATACCCCTCACCCTTACCCCCCAAACCCTCTGAAAAGGGCCCGATAGGCACTATTTTAAGCTCTCAGGTCATACTACTCAACTCTGGCACAGTGTGAAAGCAGCCATAGACAGTGTGCAAAAAAGGGGTGTGGCTGTGCTCCAGTTGAGCTCTAGCTGCCCACCCCTAAGGCCAAAGGTCCCTAGGTCCAGTCCTCTTGCTATGGGGGCATCTTCCTCTGGACACTCACTGCGGTGCCCAGGTGGTGCTTTCTCTTCCTCATCCTCCCAACTCTCCATTCATCCAGCCACCCATCCATTCATCTATCATATACAGGAGCTATTTAGCTCATGTGTAAGTCATTTCTAATTATTAGCAATGGAAAGATCCACAAAGGGAATAGTCAGGGTATTAAAGAATAATGGTGGGAAGGGTACTACTTAGATGGTGTGATCACTTGTCTAAGAAAGTGACAACTTAGCCTAGACACAAAGGAGGAAAGCCTGCAGCCGCCTAAAGGCTGGGGGCAGAGCGTTCAGCAGAGGGGGCAGTATGCTGGGGCAGGGGTTGAAATGAGCAAAAGGTGGCTAGCTATATTAGCCATGTACTGTCTTGTAACGAATTACCCCACCATGCAGTGACTTAATATAACAACCTTTATGATTACACCATTTCTTTGAGACAGAAATCCAGGTGCAGCTGAGCTGGAGCCTCTGTTTGAGGGTCTCTCACCTCACCGGCTGCAATTGAGGGGTGTCACCTGGGGCTGCAGGCATCCGCAGGCTCAGCTGAGGAAGGATCTGCCTTTCAGCCATCTGACCTTTGCTGTCTTCTGTTCGTTAGAAGCAAGTCACTTGGTGTGGCTCACAGTCAAGGAGAGGGGACCACAGAAAAGCATGCATGCCAGGAAGATGGGGACCCTCTTAGGAGCTGCCGACCACACTGGAGCACAGAGGGCAGTGGGAGAGTGAGGCCAGGATGCATCCCTCGGAGACTCCTAGGCTGTAGCCAGGACTCAGAGACCATTCAAAACACCACAGGGAGCTCTAGGAGGGTTTAAAGCCAGGAATCACATGGCAAGCTGTGTGCTTTGAGAAGATCATTCTGCCTGCTGTGTGGAGAGTGGATGGAAGGGGCAAAGAGACAAGTGAGGGAGCTGGAGGGAGGCTGCAGAGGTCTTCTGGGGAAGAAATAACCATGACTGGGACCAGGTGGGGTGGGGGGAGGAGGAGAGGTGTTGGTTGTATTTTGGAAATAGAGCCTGGAGCACGTTCTGAGGACTGTAGGTGAGGACTCAGGAGTCCCCCTCCGCCCCCACCATACCGTCTCCCTTCAGCAGCACCCTGCCCACACCTCCCCAGGCTGTTGTGGGCTGTGCTGATCTGCTCTCCATAAGCCAGGCATGACGCACCGGAACAAAGACATCGCTAATGCTGTAAATCCTGCATCTAATTTATTTGTTATTTCCACTCATTTGAAATGCACCTGTTACCCCCAAGGCCTTTGAATCCTATCAACGGCAACTACAGAATCAAAGAGAAATTGGAACCTTTTGGAAAAATCATCAGTTGTTCAAAGAGGAAATACGTAGAAAAAAATTGTGGGTTTTTTTTTTCTTCCTTAGATAAGTTAATGGCACAGATGGCCAGGCTCAGGAAAGACCCCCCCCCCCCCCACACACACACACCCCAAGTGCAGGACCCCAGGATGTTTGCTTTCCCTTTCCTCTGATTCCAGTTCCTTCATTGGCTCCATATATTCAAATGATCCATTTGGTTTACTGCAGGGATTTTGAAAGCACCAAACTGCCACTTCCTTCAGGCTAGGATTGTCCTGCACCCCTGTCTGCAAGGTCCATTTGCGAAACGTCCCCATGTGGTGGCAGGTCAGGCTCTGCTATCGCCTGGCTGAGTGCTGGGTTAGAACCGTTCGCTCAGCTGCTGGGTGGAGCCTGGAAAACCTCATTATGCCCTGTCCGTGTCAGGCCTCACTGTGAATTTTATGATGATGTTGGAGGTGGACACCATTCCAGCCCCACCAGGGCAGTTCAGTTGTCTAACAGGGACTTGGGATCATGGAAGAAACACTGAATTTCCAGTTATTTGCTCTCAATTATTTTTTGTATAAAAACGAATGTGTCTCCATGAGGGTGCAGTGTGGATCAGAGACTGGCAGCAGGAGGGAAGAGGGTTCCATGCAGCCAGGATGGCGGGGTCTGCACGGCCTCAGGTGGATGGGAACCAAGTCCCTGCAGGAGTGGGGGCTCCAGCTCCCTTCCAGTGGGTGCCTGTGGCCTGGACTGGGAGGTGAGGTGAGACTCCTGGGAAGATGACACATGGCAGCCAGAATGTTCTCTGAACCCAAATCAGGTCACATGGATGCCTTCTCTGTGTGTGCCCCATCCACAGAATGGCATCCACACCCTCTCCAAGCTGCACTGTGCCTGTCTCTTCTTGCTGCCACCATCTCCTCCTTCCTCATAGCTCTAACAACACTGACCATTTTGTTCCAATGGCCACTCCCTCTGCTTCTGGCACATGGGGTGACCGGCTGCTCCTGGGCACAGGGCCCCTGTCACATGCTACCTCCTCACTAGACCATCCCATCCACTCTGCCATGCCCCCCCCCCAACTCTGTGTCACTGTGGCCCTTACCACCCTGTGAAATACTCTTGCCAACACATTTGTTAGCTAGTTGAGCATGCTCTCCCAACCCATGCAGTACAAACAACAACACTTATGTCACCTTGTAGGTGCTCACAATGAATGGAGGGCAAGAAGTGAATGTTTAGTAAAAGTTAATGTATAAACTCCCTTAGGTCAGGAACTCAGTCTTGTTAACCCCACATTCCTCTGCCCCAAATGGGGTCTAGGCCATGGTAAGCTCTCAAAAACTATGTATCAAGTACCTTAATTCTACAGGAAGGCATGTCCGTTGGGTTGAAGGAAGATCCCAGCCAGCCACAGGCCATGGTCTAGAACCCAGCAGTGAGGAGGCAGGACCCAGATCGGGGAACAGGGCAGAACCGGGCTCTGGAAGAGAAACAGAAGTAGGTGGGCAGGAAGCCAGATCACCTGCTTCAAGTATAACCTGGGAGACCTGAGGGAGGTTGAAGCTCAGTGGATAAAGCATAGCTCAGATCCGGCCCCAGGCCCTCCTGAAACTGGGGCAATTGCAGTGAAACTCGATCCCGTCCCCAGCTGGTCCTAAACTGCATTGGCTCATGGATGGAGAGGGTGAATGCACAGAAGGAAGATGGAGGCAGGCAGGGGCACGCTGTTCTGTCACTTCCCAGCTGTGTGATCTTGGACTAGCTTCTTGGCCCCTCTGTGCCTTAGTTTTCTCAATCTAAAATGGAGATGAGTAATAGTCCAGTTCCTGGGGCTACTGCAAGGGTTAGGCAGTACACTGTATATGAAGTGCTCAGCTCACATCCAGCACACGGTACTTGACAGTGCACAGTGCATGTAAGCGATCATTATTATGTTTCTGATTGTCCTGTAATTCCTTCGGATTGATATGTTTCTGCCTGGACACCCATGAGGTCCGGTGCCCATCCAGGGGGCGTTCTGTGCAAACCTATCAAAGGTCCAGTGGCTTCTTAGTTAGGGTATTATGGACTCAGCTCTCAGGGGCCACTGCAGGAAGGGGTGTGCCTCTGAGAGTAAATGGGAGACTGGCTAACAAGGATATGGCTGAAAGTTTCTCAGAGGTGATCTTGGTCATCCCCCTGCTGGAAAAATCTGACAACTGAGAAAGAGATTCCCCAAGTGTGCTTCTATTCCTTTTGGGCCACAGATGTTTTTGAGAATCTGGTGAAAGCTAATGACCCCCCAAAACCCATAAGCATAATTTCACTTTCCATTTCAGTGTGCCCTGGGATCACTGGGAGCCAAGTGGGGTGGGCAGGGGTCTGAGAAAGAGCCCCCTAGGGTCTTAGTCATTAGCAAGCCTCACTGCCTTTGCAAGTCACCATGTGAAGAATAAAGGGAAGGTGAGACCTCATCATGATTTACTAATTCAGCAAGTATCTGTATTAATAACAAATTTGCAGTATAGAAAAAGTAAAGGAGGCAGCCCACTTACATTCTTTTATTACAAAGGTAACTTAGCTGATACAATCTTTCCCATTAAGACGCTCGGAGAAGATCCTCTTTTAATTGAAAGATAAAAAATGATTTATGATCAGTAAATCAAGAACTGACTCGTGTTGGTCCTTCAAATGGATATTTGGCAACCCCCTCTCCCTCTCTCTGGCTGTCTCTCTCTAGAGAGAGAAGTAGGTGGGGGAGAGAGAGACAAGAGAGATACTTTGTTTTTCAGCTTAGTTATCTCTTTCTTCAGTCCAGCCCCTGTGTCCAAATTATTATGCTACTAGAGGCTTGGTGCACGGATTCATGCACTGGGGGGTTGGGGGGGGGTAGGCCTGGCTTAGGCCTGGGGATCTGGCAGTCTGGGGCTCTCGCAGTACTGGGCTCTTGCAGTCCGGGACCAACGCTCCTTACCACCTGCCTGCAGCGGAGGCGGGAGACGCTTCCGCCATGGCTGCTGTGTTTGTCAGCCGTGAGCCTGGCTTCTGGCTGAGCAGCACTCCCCCTGTGGGAGCACTGACCACCAGGGGGCAGCTCCTGTGTTGAGCGTCTGCTCCTGGTGGTCAGTGTGCATCATAGCAATGGGTTGTTCTGCCATTCGGTTGATTTGCATATTATAGTTTTATTATATAGGATTGGACTTTTGGAAAGATTTGTGTCTCCTGTGTATTTATTTATTCATGCGTATTACTCTCCAAGCTGGGTGGAAGAGGATGGTGTTTTGTGGATGTGGTTGAAATTCCTTTTATGAAATTTCACTGGCCTAAACAGGAACATGAGGGACCCGTGTCCCTAGGGGACAGGAAGTGTGTCTCCCAGGTCAGGTGCCTGACCTAGGTGTGGCCAACCTAAAGCCAGGACAGCCAAACTGAGAGGGGAGTGTGAGAGCCGGGCAGGCACCTGGCAAGAGCCGAGTCCGAGGCTGGGGCGGAAGCCGAGCAGGGCACGCCAGGACACCGCACCCTGCGTTGTGGATGCTGTGAGGCATCGATCAGCTCTGTAGGAAATGCGTCACGCATCTTGTTCTGATTAACTCTGATGAGGAGGCTTGGGGAAGCTTAGCAAAGAAGAGAGGATTTGCACACCTTGATCCACGCACTGCCAGACTTCAAGGTATTGAAAACGTGGCCTATTGGTTTAAAAGAGTCTAGCTTCCTGCCCCCGTCCTTGGATCTCCTGAATCTGCATCTTCAGAAATAGGGCCCAAGAATCTGCATTCCGACCAGCACTCCTACCAGGTGGCCCTCTGGGAAACAGTGGATGAGCAATCCCCAGGGACCCCCCTTTCTCAAGGTCCTATGAGGAAAAGAGTCATCTGCAGCCCCCATCACAACCTGCTTCCTGTCTCATCCATTTTAGTTCTTGATTAAACTCAATCTGGCAAGTCGTTGTATCTGATTACGCATTCATCTTCATGTCTGTCTGTGGGGACAGTTGATGACAAGCTCCTTGCGGGCCAGGCCCATGGCCTCCGTCCTCTCAGGACATAGTCCCAGGAGGGACCCCCGGCCTGGCCTCTCCACGCCCCTGTGGGGAGGGGCACATCTGGGGAAGACAAGGGACACTGAGGAGCTGAGGCTGCTTGGAGGAAGGCTCTGGGCTCCAAGTTGCAAACTCGGATGAGTCCCTGCCAGAAGTTAGAGTGTGAGGCAATTTAGCAAATTGTAGCTTGCAGCAGCTGTTTAATTAGTCGTGAGGCTGTGGGATGACTGGAGCCGAGGAGTGGGAGGGCAGCGCGTCTGCCTCCGCCACCGCCGCCAGGGAGGGGCGAGGGCTATGGCTGGAGGGCAGTCTGAGAACCACCCTGATTGGGCAATCCTTTGCCGTGGGCTGTCGTGTGCATTGTAGGGTGTGTAGCTGACCCTCTGGTCTCCACCTGCTAGATGCCAGTGGCATTTACCCCATGTGGTGATGACCGAATGTGTCCAGGCATTGCCAAGTGCTGCCCAGGGCAAGCACTGGGTGAGAACCCTGCTCTGCCCCAGCTGGCCACCTCCTCTCTCCCAGCACCGCTGCCCCAGCCTCCTGCCGCCTCCGCCTCCATCTAAGCCTTGCTTCCCCAGTGCCTCCTCCATGCGGATGCATCCCTAATGGAAACTGGGCAACGTGATGCTCTTAGCTACAACCCTCATGGCTGGGGGCACCTGCAGAAGGGCCCATGTTACCTAAGTGATTGGAGGTCTCTCATGAAAAGACACCTGACTTGACTTCTGGCCCCGTGTTCTCTCCCTGCCCTTCTCACCCACTCTGCTCAACTCTGTCCTCTCCCTGACAGCCCTCCCCATCCCACTTCTCCTCCATGGAGCCGCCAGATCTTTCTATTTTTCTCTCAGGTCTTTGAACACACACCTACTGCCTCCTCTGTCTGAAACACCCTCAGGGACAGAGCCCCCAGGGGCCTGGAATAACATAAATTACCTGGAGGGCTTGTCCTCCTAGCAGAACACTAAGTGATCTCATTGTTCACATGGTTCCGTCTTTTGTTCCCATCCAAGTCTGATCAGAGATGGCTTTCTCAGAAATTACATAAGCCTGGGAATTGAGGTGACTGTCGTCCCACCCCGGTGTCTCCGCATCTCCCTGCTCTCAACCCCACTCACTGCCACCCACACTCTCTTTTTGGGAAGGATAGGTGGGGAAACTCCTTTTCTGGAAAGCCCTGGCTGATGCTGGCCTCTTCCTCTGACCCAGGAGGTTCCGGTCCTCATTTGAGAAAAAGGTGACAGAGTTGAGTTTCCTGGGTCTCCTTCCATTCCCGGTTGAATTTCAGGGCTCCTGGTGGTTTCAAGCCCCGCCCATCAGTCATTGTTCATGTAATGCTGGCTTCCCACCAGGCCTCCTGGAGAGCAGCATAGACCACGCCTATCACACTGATCAGGGTGTCCCTAGTATTTGCGTGGTGCCTGGTGTGAGGCATGTTTTCAGGATGTATGCTTGAATTGATTGGATCCTGTCGGAGGCAGTGGAGAGCCCTTGGGGGAAGCTGGCTCCGATTTCTGCTGGAAACAGGAACCACAGTTCCAGCACCAAAACACCTGGACTCTGGTTCTGGGGCTGGTGCTTATTATGTGACACTGGCCAAGTCACCTTTTCCTCTCCCCACACCTGTGTTTCCTTCTCTGGGAAATGGGACCCTGGATGGATGGATTTCTACGTTCCTTTCAGCTCTAATGTTGGTGAGTGCCAAGTCCTGAAGCAGGCACAGCAAACTCTGCCTCACAGATAGCAGTCAGCATGATCGCTAACGTAGACAGGGCACCTTCGGCAGGCTACCTCAGTGCACTCTCACACCAGCCCCGTGAAGGAAGTTTACGGATGAGGGAAAGGAAACCCAGAGGAATCAGTCCCCTGACCATCAGGGAAGCGTGTTTCTCAACCAGGAAAATGTGAAGCCGGGGAACATTGGACAATATCTGGAAACTTTTTGGCTTCACAACTTAAAGGGGGGAGCTCTCCTGGCATCTGAAAGTAGAGGCCAGGGATGTTGATAAACACTCTTTAATACCTGGGAGACACCCCCCCCCCCCCACCACCACCACCTTGCAAGGAATTATCTGGCCCAATGTCAACAGTGCCCAGCTTAAAAAACCCTGACTTAGACCTAGACTCAGTTTATACTCAAAATAGCCAATTCCACAGTCCATTCTCTGACCCGTTCGCTGCCACATTTCAACTGACTCAGCTCTCAGAAGAATTTCTCATGCTCTGTTCAATTCTTATCAGGGAGAAAAAATCTTAACAGAAATCACAGAAAGTCAGAACCGGAAATCTAATGTCCAGGAGGGCACTAAGAGTTTTGTCCAGAACCTACTGTCTGTCAAAAGCCATTTTAGTTTATGGCCATGATTCTATTAGCCCCTTCCCTCTCAGCCATTGTGTCCTATTGGCAGTATCTGGTCCTGACTCACCAGATGAAGATTTCCTATAAGTCCCTCCAGTACAACTCAAAAAATGCTCATCAGCTGGCATGTTCTGGGCTGCAAACAACACACCCAGCCAACAGAGGCTTATCAATACAGCACTGTCTCACTCAAGAAGACTGGAGTCAGGTGGTTTCAGGACGAGTTCAAAAAGCCTTTACAATTTTGCTTCACCACCCTCAGCACAGGAACTTCCAGCCTCAAGTTTATGGTCCCATCATCACAAAAAGGCTGCCACAGCTCCAGGCATCAAGACCTCCCACTGTGTTTCAGTGCAGGCAAGTGGATGAATGGAAGTTTTTTCTTCTCCAGGCTCTTTTGATCTCAAGAATTACTTTCTGAAAAGATGTCCTCATTGGGAGTCCTTCTCTTGTAGCTCATTGGCTAGAGTCAGTCTGTGGAAACCCCAAGGGACAATCAATACTAGGACATTAAGGCAGACCAGGGACAGGGTGGTTGGGAATGGCTGTTGGGTAAATAGTCAAGAATGTCTGGGATAAGCACTTACCATGTGACAGAGACTGTGCTAGACCCTGGGAATAGTGACAAATGACTCGTGGTCCATTGCTTACAGTCCATCTAATACCTAACTCAGTAATATTTGAGAAACTGACCTAGGCATGGTCATGGACCAGGTGACAAATGTAGGACAGTGTTCCAGCATCTCAGTCCCAGCCTCCTCTTTCCTCCCTGCTTCCCTGCAGCTCTGTCCTTACTTGAACCGGAGGCAGCACATCTGCACGGCAGTGAATCAGACGGCTCCTCTGAAGAGTCTGGAGGAACAAAGCGGCTCCCAGAGAGGCCGCCCCTCTCCCTGTTGTCAGTCGGCCCCAGATGATACTCTGCTCTGCTGGGTGGAAAGCTATCTCCTGCTGACTGGGTTGGGGGTGAGCTGGCTTGGCACCTCCTCTCTCCTGCACCTTCAAAGCCCATGGCACACAGCTCTCCCAGTGTCATCGCGGTTTTCACATAAACATAGAGCTCCAGAAGAAAAGGCTTGGATGGATGAAAGGCTCACATAAGTGAGGAGATGTCAAAGGGATGAGGACTTAGGTCAATTGGAAGTGGGATCAGTGGTCAAAGTTGCCTGGAGGGGTGTGGGGGCATGGCAGAAGGAAAGAACTCTCAATAGCAATTGGGCTCCAGCCTTGACTGGGCCATCCATCTGGGGAGGTGGTGAGTAACCCGTCATGGGTTGCTCTGGGGAGAGCCTGGGCTGTCAGAAATCTTTCTGTAAATGAGGTGCTGAGCCTGGCTTGCTTCTAAATGTCCTGACTTATTTCACGCTCCTTGGCCACTGAGGGGGAGTGAGCCCCATGCTCTTGGGAGTGCTCCTGAAGCTGGCCACTGCATTGCAGGGAGCACCTCACATGTAGGTGAGGCATATTGAGTGATTGAGTGTGCCCTGCAAAAAGTGTTGTCTTCATCTGGCTTGGAGCACCCAGAGGAGAGGGAAGGGTGTGGAGGCTCCATGCATGGAGGATGGTCTGCACACCTTCCCTCCCCTCTTCCTCTGGGCACCACCTGGAGGCTGATCTGGTACCATGGGTGCTAAGTTCAGGTGAGTGCAGCCTCTGCTATTCCCCATCCCAGAATCTCTCACCTGCTAGACGTGAGAGCCCTGAGGAGACCCCAAGCCCAGTCACACTCTGCAGGTTAATAGGGGCTCATTGTTCATTCCCAGGTGGGGGTGTGTGTGTGGTGGGGGCTGGGATGAGAACGTGTTAGAGTGGTGACTTGGCATCACCCTTCCGTGGGACCACTGGTGGGTGGTGTGGCAGTCTTGAATATTTATGCCTCCAAATATGCCCATGTCCTGAGAACCTATGAATGTTACTTTACATGGCAAAAGGGACTACGGAGCTGTGATTAAGTTAAGGATTTTGAGATGGGGATTACCCTGGCTTACCCAGGTAAACCCAATGCAATTAGGACAAGTAGGAGGAGTCAGGGGAGGAGGTGAGTTGGTGTTGGGAGTTGCTGAGGTTGGAGTGATGCACTTCGAAGGTGCAGGAAGGGGCCACGAGCCAGGGAATGTAGAGGGAGGCTTCTAGAAGCTGGAAAAGGCAAGGAACAGGGTTCTCCCTGGAGCCCCAGAATGAGCTCAGCTCTGCTGACACCTTGACTTTAGTTCAGGGAGACTTAGCTTGGACTCTGACCTCCAGAACTGTAGGAGAATAAATGTGCCTTGTTTTAAGCCAAAACAAGTCTGTGGCAATGTATTACAGCAACAATCCAAACTAAAGCCAGTGGCTAGACCAGAACTCAGCAAACTTTGTCTTGGGCCAACTCATAAATATTTTAGGCTTTTAGAGCCTCTCAGTCTCTGTGGCAGCTACTCAACTCTGCCCCGGTGACAGAAAACTGCCTCAGAGAGTATGCAAATGAATGGGTGTGGCTGTGTGTCAATAAAACTTTATTTACAAACACAGTAGCTGGAGCTTGCTGGCCCCTGGGTGAGAGGATGGAGCCCTCATAATAACTGTGGTGGAGTGAATTCCAAGCATTGAATCCAGAACCTTATATAGAAGATTTCACTTAACCATCCCAAGCCCTATAAAAAGTGGGTATCATTGAAGCAGCAATCCAGTTTAATGGATGAAGAAATGGAGGCGGGAGGAGGTATAGTAGCTTGCCCAGATTCAATAGCTGAGAAGCAGCAGAGCCTGAACTTGAATCCACAGAGCTGTTCTCTCAACCACTCAGGCAACTTCAGACACTGAATAATCCACCATCTATCTTCTTCCTCTCCCACAGTATCCTTTTCCAGAGAGCGAGGAAGGATCTGAGAGAATGATTTTTGCACCTTGTTTCTCCCACAAATGCCACCAGATGTAGGAAGCAAAAATGCAGGCTGCCCAGTTAACGTTTGGAATGCAGATAAACAACAAAATATTTGTTTAGCATACATAAATCTCATACAGCATTTGGGACATACTTACATGCTTTTCTAAAACCTGTATTTATTGTGTATCTGAAAATCAGAAATAAGTGGTTGTCCTGTATTTTATCTGGCGACCTGCCTCCTAGTCCCCTGTGCCCGTCTCCCCCCCACCCTGTCGTGAAATAGGCCTGATGCAGCCCCGCTGTCATCCATCCAGTATCAAGAACTTCCTTCTGGCCACAGACTAAAAGACACAGCAATGGGTGTGTCTGCTTTAGAAGACAGCACTGCATTCCCTTGGCTGTCTGCGCCAAAAGGCAAGAGCCTCAGACCTGATTTGAAATAAACCACTTCTGTGTCTTTCCTCTGGGAAGACTGGACATTCCTTCATCACCACAATTGCACCCAGGGGCCACCCCCTCTTCCTCTCCCTGTGCTGGAGACTCTACGCTGGACCAAGGACCTCGCGTGTCAGGTTCCTGAAGAGCATGAAGAGGAAAGGGAGCCTGAAGTCAAGCTTGGACCAGTTAGAGACACCCAAACCTGTTCACTGCATCTGTGCGCAGCACCCAGAGAGAGGTGGTGATTTCCCTGGGAGATCATCACAGGAGAAATAGCTAAGCAGCGATTTAGCATTGTTGTTCTGTCCTAAGCTGGTGCGGCTGCTCCTGGCAGGAGGGTAGACAGAAATTTTGTTCTCTCAGTGGGAAACCACAAAGCCCTTCAATTTGATTTTCATTTAAATCCTGAATTTTTGATTATAGGTGTTCATTCATTCATTCGTTCGTTCATTCATTCGTGCATTCACAAACACTTATTAAGCACCTACATGCCAGGCACTGTTTAATTTCACTTTCTAAGTGCTTGCTGTGGTGTACATTCATCCATCCATTTCTTCATTCATTTATTGAGCAAGCATTTTTCAAGCCAAGTGCATGGCCAGCTCTGGGCTAGATGTTGGGAATATTTAAAGACAGGAGATATGGAGATTCATGATTCTCCTTCAAAGAATCGACTGCTTGGTGGGGGAAGCAGACATCTAGGCAAGTGATAGAAACACATGGGTTAGTCTTATAATAACAACATGGATGGATTCCATTTCCTGAGCATCTACTGTGTAGCAGTTACTTTATCCACATTATGATTTCTAGCACATTATCCGCAAGCATTCCTTTTAGAAAGATTAGCACCCCTGATGTGTAGATGAGAAAAGAGGCTCTGAGAGGTGAGAAACCTTGCCCTTAGCTACGCAGCTGTAAGGAACAGGACTAAGATTCAAACCATGGCTATCCTCCAAAGCCAGCTCTCACTCCACCGTGTTGCCTGAGGCAGAGCTGAGAGAGAAAAGCATTGGGAGCCGATAGAAGCCAGCAAGGGGCTCTCGCTGGGGCGTCTGGGGTGGGTGTGGAGGCTGAATGTAAGAGTTTTGCCTTTGGAGAAGATCAGGATTGCTTCCTAGAGCAGCAGACATGCTATCTTGAAAGAATGAGGCATTGGAGCGTGAGGGAGGTGAGTGGGAAATATTGGTGGGCCCAATTCCTGGCGGCCAGGGTGGCCTAGGGTTGCTTTGTTCCGGTTCAGCATAGCCATGGGCATGTGTCGCTCTTCCTAAGAGGAGGCCTAGCAATTGAGAGAACCAGACATTTCTGCCACATCCACCCGAAACCTAAGTGTCCACAAATGGAGTGTGAAATCTCTCCATCCACCTTACCCTGAAATCTCAACCTTGGATCTTCCGACCACACCGCACTGCAGAATTGCCAAAGGATGCTCACTGCATTCTAAAATCTGGTGGGTGTGGCTGATTATAGATGCTGTTTTAAAGAGCCCTGAACTATGGTTTCCCACCCCCATGAGAGTCTAGGCTGGTCCCCAAAGTAATTGGCACTGCATTATTGACAAAGGCGCTGGGCCATGTGGGAACAGTGGCATCCATCTTCCTTCCCACACCTGACACCTCCTCGCAGCTCCTCCTTCCATCCACCTTGGGCATGCGCACAACTCCAGTGGCACAGGCTCCTTTATTAACTCGCAACTTCAAAATGTGCTGTGTCCCAGGAAAAAAGGAGGGGGAGGGGTGATTAGCATTGCGTCGGTTTCAGAATATTTGTCCTGAATTAGAAAAAGCAGACTTTGTGGTTCTCTTGTCCTTTCTCTGCCGTCTTGGAAATTGGATTAGTCATTATTAAACATTTTGAAGTGGAATGAAAAGAGGGAGAGGATTCCAAGGGCACATTGAGACTTTGATCTTAACAGAGCTGTCATTGTCAGAAGCCGACTCAGAGATGGTTTGCGTTACACGTTGAGATCCTGGTAATTAGGGCCCTGTAATGGCCTGTTCCGAAAAGAAACTGCTCTGTTCCTTGTTTGCCATTAAGAACACCAAGAGTTTATTTGCAGAGAATTGGGTTTAATTCAATTAGCAGGAATTGTGAGGCATTCACAACACAAGGTATATTAGTCCAGTGCTTCATTTGTAATGAGACCCCAAAAAGCATTTAGGGGGGAAAAAGCTAATTATCCAAGATTCTTTTTCTTTCCCCCAAAAAACATGGAGAGTTTATCCAAATTTCAGAGGCCTGCATTCCCAAATCCCTTAAGCTTTAATTAACGATTAACCGAGCAGCAGGATGTGGAGAGGGACGGGAAGCTTTGCCAAGGAGTCTTGCCAAGGGGTATTATTAATAACCTCCACCCCGAGACAGCACTTCACAGTTTACAAAGCAGCTCCACGACCATTATCTGCTTTGCATATTCATTTCCTTCCCCTTCTGGGCCAGTTCCCCAGCGCTGGGGCTGGTTCTTCCAGCCTGTCTTGAGTTTCAGACCAGACCTTGGTTTGCATGTGGAATGAGTCCTCAGCCAGCCAACCACTCCCTCCCAGGTGTCCTGGAAGCTGGCAAGTGTGGATTCGGCTCTCCCCTCACCTTCATGCAGGTTTATGACCTTGGGCAAGTTGCTCAGCTTCTTCAAACTTCATCTGCTTTTTCTTTCTCACCCACATCTCTCATGTGCTGTCCAACTTGATGGGCGCTGCCCCATGGGGCTCCTCACATGTGAACCAATGAAAATTAAATTAAGGATCCAGTTTCCCGGTGGCACCAGCGTGTTTCCAGGGTTTGGTAGCAAGGCAAGGGCAGTGCAGAGCGAGTGCTGCCAGCACCAGGGTTCCCGTGGAGGGCGCTGGTCTGTGAGGGGAAACTGTCACCCTTGGAGCCTAATGTAGGAATAGAGTGAGGAAATACACAGGGCGCACGTGGCCGATGGCAGGTGCTCAGTAACAGCATCTGGGATGAGGGAGAGGAGAAAGGGGGAGAAGAAGGGGGGCAGCCCATACTCAGCTCCCTCTCCTTCCCATTCTTGATACAATGGGAAGAATAATGGGTGAGGGTGGGGGGGGGGAGATGTGGATGGGAAGGAAACTTCTATTAAGCATAGTATGGACATGCCTCTGTGTTATCATTCAAGTATGTATTTAGTGCCAACCGTCTCATATGTTTCTCACAATAACCCAGTGAGGAAGATTTCCTGTCCCGCCCTGGACAGGTGGGTGGGAAGTGGAGGCTCAGGCGGGTGCCCAAGGATGCAGAGCCAGTGAAGAGTGAGCCAAGCACCCTCTGTCTGAAGGCGGCAGGCCTCCTCCTGCCCACCGCCTGCAGCCGTCTCTCAGCACAGAGTCCCAGTGGTCCTTATTCACTTGAGGACTGGGCACCAGTGCTCAGGTGCCAGGGACATTCCTCCTCTCGGTCCCTTGCGCAGTGAGTGGGTGTGAAGGCCCCCCTCTTACCCTGAGAGGCTCCAGCTCCTTGCGGCCTGCCTCACTGGGGATGGGGCTTTCCTTCAGAAAAGGAAGAGACGTGCTTCTGCAAACAGCCTGCCATGCGCACAACCTGCAGTGTCTGTTGATAGAGCAATTAGGGCATCCAGGCCCAGGCCGTATAGAGCAGCCTGGACAGACGGCCATCAGTCAGTCTCATCCCCTTAGCCAGCGCCTGTAGATCCCCAGAAAGCCAGAGAAGAGACAACAGCTTCCAGGAGAGCGCTGACCTCGAGAGCCCCCTTATAACATGGGAAAAGGGACCTCAAAATCCCGGCAAGGGACAGGTTGTTCTCTGAAAGTCACTCGAGGAATGAAATTTAATTTTGTTCTGGCTCAGGGAGCCTCGTTGGAGTACGAAACACGTGGCATCATCTTGGCGAAGATGCTGTCCCTGGGAGAAGTAGGAGGAAGGGCACTTCATTAGGGACAGCAGGACCTGGATTCCACATCCAGCACTGCCACTATCTAACTGCATGGCCGTGGGCAGGCCACGTAACTCTGGGCCTCAGTTTCCTCACGTGTAAGAAAAAATAATGAAGCGCTCTCAAATGAGCTGCTGCTGGTCAGCAGGATTGAAATGCCTTCGCAGATGCTGCAGGAGGGAGAACGTGTCAGGCTATAGGAGCGTATGATCTGTGTAAAGGAAGTGAGCCATTTTGGTGGGCACCTCAGGGTCTTACGGAGGCTGACCTTTCATTCCAGGTAGTTAGGCGCTGCCTGAGAGCTGGGGGCCACATGGGAACGAGGAGGATGGCATTTGTTTGTGCTTTCTTGATACTTTGGGTGAAGCTGGTTGGTGCTCAGAGGCTGACTTGCTGGCCTTCTAATCCCACACCAGCCCTTTGACGTGGGCCCTGCGGCCAGCTCTCCTCATGCCATCCACGGAGGCGGCAGCCACCTCTCAGTGTTGTCAGGGCCCATAGAGTGCTCGGTTCAGAATAAACACCCAACTGTCTTCCATTAATATCTCCACCCAAGTGCCTGAGACTGCCCGGGTGCTGGGCTGTCCTCTGGGGATGCAAGGGGAAGTAAGGCATTCTCTGGTCTGTGAGGAGTTCACAGCCAAGTGCAGTGGCTACTGTGACATTTTCTGGGATCGGAAAACCTTTTGAGAATCAGATGAAATGGATCTTCTCCCCAGAAACACACACACGTGATTCTGGGTCAGGAACCAACAAAAGCCTATTAACTTCAGGTTTTCAGGTTAAAGATTAGGCTTGTTTGGGGACTATGGATAAACCAATGTTTGTACCCTGAGCAACAAGTTACAAAAGAGATTAATAAAAAAAAATATTGTCACAGGCAAGGCTTGGTTGCTCTTGGAGTTGGGAGAGAGGAGGGAGAAGTCTTCTGGAGTAGGTGATGCTGGGAGGGATGGAGCAGGAGCTCATTAGCATAAATTGGGATGGGGGCAGGGCAGGGTATCCAGCCCGGAAAGATGGCAGTGTGCCATGCTAGGGGAGGAGGAATTCACATGAGAACACATTTGTCCTTGGCCAGCAGGAAGCTGAGGGTAGGGTCCATTCTAGTCTCCTGGGGGTCAGTCAGAAACGAGGCTTACTTCATGTTTTCAAACTTCAGCTTCCTGAATGGAGCAGGTTCCTGACTTTAAGAACAATGCAGTGTTCTGATTTCAGGGGTTTCATGGATCTTGAGAATGGCAGGAACCAGGGTCCCTGAGGGCTGACTCAAACAGGAGGCTGTGTGTCCGTGCGGATCCTTTTAGTGTGGAGCAGTCTGTGCACAGCATCCCTTGCTCAGCCCAGCCACTGACCCCAGTTCCCTCCACCAGCAACATCCGCATCTTCAGTCGACTCCCTGGAAGCAGATATCAACATAGCACTTTGAAAGCACACGGCTCATTTGGAAGTTGGTCCGGGGAGCTGCTGGGCAAGGGAAAAGTGAGACAGGGCGGTGAGGAGACCAGTGGAAGTGTGTTGAAGATAAAGTCACATGTGGGCACCTGGGGCTCAATCCCAACTGGACCTAAGGTAGTGCCGCGGGCATGTCTCAGAGTTGTGCCACCCGGGGGCGTGGATGCCTCATTCGTTGAGGGACCCTCCTGGGACACCAGTGTCTTCTATAGAAACTCGCTTCCAGGTGCCCGTGCCTCCAGAAAGGCATACCAAGTCCACGGGGCAGGCCCTCTCGGTGGCTCTGCCCCTCTGATTTCCGTCTCACGTGGTTCTCAGGCTTGGTTTCCTGGGCCCTGAAGATCTATCACCACTAGTCCAGTCTGGAAGGCAGATGAGGGGCAAGTGAGGCCTGGTCTGAGGACCTCAGGAGCCCTCTCTCATGTGCTTGGCTCATCCTCACTCAGAGGCATCTGCCAGCCTATGTTCTGATGATTATTCATTATCATCGCCCAACACGTGGTTTCCCCATCGCCTCTGTGTGATCCCGGGCCACCCGACCCCTCCTCCTTGTCTGTGAGCTAGGCCTGCCCCATCATCTGTTCAGAAGAGTAAATTCGGAGGCTGCATCCCAGCTCCTCCCAGTAGAACCCGCTCCTCACTCCCACAGAGCCTGTCTGTCGGGTTTGTTTGCCTCTGCACATTCTCAGCTCACAGATGTTTGTCCTTTGGCTTGTTTCTTTTTCTAATTAATTTTTGATTAAGTTTTGAAACACCTTCTGTCTCCACCCGTTCCCGCCACCTCAGGTAATCCTGTTTACTCTGAACTCAGGCAGGGCATCTGGGCTCTCCGTGGCTCTGCAGCCTCGGTGGCAACAAGGGGGGTGGGACTGACTGGTTAGGTGGTCACATCTCTCTTCCCCAGACAAGAGAGGATGGTGCTTGGCCCAAGCATAAGGGATGGAGGACAGTCAATGGATCTGAGCTTTCTCTCAGAGGGGAGGGGTAGAGGGCAGGAAAGGGGCAGTCAGGAGTGAAAATTACCTGCCAGGAAGGAAATCATGCCTCCACGGTGTGTGTTAGTTAGAACACATGGTACACGCATACACACACAGGCACACCCACACACACACTCACTCTCATGTCCTTTGACCCAGTAACCCCATTCCTCCATTCTTAGGCATTATTTAGAGAAAGGAAAAAAAGAAAATGAACAAAAAATACCAAGTACTAGTAGCATCTTGTGTGCTAAGTACTGTGTTGGTTTTTTAACCACATAGCAGCAGTAGTGGCAGCAGGGGACAAGGTAATAACAGTAATACTGATGCATAACGGTAGCAGACAACACATTGCATCTTTACTTGGCACCAAGGACTGTCCTAAATGCTGTATGTGTGTGGCCACATTTCCTCCTTGAAGAACTATGCATGGTTGTCATTTAACAGATGAGGAAACTGGGGCACAGAGAGGTTAGGCAACTTGCCTCAGCTTACACAGATGGTAAGGGGCAGGGCTGAGGTTGAACCTAAGCAGATGAGTGCAATGCCTGACCTTTCTTGTATTCACCCACCATCTCCCAACGGCCCCAGAGCAGGTGTGGGTTCAGACTGGAGCTACCAGGCAGGGAGACAGCCAGCTCCTCATGGGAGAGAAGGTGACTTGCAGAGGCTGGCCCAGCAGGTGTGCAAGCTAGCTGCAGGGTGACATTGGGTGTGGCTCCTGAACCACACCAAGCTGTGGCCACCTGAAACCTCCCCGTATCTGTCCATGAGGATTTCCTATGCAGCCCACCTTCCCCTCCCAGTCCTTCTTCATTCTCCTTTTTTGCTCACTTTACCTGTGGACCTGCCCTCAGATAGCTATAATTATGACTCTAGCTTGTGTTCCACACCAGGCAAGAGGGATATGTGTCCATTCAGACCAATTAGATAGATCATCGCCCAATGATAGGGCTTCTAAGGAATGAGCTGCTCGTCCAGAGTACACAGTGGGCTCTTTGCCTTTAACCTTCAAACACCAGCAGCAGGTTCATCTTACCCGAGGACCTTTCCCCAGGACTCCCCTCCTGGGCCCTCCGCCGTAATTTTCCCATGTGTTTTCAGAGGCAGTCTCCACTCTGCCAGGATGTCCTAATCCTGCAGCCCTGCAAACAGAGATGAAACACCCAGCAGTCCCCAAGCAGGACCAGGCAATAAGAAAAGTGAGCTGTCAACAGTGGGCCCAGCCCAGCTGTAGCAATTACTGCTCCTCAGTTTTGAGATTTGCAGTGGGGAGAGCAGACAGTCGCGTCAGAACATAAATTATGTCATCTCTGTGTCGTCAGAGGTCCTGAGCATTCCTTCATAAGCTGTCCTTTTCATTTCATCTCCGTAAGTACTATGTCCTTTTAAAAAGAGTCATTGAGCATGTGCATTCAGGGGTGACAGAGCAACCACAGCTTGGGGTCCGTGTGCGATGCTTTAGGACCGCCTGTGGCTGGCAGCGGAGAGTAGGAGGCAGGTGTCCTGCTCAGGCAGCGGGTTTGCAAATACTTCCAAATTGTGTGGAGAGAGCAGAGCTCTAACGGACCCGCCTGAGTTCAGATCCCCATTCTGCCACTTATAGGCTAGACCATTTGGGGCTAATTGCTTCCCCTCTCTGACCAACGGTTTTCAAAATTGAGGGCAATGGGCATTTACATCATGGAGCTGTGATGAGGATTGAGGTGATGTTTAAAAATGCCAAGAGCAGAGTGTTTTTCAGAGCCCACAGGATAATCCTGAGTTAATTGTAACTTTTCTTCATTATGTATAACATTATGCAGAAAACTCCCTGGCCTTCCCACACCATGTCCATGCCCTGAACCTCTGCCCTGCGGTTGTTCCTCCTACCCGAAGGCCCTCCCTCCCTGCCAGGGTCAGTTCTCTCAGAGAGGGACCTGGGCCTGGATGGAGTCTTGTGCAAATGAGTGTTGAGGGGTGCTCTTAGATGGGCCTGTCAAGAAGTGAAGGGAGTAGGGTGGGGTCTCTAAGCAAAGTGGTTTGGCTGAAGCTGAGCCTCCCAGCATAACAACATCCCAGGTCAGCCTGTGCTTTCCCCAGCCTCCACCCCCACTCTTGTTCAGGCCTCATGCTGTTACCTCTCCCAACCTTATAAGCAGAGGCTAGGGTTATAGATTTTTAAAAAATATGTTTTTATTGATTTTTAGAGAAAGAAGGAAAAGAGAGGGATAGAGAGGTAGAAACATCTAGCAGCTGCCTCTTGCACAACCCCTGCTAGGAATTGATCCCCCCTGCAACCCAGGCATGTGCCCTGACCGGGAATCAAACTGCTGACCTCTTGGTTCATGGGTTGGTGCTCAACTACTGAGCCATAGGGGCCAGGCAAGTTATGGATTTCTAACCTAAGAGAAAGCATCTCTAAATATTGGATTCAGGCACTGTGACCATGAAGAAAGGAGATCCTGGAGAAGGGTTGAGGATGTTCAGGAATGTTTCCATAGCAACTCAAGTTTTACCCAAGGGCCTTGCAAAGGAAGGGCTGTTACAGCTAAGGCACCACCTGTGGCTGATGGTGAAGGAAGGAATGGAACAGGTTTTGGAGTCCGGCCAACCTGAGCTTACACATCCCTACCTTGCCTCTTAATTGTTATGTTGTCCTAGAAATTGCCCTAACCCAGTGGTCGGCAAACTGCAGCTCGCAAGCCACATGTGGCTCTTTGGCCCCTTGAGTGTGGCTCTTCCACAAAATACCATGTGCGGGCGCGCAGGTACAGTGCGATTGAAACTTCGTGGCCCATGCGCAGAAGTCGGTTTTCGGCTCTCAAAAGAAATTTCAATCGTTGTACTGTTGATATTTGGCTCTGTTGACTAATGAGTTTGCCGACCACTGTCCTAGCCTATCCAGGCTCTTAGTCCCCACAACACTGATGAAAGATGATTATACTCCTACCTGGCAGGCTTTGGGGACTGAGCAAGTGTAAATAAATCTCACAGCACAGTGGCTGACATGTGACGTGCACAGAACTAATGTTAGCTCCTCATCTCTCTGCTTTGTGCCATTTGGAGACACACAGCCCCGCTTTGCTCTGGGGGGCACCGCTCCCGGGAGAGGATAACCTTGGGAAAGTGGGTAGAATATTCTAAAGACTGGCAGGAATTAGATGGTGTTTTCACAATTGCTTTCTGCTCATTGGTTGACTAGAGCAAACTTGGAAAGTACAGAAGAGAGAAGAAAATGGAATATCCAGTTTTGCCTCCCAAAGAAAAATACTTAATTTTTACAATTCCCTTCCTTTGTTTTCTTCTAGTCACATGTTCACATAATTGAGATTGTGTGACCATGTTATGTTATTTGTATTCTGTTTTTCCCTCTTAACATAAGCATTCCTCATGTTATTTCAAACTTGGCTTGACCATCCCTTTAGTAGTTACAGTAAGTTGTCCATGGAAAGGGGCTCACCAGGTCAATCCCTCATTGTTGGACAACTAGGTTGTTTCCAACTCATTGTTATTTTTTCTTACAGAACAATTTTGTACCACAAGCTTTGGTTATATTTCAAATATGTCCTAGGAATACAGCAGAATTGCTGGGTCAAAGGGAGGGGAGTTCTTAAAGATCTTCAGCTACATTTCCAGGTTGCTGAGCTAAGTCCGAAAGCACCACTCTGGGAGCCTTCTCTAATCCTGCAGCCTGGCCTCGGAAAGCAACAGGGGCTCTTTGAGAAGGAGACAGAAGTGGTGGCAACTTCTCCCAAAGATTGTGGATAGAATGGGAAAGGACCAGGAGGCCCCAGTACTCCCTCGCACACCAGCCCAGCTCCTCTCTGCCTCATAATTAAGCTTCCGATAATGTTTGCAATCTCTCCGTGTTTTCCAGTACATGTCAGAGTGACTGATGGGCTCGTCACAGCTCAGACACCCATCAACCCAGGGCTGCAACTACTTTAACCTTCCTAATACACAGGCGTCAAGGGCAAGCCAAGGGCAGGGATTGGTCTGCCCCTCCCTGCTCTGCCTCCCCACCATGGGCAGCTTTACTGTTCTTCTCCCTCTCCCACAGCCTCTGGCTCATCTGCAAGACAGACCTGGGGCAGTTGTTCAACACCATAAGCAAAACTATTTTAGGTCACAAGATGCCAGAATTTTGAAGCAAGTGCATGTAAACATTGCCTTTATGACAGCGAGAGTTATTAAGAGAAACCTTGTGCATTTTCTAGGAGAATTTTAAGACTTAAGACACTTGTTTATTTGACATGTCTGTGGCCTATGGAATTTGGGGGGTGGTGAATAGCATCTATGAATGGGCTCTTTTCTTTTTTACACTCACACTAGAGAAGCTGGGCTGAGTCCCAGCAGTTCAGCAGCTGGAACCAAGTCCTGGGCTAGAATAGAGGGGCTGGATGGGAGGAGAGGGGGGCTGCCAGCCCTCAGAAACACTCCTTTAGGGGCCTGTTCCCAAGCTGCTCTGTTAATGCAGGGTGCTAGGAGTGATGCCACTATTCCAGTTACTATGTCAAATTAACCAAGATGACAGCTGTTCATTCTCCATCTCCAGTGCTAGGCCCGACATGCCCACTGAACCTACACCAAACAGGCAAAGAGCTAGACCCTTGTGTCCGTTTTCTAAAGGAGGAAACTGAGGCTCAGAGAGAAGGTAGTTTTCCTCTGGCCCTGGGCACAGCTTGTTAGTGGCAGGGCAGGGATTTATAAACCCAGGTTTATCTCACTCCTGAGCAGCCCATTCACATTTTACCGGCTGGAATTCAGATTGAGGGCTCTGAAAACCATCACTTGACAGTCCATCACGACCGTTGCCCATGGAAACACAGGAAGAGCAGCCCAGGTGCTGCTGGTCTGTGAAAGGAGAGATAGAACTGCTCGCCGCGTGTCAGGAGCCGTGCAGGCACTTTGAAAATATTATTTCCTAATTCCTAGAACAATCTTGTAAAAATGTACTATATTTTCATTTTATAAGTATAAGCTGACAAACATAGAGAGGATAAGTACTTTAGTTGTGATCGCCTATTGCTGTGTCTTAAAAGAACCGTAAAACTTAGTGGCTCAAAACAGCAACCATTTATTACAGCTCCAGGTTTCGTGGGTCAGGAATCCAGGCAGGGTGTTCTGGACATGGGCTGATTGAGGTTCTTTGTGGCATTCAGCTGGCAGATAGACTGCCTGGAAGGTCTAAGGTGGCTGGCACACTGGCCAGGGAGGCTGCAAGCTTTGGCTCAGCTGGCACTATCCATCAAAGCACCAAAATGTGGCCTTTCCAGTGTGGCGGTCTCACAAGTCAGATCCCCAATGTGCAGCTGAGGGTGCCTAGATGGGGCCCCACTGGGCAATAGAGGAAGCAGCTAGTGTTTTAAAGCTGGGTCGAAAACAGACACAGCACCCCTCCTGTCATCCAAGTCAGGCAGTTTTAGAGCCCATCCAGATTCAAGGCTGGGAATATAGACCCCATCTCTCAGTGGGAGAAGCACCAGAAGAACGTGTGGCCACTTTCAAGGACCACATGTGCCCAAGATGATGTATCTAGAAAGTGGTAAAAGCAGATTTTAAACCCAGGACACAACTCTACAACTGTGCTGAGAGCGTCTGTGTCCGGGGAATGAGACATCGCAGATAGGACGCTGGGGATACTAGGGTTTCCTATTGAAGAGATGACATGGAATCACCACTATGGGGAAGGGTTCCCCAGTCTCAGTTTACAGGGAGTTCAATACTCTCAGACAAGGGAGGTGACCCCAAACCCACCCAGCTGCTGAGTTGCAGGTATCCCACTTACCTTATTCTACAACCCAAACTTCCTTTCTGCTTGACCAGTCTTTATTGACAGGACTTTAAGGTATTCTGTGTACACAGTGAAAATGACCTGGTTAGTTCAAGTAGAGAGCTGACTCAATTTAAAGAAGAGTGCACAACTCTTGGCTGGCCCTTTTGGTCAAGGGAGCTGTAAATGTTTCCAGTTGTCCCAGAATAGGTCATTAGGACCCTAACTGGAGACAAAGGAATTCGGAGTATCTCTTATACTTGAAACATCATGGGGTTCAAATACCATCTTCTCTTGACATACAGCTTGATTCCATGCCCAAACCCCTTTGCCATTATAGGTGGTCATGTGACTTAGCTCCAGTCAATAGAATGTGAGCTGAAATTATGCCACTCTTTATGCTGGTCCATAAAAAAATACTCACTCTTGTTCCTCCATGTATTCGCCTCCTTTAGGCTGGTAGGGATGAAGACGGCCATGGTGACTTTGGGAGCCACATATTAAAGAGGGCAGGGCCTCTCTCAGCATGGGTCCCTGAATGATTATGTGGAGGAGAGCTGGCAATCTAGGATGGAAGGAGGATGGGTAGAAAGAGAAAGACTCCATGTTGGTGCTGTTCTGGGTTGGACCTTTTCATAAAAAAACTCATCTAACCCCAAGACAACCTGGCAGCCTGGCAAAAACCATGTGGTTGACTACAGAGCATGAGGATTTAACGCTTTCATTTAAAAAACTATCCATAAAAGTAATCTCCCAGACTCATGAATAGCATCCTCACAGCCTCTACTTGGAATTTAGGTGACACTGACAGCAAATAACAGCAGTACCATTTGTGGATGTGGACACAAATCCGAAGGCCTAACAGGGTAGTGTGTGAGGAGGAATATGATTACTCCATCTTCTGCCTGGCAGAAGGCATCGTCAGCACAGCCATGGGAACACCCTGTCTTGAATCCTGGAGGAGGGGCGGGGATGAGAGGAGAGGAAGGCAGAGAATTTGCATCATTCAGTTAGATTGGAATGGGGTAACATCCAGCAAGGGAACCAAGAAAATTACTGTATTCCTGGATTTTTGCATGAGAGTGCTGCTGATCCTTGCAGAGAGCTGCATCGAATCGTAAAGACCCGGGCTCCATTCCCTGCTCTTCTACTTGTTAGAGAAGTAAGATTTCATTCTTATCTGGATCCATGTAAAGTGAGCTTGATCAGTTGAATGAGCTAATAAAATTCAATGGTGTCCTTAAGCTATTTTGAGTTGTTTCTATCTCATGCAAACAAAAAAGACCTGTTGACCCCTACCTTTGCAGAAGTAAGAGAGTTGCACCCCAACATGCTCAGCACAGAAGACTGGAGAGTTTGGAGCAACAGAGCCCAGATAGCATTTGAGCATCTCAGCCACAAGTGTAGAGGAGACTGAATGGGTTTGCTTGAGCAGTGGCTGCCCCTCTAGCAATGAACTCAGTCCTGATGTCTATTAACTTGTGGGAAGTCCCAGGAGGGAAACAATCTCTCCATTGTGTTGGCAAAATCCCTGGGTAGACTTTGAACGCAGTTTTGGAGTCTGACCTGGGTTTAGGCCCTGTCTCTGACCCTCCCTAGTGTGGCCTCAGGAGAAGAAAGCTCACTTTCCCCATCTGAAAAAGTGGCAGGCAAGGTGGCGCTGAGCCATGCACACCAACTTCCTAGTGCAAGCGAGGAGGAAACCCTTCATGTTGGCCTTTGCAATTTCAAACAAACCTAGCGAAGAGGAAGGAAATGATTAAAGGGAAGGGAAACCACTGGTACAAAGCATTAAGGGACGTCCTGCCAGGAGTTTCCTGCACCCTCTGTGCCTTGCACTGTTCCACAGAACGGCCACCTCAAATGTGGCTCTAATCATGTCAGCCCCCGCTGGAGGCCCTCTGATGGCTGCTGCTGCTGACAAGATAAAAGCCAAACACCTTAGCCTGGCACCTGCAGGCCTTAAAGAGCCCTCACTCCTCCAGCTCCCTCTATAGTCCATTCTGGCTGCCTCAGATGCCACGGTGGATCACAGACAGGCCTGAACTCGTAAGTGCCACATTCTTAAACCAGCCCTGAGCTTATTGGAAGTGGATCTAACATAATCATGACTATACAATCAATCCCGATGCAGTACATGGAAGGCCCAGTAACTCTCACTACTTGCTTTTCATGTAAGTATCTAATATGTAGAACTATAAACCATAAATGAAATATGATACATCTCCCACTGGCCACAAGCCCTACCACTCCCTATATATACAGATATGAGTGGGTAAAAAAGTTGTTTTCAGTCTCTTCTTGAATGAGAAAAAGCCAATATTTCTATAAAGTCCCTTATTAATATTGAAGACCTGTATAGCTTTATTTATATCTTATTTTAAATATATGTTCAATTTGATAAGTAATACATGGATACATTCTCAATGAAAAATTCAAATAATCCAGAGAAAGAGAAAGTTTCTCAAGACTTTTCTTGCCCAGTCAGTGTGGCTCAGTTGGTTGAGTGTTGTCCCGTGCACCCAAAAATATCGCAGATTCGATTCCTGGTCAGGGCACATACCGCGGTTGCAGTTTGGTCCCCAGTTGGAGAGCATACTAAAGACAACCAATTGATGTGTGTGTACTGTTTTATATCTTCTTGTTAACAGTATGTGTTGTAGAATTTTTTCATGTCAAAACATTAGGATCTACTCCATTCATTCAAACTGCTGCATAATATATATAATATGATGTATCATAATCTGTTTGACTTACAAGATCATAAACTGGAAAACCAACAGCCACATCTGGACTTACATATGTGTTTTGTTTGCCTAGAACCACATGTTGCCTATTATAAACTGAATGCAAATGATTTTAGGTAGAGTAAGTGACCGAACTTGCACACAGGCCCCAACCTTCTCTACTATCTTATAGGCAGCCTGCTTTATACACTTTTATTATTTTTCTGGTCCCTGTAGGCATTTGAGAGTTCAAACCCTATATTCTAGTTATTATTTGTTTCTGTACATATTAAAAATTTTTAAAGAAAGGTATTGCTATCATGAACAATGAATAGCCACATCCATGCCTCTCTGTTTTCATTTACCTAAGGTATATGCAACACCTGGGATTGCTTAATAGGTGGGAATGAAAGAGGTCACACAACTGAAAATGCAGTTAGAAGATATGCATAAGATTATGAAGTGGAAGAAATCAGAGAGGTCCATGGAGAACTGTCACACAGGTGCTCTGGACGTAGGGAGAGCCTCCTGCTTATGACCTGTAGCTGCTGAATATCACACTGTCCATCCCATGTTCCTGTTAGTTGTCAGCAGAGAAAGCTCACACACAAACAATTGATGGGGAATTAGCTACTTGCTCTCCCAACCCCAGCTCTGAATGGGCTGCAGAGGAGAGAGGGAGGGGGGGCAGGCTCAGGACCCTGACATTCATCACACTCGGGAGTGTTTCTCCAGCCTGCCTCCTGGATTCATGGTTTGGCAAGCCTCGGGCCATAGCTAATGGACTTTCTTGGCCAAGGTCAGTCTGAAGGCTGGCCTCCTGTTTAGGAAGCTAATGGTGCATGAAAGCTGCCCCGTGGTCAGCAGGCTCCATCTGAGCTGCCTCTGGGGCTAATAGCTTAGGTGAAGGCTGGTCTGAAACCTTGGAGTGAACCGAGAGAGGTGGTGCTGAGAGGGGGGCCAGTGTGAGGTACAGGTCAGCTAACCCGGGAAACCATACCTTCCTAGGGCCTCTGCTGCATACACCGCTGTGAGTGTGTACTGGTCTCTGTCTCTGTCAGCTTGGACTGCCATGACAGAGCACCAGAGACTGCGCGGATTAGACAATAGGAATTTATTTCTCACAGTTCCTGAGATCAGAAGTCCAAATCAAGGAGCCAGCAGGGTGGATGTTGGTGAGAGCCCTCTTTGGTTGTGGGTAGCCTCCTCCCTTCTGTGTCCTCATATAACCTTTCCTCAGTGCACTCAGGGGGAGAGAGGGAGGAACTGGAGGCAAAGGAAGCACTCTTTGGTGTCTCTTCTGATAGAACAGTAATCCCATCATGAGGGCCCTGCCCTATGACCTCCTCTAAACTCAATTACCTCCCAAGGGTCCCATTTCTACATACCACCACATATGGGGTCAGAGTTTCATAAACTATGAAGGAAGGACAATTCCATGTATAGTGGTCTGATAGGAATATATGACTGAGGTTGGCCAGGTCAACCCCAGGTATAAGAAAATTGCAAGGCAAGAAGTTATCTGCCCCAGCCAGGAAATCCCTTCTAGGCACATGTGAGCAATGGTGGACGGTGTCCACAGCAAATCCTTTGATACAGAATGGGCTATGAATACAAATCTGAGTCTACATATCTTTACTTTGGGTTTAAGACTAATTTCCTCTAATGAATAACTTTCTGGGCTTTGGGAAACGATTTAAATGGTCTAAGCCCAATGTTCTCACCTGTGAAATGAGAGTAATAAAAGTTGTTCCAGGGATTAAATGAGACAATAAATGTTAAAATTTGGCACATTGTCAGGCACCAGTCTTGGCTGCACAAAACTGTGCATGTTGTGAAAAAAAAAAAGAAGGCTGTTGTTGCTGTAGTTAGCAGTCCTACCTTTTCATAACACTGACTCAAAACTTTAAAGGACATTTTGGCCAGTGTTCTCAGTGGTTAGAGCATCAGCCCTCACACCAAAAAGTCACAGGTTTGATTCCCTGTCAAGGGCACATACCTGGCTTGCAGGTTTAATCCCTGAACCCAGTGGGGCACATGCAGGAAGCAATCAATTGATGTATCTCTCTCACATCAATGTTTCTCTCTCTCCATCCCTCCCTCCATTCCACTCTCTCTAAAAATCAATGGAAAAAATATCCTCTGGTGAGGATCAACAAAAACAAAACAAATTTTAAGGAAAAAGAAACCCTTAAAAATGTTAGCAATGCTTTTGTTTTCTCAGTGTTCACTTAATCATGACCAGTGCATGGGCACTGCACACGGCCCTTCCCTTTTTTTCCTGGCAAGGTTGTTATAATGTGTTAAAAATATTAATTATCCTCTTCACCTTAAACACAGGACCAGAAAAACAAATCTTTTTGCTCTGCCTGGTAGAAGCAAAAGTGCCTCTGTGTGTGTGTGTGTGTGTGTGTGTGTGTGTGTGTGTGTGTGTGGCACCCATTGTCCCCTCAGGCCAAAACAAATTATTGATGCCAGTTCCTTTAAAAAGACAATTAATCCAATTACCTTCTTGTTGAATCAATCCTAATGTCTTTGTTTTCTTTAACTTGCAGGTTTCAGCAAGCCTGGCTGCCAGCAACACCGAGGTAGGAAATGAGGTCTTCCTGTCACTTTGGAGGGCATTTTGAATGGTTCTGTTTGGGGGTGCAGGGAAATCAGTGTCTGGCTATAACTGCTTTGTGTGACCTCTGGTGGCTCTCACCTGGTTGTTCCTGTGCTGCTGGGTTTGGGGCTAACCTGGCCTCTGTGCTGGACTTCATGGTGGAGTGTGTGCTGAGTAGCCTGGTAAAGACGATTAATGGTCTCACAGCTGGGTCTCCTGTTCATTGCTGTCATGGTGGCCTCAGGGTCTGTCTGTATATACCCAATACAATTTTTGCTCCATTGAGACAAGCCTTTTCTTTGGCAGTGACTCCTCTCTCTGTCTTCGGTGCTTTCCATTCCCCCCTCCTTTTCCTCTCCCTGAGCATCCTCAGGGCATGAAGAAAACTATGGCTGATGAGGAAAACATAGGCAGAGAATTTTTAAAAGTTGCTGGTCAGAAGTCACCAACAAGGTGACCATCCATTGGGAATTGTACAGGAAGAACAAGTAGAAAGTTCACTTCCAATAAAGGGCACTAATTCAAGCCTCCACTTTCATGATCTAATTACTTCCCAAAGGCTCCGTCTCCTAATACCATCACACTGGGGGTTAGGATTTCAACATTCATTGCATAACAAAACATGAACCAGGTCTCATCAGATCATGGCCTGGTGCATAGTGGGTGTGCAATAAATGTTAGCTCCACGCCTCCTCAAGGCCTGATTGCTGGAATCTAGATCAGACCTGAATAGGTCTCAGGCACTGTGGTCAGCACCACGGACAGCTACCACTCCCTACAGTCTTCCATCTTCCCCTAGGAAGTCTCACATTTGTGCCACATTTGGCTTTTTAAAGCAATCAGTCAACAATTAAACACTCTTACATATATTGCCTCTTTCCAATGTCAGAAAACAGGATATTTGTTATAACCATTTTTTTTTTCAGATTTAAAAATGGACTTTTGGAGAATTGAAATACTTTAAACATTGGGGAAATAGTGCTTAATGATCTAACAATTCTACTCCTACTTATGTGCCCAAGAGAAATGACTGCTTATATCTACCAATAAATATATGTAATAATTTTCATAGAAGCTTTATTTATCACAGCCAGCCCCAAACTAGAAACAAACCAAAGGTCCATTAAGGGGATAATAGGTAAATAAATTGTGGTATATTCATGCAAGTCAAGACAACAATAAAAAAGAATTGTCTATAGATATATGAAACAGCCTGTATGAATCTCAGAGGTGTTGGTGCAAAAATATCAGAAGGAAAAAACAAACCTTGTATGGTTTTATTTACACACATATGCAAAAACACTCCTCTCTGGTGATAAAAGTAACAATAGAAGTTATGTCTGTGTCAGGCACAAGAGAACCTGTTGGGTGATGGGGAATATGCAATACCTTCATCTGGATGTGGTTACATAGGTAACCATCACATGTTAAATGTATAGTGCTACTCATAAGATGGATGTGCTTTATATTAGGTGATCCTATATAATAAAGAGGTAATATGCAAATTAACCCTCACACGATAGCTGCCTACAACCAGGCCAGCAGGGGCGTTAGCAAGGGACAACCAAATGACTGAACAAGCAGGCTGAGTGAGGTGACCAGGCCAGCAGGGAGGACGTGAGGAGTGACCAGGCAGGGGGCAGTAAGGGGTGACCAGACCAGAGGGGGAGTTAGTTAGGAACAACCAGACCGTCAGGGAGGGGGCAGTTGGGGGCTACCTGGTCAGCAGTGGGGGGCAGTTAGGGGTGAGCAGGCTGGCGGGGTGGGCAATTAGGGGTGATCAGGCAGGCAGGCATGTGAGCAATTAGGAGCCAGCAGTCCCAGATTGTGAGAGGGATATCTGACTGCCGGTTTAGGCCCGATCATGGGGATTGGGCCTAAACCGGCAGTCAGACATCCCCTGAGGGGTCCCGGATTGGAGAGGGTGCAGGCTGGGCTGAGGGGACATCCTCCACCCCACCCCCATTCACAAATTTTGTGCATCGGGCCTCTAGTTTGTATATAAGAAAAAAAAAATAAAGCTGCTTGCCCCCCCCCCAAAAAAAAGAATCACAAACATACAAAAGTATAAAACAGGATAATGAAAAAGAAAGATGAACAGGTGGTATGGAGGAAATTAGGAAATATAGCAATGCTCCATATATAGACAAAACAGCAGATCAAAAATAACCTTCATTCATTCATTCACTCATTCATTTTTACTCCAGAATCCCATTTCCTAGATAGAGCAGGTTAAAAAAAAATCACTCCAACTTTTTCTTTCTCCTAACCATCCTATATACTAAAAGCATAGTATTCAAATTGTTCCCTTGACTGGGAGTTGTCCAGGAGTTCGACCAGGGGGTGGGGTCAGCTGGGGGAAGGGAGGGAGGCCCTGGCCAGTAGCTGGCAGCTGTTAGGGACCCTACCAGTGCATGAATTTCATGCACTGGGCCTCTAGTTGTTTATAAGGCTGAATTGTAATTGCTGTAGCCAGACCATATTTTTTTGGCACTACTGCAGGGAGGTAACATTTTATTAATTGAATTTCTAATGGCAATTCATCAAAGCAAGCAATCACCATTATTTAGTGCATGATCCATATTCATGGCAGGTTCTGTTAGGTAAATAATAGTGGCTCTGGAGAAGTGCTTGTGTGGGGTCCTTTTCCTTCTCAGGTTCCTTTCTTTCCCCCCTAAGTATAGACAAACAGTTGTAATTTAAGCAGAACAAACCCCGCCTGGGGAGGAAACACTGGGTAAAGGGAGGCAAGATGAATTGCAAACCCACAGAATCAGTGAGGAAGAATGGCTTTGCCAGTTCCCTTTCTCTCTGCAGATTGACAGTGAATATGTGAATAACGTTTGCTAAATCTGGACTTTGAAAACATGACAGCAAGCTGTTTGTGCCAATAATTTTTCATGGCATATGCACCACACACAGTTTTAATAAGATGGCACATGGACTACTGAGAAATGTTCAAATCCTGCAGAGGAAAGAGCTTTATCTTCTGACCAAATTCTGCCCAGTGATGTTTATGACAGCTGAAGAATTTATCTAAAATTCCCTCTGCTAGCAGCAAAGCACATGGCCCTTTGTCCCTGAGCAGCCTGTAAGAACCAAACTAAGATGTCACATACATAATATAACAGATAAATGGCCCAATTTCCATGTCCACATGATGAATGGAATGCAAGTTCAGCACACACGTATTTGCACATTAATTGGCCCTGCATGGTTCCATTTTGTTCCTAAGTTGCTACTGTATGTCTCATGGACTCTTTCCCCTTCAGAATCATTAAGCCTGTTTTATCGCACAAATGCATACACATTTTCCCCCTATTTATCGTCACGCAGCTTGCCCTGCTGAGAGAGAACCAAGTAACCTGGGCACAGCCATTGCATTGCAAATGCCTACATCTGAGTTCTCTCTGCCACCAACTGCACGTTAACACAAAGATCTGAGACCCAGCACCATGTTGGCTTTGCTGACAGCCAAACAAAGAAGGTTGCATGCAAAGATGTTTTTAAAAAATCACTTCTTTTCAGTTACCAGTTGGTTTCTTGCCTCACCTTAATGATTTCCTGTTGGTAGTTTAATGGTGATATAAACCCAGTGGAGATCCTCAATTTTGATAAATTGGCCTGCTCCTATTTCATGGCAAAGCAGTTGCACTGAGATTGATTGATATTACAGTTTTGCTATCCCAAATAATTGCAGTGGCAAGCTACCCAGATAGCAAAACCCAGTGGGCTTCAGGAAGCATAGGTAGAATCTCCCTCCCACCAATCCCTTTTTCCTGCAAAGGAAGCATTTATTTTTCCCGTCTCAGTCCTGGTTCTCAGGAAAGCAGATCTGGGGCTGCAGAAAACAATGCTTTTGAGAAGGGATTGGTTGTTGTTGTTGTTTTGTTTTGTTTTGTTTTGTCCTGGCCATTGCAAGTCACTTGAGAGGCCAGAACATTTGCAAGGCAAAATTGAGCTCTTGCACCAAGAGGGTTCCAGTGGAAAGAGGGTGAGCTTTGGAGTCTTGTAGACAAAGTATGACTCATGGGTCCACCACGTACAAGTTATGTGCCTGTGGGCCAGTCACTTAACTGCTCAAGAGCCTCTTATCAGTAAAACAGGAATAATGAAACCCACCCCAAAATATTGGTTTGAGTTGTAAATTTGATGATCTGTAAAAGCAGATGTTCAGGATTATTTTGCTTCCTCAGACAACTCTTATCTTTTATCTCTTGTGTAAAGTAAGACAATAAATAAAGAACCTAATTAGCAATTAATTTTGAGACCCATGGCTTTGAAAACTTGCTCCAATGATTGTATGTCATGGCTGACCAAGACCTTGACCAGGCAGGAGTTTACTTACATGACTTAATTCACATGGAGTGAATGGCCCTTTTTGACCATCACAAGGGCAGATCTACTGGAAGATCAGCAATACTTCCCAAGGAGCTCTCTTGGCCTGGTCTAGTTTTACCCAATCACACTTTGATAGTCTTTTCTGTCCTTTAAGCCAGCTCAAAAGAATATTTAAAGAAACTTAATTAATCATCAGAATTTAATTCAAGGGCCAAGAATTCTCAGTTAGAAATATGATTGGTATTTATTAAATTTGATGGACATGTGAGAGACAGCTATTGTATTCTGGGCAAAGCACTAGGCACTGGGATACATATACAAGTTTGACACGCAATCATACTTTCACAGAACATATGGCTCAATACTGGGGGGAAGGGGTTAAATCATAAATGCTATAGTATCATTTGTTTCATGAGATCCACGGTTCTTATAAGAATGACGCCGTCTCCACAAGTCCTGCTGCATTTTCAGTAAGTTTTGTATCTGGGTTCAAATATGAGAGCCTAAGATTGCAGATGGGTGTCAATGGAGGCTTCCCAGAGGAGGCAATATGCAGTCTGGATTCCTGAGGGGTAAGTTAGGTTGGCATCAAGTAAAGAAAAGTGGAGAACATGAGCAAAGGCAAAGTTGGTAGAGAGCTTGCAAGTTAGGAAATAAGCATTAATGGGGGTGTGGAAGCAGCGAGAAAAATGGAAGAGATGGGAATGAACAGGGAGAAACCAAGGCTAAGTGACCTCACAGAAAGCCAAGAGCAAGAGAGGGTTATGAGAAAGAGATGAGGGTATGAAATGATTCAGTGGGTCCAAGAGAGTGAGCATTGCATTGATGGCACTGGGTTTGTCAAATCTACAATCATTAACATCCTCAAGAACTGCATTTCCAATGTAGGTGATTGAAGCAGGAGTGTTAGATGTGGTGGCTTAAGGAGTAAATGGGAAAAGAAGACATATAAGCAGAGCGTAGGCCAGCCTTTCAAGTATTTGAGCCACAGAAACTTTGGCCCTTGGCTGGAAGAAATTGTGAAGATGGAGAGGGAAGGCAACTTTGTGTATGTCACAGGCCTGGAATGAAGATGTGTGGATGTGCATCAGAACACAGAGAGGCCTTACCCACTGAAAGTTGAGCAGAGTATGCTTTGCTCACCACTGTGTCAGCAGGGCTCAGCACTGTGCCAGAGAGCTGTGGCATTAATTGGGCTGAGAAGGGATATTTACCCCCGTGACACTGAGAAAGAAAGGATGAAGAGTAAGAGTGATAAAGTTGAAGGAAAGGGAAGAGAAATTGAAAGAGGTTATGCCTGGCGGTCTTCATCCTTCCAGTGAGTAGCAGAGGGAACTGTATGTGCTGAGAATAAGGGGAAGAGAAGCAGATTTTGGGGTTAGAGGGGAATAAGCAGAGAGAAGGTACCACTGACTGAGGCACAGGTGAGAGGCTGCTAGATCAGAGCTCTGTTCAGAAGCACCTGGGGAGGGAGGTGAGAGGGAGTCTCACACAGTGGCAGAGTGAACACCGTGTTCATCGTTCACCATGTGCTCACTGAGTGCCAAGCACTGTGTTATCTTCACATGATCTTTAAATTGAATGTCACTGTCCATATTTTACATAGGAAGAAACCAAGACTCTGAAAGGAGACATAGGTTGACCGAACTTACTTAAGAATTAAACATCAGACTGTCAAATCTTAGAGGGAAGACAGGGGACAGTGGCTGGGTGGAGGGGGTAAGAGACCACCCAAAGAACTTGTATGCATGCATATAAGCACAAAAAATGAGCACAGACAGTAGGGAGTGAGGACATGTGCTGAGGGGTAGGAGCAGGTGGGGAGAGGTCAATGGGGGTAAAAGGAAACATATGTAATATTTTCAACAATAAAGAATTTAAATGAAAAAAAAAGAATTAGGGCATATGTCTGGCCAGTGTGGCTCAGAGGTTGAGTGTTGGACCATGAACCAAAAGGTCACAGTTCAATTTCTAGTCAGGGTACATGCCTGAGTTGTGGATTTGATCCCCAGTGGGGGATGTACAAGAGACAGCCAATCAATGTTTCATATTTAATCTTCTATTGCTCTATCCCTCTCCCTTCCCCTCTCTAAAAATCAATAAAAATATATTTAAAAAAAAGAATTAGGGCATATTTAAAAAAAATTTAACAGTAGGACCAGTGTTGGAATCAGTCTGCTATGAACCCCCCATCATTGTGAGCTCAGCTATGGAGTCTGATGCCTGGGTTCAGCTCCATCATTTCCTACCTCCAGTCCCTATTGGTGGTGAAACTCAGGGAAATTACTTAACCTTGGTATGTTGCATTTGTCTTCTCCATAGAATGAAAATAATTAATGAATGAACCTTAGAGTGCTTTTTTGCAATAGTGAAAAGGCATAATATAAGGTAGGAAGGCAATTAGAATATTACCTGGTGCATAGATAGTGCTTAAGATGTGCTCGTCATTGTGGCTATTGGTGTCATTGGGAACTCACTCACAGTGACAACAGGAAATGGCTGAGGTGCCAAGCAGAATTAGCCTCTAAACCAAATGGAAGCATCAGTCTCAGAGTCTTCCAGAAGCACCTGACTCCAGGGAAATTAATTGAGGGTCCCCAGAAAAGGTAAGTATTTAAAATTTCTCTTTCTACTGCTTCTTTCAGACAAAAGAAGTGTGTTTGTTACTATGAGGTTTTGAGGATACTAGGAGGATCTCATTATTTGTATGTTGCTATGGGATTAAAAGTAACAAAAACAAAAAGCTAATTTTTAATTAGCATCTGACTACATGCCAATCACCCTACAAGTCATTTTATATACCTTGTCTTGTTTAATTTCACTTTTACAAGAACCCTATGAAGTAAGCACTATTTTCTAAAATATCATATTTTACAGATAAGCAAACTGAGGCTCAAGGTAGCTGATTAAATGAGTCTTGGAGGCAATAGGAGGGGGATCAGAAATCATATCCAAAACTGTTAGATCCTAAAGCCAGCTGAGGTGATGAGGAAGTGAGGCCAGGAGCCACCTACCATCTCTCAGAGGCCTTTCCACCCTCAAGAGAAAAGCCATTCTCTCCTCCAGATCCTTTCTTCTTCCAAGCCTTCCCCTGCTCAACCAGTTTCATTGACACTCTCTCATAAGATGTTGTGAGTGCTCTGTGATCACAAACCCCTATTCCCACACCATAAATTATTTCCTACAGTTTTGACACCGTTTATTTCCATAGCATTATACATTCCAACCTTCTGACTGTTTAAGATCAAAAGATGTGCTCCAGGCTCATATTTCACTTCAGCCCTCAGACTCAATGCACCAAATTAGACTGAACAGCGGAGGCTCCAGCCTGTCATAGTCTGTAATGTTGCATAATTACAAGGATTCAGCATGTTTTATCAATGGCAAAGGAGAAACGTACTCGTCCACAGTGGCATGGCTTCCACAGAGGCAATGGGAGAAGGCTTAGAGATGTGGCGATGGAAGGGGAGCTTTGGAATGTTCAGAATAAGCCCAGGGGTAGGGAGGTAAACTGATAGATTGTGGAAATCAGGGCCAAGGACATAGGGTCATAGAATACAGAGGAGGTCCATGTAGGAAACAGTGGGTGCCCTGAGAGAATCATGGCAATACTGGGTCTAGGGAGAAAGAAGGAAGAAGGGCCATGGCTGGATCTGGGCTGGGCTCAGGAGCTCAGGAACCAAGCAGACTACATGTATTAGCAGATGGCCCTCTCTTGGTGGGCATGCCTTCACTCAACAAGCTTAAAAAGCATCTACTACTCAATGGCTATTCTTTTGGACCTGGTCACTTAAAATGAATAGGATACATGCTTTCCAGGAGCCTGTGATCTAGTGAAATATGCAGATGGTGAATAGATGCTTTCAGCCAACTTCTAAAATAGAAGTGGGTTTGAGGTAGAGTGAACACCTAGAGAGGATGTCAAATCTCCTGGGAAGTCTACTGAGACTTCCCAGATGACATGAGTCCTTTTTTCCCCTGCACACATGTGTCCTAGTTCTAAGACCAGTAAAAAGTATTGGGGGCCACATACTTGTACACTACAGTTTGTGACATTTTAAATAATCAGGAATAAACTTGACAAACAGCAAAGATACTTCTTCAGCTTAACTGTATAGTGGTCGGGGGATGGAAGAGGAGAAAAGAACATGTGGATTGGACCTGATAAAGAGCATTGGAGGTGACTCTTGAAAACAGCAGTGATGATGATAATTGTGGTGGTGATGACGGTGGTGGTGTGGTGGTGATGATGATGGTTGTGATAGTGATGATAGTGGTTGTGGTGCTGATTATGGTGGTTGTGGTGGTGATGATGGTGCTCCTGGTGGTAATGATGGTGCTTGTGGTTGTGGTGGTAATGATAGTGGTGATAGTGGTGGTGGTGATGGTGGTGGTTGTGGTGGTGATGATAGTGGTTGTGGTGCTGATGATGGTGGTTATGATGGTGGTTGTGATGGTGATGATGGTGCTTGTGGTGGTGATGGTGATGATGATGGTTGTGGTGGTGATGATGGTGGTGGTGGTGGTGGTGGTGGTGGTGGAAGTGGTGGTTATGGTGGGGAAGTGAGAGCAGTGACATTCATTAAAAGCCCACTGTATGCAAGGCACAGTCTTAAGCATTTTATATGGATTACCTCCTTTTTCCCTTCCACAAACTTGGGTGGATGAATATTAATGTAACATCTATTTAATGGGTGAGAAAACCAAGGCTCAGAAGACTTGATGGGATCCACCCAAGGCCATATGGCTAGTAGGTGGTTAGTATTTGATTCCAGGTAATTTGCCTTTTGAACCAGCAGCCCAACTAAGATAGGGGAGGCAGGCTTGAAAACTCTCCAGTTGAAGTCTGCATTGCTTAGCACAAACCTCTCATGACAAATGATGCTAACACACTTGCAGGAACTTTGTGAGTGTGTCTGATTCTCGGCACTAATGTAGCTTGACTCAGGGATGATATCCCACTTATCTCACCAGAATGACAATTAGGGGGAAAGAGTTATTGCTATTCCAGCTTCCTCTATTGAGCTATGAATAAATGATGATAGCTGTGAAATAGAGTCGTGTTTAGATCATTTCTGGTAAATTAAAAAAATAAAAATTGAATAAAGTGGTAATCCATGTGGCCATTTAAATAAGAGGAGTAGAGCAAAATTAGTAAACTCTTTGAGTCTCTTCTTGGCCTTGTCATTCTAATGTAATTCATTTGCAGAAATATTAATTAATACTCAAACATCGGACACTTTTCCGTGTTGATTTGAAATGTGTTAATTACATTTTATATTTTGCCCTGTTGCTGTCCTCAGCATCAGCCTCTGTAGGAATTCTGGTTCTACATGTACAGACCCCTCCTCCTCTTCCTGCAGACTGGCAGCCAGTAAAACTGAGAGCTCGCTGCCATGTTCAGAACTACTTGTCCCTTTGGAGAGAAGAAGAGTGAATACTGTATGGAAATACCCTTTTAGTGGTTTCAGCTAACGTGTGTGTGGTCTGCAAACACAATGTCTCAGGCAGGCTTCCTGAGTCCCAGTGAGTTAATGCTGTGCATAGTCAGCAGGGTTTTCAGGTGATAAGTAGAAGGTAGAGTGATGGCTTTCCTTGCACAATGAGCACCTTTCATTGGACTGCGTTTAATCTTCAGACTAGACTCTACCCAGATCTTGCAAATCGATTGTATACTTATATACTAGATGAAGGTGCTGAATTCTAGGTGTGACTCATAGCAGGTCTAGCTGTTGTCATCATTCCTGAAGTCATCTGCTTCCTTGTGGTCTTCTTAGTCAGGAGAGGCTAGTCTGTGCTGAAGTAACAAGCTAGCCATGACATCTCAATGGCTAACTCAGCAGAGGCTTGTTTCTCCCCCATGCTGCATGTCTAGCGAGCGTGGGTGACTCTCCATTGTAGTCCTCTCCACATAGTGGTCCATCAATACAGGTGCTTCTGTCCTATGGCTCCCTTGTGTTAACACACACCTCTGCCATCACACAGGAGGGGAGGAAAGAGAACATGGACTCTCTTCTGTTTTTCATTGTCCCGGCACAGAAACGATGTACACCACTTTCACCTACAATCACCACCTAAAACTTGTCCCATGGCACCCATTGCAAGGGGTCTGAGAAATGTGAGGAGCACATGGATATTCCATGAGCATTAATTACCTGCTACAATGTGATAGTGATGAGATTGATATTGAAGATGACATTCACCTGTGTTATATAAAGCACTGTGTTTCCCTGAGCTTTACACTGTGATTGGTTGCCGGACGCTCTATCACACACCTTGTACATTGTCTCATTTCACTGTCATTCTTTTCATCATTAAAGGAGAGGAAACAGAGGCTCAGATGGATGAATCTATTAGTCTACAGTCATACAGTTAGTAAGGGGTACAGCCAGATTTCAACCCAAAATCAGGCTATAGCCTCCAATGGTCTACCACCCAAAGGTTTTGGTGTTTTCCTCTTGCAGCATTGTAGGAGGGGCAACTGGGACCAGCATGCAGAACGCACATGAGGAATCAGGATCAGAGCGTACAGTTTCCAAGGCACAGTAGGATTGATGCCCAAGTTTGTGCAGAACCTATTGCTCTTAGCCAGTACAGTCACCTTCTGCATCACATTTGACTTTTAGCAATCCTATGAAGGATTTGGGAAGAACATTATTAGCTCCTCTTTATAGATGCTATAGCAGAGGACCCAGGAGAACACCTGTCAGAAGACAGCCAGGTAATCACCAGCAGGTTTCTGGAGTCCTGACCTGGCCTCTTTGTGTGTAGAAGACTGAGGATCCTCAAGACCGTTCTCCAGGGACCTGTTACCTTTTCTGTTGCATCTTCACCTTTGGCATCTGGGAGAAATATGGGCTTTTTGCAGAATAAAGATTTAAAATACATAACATAAAATAATTAAGATTACTAAGGAAACCGTTTATATTGGAATGCATCTAATAAAAGAATAAATATGACCTAGTAGAAGCATTGCTTTATTAATACATTAAATAACAAGTAAGTCTAGTAATGACTATAATTTGGAAATAGGGATAAGCATTATAATATTTTGAGATCTCTGTGACTATTATGTAATGTGACTAAAAATTCTGTGATTTTTTGTTGGTGACAAAGTCACAAATACTGGTAATACTATTGTGATTTGTTACATACATGTAAAATTAAATGGAGTACTAGTTTACAGTTAGAAGCTAGAGGACATAAAGTTTTATTTTTCCTATCAAAGGACCCACGCATTTCTATTTAGGGAGTCTTTATGGGTCTTAGGTCCTGAGTTAAGAGCCTTGTTCGACCTTGGATCTGCGTTGCCTTCTGATTCCAGAGGCAAAGCCTAGAATGGGATGGTTCAAGGTCATCAAGTTATGGAAGAGGTGAAGTTTGGTTTTGGTGCATTCATCCGCTAGCTGTCTCCACTTTCACAGAGTCATTCATGCCCAATGCCTGGTATTCACCCTCAGATCCTCCTTTTTCACCAGAGCTCATGTGGCATTTAATAGGACTGGAGACTAGTAAATGCTTACATTTTTTTTTTCAATACAAAGTACTATGGTAAAACTTTATACCCATTATTTCACTTAATTCTGATAGATTCTATTGTGACATGTATTTTACAGAAAATTAAAACGATCATTAACATTATGAATACTACTATGCACCAGGCAACTCTTTTAAGCAAATTTTGTGTACTAAAATAATTATCTATAATAATAAAACTGTAATATGCTAATTAGACAGGTCGTCCTTCCAGGCGACCTTCTGGACAAAGCTGGGGCTGCAGCTACACGATGGAGGCAGCTGCTACACTGTGAGGGAGGGATCCAGGCAGCTGCTGTGGATGGGAAGGTCTAGTCTTGCACGAATTTCATGCATCGGGCCTCTAGTAATTCTTATAAAAGCAGCAATAGCAACAGTAGCTGCAGTAGTAATAATAGAATCTAAGATTTATGGAGCACTCACTGGATGCCAGGCATATTATGTCCTAAGTATCTTATATATTTAATTCATTACGTTCTTATCAGGTGAGTAGTAATTATTCTCATTTTACAGAATGAGAAATAGTACAGGAGGTTTAGAAAAAACTTGCCCAAACTCACATAACTATGAAGCAAAGCCATTCTGATTTCACAGTCCCTAAGGTTAACCACTAAGTTCTCAAGTCTTGTTTTGACTGCATTAAATGTTCCTCAGAACAAGTGCAGAGATGGAACCTATGTTTGCCCCCATTGTGCAGATCAGGGAGTTCTCCAGGGACCTGTTGAGGAACAGAGCGGTTATGAAACTTGCTTTGGAGTTGACCTCATTCAGCTTAAACATAGAATAAGAGAGAGTTACAGGGAACAAGTCAGGGAACTTGTTATGTGCTATGCTTAAAAAAGTCATACATCACTTCTGCGCATCTCCCACTGACCAGGACTCAGTCACATGGTTCCACCACACTGCAAAGGAAGCTGGGAAATGTAATCTAGCTATGAGCCCAAGGAGGAAAGGGAAAGGGTTTTGCTGAACTCAGAGCCATCACTGTCTCTACCACGCGCACTGGGCAAAATTCTGAGCTCATGCCTCAACTCTTGATTCCAATAATTACAGGCTGTTGTTCCTTGTGGTTAAGCCCCTATGGGGAAAGTCCCTCCATAGCAGAAGCAGGATTAGGGTGAGGCAGCCCTCGCCTCATGCCTGATCCATAGCCCCTATGGTGCCTGGACTCAAACTTCAGCCGACCTTCTCCCAGGCACCAAGTGTCGATGCTGTCCCCTACGGTGGCTTGTAGAATCTGATGCAAATGCATTATTGCAAATTAGAGAATGTGAAAATTTTCATGATGTGAAGATTTGATTCTGGGCCTATTTTAAAAAGCCATAAAGAGTTTACAAGTGAGGTATTATCAAATAGAAAACAGATTAAAATGTATAGCAGTTTATTATTATACATTTAAATGAATATTGAAAGTATACTCTTATTTTATTTTATTTTTTAAGGAAAATGGTTGTTGCCTTTCTGCCTTTAGTTTGGTTTGTATTTTTAATTTGAATGATCCAGCCCTGGCCCTTAGGATCTTCTACTCAAAGCCTTCACATGTGGCCAATTTATTGTCACGTGATCAGGCCCATAGGGCAAGCAAGAGAAATGGACACCTCAGTCCTGTACCATTTTGTACTATGCGTTATATTTCTCTCTTCTCAGGTTATATATTGTTGCCGGGCCTGATTCTCATAATGCTTTTTTGGGGGGAGGGGAGAGGATGAGGAATAGAGTAACAACATTAATTTAAAAACACATTTGGATTTCAGATATATTTATAAAATTATGTGCATAATAAAACTGGAAAAATCTCCCACACCCCCAAGGAAAAAACAGACCAGCAAACAACAGTAACTATAATACAACTGTCCCTAAAGATTATTTTCTTCGCACTCGCCAAGTAGGAAACAAGGCTACTTAGTAACTGCCCATCTCGTAGCCTCCCATCCTGAGACATAGGCTAAGAGACCACCTTAGAGGAATATGCAGACCTAGATGTGACGGACAAACACCCATTGTCCCAATGTAGGACTCACTAACTGTTCTGAGTGAAGACTTGGACCACGTGTCCCTCTGCTGGAGGCCAAGAACGTGCCAGGCAGCTGTCTGATAAGCATGGTATTTTGGCCGTCCACTTTCTGTTTCCTTCTTGTCTGAGTAGAACACCAGTCACGTAAGGCAACTGGATAAGAAAATCACTTTGATTAGTGACTTTCCTGTGGATATATTTCTTTTCTTTCTCATTTCACATTCTGAATATTTTATGAAAATGTTTCTCTTTCCCAGTGAGTTAATGCTGTGGTTTAAATAATGTGACTAGAAGGTAGAAACCTGATATTTCTCCCTTGAGGCACAACACATAATCTTATTGATGGGGAGAAATAAGCACAGACATGTAAGAGCATTGGGTAAAGTCCTTGAACTCTGGGATCAGATTACTGTGGGGTGATTTCCAGTTTTCTTATGACTTCTCAACATTTCAACTTCTCATCTGCAAGATGGAGACAGTCATTGTCACTACCTAATACTATCAGGTAAGGATTAAATGAGATAAAGCAATTACAGCATGGGGTACAGTGCCTGGCACATAACAAGTTGTCAGTAAATAGTACCTCAACTTTATATGTAACTAGAGGCCCAATGCATGAAATTCGTGTAAGAGTTAGGCCTTTCTTCCCTGGCTGCCATCACCAGCTTCCTTCCGGCACCCGGGACCTGGGCTTCCCAGAAGACTACAGAGATTTCCCATAGGTAACTTTCTTGTCTACCCCTCAGCCACTGAGTACTGTCCAGTGATATGTTTTAAAGCTTTCACTGCAACTATGGGTGTGGGCTAGATGGATGATTGAAATATTTGATAGAGTGTGTTTTTGAATCTGGCTTCCCAGACTAATTTGAGTTCTTCAGGGCTCCGCTTAGCACCTGTAGTAGAGACAGCTCTGAGTTCACCAAACCCATGTTCCCTTTTCCCCTTGGATTTAAAGCTAGACTACATTTCCCAGTCTCCCTTGCAGTTCAGTGGGACCATGTAACTGAGTTCTGGCCAGTGGAGGCTGAATGGTAGTGATGTGTTACTTTTCCACACATAGCCCATGAAATGTCCCATGGATTGAGCCTATGTACCATCTCTCTTGTTCCAACTACTAGTTAAATGAAGCCAACTCTAAGGCAAGTTCCTTGATTTCTCTGTGTCTTAGTTGCCTGATCTATAAATTTGAGTCCTAATGGTCAGAGGAACAAACAGTTATCATGAAAACCTTGGGGGATGTTGGATGAGGTCCAGAAGGTGCTTACTAGAGGCTCTGTAAGGGGACTTTGGTGCCCGAGAGGCTGGATGGCGTTGTCTCAGGGAGAAAACCTTCCTCCCATTTCCCCATGCTCTGGTGCTCTGGGACTCCGTACAGCCTCTCCTGTAAATCCTTGGGATTCTGTCAGTGGAACTAATTTCCCACTTGGGCCCAAAGGTGGAGGGACTTAGAACCGCTGCTTTGCGAGCCTGCATGTAAATGATGTCCTATTCTGTAAAGTCTGGTCACTGAGGCCAGGTGTTCTTTGTATTCCTGTGAATGAGCATTTTCCAAATGGGGAAGCTTCCAGACCTCTTATCCTCTCTCCTCTCTTCCATGGCAGGGGTGGCAGTCACAGTTTACCCGGCTGATACAAGTCCCAGCCAGGTCCCTTTCCACCCTCTCAGTGATCTGCTGCCATAAAGAGATTTCATACATCATTAAGAGAGATGTCATATGTGTCAACATAATGCTGTGTTCTTACCCAGAATGTCACATTAGACTCCTGGAGGCTTAAAAAAAAAAAAAAAAAAACCAACTTCAAATACAACCACACATGGTTTTTTTTTGTTTTGTTTTGTTTTTTCTCTCTTAAATCATTCAATCTGTCATCTGATGCCCCAAAAGGAAGCTGCTGGTAAAATAGCAACTTGCAAAGTTAAGAAAAGCATCACACAAAATGTTAGCTAAAAATGTGAACTTTTGCCACCTGTGCTTAGGGAATGGCGTCAGAGGCACCCAGACAGACATGTCTTGCTTTCTCAGAAAAGTGATGGGCAGAGTGACAAGGTGTGGCTAAGGTCTGCTAAAGTCCTGGCTTGATCTGAGTTCTCTACCTTGTGTTCCCTTTCAGAATTTCCCCCCGTGGTGCTAATGTTTCCCAGAGAAATTTGCTTTGAAGCCAACATAAAGAAATAAAGTATACTTACTCATGGAATTTGGAGCAGGGGCTGGTGTTCTTACTTAAGCCCTCATTGACAAACATTAACTAAGCATCTGCTTGGTTCCAGGTGCTCTGATGTGTCCTGAGGCTTCTGCTCTGAATCAGGGCTCTGGCTCTCAGATCACTGACTGAGGTGGGGTTGAACTGGCCCTGAGGAAAGTGCTTAAGGCTTGTGTGGACCGTGCTGCTGGGAGCCCACCAGCAGGGGGAGCAACCCTCTGATTCTGCTCCAACAACTCCCATGTATGAACCACCAGGCAGTTCTCTGATACACGTGGGTGCCGTACAATTTAACTGAATGCTGACACTACTTTCTTGGAGATGATGGCGGGGGCCACAGGTTAAGGGTCAGTCCGACAAGACTGCCCGAATCCGGGTGCCAGATGCCAGTCGCAAGCCCATGCTGTCCCCTGCGCTTCTCACCAGCGGGCTGTGGTTCGGAGGTTCCCATGACCCTCTTCCGGTTTGATTCATTTGGTAGAGCAGCTCTCTCACTCAGGGGAATGTTTCACGTACCAGATCACAGGTTTATTACGAAAGGATATAACTCGGGAACAGCCAAATGGAAGAGATGCATAGGGCAAGGTGTGTGGGAAGGGGGCGCAGAGTTTCCAAGCCATTGTCTCCAAATCTCCATGTGTTTACAACCCAGAAACTTTTAAACCCCGTCCTTTTGGGTGTTAGGAGAGGCATGGTTGACTAAGTGACTGGCCATTGGAATTTATTCAATGGCCAGTCACTTAGTCAACCAGCCCTTCTCTCCTCCCAGGAGGCCAGGGGTAGGACTGGAGTTCTAATCCAATAATGATTGGGTGGCAGCCAGCCAGCCTCCACCCTCAGATGACCTAAGGACTTTACAAAGGCTGTCCCCTTAACATAACAAAAGACACCTGGATTGCTCTTCACATTCAGGAAATTTCAAGGGTTTCTGGAGCTCTGTGCCAGGAATGCAGGTGAAAATCAAATAGATTTTTTTAGGGGCAATTATATTTTTATTATTTTTCTTCCCCATTGACCTTACCCGCCCCCCCCCCCCCCACACACACATGCCCTCCCCCGCTCCCCCTTGTGTCTTGAGTCCATTGGTTATGTTTATATGCATGCATACAAGTCCTTTGGTTGATCTCTTACCTCCCCCTCAACCCTCCCCAGCCTTCCCGCTATAGTATGACAGTCTGTTCAATGCTTCTCTGCCTCTGTATCTATTTTTGTTCATCAGTTTATAATGTTCTTTATTATCCATAAGTGAGTGAGATCATGTGGTATTTTTCTTTCACTGACTGGCTTATTTCACTTAGCATAATGCTCTCCAATACCATCCATGCTGTTGCAAATGGTAAGAATTCCTTCTTTTTTTATAGCAGCGTAGTATTCCATTGTGTAGATGTACCACAGTTTTCTAATCCACTCATCTGCTGATGGGCATTTAGGCTGTTTCCAAATCTTAGCTATGGTGAATTGTGCTGCTATGAACATAGGGGTGCATATATCCTTTCTGACTGGTGTTTCTGTTTTCTTGGGATATATTCCTAGAAGTGGTATTACTGGGTCAAATGGCAGTTCCATTTTTAATTTTTTGCGGAAGCGCCATACTGTTTTCCACAGTGCAAAGAGAGCAAGGCTGTGATACTGTGATTTATAATAACAAATAGATATTTATTATTATAAATCACAGCATCACAGCCTCACAGCCCTGCTCAGCACCATCGGATGCAGTCCAGGGTGTTGGTCCCAGACCACAGTGCCTGGTTCGTGCCCCTACTTCTCCTCTTACTATTGTGTTACCTTAGATGAGTCTGCATCTCTCTTTCCTCATCTGTAAAATTGGGAGAATGGGTGTTTTTCAAGATTAAACAAAATAATATATGGAAAGTGCCTACCCCTGTGCCTGGCAGAGCAAGGCTTATAAAACATTGGTAATTACCAGTCAGAAAGGATTTCTGTAAAAAGCCAGAAATAATGTTTGGTTCCTATGTGCTCCTGGAATTGTGGGGAGCTCTGTTTTTCCGTGGATCATTCAGGATTCAGGTTCCCAATGGTTATTTTAATTCAAACAACTAATTTTGATCACTTAATGCAAATGAAAGCCATTGGGTTAATAGGAGGGTAATGCATTATTCAAAGCATTCATTCACCTATTCATTCATTCATTTATATGACCTATCACTTCTTTTTACCTGAGTTTCTTAACCTTGGCACTGTTGACATTTGGGACCAAATAATTCTGAGTTGAAGGGGTGTCCTGTGCATTATAGGAAATTTACCAGCATTTCTGACTTACTCTTTGGCTGCTGGTAGCATCTTCATGAGCAATAAGAGCCCTAAGAGGATATTAGAGATGATTTCCTCTTTTTGCAGAAGTGAAAGCATAGCCCCAGAGAAGGGGATCAGTTCACCCCCAAACCCAGATGGTGCAATCAAATGGCTGTGCCCACATTCCGTGCAGTCCCAGCACTTCCTGTTCTCACGGCAGACACTTCCTGCACACCTGCTACCTGACAGCGGAGTTGAGGAGCATGTGCCAGTGACCTGGGCTCAAATAAATGATGGCATTAAGATGTCCTGTTTTTTGAACAAGGGAGCAAACACCACACACACACACACACACACACACACACACACACACACACACACGCACACACTCAGGAAACCTGCAAAGTCTTACAACACTGGACCTCTACTGCCCTCAGCAACCTCATGTTAGGCCGCTCTATGCTCCCACATTCCCTTGCTTCACTGACCCCCTCAGTCCCTCTTCTGTACCAAGTTCTTCCTGCCTCTGGGCCTTTGCAGTTTGTTTTCTCTGCCAAGAATGACCCCTCCCTGGCTTTCTACTTGGTTAGCCTCTCCTCATACTTTCTAAGATGCCTTCCTAGTAATTCTTCCCAAAGTAAGTGCCTTCCATTATTTTTTATATGAAGGTGTGAAAAAATATGGCTTATCACTATTTATAACTATCTCACTCATGTTTCCCCAAAAGTGTGTTCTATTCAACAGCTGTTCCCTAAAACCAAAGCCCTGTGATGGATGCCACATGTTCCTGCCCCAACATTTAGCCCAACTCTGGTCAACACTTAACAGATATTTTGTTGAATTAATAGACAATGGAATGAATGAAAAATGCTGGCACTTACATAACTTTGCCTAGAAACGGCATGGTGGAAAGTTCTAACTTTACGATCCTTCCTGTCTAAGGGGAGAGCCCCTTCACCGCTCCCCCGCCCCTTTGGGCTGTGAACGTTTATCATCTTGGGGTATAAACCAAGGCCCTGGATTGGTGAAGATTTGGCTGCATAATATGTTGATCCTCACACACTCTCTGATAAATAATGATGTCATGCATGCTTGCATTCATTCCAAATTTCTATTAAGTACCTACTTTGTACCAAACACCATTCTGGGCATGGAGGAACAGTACACATAGATTCCACACGGGTCCTCATAGAAGGACAGGTATGTAATGGTAACTAGCCCAGAGCAAGCTGAGAGGAGCCCAGGTGTTGGAGGGAGGACAGATGTGAGAGAGATCTTGTCCATCTGGTTAGGGAATGCTTCTCAGAGGAATTTATGTTTAAACTAATTCCCCAGAGACCAACACGTGTTGGCCAAAGGTAGAAGCAGCATCCTGTGTTAATGCTAATGTGCTTGCATGTCTTGGCCATTGTAAATAACACCTACCTGTGGACCAAGAGGTCACGGTTAGATTTCGGGTCAGGGCATATGCCTGGGTTGCAGGCTCAATCCCCAGTGTGGGGCATACAGGAGGCAGCCAATCAATGATTCTCTCTCATCATTGATGTTTCTATCTCTCTCTCTCTCTCTCCTTTCCTCTCTGAAATCAGTTAAAAAATGATTAAGGGGAATAATCCTTTTGTCTGGCACAAATTCAGTGAATGAATGAACATAGAGGAGCTCATATGTTTTCGAATTAGTGTTTTGCATTTCTTCAGATTAATACCCAGAAGTGGAATTGCTGGGTCATAAAGTAGTTCTACTTTTAATTTTTTTGAGGAACTGCCATACTGCTTTTCATAGTGAGTGTGAGAAATTGCTCACCTGTCCGAATTCAAATGATGGACTCAGAGACAGAAATATGGCGAAAATGAGACTTTTAATACACTCTCAAGAGCAGGTGTCCTTCCATTGTACAGGCACAAGTGAGGCAGGGAAAATAACCTATTTATTTAGTCCCTCGTCCAGTTCCTCATTGGCTGAGTACTATGGGGTCACCTGTTTCCTCATACATTGCCTAGGTCTTGCAGTTTCCCATTGGGCCATTTAAAAAAATTGGGCTGAGGCCTTTCTAGCTGCCTCCACTGCTCCTGTCTAGCTGAGGCAGATGCCTTGGGGTTTCCACCATGATGTTGGCCCATGTGCACAGTTCTTGGTTCCTCTTCCCTCTTCCCTCCATTCTGTTTGCCCTGAGGGAAATTCAGTAAATTCCATCAAAAGTCGACCATGCTGGGGATGGATCACAGAGGTCCATTTCCTACAGTGGGCACAACAATTTACAACAGTGCATGAGGGTTCCCTTTTCTCCATGTCCTAGCCCACACTGGCTGTTTGTTGATCTATAAGAACTGAATCCATTTGAGAGTGGGCAGGGAGCAGAAATCGGGATACAGCCCAGAGCAAGTACCTGGTGGAGAACCAGCGTCCGGCACACAGTAGCAAATCTGATATAATAAAAGCCTAATATGCAAATCAACCAAATGGTGGAACGACCAGTCGCTATGATGTGCACTGACCATCAAGGGGCAGATGCTTAATGCAGGAGCTGCCCCCAGCCCATAGGCCCCAGGCCAGCCAAGGCAGGTGTCAGCGGCCTCCCCCCAACCCGTCACCCTGCTGGTTGTCCCACAGATTGGCCTGATCACCGGCCAGGCCTAAGGACCCTACCCATGCACAAGTTTCATGCACTGGGCCTCTAGTGTAACTATAATCATGTTAGATTCAGTTTCTTATTTCCCTGGCTGCCTTTCAGAAGCAGCAAGGCTGCCCAGGACATGAGACAAGGGGCATGTAACTGGAGATTTTGGGGATCCCAGCTTCACCATGGAAGGACTGTGAACTATAGATCTTCAGCCAATACTGTTGCTCCTCCAGTTGCCAGGGAGGGAATAGAAGCATGGAGACCTGGCTCTGAAGCAAGCCTCACCTCTCTAAGCCTCTTTCCTCAGCTACAAAGAGAATAATAATAATAACAGTTACAATAATGATAATACAATGTGTTCATGGTGCTTATTGTTTATCAGATGCTGGACCTGGGGCCTCTCCTGCATCAGCTCCTGCTGTCCTACCACCACAGGGCACTCAGCTCACAGCCAAGTAAACTGAGACGCTGAGGGTTAGCTATCTTGCCCTGTGGTCCCAGAACTAACGCATGGAGGTGCTGAGGTTTAGGCCCACATCTGTCTGATTCAGGAGCCTGAGCTGTAAACTCTATGCTGTACATACTGCCAATTCCATTATTAGAAGATTAAAGGGTCTGAACTGGTGTGGCTCAGTGATTGAATACCTACCTATGGACCAAGAGGTCACGGTTAGATTTCAGGGCACATGCCTGGGTTGCAAGCTCAATCCCCAGTGTGAGGCAGCCAATCAATGATTCTCTCTCATCATTGATGTTTCTGTCTCTCTCTCCCTCTCCTTTCCTCACTGAAATCAGTTAAAAAATGATTAAGGGGAATGATCCTTTTGTCTGGCACAAATTCAGTGAAATGTAATATGGTTGGACAGTTGTGGCCTCTAATCCCAGTTTTATCTCTTACTGGTTATGTGATTCCTTCAGTGACTTTATCTGTCTGGGCCTAAACTTGCCCACCTGTGAAATCGGAATGAACTGAGATTCGCTCCCATCTGATGGGAGCATTCAGTGAGTTCATGCCTATAAATCTCTTAGCACAATGCCAGGGCCCAGTAAGTATGCAACCCGTGTCCACTCTCACCTTGTTTTATAGTCAGTGCTACATTAGTGCCAGCTCTCTCTTCCCAGTTTTCCTTCTTGGCATAAGGGGCTTCAGAAAATGCAAAGCCCCTCATCTCTCTTGCATATGGGAGGGCAAAGGGTAGGCTCCTGTATGAGGCTGTAACAGGAGCAAGGCCTAGGGGAGGAGCCATCTCAGCTGTTTCCCACCAGTTGATTGTACTGTGCCTCTGGGCACGGGGATGCCCATGGTTTGAAGTTTTTCGTGTTCTTACCCCAAAACAAGTGCCTTCCATGCCAAGCCATCTTTCCTGCACAACACTTTAATTTACATCTTTTAATAACTTTGGTTGCCATGGAAGCATTGGAATTCAGTTTTAAAATAGACAAACTAATTGTTTCAGTCAGTTTGGGTATTTGCTGTCAAGGAAACAGCCAGCGTTCCCTGCCTAATTGGATGTAGGAGGTGACAAAATGGCAGAGGGGTCCTTCCCACCCACCAACCAGGCCAAGGAGGCACCATGAAGCCCCTGTGGAAACGCACGAGCCCTGGCTGTGGGCCTGGGGTGGGGGGGAAGGTTGGGAGTAATGAAGGGCAAGTGGGGTGGGGAGGAGGCATGGAAGGGCTTTGGGGGACACAGGTCCCAGGCAGAGCAGAGCATAGCACGGGGCTGGGGATTCCGATAGCCAGGTCTGGGTCCTCAGCCCTTTGATGAAGGCCCAGGGCCCCTCCACTTTCTACAGAGGGGTTCTAGAAGGACAGTAGCAACGGTAACCACAAAACACCTGTGCTGGGGCCGGACCGAGGTCCTCAGTGAGACTGATGGGGAAGCGTGGCTCTTGCACAGATGTGTACTAGCCTCCTGCTCCGTGTTAGGTGTGTGCAAGGCTCTGGGTTTCTAGCTGATCCAAAGGGTACGTGGCTTCATTCATTCATTCCATCATTCAGTAGGTATTGTCTTCTTGGTAGATGCATCAGTGAACACGCTAGTCCTCTGTCCTTGTGGAGTGTATATTCTCAAGGGGTAAACAGGTGATGAACAAGAAGAATAATGGATCACCTGGGTGTTGGAAGTTAATGCCTAGAGAGGAAAAGTGGACCAGAGGATGGGGGTCGGGGTGCTGGGTGCAGCTGCAGCTCTAATGGTGGGTCTGGGTTCTCTCCTGAGAAAATGAGGTCTGAGGGAAGATTTGACAGGGCTGAGGCTGGCCAGGTGGGATCTTGGGGATGAAGTATGATCAGGAGGGACTGAAAGCTTTGCCTCTGCTGCTGAAGCAGATCTGAGCTGGAATTCCATGTTTCATCCCTTACTTCCCAGATGACCTCTGCCCATGGCCGTGCCTCTTTTATTTTTCTGTATCTTCATCTCCATAATGGAGGTGATAGTACTTTTTTTTTTAATTATTGATTAGAGAGAGAGACAAATATCGACTTGTTGTACTTACTTATGCATTTATTGGTTGATTTTTTTTATGTGCCCTGACCAGGGATCAAACCAGTAACCTTAGCATATCAGGACAATGCTCTAGCCAACTGAGCTACCTGGCAGGGTGGGATGGTAGTACTTTAAATTGTTAAGTTAGTTGATGTTTGTAAAGTTCCTGGCATATACTAGTAGTGAGAGCTAAGATGATGATGATGATGGTGGTGGTGGCGGTGGTGGTGGTGGTGGTGAGGAGGAGGAGGAGGAGGAGGAGGAAAGAAGGGAACTCATAAACCAATGAGGGTGGAGAAGTAAGAGAGAAGCAGAACGGCACTGACCACTTGTTAAGAGATATACTAGGTGGTAGAATGTAGTCCAAGATCCCGAGAGAGCTTCACAGAGGAGCCAGTCCACCTCGTTAAATAGGCTTGCAGGAGTGGGCGGAGGTGTATGCCGGCATCGGCGGGAGATGATGTTGGCTTGGGTTGTTGTCATGACAGTGGAGGTGAAGTAGAGGAGGCAGAAGCTCATTGGGGATACTTCCTAAAAATATGTTCGGCATCTGAATACAACCCAGTGGTCCATTTGTCCAGGTGTTTCTTATAAGAACACACAGATTTACTTTAGTCTTTTGCTACACATAGTTAAATTTTGAGGTAGACTGATACAGTCAAACATAATTGAAAATTAAACACTTAAAATAATCATAAAACATTGTAAGAGTAGACATTCAAGATAGATTTTATCTGTCAAAGCTGCTCGAATTTTTCTCTGAGCTTCCTGTCAGCAAGAGCAAAATGAGAAACGTATTGGGTTATATTTATAGTCTATACTGCATGGAGAGAAGGAACAGAATGTTCATCTGCAAGAGGGAGCATTGCACAAGCACCGAACTCTGAGAGGGAATCAGTCACTCGCATTCATATTCAAGGCATGTTATCACAGAAAAGCAATGTCTTCCACAAAAGGATGGCTTACGCTGACATATTTTGCCCTCATCTGCTATCCATGCTGAGGTCATGGTGTTAAAGCTTAACTTAGTTGATGCAGTTTCATGCGGAGAGATAACATAATGTGGTCCAGGTGCCTGTCTTTCTAACTTAATACAAAACTAGAGCTTAGAGAATCCCAAGAAATGGATGACTCATATGCCCATTAGATTATCTATCTCAGATATTAGATTTCTCAGATGAGCTTCTAGAAGTAGGAGCTGGATTTCAGTCAACTCGTGGCTGGACTCTGGTGGATGCCAGCCTCTGTGTCGTTGCCTGAAGTGGAAAACTACGGGCTTGCAAAATTCCCAGGGCTCAGGGAGTCTGCATTTTCCCCGGGAGCCAAGAACCTGACAGCGTGATCTTCATTCTTACTGATCTTAAGAAAGGGCCATGGTGGTCCATTATGCAGAAAGCAGGTGCTGGGGATCTCAAAAACCTGGTCTGAACCCATTTCTGCACTAACATGTTATTTGATGAGGGGCAAGTGGTTTGCCTCTTGCAGATTCAATATCCTCATTTATAACATTGGGTAAAAGTGGGCATCTTAGGGGACTATTGGGAGGATTAAGTGATAGATCTGGTGTCAAGTAACTAAGACAGTGCTTAGAACAAAGGCACTTAGTACACTGTAGATATTACCATTTTAATTGAAAACTGAAAGTAAGTGATGTCACTGTTTTGCTGAAACTTAAACAATCTCAGAATATTATCACAGCCCAAGGTGCACATTTCTAAATGCAAAAGTATGCAAGAACTAAGTCTGTATTCTTGGGATTTGCAGGGGGAAAGGGGCTTGGAGGAGGGAATAGCATCACATACCACAGTGAAAACTTCTTATCTTAGTTCAGGTAGCCTAGGACAGAGCCTGAGAGAGGATTCTTGTTAGGAGATGTACCAGGAGAGTCTTTTCTGGACAAGGGGAGTGAAGAAGGTAAGGAAAATGAAATATTAGGACAGGAAGTAGATTCAGGCAGAATCTAGTCTCAGACTGATTTCATGGTAGACTCTACAGCAAGAATATTCCCACTATTTTGGTCCCATCTTAAGGCAAGTAGGCTAAGCTTCTTGTACCCCATGCCCCTGGCTCAGGTTGGCCTCCCAGAGTGGAAGAGGGTAGGTATCAACTCCTAGATGAAGGGGTTTTGATTTGGAAAAGTGGGATGAGTGAGTTGTTGTCAGCCAACACCCCAGCATCTGGGGCTGATGCTCCGGCCGGTCAAGGAGGCCTTGGCGATGCATCAACGGCATCCTGTCTTCCTAAGCATCACCTGTCTCCTTTTCATCAGCTGCCCAGCGCTCTCTCCTGCTCGCTACAATCCTCCTTTGCAATCTCCCTTACTCCTTTTAAGTCAAAAGTGTCCTCACTCCTCCTCCACCCCTTAAGCCTACCCACCCTGCTTTTAACAATAGAACACTTACTCCATTCTGCCTTCTTCCCTTTGCATCCTTATCCAGTCTCCTTCAAGGCTCTTAGATATGGAAACTTTAATATTTCATATTCCTGTCATTGCTATCTCCTGGAAACATGTGGGAAGGATCAATGTTATTCTCAAAAACCCACTTTGAATCTGTAAGAGCTCAGGGGAAAATGTGCAGTAGCCACCCTCGGGGTTTGCTCCACTGAAGGGAAAGGAGAAACTGCTACGATACACCTCAGCACCCGACAGAGCACCCAGCCTCAGTGGGGCCTCTCTTGGCCAAGATAAGGGGAACAAACCCTCCCATCTCCACCACATGTTTCTCAGAAGACTATTCAGTTTGGAAGACTCAATGGGTGTCCCCCAACTTTTTTTGTTTGTTTTTTTCAGGCTGGTCATAGCCATATGTCAGAGCATATCGCCAGAAAGCCCGTAAATGCCCTTTATTGCAGTTGTAACTCCTGTCTGTGCATACTGGTTTCATTCTGTCATGCTACAGGCTTGAGCTCTGCAGCTCCAAATGTTTTTTTTTCCAGTTCCCCAAAAGGGCAGGAATTTAGGAAACAGCCTCTGTGTATTAGAGAGCGAGGTTCTAGCTATGCTACCACTACTGGAGAGGCAGGCACAGGCTGACTCATGGCCATTCACAAAGTCAATCACACCTCTAATTCATCCTGGCCTAGAGAATGATTCTGGGGCCAGAGTCGATTGTCCTGTTTGACCTCCCTGAGGAGTGAGGAAAAGAATAGCAAAAGAATAGCCAACAGGGGCAGGTACTTTCTGGGGCACGTACACATTAAGTTGTATTTCATCCTCTCCACAGTGTATGTAGGTTCTATTCTAAGTGCCATTTTCAAATAAATTGAGGCACAGAAAGGCTCTTCCATAAAGACATTGGACTGAGCTTGGCAGAACATTATCTAAGCTCATAATCATACCTTTTTTGGACTGTTCATTGATTAGGATCTAAGTTCTCCAGATTTTGTGGGTAGGGATAGGGTGGAGGTAGAATGTTCTCTTGTTTTGTTACTGTGGTGCACTCAGAACCTAACACAATGATACACTTATAAGTGGACACTCAGTAGATTCATTGCTTCATGAATGAATGCATGCAGTGGTGAATGAAGAGAGTGGAGGAGATTATAGGATATGCTTTCCAGGTGGAGAGAATAGCATGTGCCAAATTGGGGGACAGGGGGGAGAGAGAGAGAGAGAGAGAGAGAGAGAGAGAGGGAGAGAGAGAGAGAGAGAGAGATCCCCAAACAACTGCATTTCTGCAAAGAGATGTATTTCAGTAGCTGTGAGTGAAGAGGTGGAGATCTATTTCCTCCTCAGCCCTTTGGCCCCTCATCCCACCCTCCCTGCTCTGGCCTCATACAGCCAGTTCCTCATCCATATGCTCCCCGGCCATCCCTCCAGCCCAGCAATCCATTTCTGTCCTTTTAAGAAGTTAATAGGACAAAAACAAATCACCACTCTCCAGCAAGTCAGGGATCTGGCGGTCAGCTCCAAGAAGGACGTGGGAGGCGTGGGCAGTGCCAGGAATGCCAAATCAGTCTCCTCTCCCTGGAAGAAACCACAACCCCCACCAATGCCTCCAGGAAGCTGCAGGAGCCCTCTCCAGGCCCTTGGGTCCCAGTTCCCCAAAGCCAAGTCCAAGCAGCTTGGATTACCTGGTGGAATTAATGACAGAGAAGTCTTTCCCCTGAGGCATTAAGACAGTGCCACAGTTCCAGTGGGAGGCACATGAGGTGCCTTTGGCCCTAGAAATGCCTGCCTCCTCCCCTTTATTCCAGGTAACAAGCCCTTCTTCTGTCTCCTGTGCCTGGTGTCACTGACACACATCGATTAAGTTTCACATCTAGGCTCGCCCTCAGTAACATTTGCCTCCCTGGACCCTCTCAATCCATAATGTCCTGATGGCTGTGCATGGGGCTATTTTTCTCATCAGTCCTCCTCTCCATTCTCATGGTTTTAGACAGGATCCTAATTATTGGTCTTCTGAACAGTTTTAGGCTATGGCAGTCTGATTCTCTCACCTCCAGGGTCCCCGATTGGAATTCATCATGCACTCTGCACCTGGAATGGCTTTCCAGAACTGAATTAGGGTGGCTTGTGACCTAAGGGCTGCTGCAGCAACTCTTAGCGCAGCATTCAAGGCTCTCCGTTGGCTGATCTCAGTTTATATGTTCAGATGGCTTGTTCCTAGTTACCCTTCTCACCTGTGCAGTCCGATATGGTAGCCATTAGCCACGTGTGACTATTACATTGAAATGTAAAGTAATTAAAGTTAAATAAAATTAGAAATTCAGTTTCTCAGTCACAACAGCCCATTTCAAGTACTCAGTGACCATGTGGAGCTGATGGTAACCATATGGGACAGTAGGACTGGACATTTCTATCCCCACAGAAATGTTTGTTGGGCACAAAGAGACCCCCAGGACCTGGTGATTGCCTCCCAGCTCTGTTCACATGGATTCTTAAACTTGTAGAGTCGATGTTACTGTTCACCTTGCCCTTGACTTTAGGGTTCTCCTAACATATGAGTTATCCTAAACTCCCCCACCCTTAACACACATGTGTGCACCCCTTGCCAGCCCCATGGTTGGACTTGTCTGAACTGACTTACTTCCCGTGCCATGGGTGTGTGTATGTAGTGTGTGTACTTGGGGTGGGGGGTGGGCAGGTATATTTTTACTGGAAAATGTAAACAAATACCATCCAACTTTACCTCAGTAGGTCCCCCCTATCAACACATGACATCATAATCTCCACCTCATGTCTTTGTTCTTATTATTTCCTGATGCCTTTTATCCCCCTGTCCTTGTTCATGGCCCAGCATTGCTGTATCTTCCTCTGAGATGTCCCCTGCCTACTCTGCCCTTCCAGGTGTTTCTGTAGCATTCACCCCGCATCCCACAAGACATGGTTTGTTAGATGCTGAGTCACATAAGGGGCATTTATTAGACATACTATATATGCTTCTTCATCTTTTCTAGTCCGTGAGACAGCCAGAGCTTACTTGGACAGAGGTGGGTGATAAACAGGTAGAAAAGAGGAGTGGGCGGGCTGACCCAAATACTGTCTATTTCAACAGTGGAAGTGTATCCACTCCCATTTACCTGTAAGACCTCCGAGGCTCAAAAAGTAGAGCTGACTATCCCAAGTCACCCTCTAATAGTGAACTGTGTACTCAAACCCAGGTGTCTGACCTCATTCATCACTGTCCGCCCCCTCCCCTCCTCAAACCCCACTACCTATCAGATCCAGGACAACTTAGACATTTCTCTGTCCCCCAGGAAGGACGAGCCCTCCTGAATTCACCAGGTCTCATTGCCAGGGACTGTAGGAAAGCAAATTTGGGGGCCTTGGGTGATGCAAGCCTTCCATGTGTTCCCTGGAGCTGGAACGCTCTCCCCTTGCTGGGGGAAGCTGGTGGAGGCATGTTCTGCTCTAAGCTGGGTATATGTCACCTTTGGGCAAAAGATGAGCTAATAGAATTGAGACGAATGTAATTGGCAGAAGGTCAGCAAGGGAACCATATGTGTCTGGAGCTTCCCGAAAAGGCCAGTGTGTTTCCTGCTCCCCTGTCTCGTGATTAGTATGCAGGTGAGGCAGATGGGCCTCTGCAGAGTAATTGGATCACCCAGAGATCGGCAGTGCCTGGTGTATGTACAAAGCCTCAACAGTGATTAGATCCTGCCCGCTCATCTCGGCAAGCCTTGAAATTCTTCCCACTGTGAAAAACTAATTTTCTGTGGGAATTTATTAAATAAGAAATCTGCATGCCACTTTACCTTGTGAGCCCAGCCAGCGGAATACAAAGATTTCCCTAGACTTTGATGCATGTTCATAGCAGAGACTCCTCCATCACTTGGGGAGAGGCATTTAGGAGCTAGTGTGTTTCAGGGCGTGTGTATTTGTCACCGTGTTCTCAAGGCAGAAAATATGGGAACCCTCCTCTCCCCCGCCAGCTAAAAGCCTATGATGTGAGAAAATAATTGAAACAAGCGGAGTGCAGGGCGGGGTGGGGATGGGTGTGAAAAGTCAGGCCTTGTGTTCAGACCATGGCATGTTCTCCGTTTTGTGATGGACTGAATTGTGCACCGCTCTCCCAATTCATATATTGAAGTCTAACCCCAACACATCAGAGTGTAACTGTATTTGGAGATAAACTCACTGAAGAGGTAATTGAGTTAAAATAAGACTATTAGGGTGACCCTTATCCAATTTGGCTGGGGTCCTCATAAGAAGAGGAGATTAGGGCACAGATGCATAGAGGCAAGACTATGTGAAGACTCCAGGAGAAGACAGCCGTCCACAAGCCAAGGAGGGAGGCCTCAGAAAGAGCCAGCCCCGCTGCCACCTTGACCCTCAGACTTCTGGCTGCAGAGCTGGGAAAAAGTCAGTCTTGTTTATGCCACCTCATCTGTGTGGTACTTTGTTATGGCTGCCCCAGAAATACACACAAATACATACCTGAAATGCCTCTTCCAAAGCCTTCCTCATGTCTCTGCTTGGAATCAGTCATCCCCCCTGAATAAAGAAAAATGGGCTTCATCTCTGCGTCAGCTCCTTTGATGGGAAGCAGCCCCCTGTGGCCCTGCCCTGGGATGAAATGCTGGGCTGGATCCAGACTGGGGAGAATGCTGTGCACATGTCCAAGCCCTGCTTAATGTGCCTTGGCGGACACCTAACACTAAATTAGAATTTTCCTTAAGAGGCATGATATGGGTTGCATTCTGTCCCACTCAAATCCACATGCTTCAGCCCTAACCTCAGTACTTCTGTAAGGCTTAGTTTGGGAACAGGATCTATGCAGATGTAATTAGTTCAGATGAGGTCATACTGGAGTAGAGTGGGCCCTCATCCTATATGACTGGTGTCCATATAAAAGAGGAAATGTGGGCACAGACACACATGGGAGAATGCCATGTGAAGCCATGTGAAGAAGAAGGTGGAGGTCAGGGCAATGCTTCTGTAAGGAACTTCTGACTGTGGGCAAACTTCCAGGATCAAGAGAGAGCCTGGGATAGGAGTCTGGAACCCAGCCCTCGGAACCCAACCCTATCTGCATCTTCATCTAAGACATCTGAACTCCAGCACCGTGACATGATCAGTTTCTGTTGTTTAAGTCACCTGTCCTTGGTATTTTGTCAGGGCATCCCTGGGAAACTAACACAAGGACGAAGGTCATTTTTTCATGGGGACAGCCCAGGACTGGGAGTGTGGATGCCTGGATCTGGTGTGGGCCTCTTCTGAGTTGGGCATGGAAGCAGGTGGGTGTCTGAGGGGGTAGGCTCTGAGATGACTAGTGTGCACAAGAGGTTTATGAGAAAGGTCTCTTGGGTTGACACCTGCAGGAGGGAAGAGAGCAAAGCAGGGCTTAGGCAGAGAGAGAAGCTGGGCTGCAACCCCATCAACAGAAGTCTATGCTGAGCCCACTCAGAGCTCCCATCTGAAAAGTTGACTGGCCATTCAGACTTGCTTCACATGGGATGGAAAAGCCCGGTCTTTATATCTGAGCTACCCAGGAAGAAGGCATGAGCATCAACAAGGCAGTTCCCTTCAGCTGTGAGGGCTGAGAGGGGAAGATTTTCTGCTGCCTGCACTCCCAGAGCTGGGGGAACAAATCCTTGATTCCTGAAGGGGGCCTGGTGGCTCACTACAGCATCTACCATAAGGCCTGACCTTGGTCAGATCTCTGGAGAAGAAAATGCTTTGTCCTCTACAAATGGTAAGCCTGGGTAGGTATGCGGAATTATATGCTATCCAAAGATGCTTTCCTAAGTTTGAGGGTTATTTGACTCACTTGGGAAGGATGGGAGTTCCCCCACTGGTGGTTAGAACAGAAGCTATATGCCTCCCAGAGACATTATGGAAGTGAGTGGGGCTGGGGGATGCCTGCTTTTGGTGGATAATTTTTATAATCCCTCAAAACTTGGACACTTTGCAGGTTATGGACCTGTAGTGGCTTCAAGGCAACATAAAATGACCCAGTGATTTATGTGAGAAAACATCATATAGTTAAAAGAGGGTGAGATTTGGAATTGAGACACTGGAGTGAGTTCCCATCCTGCCTGGCATGCTGTGCATGACCTTGAGCCAGGATCTTCCAGATTAAATGTCTCCGTCTCCCTACATGTCAGGAGAAGAGGTTGCATCCTCTCTTTCAGTGGGCTAGGACTTATGGAGATCAGGAACTTGCTTTGTTCCTACTGCATGATTTTGCACCACCCACATGTCCAGCACATGAGGACTCATTTAATCCTCCAACAAGCCCATCAGGTGGGACTCGTTCCACTTGGGGAAATAGCATGAGTTGGGCAGTAACTGGTTAACTCGGATCTGAACTCAGGAGGACTTATTCTTAGTTACTCTATAACTAAGGACTTGAAACTATGGCAGAACTCTCCAGAATTTTAGTTTCCATTTGAACCTCTGCAAACCCCTCCCCTTCTCCAGGTCTGTTTGGTGTGTTCAGTTGCTGGAGGGTGGCTGCTGTGGGTGGCTCACTTACCAAGGATGGGATAAAGATAGGGAGAAAATTCAGCCCTGGTAAGACATCAGAGCACCAAAATCATCTGTGACATGTTTCTTATCTCCCACTGACCCCTTGAAAAACAACCTGACCACAGGGTGTTCATGAAGCCTTTCTGCTAGCAGTGGGGAATGCTCTGCAAGCACTTGGAATTAAAGAGAAGAGAGTTGGTGGAGGCCTCTATGCTTTAATAATCTCCAGGGAGAAGCTCCACTTGGCATCACATACAGTGGGGCACCATTTTTACTACCCAGCTACATAGTACTTCCCAATTCAGTGATGCATGGTCTAGATTCTAGAAGGAGCCAAAGTCTTCTTGACTGGAAGTCATCCCTCAGAACACTTAACGGTGGGTCATTTTGTCCATCCCTCTGCCTACAAGCAGAGGAATGGCAACTAAGAGAGTCTTTTCTGAGCACCAGCAGGAGAGGGGCCTTGCAGAGTAGATTCAGGGGGCCTGGAGTCTGGTGAATGGATTTGAGATGACAACCCTGAGTTGGGGCTGGGCTATCAGAGGAAGGAGAGGAGCTGTCCAGGGTCCCTTGCTGCTCAGTGGAAGAGAGGGCCGGTCAGCCTCTGAGTTTGTCCCTCTGTCAGTGCCCTGCTCTTGTCCTTACCATTGGGATGCACAATGTCACATCCTTCAGCTAGAAGCATCTACACCTCTGCCTCAGAATTTCCTTCTTTCTCTCTTTCTCTTTTCTTTTTCCTCCCTTTGGAGCCATTTGAGTTCCCTTGTGAGCAGAGCAGGCTGGAAGTGCTGGTAAATTAACTCCCTCTGGAAGTCTCCCTTTTCCATGACAGATGGAAGTTGGTACACAAATACCCTAGATCCCATGCCCTTTGGGTGGGATAACTATGACCTTGGCTCCCAGGGTTTCCCAGGGAGGTCAAGCTCCAATCACCCACAGTGTATTCTGCCTAATAATGTAAGTCATGCCTCCTTTCCCACCTCCTGTACCTGGAATCACCTCCTGAATAAACTGACATGCTTATATCTTTGACTTATGATTTGCTTCTAGGAGAACAAAAGCTAAAAAGGCCACCATTTGACTGACTCTGTTAGAGTCCAGGTAGTTGACAGAAAGGAGTCTTATAATTTGTGCTGGATGGCGCCACCCTGTTCTCTGAACTCCACTATCTGCTTCCACCCCCAGGAAGTACTTGCATCTTCTGTGTTGACCTTGGAGTTATCGCTGATGAGGATTTTTGCTGGCTACTTGTGGAAGATCTGAGGCACTGAAGTTCCTGTTCCTCTTATCTTGTGCCACAGCCTTATCTTTAGAGACCTCTGTTGTGGCGATAAGCATGGCTTCCCTGGGGTACTATCCTAGTCTCTCACTCTAGCCCCACAGCATGTGCCTGTGTTTATTTTCTTCCCTAAGAAGGTCAGACAGCAGAGGAGCTGGTGAGCTTCTGGAGCCTTCAGTACACCTGTCACTTCACTGTGTGCTTAATCCCATTTGGGTCTTCTGAGGGAGGTCTGAGGCATCCTCTTGGGGAGAAGCTCCAATGCAAGGAAAACCTTTACAATAAGCACCCACCTCCTCCTCCATCCTTACCTCCCCAGTCAAGTGCTACCTAGGGTAGATATTGGTGGAAAGAACAAGCATTTTAAGGTCAGAGCTCCAGATCCATCTGTTATTTGCTGACTTCATGGCTTTGGCTAAATTACTTAGCCTCAGTATTCTCATCTATGTAATGGGCATGCTGACAGTTACCTCTTAGGTTATTATAGTTGTTAAATGAGGCAAGGCACATCGGTTTCCTGGAACACTGCTTAGCCTGTAGTAAGTGCATGATCAACATTAGCCATTGCTTTCTCTGTGTCCATTGATGCACATGCATTTTGCCCCTCCTGGGGAGGAGTTGACCAGATGTCAACTTTGCACTAATCATATTTGGGAATCTCCCCCGAGAACAGTGTGGTCTGGGGACACATTGGAGACATCACTGATTCTCCAGCTCCTCCTCTCTCACCCCAGTCCCCTTAAAGTCACAAATTTGCAGGAGGAAGATTCACCACAGTTGAAGGATTTTCATGACAAAGTCATTTTCTGCTGCTGACCTCTTGTTTTGTGCAAAAAAACTTGGCGGGTATCTGGCAACATATCAGCCACAACCCAGATAAAAGCATAATTATTTCCTATGTGCTTGCTGGGGTTCTCAAATCAGTGTAGTAATTTAAGCATGACTCTTGGAGGCTTACACAATGATGTTACGATTAGTTTTATCTCCTTTGTTAAGGAAAAATAATTACAGTGAAATAATTAGAGGCGACAGAGTTGACACGAGATTAGGAGAGCTGGCTTGGCAATGCAATTGAAGTTCTAATGAGGAAAAAGTTTAACAAAGAAATAAGTCCACAGGGAAAGTGTCAGGGGACAGTGGCCAGTCCTGGCCTCAGAACTCAGAGACACAGGGGAAGCAGGTTGCTCGCTCATTGGCCAGCTTCATAAGGAATAAACCAATGAGGAAGAGCACTCTACTTGGTGTCATCAGACCAAGTCTAAGTTCAGACTCTAGCACTGGCTGCCAAGAGTGTGCTCTTAGACAAGTCCCTCAACATTTCTGAGCTAAATTCAGCTATGTACTGGCTGATCTATCTTTGTCTAGAATGAGCTTCATGAAGGTATTATAAGGATGTGAGTGTTCTAGCTTAATAAGCAGGAAAGCACACACATGCACATGCTCACCATCTGTGTGTCCCTGTTATTTATTTACTGCCCCCCCCCCCACTTCACCCCATGTGTGAGGTTGTTTGAAATTATGCAGGTGTGTGATCAGGTCCTTGCTCAAGAGTTACCTGAATCTTCTGATAACTCAGCCCAAATTCCAAGGTTTCTGCATCTGACCTTTGTGAATAGCGCAACGAAAGATAAAAATCACACCTAGCATTGTGTTAGCACCTACCATATCTGGGCACCCTGCTAAGCACTTTGAGTGTGTTAACTATTTTTACACCAGTACTAAGAGGTGGACAAGGCAGATTCTGTCATTCCCCCTCTTTTCATGGGGAAACCATGGTTAAGAGATGATAAGATACTTATGTAGCTGTTCTTTGCAACTGACTTTGTGTTTTTATGACTCAGAGGTGGAAGCATTAATTCCCCATTTTAATGAGGTCCCTGTTGTCTCCTCATTTGGTAATGGAGGCCAGGAGGAAAGGAAGTCATGGGCCTCAACCACGCAAGAAGAATGTGGGAAACTATCTTCATGATGTATTAACAGTGCCTAGATGTCATCCATGTTATTAGTTATCTACTACTGTAACCAATTATCCCAATGTTTGGTGACAATAGAGCAGTAAATAAATGAGCAAGTTGTTTATTATCTTAAAATTATTATGAGTCAAGAATCTGGGAGCAGATTAGCTGTGTGCCCCTGGCTTGAGGTTTCTCACAAAGTTTCTGTCAGGCTGTCAGTTAGGGCTGCAGTCTCATCTGAAGGCTGGACTGCAGCAGAAGGATCCACTTCCAGGTTCAGTCCTGCAACTGTCGGCAGACCTCAGAAGACTCCCTCTAAGCTCACTCTTGTGGCTGTTGGTCAGCCACCCTCATAATGTGGACCTCTCTCTATGTAGTTTGCTTGAGTCCTCAAAACATGGCAGCTTCGGGGAGGGGAGGTAGGGAGAAAGAGATAGAGAGAGAGGTTAAGAACAAGAGGATTCCAAAGTTGGAAGCCACAGGCTTTTTATAACATACTATAGAAGTGACACACCATCACTTTTACTGAATTCCATTCATTTTTAGTGAGTCATTAGGCTAAGTCCTCAATTCAGGGGAGAAGATTACTCAAGAATATGAACACCAGGATGTGGGAATCATTGAGAGCTTTCTAGAGACTTCTACAACACTACTTTTTACTGCTCACTCTCTCTTTTTTAAGTGTCTAGAATGGAGAGGGACCATTTTACTGCATCCTTCGTGAGTTCACAGATCCTGAGGGGGCAAGATCGTCACTGAGTTGGCTTGTACTTTCCATTTCCATCCATTTGCTTCCATAGTTTGGACAGAGTCAAGGTGACTCAACTGGTTGCTGGAGCTGCCTGAAGCCTTGCAGAGACTAAAATACCACTCAATATTTGTACCTCAGTGATGCCCATTTATTCAGTTAACATATAATTGAATGCCTACGTGTTCCTTAGGGGAGGAGAAAGAGAGTGCAGAAGATCAGCAAGGTCCCCTGCCTGCATGGAGTTCACATTCTAGTGGGGACGACTGGTAATAAAACAGTAAAGAAATAAGCAATATGTATAATTTTAGATTGCACTAAGTGTTATAAGAGAAATAAATAGAGAATAACAGGGAATGAATTCTAGTAGGTGATCAGAGAAGTTCAGGAAGATAACAAATGCATGTTACTGTCATATTTCCCCCCTCCCCCCCCCCCCCGCTCCAATGTCATCATATTCAAATCCATGATGACCCACTGGGGATGGTGCTCCTTACTGCCAGTCAGCGCACTGCCCCGTGAACCACACACAATGTCCCTGGCAGGAGTTGTCTCACTTATCTCCCCAGCCTTCAAAGCAGCTGATAATGCCCGACCCCTGGTAGATGTGAGATTAGAGGGTTTTATGCTCTATCTCAAGTACACATGGAAGCATTGGACAGCTGGGAGCAGGAAACTGTGTCTAATAACTGTGCCGTGTCTGAACTGGCTCTCTGATCACTGGGCAATCAGCACAGATGAAAGAACTACTTTTTCTTCATCACCATAGAAGGTTAGGTGACTTTCTCCCCAACAGCCCTGATCGTTCCTAATTCCCCTTTCTTTGCAGGGGGATGCCATTCTCCTGGTTTCTATGTTCCTGGCTCATTTTCTCTCTCATTTCTTTCTCTTCTTCCTTTCCCCAGCTCTTCACTCACAGAAGAAGCTCAAAGTCTTGGGGGAAAGGCCTCTACTTGACCATGAGTTCTATCTAAATTAGACTGATTACCACCAGTCTTATGCTTTGTAGGGGCTTGGGCTGTCCCTTTCCCTTTGTAACTCAGAAGTGCTGAATCCCCCACCACACCCTGGCCTTGGAACCAATTTCTGAGGAAAGAGAGGATGTTCTCCCACAAGGAAGACATAATTCTCATTTTCCCTTCTCATAAGCTCCACAAGTGGTTGGCAGGTGAGAAAGCTGCCAGGTCAGCACCAGTCCTCCATGCTAAGCTGCTTATTGCTGCCTCCATGGGGCCACTGCTTTATTAGCTTAACTTCTGGTAGGCACAGCGCCTGGACTGAGCTGGGAGAGAGTAGGAACGACATCCTCTTAGCCTAGAGAGAAAACTCTCGCACTGCTGGGGGAAGAAGGCTTACCTTGCCTGGCAGCAGAAATCCATTGCCCCAGTAGGATATGAGGGGCCCACAGTAACCTCTGGATGGCACTGGGGGCATATAGGTGGGCCCTGCTTTCTCCTCTTCCCCCCCACCCCCGCCCTGGCTCCCCTAGAGCTGGGAATAGTGTCAGTACAGAAGTGAGTGTGCCCCTGCTCCGTGCAGCCATCGTCTCCCAATTGGATACCTGTCCAACTTCCCCCTTGCATTCCCACCTGGTCCCTCAAATGTACTTCCTAATCTATACGGAAAGTGTAGTCAGAATGATCTGGAGAGACACTTCCCTATTAAAATGACTTCCCATTGCATGGTCCAGCCCTTGTTCTCGCTAACTGACCCCCCCCCCGCCCCCTACCTTTCTCAGGATCTCCTCCTCTCTCCCTCCCTCTCTTCCAGCTGCATTAACTTCCAATTGCTTGGATAGGTCCCTCTTCATTGCACCTTCTCTTCATCCTGCCTGTTAACACTCCCCTCACCTCACAGACTCTCCTCCTCAGCTGCCAGAGCTCAGCCTGATCACCACCCATTAAGGAGGCCGTCCTTGACCAGGTCACATCCCATGTCCCACTCACTCAGGACAGTCAGCAACAGCCTGCAGCTCTCTGTGTCTCTTACCAAAAGTGAAATGTAATTTTTCTCTCCAGCACTGGGCCATGGGAAACTTGAATCAGAGACCATGCTCACCCAGTTCCACATAGATTATCACCAGGGCCTGGCAGATAATAGGTGGTCAGTTAAAACCAGCTAAATGAATGAACAGGTCATATGCATCCCCCACCTCAACTAAGATTAATACATCAAGTGTATCCATGTAGCCCTTATAATTGCAAATTGAATGAGATGTCTTTTCTGTCTCAGCTTAATGACAGTCAGGGTGTGGGGATCCAATGTGAAATAACAGTGATAAGTGCAATAAATGAGAACAAGGTGAGAAGCAACATCTGGCTCTTCCTCGGATGCCATGCAGGCTTCTCAGGGCAAGTGTCTCTTGTTCAGACTCCCAGGAATGGTGCTTCCACAGGTGCCCAGGGAGGGTGGGGTTCCAAGCAGAGCAAACAGTGGATGCAAAAACCTGTATACATTTTCTCATGCCAGACAGCTGGGGCAGTTTTAAGCTATGGCTTCTCACCAGATACCTGTAGGTACCTAGAAAATTAGTTGAGACATCCATACTTGTCATCTAGACGTGTAGAAATAATATAGTAATTGCCAACTCTTTGATGAAAGTTGGTTACTGCCTATTGCCATGGATTAATTATTAAAACCCTCTACAATATCCCAGGTTGGACAATACATTATGAGGTCACCCTAATGAAAGCCCGAAGCAAAGATCATGGCTTTTCTTCTTAAAGGAGAAGAAATCCACATAATATAGAATTAACTTTTAAAGTATACAATTCCATAATGTTTCATACATTCACAATGTTGTGTACCACCATCTTTATCTAGTTCCAAAACATTTCATCACCCCAAAGGGAAATCCTGTACCTACTAAAGAATTATTCCCTATTTTCCCCTGCCCCAGCCTCTGTTAATCACTAATCTTTGCCTGTCTGTATAGATTTGCCTATTCTAGACATTTCATCTAAATGGAATCATACAAATATATTTGTCCTTTTGTCTCTGGCTTCTTTCATTGAGCATCATGTCTTCAAGGTTCATCCATGTTGTAGCATGAATGAGTCAGCACTTTATTCTTTTTCATAGCATCATTGTAGATAGACCACATTTGCTTATCCATTCACCGGCTATTGAACATTTGAGTTATTTATACTCTTTGGCTGTTATGAAGAGTGAGTCTAGATTTTCAATTCTTTTGGGTATTGCCATGTCCCATGATAATTTGCTAACTTTTTGAGGAACCAATCACAGCTTTGTGACTGTTGCCAGTATGGTCTTGACCTGTCTCCCTTATCCTCATCTCCATGGCCACTCAGGCTGCTCTGTGCCCGGCCCTGGGAGGGAGTGCCCTTCCAGGGGTAACTGAAAGCCCCTGACAGAGCAGGAGGCTGGCCTGGAGAGAGGCAAATGCTCAGGTAAGACCTGCTCCTTGAGACAGGAGATCTTTGCTGGATACTTAATCAGCGTGAGATCAGGAATAAAATGACCTTCACGAGGGCCTTGGTTGAAAACTCTTGCTTAACATTGACATTTTCAAAACTGATTGAAGGGGGCGGGGAGCAGGGGAGGGAGAATGGGTGCACAACAAACTTAGTGGAAAAGCACAAATATTTCCTGCCCGGTGGAGTTGTATATTCATATTGGTAATGGTGGCATGTGAACCTGTTCAATGCAAGAAGAGTGCCTGAGGAGTCTATTCTCCCTTTCCCTGTGTGGTGTTGAGCAGGAGGCACCACAGATAATGGGAATGGTCGGTTCCAACCCACTTTTCATCTCCAATGTGACAGTGGAAACTTAACTTTAGCCCTCCAAATTCCATGCAATTTCATAAATGTTGCTGAGCACTCATTAGGATAATGGTATCACACCATGCATCTCAGAGAGTAGAAAGGTCATAATAAGCAGTAGGGTTTGAGGGTGCTCTGGTCCTGTTCCAGACTTAATTGATTTTCTGGTGGTTTCTGCTGTGACAAGGATCTTCCCCTGTCTCATCCACCCTCTCTAGAAGGCTATCTTTCTTATGGACTCAGATGTTCAGATCCTGTGTGCTTAAAGCCAAATGCCCTATGAGAGGTAAGAAGATAGAAGAAGGGGATGAGGAGAATGTTTGTGGGAGGGGGAGGGGAGGGAGAATCTTATTTGACTTAAAGGACAATGAGGGCATCAATATGAAGTTGATTTTGAGATGGAGCCAATCATGTCTGTTGCTGTTATTCTAAGAAATGAAAGGAATGAAAAAATGGAAAAAGAAGACTAGAAGGAAGGAAGCAAGGAGCCAGCTAAGGCGAGTCCTTGCCCACTCTCTGTTTTCTTTTTCTTTTTTTTAAAAAATATATGTTTATTGATTTCAGAGAGGAAGGGAAAGTGAGTGAGAGATAGAAACATCAATGATGAGAGAGAATCATTGATCATTGATTGGTGCCTCCTGCATGCCACACACTGGGGATTGAGCCCACAACCCCGGCATGTGCCCTGACCAGGGATCAAACCTTGACTTCCTGGTTCATAGGTCCATGCTTAACCACTGAACCACACTGGCCAGGCTCACTCAATGGTCTTGCTGGAGCAGAGACTGCACCCTAAGTTTCTGCCAGATTTAGGGTGGAACAGTCCCCGTTCACCAGGCCTGTCAAGGGCTTCTGAGAGTACACCCTCTCTCCTTGCTGGACACGTGACCCAGGTGAGAGGTGTCTACCTTGCAGAAGCCCCAGCCCGCTCTGCGAAAGCTTCTCTGGCTTAGGCCGTTTCTTTCCATTCCATCAGTAATCATCCCACCTCCACGGAATTTATTTATCTGTTCAGAATTCTCCTTCCCCAGATTTCCATAAACTCCTCCAATCCCATGGCGTATTCAGATGGAAATAAATGGGTTTAATTACTTAAATTTGGAATTCAGGACGATGCCACTCCCTTCCGCATGTGAGCCCAGCCACAGGAGGAAGTGTAAAATATGCAAGCCTCTGAAAGATAGCAACCACTGGGCTTGGCAGACGCGCATGCTGCCTCCTCTCCTGGATGTGCGCCCGAGGAGCTTGGTGGGAGAGATCGCTCCTCTTTCTCCCCTGACTCCTGTGGGGGCCTGTGGACCGAGGACAGACAGGCTCAGCCTGCACTCTCCCCTTGCCTCTTCCTAGAGCCTCCCGCCCCTCCCCTCAACCCCCCAGGCTTGGGAAGGTTTCCACATTAACCTCTCTAGCCCTTGCTGGAGCCTCTGAAAATTCCTCTCAGAACCCAATGATGCATAGGAGTGCTCAGAAAATCTGTAACCAGAGGGGAGACAATGGCTGCTAATGTGCAGTAATGGGGCAGTTTAGGGGAGACTTCCAGGGAAGGGAAATTTACAATTTAAATAAGAAGAATAACAAACTCTAAATTAACAAAAAGGGAGAAGAATGCTATGGCTGTGGTGGGAGTGGGGACGTCCCCTTCCATGTCACGAAGCTGGTCTGAGAGCCTCAAGGATGGCTCAGGGAGAATTTGGGGGACCCTCAGAACAAGGCTGGGAAGGACCCCCCTGAGTGAGAAGGGAGCTGTGGATTGCTGCTGTGTAGCAAGGCCCTGCTAAATGGGTCCCAGCTCAAGCAAACACACAGGGAGGGGTGGGATGGGATGGAAGCATCTACTCTGAAGTCACACCTGAAGTGACACCTGGAGTGATGGGGAATTCACACTCAGCTACTCTGCCTTCAGAGCCAGTTCTTGGCCATCATGCCTTCCTGCATTTTCCTCGGGGAACCCCAGAGCCCTCCCTGGCTTTCCCATCACCCACGAACATCCCGAATGTGTGTCTATCTTCAAGGTCTTTATCCCAGCTTATGACTTGAGTTATTTTCCTCCTTCCCCAGGAGTTTGTTGGTTCTGTAGGTCCCAGGGTTTGGAGAGCAGTGCCTGGCTGATGATTCTTCTTTGCAGGGAATGGAGCACTAGGGCTTTCCTTAGGCAAAACCACCTTGGAGTACCGTAAGTTGGTGCCAGGGGACTTCTCTTTCTCCTTGCATACTCTTGGATCTTCCAGCCAGAAATCTGGGGCTTTCTTGCCCTCTGAGGATGCCCTCCAACACAGACTCCCCCTGGAACTGGTTATTCCCGCAGTCCTGCTGTCCCTCTCTCCACATTCAAACTTGCCTTTCCTAAGTACCTGCCTTCACACCCCTCACCTTGGCAGGCAAACTACCGTTGAGTCAAGGGCTTCCACATAGTCCCTACCACCTGAACCCAATATTACTCACTATAGCCAACAGGTGGAAACAGCCCACATGTACATCAACTAATGAATGGATAAACAACATGTAGTATATCCATGTGGAATATTATCTATACTAATAAAAGGGTAATATGCTAATTAGACTGGATAGACTGATCATCTTCCAGACGTCTTTCCTGACAAAGCCAGGGGTGTGGCCAGCCTGCAAACTGCTAGCAGCCCCTCACCCAGGCTGGTCTACCCCCCCTTAGGGACCCCCATCCCGATCGGGGACCCCCTTCAGGGCAGGCCAGCTGGCCCCCACCCATGCACCAGGCCTCTATCCTATATAATAAAGAGGTAATATGAAAATTGACCATCACTCCAACACACAAGATGGCTGCCCCATATGGTCAAAGATGGCCACCCCCATGTGGACTATAAGATGGCTGCCACAAGATGGCTGGCAGGGGAGGGCAGTTGTGGGCGATCAGGCCAGCAGGGGAGGGCAGTTGAGAGGGACCAGACCTGCAAGGGAGGGCAGTTGGGAGGGACAAGGCCAGCAGGGGAGGGCAGTTAGGGCAACCAGGCTGTCAGGGGAGTGCAGTTGAGGGTGACTAGGCCAGCAGGGGAGGGCATTTAGGGGTGACCAGGCCTGCAGGGGAGGGCAGTTGGGGGGACCAGGCTAGCAAGGGAGGGCAGTTAGGGGCAACCAGACTGGCAAAGGAGTGCAGTTAGGGGTGACTGGTCCAGCAGGGAAGGGCAGTTGGGGGTAACCAGGCCTACAGGGGAGGACAGTTAGGGGTGACCAGGCTGACAGGGGAGGGCATTTAGGGGCAATTGGGCCGGCAGGGGAGCAGTTAGGTGTCAATCAAGCTGGCAGGGGAGTGGTGAAGGGGTGATCAGGCTGGCAGGCAGAAGCCATTAGGGACAATCAGGCAGGCAGGCAGGCGAGCAGTTGGGAGCCAACAGTCCTGGATTGTGAGATTGGGCATAAACGGGCAGTCGGACATCCTTTGAGGGGTCCTAGATTGGAGAGGACACACTTGCCCCCCTCCATGCACAAATTTCGTGCACCGGGTCTCTAGTCTTATATAATAAAAGGGTAATATGCAAATTGACCCCAATGGCGGAATGACCAGAACGATCACTGGACCAGTCACTATGAGGCACATTGATCAACTTTTGGTCCCTTTCCCCTGCAGCAGGCTTCGATCGCCTGATGGCCACCCATGGCAGGGGTGAGGCCGGTGAGCGGGTGGGAACAGCTGATCTTTCTGTCCCTTCTCCTGGCCATCAAGCACCAATCACCTGATGGTGGACAGGAACCGGGGATGGGTGGCGGTGGGAAGCAGGGCCGGCTGCGGGCAGCTGGGGAAGATGGCCCTGATCGCAGGCCAGGCCTAGGGACTGTACCCATGCACGAATTTCATGTGCTAGGCCTCTAGTTCAATCATAAAAAGAAATGAAGCACTGATACATGTTATAACATGGATGAACCTTGAAATCATTATGCTAAGTAGGAAAAGCCTGACATGAAAAGTTACATATTGTATGACTCTATTGATATAAAATGTCCAGAATAGGAAAATTCATAGAGACAGAAATAGATTGGTGATTGTGGAGGCTGGGAGGAAGGGGAAATGGGGTGTGACTGATAATGGGTGGGATTTCCTTTTGGGATGATGAATATGTTCAACAGTTTGAATGTACTAAATGCCAATATATTGCACAGTTTAAAATGGTTAAAATGGTGAATTTTATGTTACGTGTAGGAGAACGAGAGAGAAATAGGGAAATATTGACTTAAGAGCGACACATCAATTGTTGCCTCCTGCTCCACCCCGACTGGGGCCCGGGATCAAACCTGCAATCAAGGTACATGCCCTTGACTGGGAATTGAACTCGTAATTCTTTGATCCATGTGTGGATGCTCTAACCACTAAGCAAAACTGGCCAGGGCCATTTGGAGGTTTTTAATCAGGGTCAGGTGCCACCTCCCTCAGGCGTTTTGGAAATGTATGGTGAAATTTTGGGTTGCTACCTTGACTGGGGCTGTTTTTGGAGTTTAGTTTAGGGGAGAAGGAAATAGGGATGCGGAAAGTACTATAGTGAGCAGCATATACTGACCCCAAACTGTCCATAGCCCATTTAATAAAGGAGATTTGGGTTCTAGTATACCTCTGATTCAATCACTAGTGTGTGACCTTGAATAACTCAAACCTCAGGCTCCTCACTGGTATTTCTGCGGAGCCCGGATCCAGTTGCAGAGCAGCTCCTTCCCCAGCCATATGCCGAGGTCTGCACGAGTTCTCACCCATCCTGCAGATTCCTGAGAATTGCTTTCCCTCTAAAGGGCGTCTATGCATTATTTAAGTTAGAGAAACATTAAGCTAAATGGTAATCTTATTTTTAACAACAATAATATAAAAACAGTTACTGAGTGACTGCTTATTTTGGAAATCCTCAGAGCAACCTCCTAAGTCAAGTATTTTTTATTAGCCCCCATTCTGCAGAGGAGGCATGTGGTAAGCTGGGATGTGAATACATGCAGTTGCTCTATCCTTCAAACTCTTAGCAGCCAAACCAGTGTTCCCAAATTTGGTTTTCCTCCACCTCTTTATTTTTGTGTGGTATTCAGGTACCAGCGTGACTTTTTCCTGTATTTTTATCCTATAGTTCTATTATTCTTGTAATATTTTTACATGGATTCCATTTTAACTGAAATTTACTTGAATTTGAAGCTATTATTTCCCTTAAAATACAGTGAAAACAAAACCAGGTTACTAAATTCTATACAGATTCCTAGAGGGTTCCAAGTGTGAGAGCCTTGAGTTAAAAATATACACATAACAAACAGACTTTTTACTTGATGAATTCCAAAAGATTGACAAAAAATTATAAGTGAAATGGTTTTCTTATTCTAGGCACCAATGGCTTTTGAAGCCATTTATAAATGATCATCTCATCATGACACTTTCCTTAGGTATCTGTGGTGAGACTCACTATACTGTTCTACCTCCAATCATGTTCCTTCCAGTTGTCAGCTGCCAGTGCTCTAACTTCTACCTCATAGCTGCACTGGGCTAAGGCAGGGGTTTCTCAGATCACCACTGCTTGATTTCATTCCAGCAAAAGAAATGTTAAGCCTTACACCTAAAGATATTCTCCAGCGGTTGCCAACCGGTGGTCCGGGGACCATAGATGGTCCATGATGTCCGGAAGGTTGGCGACTGCTAGTTTTCATAGGCATACCCTCATTAAATACCCGACTGCTTGCTGACACAAAATAGGTCTCACTCGGGAAGCCCATCTGCATCACTGCTTCCGGAAGAGAGACTCAACAATGTAACTGAACCCACTTATTTTCAAGACTAAATAATTGAGTCAATGAAATCTAGAGCAAGCTACCAACTTTGCTTCGGGAATGTAAACCTTTATTATTTAAAAGGGTGGAGTTAAGCCTGGCTCAGTTGGTTGAACATCATCTCATGTACCAAAAAATTGCCGGTTGGATTCCTGGTCAGGGCACATACCTAGGTTGCAACTTCAGTCCCCTGTTGGGGCACATATGGGAGGCAACTGATCAATGTTTCTCTTCTTCTTCTCTCTCTCTCTTTTCCTCTCCCTTCTTCTCTCTAAGCATGTCCTCCTATCTGTAAGCATGTCCTTGGGTGAGATTAAAAAATAAAATAAAAGGGCAGGACTGAAGGGACCACAGTTCTGCACCCTGAAACTGTTTTCCTACCCAAGAGGTCCAGACAGAAAAATACATACTTCTGGAGGAAGATCTTGGGATATTCCCCTTAGCTTAATTTTGATTAAATATTGTAAACAAAAGGGCTTCAGGCAGGTGACACATTTTCCACCAGGGAAGCCCTTCCATCAACTATAATGTTGGTCCCTCCCTCTATCACCTGGTTCTTACCTCTCCTCAGACCTTTAGTTACTCTAATTCACCTTCTCATTTTAGACCAGGCCTTTTTAACTTTCTTGTCAAATTTGTCATCTCTAGGATACAATTCCATGTCAAAATGATGATGCTTCAAGGATTCGGCCCATCCCTACTTTAGAAGAATCAGCTAACAGTCTCTCTGTTCTGAAAGCCTTGGATCCCATTCCCTTATCCTTCTTAGATCGGGCAGGAAAAGACTTTCATACCCCACACAGGCAAGGACTACGACCATTGTCAGCAGGAAGCAGTTACTGAAGACATCACCCCTAGAAGAGTTCAGGGAAGAGAGGCTCTGAGTGGGGATTGAGGCAGGATAGTCAGAAGCCAGGAAAATTCCTTGGCAAGTGGAATGGGGAAACTGAGACAGATAGCTGAACTGGCCAAGCAATTTACAGCCAGACAGAGAAGGTCACCAGGGCCAAAAGCCCCAGTGGCTAACAATGGGCAAAACTGTCACCAGACCTTGCCCTCAGGGTGGCCTTTCCTCTCCTGGCACTTCGATGGTCCTGTGGTTTAGACCGCCTGACCTTTCCTCCCAGGAGATAACATCTAAGCCTCATGTGTATTTCAGCTTCAGGCCCAGAAAAGCAACAGAGTGACACCATGGCTGACCTCAGGACCAACTATATTGACTAATGCCCCCTGCCCTGGTGCTGACCAATCAGCAGAGACCACAACTTTGAAAGGACACACCTGGAAAACTGATGACTATTCTATTGAGATCTTCCCCTGGTACCTCCCTAAACTCCCAGCCTTAAAAAACCCTCAAAATAAAGGACCCAGCCTGTGCCCTCCCTCCCTGGAACACACCCTCACCTTCCCCTTGCCCATCTTCTTCTCTCTCAGGTGTTCACCTCTTAAACTCTAAGGGACCCCCACAAGACTTGCAACCAGGGCAGAAATAGGCACCAGCAGCTCATCTTGGGCTAACCCCCTGAAGCTGTCTCCCAGGCCTCTTTTCTCTGACTTTCCAGTAAACTAATAGCAGCCTCACCTTGGCTCACTTCTTTCCCATAATATTTCTAAAGAGCCAAAGCAGCCTCATGCAGTCTCTCTCCTGTTGCCTCTTCTATCCTAAGCCCTTCCTTGGTTCACTGTCCCCAGCTTTAATAAACATACTCTCAAAATCATGTGGACTCATGTTGTAAAATCTTTCCCGTATGAAGTCAAGAACCCACACACTACCTGCTGGCCCTAGGCAGACCCACTCTGGGCCCAGTCCCCACCCAGTAACAGATCCAGGTTCTAAACTCTTACTCCAGTTGCGCTTCAGCCCACTCACAGCAGCCTAGCGCCTCTTTGGCTGGCCTCAATTCCCATTCTACCCACCATTTTGGTTCCACAATTGTCTGGCCAGCTACTTCCCACCCTGGCTTTGGAAGGTTAGAAATCTTTTGTTTTTCCTCCTTTTCAATTACAAAAGCCTGTTTGAACAGACTCTGTGACAGCCCTTGTTCAAACAAGCTTTTGTAATTGAAAACAGAGCTTGCAATGTGGCTGCAGGAATGCTTGCCTCAAAAGGAAGAGATGCAGAGCATGCTGTGATCTGGTCCCCGAGGCCACTTTCAAAGTGTTTAAAGCTTCCTTCCAATTAAAAAAAAAAAAAAAAAGCAAGAAAAATCCTGTTTAAACACCCAGTCCAGACTGTCTAGCTTAGGTAATTGAAAATGGAGATTTTGACCCAGGTATTGCTTTGGATCAAGGGACAGTGGTCTTCTGGGGGAAGGGTGGAGGCAGGACGCTGCCTCTGGCTGGCACTTTCACCCCTCCTCTGAGCCCTCTTGTCATTATACTAAGGGGTCTCTGAGGTTGAATGCATAGGTCTCCCCAGCATATTCAAGTTACAAGTTCAGTCTCTCTCTCTCTCCAAGCATTTGCAAATGCAGTGGCTAAGAGCAATGTTTCTGAAAGGAGAATTGGGTTCAAATTCTGGTTGTGACCTTGGGCAATCATTTAACATTTCTGGGACTCAGCTTCCTCACTCATATACTAGTAACAGCATCACATTAGCATTTGTCCTAGAAGATTGTTTTGAAGATTAAAAGAGGTAATCTACTTAAACTACTGCTTAACCACATTGTGAGGCAAAGGCTCAGTGAGTGTGATGACATTTAGTTATTGTCAATATTAATAACAGTATTAATGGTACTATGATAATTAAGTGAAAGTCTTTATAGTGGTTAAAAAAGGTAGATTTTGGTTTCATATTGGTCTGACTTAACCTCCTGAACTTCTGTTTCTTTGATCTTAAAATGGAAATGATATTAAGTCCTCCCACCCCCAAACACGCTCACTTACTGTATGCCGCATACGGGGATGGGATGTGAATGGGACTAAGTAAGATCAGGCAAAAGGGAATAGAACTAGAAGGTAGGTAGGTAAGTACTAACAAAGTTGTCTGAGAGTCAAGAAAAGTAACTATTAATGAAGCTGGAAGGGTGCTAAGATGTCAAGAACAGGGTGTCATTTGAGCTGAGTACCACATGGATGAGCAGAAGAAGGACACGGATATGCTAGGGAATGGGAGCATCATGAGTGAGGGTAAAAGTCCAGGAATGACAGCATTTCAGTCTGGCTGGAGGATGGGCAGGAGGGGGCTGCACCTGTGAGAGAGAGAGAATGAAAGAGTGAGATCGACAGGCTATGGGACTATCTATGTTAGTCTTTTGATTATAAGGGATAGAAACTCAATATCAAATAGCTTCAAAGAAAGAAGAAGGAATGCCTGGATGGATGGATGGATGGATGGATGGATGGATGGATGGATGGATAAATGAATGAATTTAATGAAAAATAAATAAATTAATTTGCCCAAGCGTGGTCTAGCTTCAGGCTCAGTTTAATCAAAAGTTTCAAATAATATAATTAGGACCCATTTCTCTCTTCTCTCAGGACTGCTCTTCTGAACTGTCTTCATTATTAGGCTTCTCTGGTGACCCCGTTAATTCCAGGAAGATAATCCTATTGCTTATAGCCTCCATGGAAAAGAAAAAATCTCCTTTCTGGTGCCTTACAGCAATCTACCTTGAGCCAGCTTGCATCATTTAACTACCCAGGCACCAAGCACTAAGGTCAGAGGAGAGGGGCGTCTTCAGTTGATCAAATAAACATGACTTGCTCATACTTGTAGCTGGAGATGGGGCCCTTTTCTGGACCACACAGGCTTTAGATGAGAGAACAGTTTGACAGGAAAGGGAAACCAGGGGACTATCAACAGAGAAGGAGACTGGTTTCCAGAAAAACCAACAGGTGACCACGATAGCCTTGCATGCCCAGTTCCATTTTGACTTTCTATGTAGATTATTGGGAGGAAGGGCATGGTGAATTTTTGAGCCAATGAGTCTGAAAAAGAGACTCAAGCCCCAAGATTAACCTGAGGCCATTCAAATGATCTAAGTGGGAGCTTCTAAGATCAAGAGGATTGGGTAAAGGAGATCCAAGTTTTGAGTGGCCTGAAGGTTATGCAACTTGGTACCTTTCCTTGTGGTTGGTAGATGTTTTAATTGGCCCACCGAGATTTCCCACCCCTCTCCAGTACTTGCCCTGCATATTCCTTGGGACTGTGACTGTGATGGATTTTACTGTTATGGTTAGATTGTTGTGTGGCACAATTGACCTTAAGATAGGAAGATAATATGGCTGGGTCTGACCTAACCATGGAGTCCTTTAAAATCAGAGAGTTTTCTCTAACTGGTTGAAGAAGGGGAGCTCATTCAGCAAGAAGGATTTGATGCACTGTTACTGGCTTGAATGGAAGGGGCATGGAGTAGAAATGCAAGAGGTCTATAGGGCTGACAGCTACCCTTAGCTCACAGCCAGCTAGGAAATGGGACCTCAGTCCTATAGCCTCAAAGAACTGAATTCTGCCAATAAGAATGATCTTAGAAACAGATCCTATGCCACCTCCCCCCCTGTGCTTCCATATAAGAGCTCAGCCAGGTCGAGGACACCTTGATTTCTGCCTTGTGAGGCCCTGAGTAGAGACCCAGAGTAGAGATCCCAGCCATACCAGGCCAGACAGAACTGTGAGCGAAAATGGGTATTGGGTGAAGCCCCTAAGTTTGTGGTAATTTGTTACACTGCAATAGAAAACAAGCACACTCTTTAAATGATGATTATAAAATTAGGTGCAAGGGCCCATTCAAGTATAGGGTCCTGAAATTTAAGTTTCATTAGCTTCATGGAAAATCCTCCTTTGGATTCAGGGGTTTCTTTGACGATGTTTCTCTGCATTTTATTTTTCAATTCTCGATGAAACAGGAAACAATTTATAGATGCTTTCCAACCTGACCTCCGGAGTTCAGCTCATGCCTTTTTGGCACCAATCTCCCCAGACCTCCCCACCACCCATCTCCATGATGCTGAAATGCTGCCAAGACATTTGGTCCATTTCCCTAACTGACAAAGAAAAAAATAGTAAAGCTCTCAAAATTATTAGGTAATGATATCACTTTAAAAAGCAACACAATATTTTAACAGCAGGACGCCACTTAGCTGTGGTTTAATAAAATGTAGAAGGCTGGGAGCTGGGGCAGCTGGGGCTGCGTGAGGTGGGGGCAGACAAACAGCTCTGGAAACGACATCAGGAAAATTACTTTTTCTTCAAATGGAAACTTTTCAATTGCTTTCAAATAGCTGGAGCTGATGGAAATAATTTCCTTAGCAAGTTTGCATATGCTGCCTGTGTCTTCTCTGCACGGTGCCGGGAGCTTCATTAATAAAGATTGTTGCGAGGCTCTGATGTTGCCAGGCCCTTGTTATTTAGAAAAGGCACCAAACCAAGTCAAGGGGAGTCAATTGATTACTAAATGCAATGCCTGTTCCCTGTCCCCTAGGCAAATGGAGGCCAGTGGGGGAGCCTCTGTGTGTGTGTGTTTGTATGAGTATGTGTGTGAGTGTGCATTAAGGCAATGAACGGAGCACGGGCAACTCTGAAATTCAGCCCCATCCTCAGCTAGCTTCGAGGGATAACAGAGGCTGTCAGGATCTGATCTCTGCATTTTACTGATGGACAAGCCATAGGAGGGAAGTGAGAAAGCAGGTACAACCACACACACACACACACACACACACACACACACACACACACACACACAACAGAGATTGCCTAACAACCTGGGGGGGCCAAGCCATTGTGTTAGGCCTAGCTGACATTTTTGTGTTTTTAAGACATGCATTAAAAATCAGGCTTGGATTGTCTTCCTCTGGGCCTTCCTGCTCTGAAATGCCATGTGGAATCTTGGGGTGGAGGATGAATGAGTTCAGTGTTTCCCATAATGAGGTCTGGGAACACTGGTGGTTGCAGAGCGGTTTTAGATAGACGTAGCATGGCACAGAACACAGGGAGTCACAGAGAGCCACAGGCTCCTGTTCTCTTTTCCTCTGATTGCTCTGGCCTCCTCAGGAAGAAGGGCTCAGTTTGGTGCCAGTGTGGCTTCCATACCTCTCCAGAGCTCCCAACTTCCTTTGTTACAAAGAAGCCACCAAGCCTTGGAAAGGCACTAGACCTGGCTCACTGTATTTATTGTATCTGTTGTATTTATTTTTATGATCGCCTATTATTTATGGCAAGTGATATCGATTTTGCACTTCCATAAAGCTTCCTTTTAAATGCATTTCTTTACTTTTAATAAAGGGAGTCCATTAAGTCCTAGCCACAGCAATCACACAAGAAGAAAAAATAAAAGATATCTAAACTGGAAAGGAAGAAATAAAACTGTCATTATTTGCAGAAGACATAATACTATATATAGAGAACCCTAAAGATTCCAATAAAAAAAAACCTACTAAAACTGGTAAATAAATTCAGTAAGGTAGCAGGATACAGAATAAATATTTAGAAATCAGTTGTATTTTTATACACCAGTGATGAACTCTCAGAAAGGGAAACTAAGAAAACAAGCCCACTTACAATTGCATCAAAAAATACCTCAGAATAAATTTAACCAAGGAGGTAAAAGACCTGTACTCAGAAAATTATAAGATACCGAAGCAAGGAATTGAAAAACATACAAACAAATGGAAGCATACAATGTGCTCATAGATAGGAAGAATTAACATTATTAAAATGTTCATCCAACCCAAAGTAATCTCTGGATTCAATGCAATTCATATCAAAATACCAATGGCAGATTTAGCAGAACTAGAACAAATAAACCAAATATGTATATGAAACCACAAAAGACTTCTAATAGTGGCAGAAATCTTGAAAAAGAAGAACAAAGTTGGAGGCATCACATTACCTGATATCAAACTATACTTCAAGGCCATAGGAATCCAAGCAGCATGGCACTAGCATAAAAACAGACACATAGATCTATGAAACAGAATAAAGAGCCCAGAAATAAACTCACACCTATATGGTAAATTAATATTTGACAAAGGATGCAAAAACATACAATGGGGTAAAGACAGTCTATTCAATAAATGGTGTTGGGAAAATTGGACAGATATATGCAAACAAAATGAAACTAGACCACCTTCTTCCACCATTCACAAGAATAAACCAGAAGTGGATAAAATACTTAAATGTAAGACTTGAAACCATAAAACTCCTAGAATAAAACACAGGCAGTAAAAATCTCTGACATTTTTCTTAGCAATATTTTTTCTGATATATCTCCTTGGGCAAGGGAAACAAAAGAAAAAATAAATAAAGGGAACTACATCAAACTAGAAAGTTTTTGCACAGCAAAGGAAATCATCAGTGAAACAAAAAGACAACCTACAGAGTGGAAGAAGATATTTGCCAATGACACATCTGATAAGGGGTTAATATCTAAAATATATAAAGAACTTATACAACTCAACACCAAAAAAAAAAACACAAACAAACAAAAAACCCCACAAAAAACACAAATAATGCAATTAAAAATGGGGAGAGGACCTGAATAGACACTTCTCCAAAGAAGACATACAGATGACCAATAGACATATGAAAAGATGCTCAGCATCACTAATCATCATAGAAATGCAAATTAAAACCACAATGAGATGTCACCTCATACCTGCCAGAATGGCTATCATCAAGAAGTCCACAAACAATAAGTGTTGGCAAGGATGTGGAGAAAAGGGAACCCTAGTGCACTGTTGGTGGAAATATAGATTGGTGCAGCCACTGTGGAAAACACTATGGAGGTTCCTAAAAAAATAAAATAAAAAATGGAACTGCTTCATGACTCAGTTATTTCACTTCTGAGTATAGTATATATCTGAAGAAACAAAACACTAATTTGAAAGAATATATATACTCCTATATTCATTGCAGCATTATTTATAATAGACAAGATATGGAAGCAACCCAAGTACCCACCAATAGATGCTTAGATAAAGAAGAAGTGGTACATATATACAATGGAATATTACTCGGCCATAAAAAAGTGTGATAACCTACTACTTGTGACAGCATGGATGGACCTACGGGATATTATGCTAACTGAAATAACTCAGTCAAAGAAAAAATACCATGTGATTTCATTTATGTGTGGAATCTAAACAAAATAAACAAACAAACTTGAAACAGACTCATAGACACAGAGAACAGACTAATGGTTGCCAGAGAGGAGGAGGGTTAGGAGACTGGGTGAAAAGGTGAAGATTAAGAAATACAAATTGGTAGTTACAAAATAGTCATAGGGATGTAAAATACAGCATAGAGAATGCAGTTAATAATCTATATATATAAAAGTCAAGCAACCGGAATGCCAGAATGACCAGTCACTATGACATGCACTGCAGCTGGCCAACCAGCCAGAAGGGAGGAGGCAGACCCTCTCCCCCCCCCCCCCCCCCCGCCCGCTAGCCCTTCTGGATTAGGGGCCAGGCCAGCTGGCCAGCTGGCCAACTGCCCATAGCCTCTCCCCCTGGCCAGCCTGGTCCCCGATTAGTCCCTATGGGGGGAGAGGAGGCCAGACCCCACCCATGCATGAATTCATGCACCAGGCCTCTAGTATTGTAATAAATATGTATAGTGCCAGTGGGTACTGGACATATTGGAGGGAACAGTTTGTAAAGTATATGATTATCTAACCACCATGCTGTATACCTGTAAGTAGTACAAAATAATACTGAATGTAAACTTCAACTGAAAAATAAAATGTTAAAAAAGTAAAAAGGGAGTCCATTTGGGCTTTAGAGTAATGTCAAGGAACATTAACCTAGGGTGTGGCTCTCCTCCAGATCAGGAGACGGAGGCCCCCAGTATAGACATGACCCACCCAAGCATGTGGAAATGCAGTGTTTTAATAGAACATCTGAGGAACAGTAAGGCCAATAGATCAGAAGACAGTGGCCATTAAAAAGATAGTTTGTTACTTAGTTTCCAAAGAGAGAGTGCAGCCCAGACTCTGAGGGATGGGTGGTATAGGGTGGGTGGATGGCTGGCTGGGTTGGCTCTAACTTTTCTTGAAGAGTGTTGAAGAAGTTGGCATGGATTTTAAAATCTGCACACTAGCTGGTGGAGCCTCACTGAGAATTAGAATGTTTAGCACAGGGACATGGGCACAGCTCCGGGTTGCCTGTGCCGTGAGGGTAAAGATTATGGGCTTAGCCATCTAGAAGACTGGTTTTGGAATCCTGATTTGAGAGCTGACTTGCTGTGTGACCCTGGGCAGGTTACTTACCTTCTCTGACCTTCAGTTTATTTGTGAAGTGGGGCAGATGCCCTTTTCTCATAGGATTATTGAATCAATGGGACCAGAACTACCTACATTTAAATTCCTTTGTTTTTCCTTTTCTGCCCTGCTTGCCTCCCCCTTTTCCACACTGATTAGAGTCCCCTGGGGATCATGGAGAAGAGGAAGAAACATTATGAAATATGGAAGTTATGAAGACACTAGAATAACCATTGAGAAGCCGTCTCTGGTTGTGTGACCTTAGGCAAGTCACTTTCTCCTTCTGAATTGCAATAAATGTGCTTATTGAGTTTAGCAGCAAGGACCTAGTTTCCCAGGCATGCCCTAAGAACTTGATGTTCACCTTCTCAGTTAAGCCTCACAACAGCCCTCCAAGGCTGCCAGTAGGAAATCCAGGCTCAGAGCTTTGAAAGGACCCTCCCAAGGTCATCCCCTGGGAAGCAGTGGAGAGATGCAGGCCTAATCCCAGAACAGTGGGGAGATTAAGATGCTGGCTGTGAGGTTGGTGGGATTTTAATGACAGCATGCTTTGGGAAATTATAATTCTTTAAAAATTCCAATCAGCACTCTCAAAAGAGCACCAAAGGCCCCTTTAGGAAGCTATTAAAGTGCCTGCCCCATAGTGGGAGCACCCAGGATAAATCAACATTTCAGCAGAGCGGCTTCTAGGCCAGGAAGTGGGAAAAATGAAATCGCTCAAGTGCAGGGAAGGAGAAATAAGCTCTTTGCTGAAGCCATGGCCGGGTGGGCTGGCATGTGCAGGACTTTGGCTGGAGGCTAAGCTCTTGGTCCCGGCCGGGGACTGGAGACCCATGACTGCCTCTACACATTTGCTGATGTTGTTAAAGGGGATTGGGGCCTGTATCTGTAGTCAGACCACCTGCGTTTGAATCTGAATTCTGCCAATTACCCAAATGACCTTCCAAGTCTATTTCCTCATCTTTACAATCCAAGACCTAATACACTCACCTCTAGGGGGTGTTGTGGGGATTAAATGAGATTAGGCATGCAAAGCTCTGAGCCCCTGGCCTGGCACATGGCCCATCCTCAATATAAAAGCACACACACACAGAAGGTATTTGAATATGATTTTCTTGGTGGTGTGGGCCAAGTCAGAACAGCAGTATAGTTTAAGAAAGTCAAAGGGCTTTGGGTTAAGAAGTGGATAAATATCCCATGAGAGTCGAAATTGTGCTTATTTTACATAGAGTGGTTTCCAGTAAAATGCCTGGTACATAATATGTCCTCCATTAAAACTGGCAGAAGTGGGACCTCCCGGGGCATCCTAGTTAGTTACTGTCATAGAACTGGCAGCAGTTATTGCATCCTTTCTCCTCACAGAGGTGGAAATAAGCCCAGAAAGGTGGAGAACCCTCCCAGGAGCTCACAGCCTCCCGGTGGGTCTCCAGGTGTCCCACTCCCTGCAGAGCCAGAGGGAGCAGGAGCTGTGGCTTGCAAACTGTGGAGAATCCTCTTTTCAGGCTTGGAGCTGCTCCAGAAAACAGTGCATGTGCTGGTGTGCATTGCCTACCCAGTACCAGAGAGCCAGAAACACCCCTTTTCTGGTATTTTTCTAAATTAAATCAGACACTGGAACTTTAGCAATCTGGGTGGAGGAAAATCCCAAATCAATCATGAACAGGGTTCTCTCCTCCAGTCCCCCAGTTTATTTAAGGTCCTAGACCAACTGAGGGCCCAGGAACCCAAGGGTCAGGGGCTCACTGCGCTGCCCTCTTGACTGGGAATCCTCCCGACACCCAATGTCCCTTCTAGTGCTGCTCGTCCACCACCTGGGGGGGCCTGACCCAAGCTCAATATGGGTGGACCCCAAGACTCCTGTCCTCCTCAGACCAGATCAGCACCTCCATAAGCCCACGCCAGGGCTTCCAGGGTAGCTTACGGACCACCTGTCTCAGCATCATCTGCAGTAACTATTTAAAAGTGCAGTTCTCACCAATCCCACTGCAGAGTTCTTACATAGATGTGTCTGTGGATGTGGCCCAGGAATCCACAGTGGACTCCTTAGTTGGTTCTTCTGCACATTAGAGTTGGAGGATCATGGCCCTAAGCTGTCAATGCCGAGGCTGTGGACTCACTTGCTGGAGCAGAGAGAAGGTGGGACCATTTCCTTCTCAAAAGAAAGGCAGCATTTCTCGTCTGGCCACAGGGACTCAGGCCATCTGGGGCCAGGGGAGGAGGGAAGAGGAGGCTGAGAACAAGTACTGTGAGACCCCGAGTCTCCTGGCTCCTCTGTCACTAACCCCCTGGTTCACCTTGGCCAAGGTCTCACCTTCTCTGCACCTTGGTTTATTTATCTGTGAAATGGAGCTAATGAGGCATCCCCAGAAATGTGGGGAGGAGTCCAAGGACGTTAATCTGGGAAGGCTGGATTTGTCAGCAGCATTGTGCCAGGCAAGTTGCAAGTTGTGCCTGAACACGGCCCAGCTATCCTTAGGTTTCCTCCCTCCCTCCCTCCCTCCCTCCCTCCCTCCCTCCCTCCCTCCCTTCCTTCCTTCCTTCCTTCCTCCCTTCTTCCCTCTCTCCCTCCCTCCCTCCCTCCCTTCCTCCTTCCCTTCCTTCCTTTCACCTGTCCATTTGTCCATCTGCCCATCCATCTATCCATTTATCCATTAATCCATTAACATGTGTTGCGTGTCCACTCCATGCCAGACACATGGTCATAATGAGGGACAAGACTTAGTGCTTCTCCTGATGTACAAGGCAGCTCGTGATGAAATGGTCCTGGCGATGCAGGAACAGTTAGGAGATGGGTTCTGAGGAAGAACCGGATGCAGGAGAGTATGTAACAGAGCAGCTCTCATGGGCTGCGCTCCTCCAACTGTGGATGTTCAATTTTATTTGCTCATGTGTGGGAATGAATGAATGGTCAGCAGGGACCGCAGCTGTTGGGGGTTCTGAACAAACTTGGAGCCTCAGGACTTTTGGAGGGCAGGAGAGGCAATAATGGTTAAACATGGCACAAAATTATTTAAACCCCATATGGGACTGTGCCCTGGTCGTCAGCCAGGTCTGTTGGTGTGGCTCCAGCCTGAGGGTGAGGGCGGGGGAGACATCTGAGGACAGAGCAGGGTTTCTCAGGTATCAGCGTGTTCCCATCCCGTAGCTGCATTTCTCAGGGAAGGAAGCAGGGCGTTGGGTTCCGATAGATCTGGATTCAAATCATGATTCGATCCCTTGTGGCTTGTGTGAGCCAAGACTCAGTGTCCACACAGCAAAGCCAGGTGGAGGCGAGGAGGAAATCCATGCTTTCCCAACATTGTCACCCTGAGTGAATGCCATCCTCCCCTCCTTCCCTCTGTTCTTGGCTCCTCTGTGGGGAGACACAAGCTGAATGTGGGTTGCAGTGCTGTGGACAGGCTGCAGGAGCTCCCTGATGGGCCAGCCACCCGATGAGATGTTTCCGGGGTGGGGGTGCACTGATCAAGTTCTCACAGGATCACACGTGGGCTGACCCTGTGCCAGGAGGCAAAGGACTCAGATTAAAGGTTCCTTTGAGGGTCCTGGCTTCCCTCTTGGCCAGCACGGATGAGGACCCACATGTGACTGATGTGTCCAGGATCCTCAGCCCTGGGATTATGGTCAGTTAGGTGGTGGTGACTGGGTGTGGGACAGCTATGTGCTTCCAGGAGGAGGGTCAGGTGGTGGTGACTGGGTGTGGGACAGCCACTGTGTTTGGAGGAGGGAGGTTCCATTGCTTTTGGAGCATTGGCTATGATGGTCAAGGTGTGTGTTTTGACTGGGGCTAATGATGATATCTGTTGAGCTTGGAGCATGCACCAGGCTTCAGGTTAAGAGCTTTATCTGACCAATTTATTCTACTCCTCTGTACCCTCTGAGATGAGTATGGCTCTCATGCACTCTTTTCTTGAAAAACATGTTCTCACTGATTTTTAGAGAGAGGAGAAGGGAGAGGGACAGAGAGATAGAAACATTGATGAGAGAGAAACATCATTGATCGGTTGCCTTCTGTATACCCCCTACTGGGAATCAAATCCACAACCCAGGCATGTGCCCTGACCGGGAATCCAGTGGTGACCTCCTGTTTCATAGGTCAATGCTCAACCACTGAGCAACACTGGCTGGGCAATGATACCCTCTTTATAGAGGAGAAACTGAGGTTGGGAGAGATGAAATAACCCCTGGGTCACAAAGTTAGCGGTAGAGCTGGGATCAGAACACAGCACCCTCTCTGCTACACTTGGCCACCCCATCTCCCCAGGTCTTGCTGAGTTTAGTAGCTACCCAATGATGCTCTAGAATTCACATTCTGGCTCCAGTGTGTCAGGGACCCTCACTCGCCAGTCTGTGAAAGTCTTCCTCTGAGTCAGTCGTCCTGAGCCCTTCTGATGATGTGTCTGACACGGGGCCCTGTGTGCCACAGGCCAGAGTGGGTGAAGGTCCCGGGATCCTGCCCTCAAGTGTAGTCCAGGAGCACAGACTGCCCACCGGGGTCCCCTCTGGGGCTGGACAGGGAGGGAGCTGCTTTGTTTGCAGTAGGAAGCAGGAGAGACTGTTCTGATTGGTTGGTTTATCAGCGACTCCTCTCCCCCTTTTCTTAGACTTTGGACATAGCCCAGCCCATCCTGGTGTGGCTCAGTGCACATGGAGGACCCTAGCTGGAGGGCTGGGTCTGCCACCAGAGCTGGTGCCTCTGGCGAATGCCTGAATGTCCAGACATCTCAGTTATGTCCTCTGTAATGGGAGGAACAATAGCACCTCCCGCGTAGGATTGTAGGAGGCCCAAGTAGGGTAATGCATGCATGTATTCATTTACTCACTCCTTCATTCACAGCGTTTATTCACTCATGCACATCTATAGAATGCCAACCAAGTGCCAAATGTACTGCTGGGCCTTCGGAGGGAGCCGTGAAAGCTCAGCCAAGGTCACTGCTCCAATGGACCTAATGTTCTAGTGTGGGAGGCAGACCTGTTTTAAGAAATCATGAATTAACAGGCCTGGTCAGAGGTTACTAAGGGACAGGAAGACGAGTACACAGTGTGTGGGGATAGCATCTGGCACAGGTGGTCGGAGAGCCTCTCCAGGAAGGAACCCTTCTCTGAGGAAGATGTGTGGCCAGTGTATTCCAAGCTGGAGAAACAGCAAGTAAAAGGGCCTGTGGTAGGAATTCCTGTGGGCATTCTTGATGCAGAAGGGAGGCCAGTAAAGCCCGAGCAATGTGGCCAGGGGGACGCTGTTCAAGCTGAGGCCAGACACCCCTCAGATGGACACCTCTCTTACAAACATGTGCCATGCATCACCATTCCAGATATTTTACAGTTACTCACCATCTTCCTTCTCCATGACACATTCACTGCCATCCCCGGGGTGCGGGCCTGAGGATTTCTGCAGTCATTTTCCCCCCAGCAGTTTCTAAGAGCGCTTCTCCACCAGGCAGGGCAGGGACGCACCTGCTAATTGCAATTTTCACGAAGGAAATGGAAACCTACGTTCCTTTTTAAATTTGCTGAAAGTACCTGTTGTAATTACCATGCCACCCATAACGGGAGTTTATGTAATTATTAGTTTGAATGGCTCTGCTCATTATGGTACAAATTTTTAATTTGCAAATGCATACCGGATTCCTGATTGAATTCCCTTTTGACCGTGAAACCGAGGACATGTGTTTATACATTCTCAAGGCTGAAAGTCTTTGGCGAGAACCATTGCTGCTGAGAGGGGGCAGGTGTAGAAGGGGGTCAGGTAGGGGCTCGTGGGCTTGGCAATGCCCAGGTGTCCAAGGGAGGAAGGGCTGATGGGAAGACAGCCCAGCACCCTCCCCACATGTGCTGTCAGGGAGAAGACTTGCCATCCAGGGGAGGAAGGAGTCACCTATCATGATTAACTGAGCCTCTGAGGCTGGGCTGGCTGGGTTTTCACTCTGAGGAATGCCTGGTGCTGCTGACAGGTACCAGGGCTGGCTGACACTGGACACTGACCTGGTCATTCCAAGGAGAGAAGGTGCCCGGGGACTTGTAGGAGAGCCTTGCCTCTCGGCTTCTGGCTGCCACCTCTCTCAGGGCTCTGGCCCAGGAGCACAGACACCTGTTTCCTAGGTCCTGCCCTGTGCTAGATTGACACATAAAATCAACCACCACAGCTGGGAACTGAATAGAAGTGCATTCTCAGGCCCCACCTGAGACCCCCTGAATCAGAAACTTAGGAAGGGGGGCCAGCAACCTGTGATTCAACAGGTCTTTGGGGGTGGTGGGGATTCTGCCACAGGCTAAGGCTAGAGAAGCACTGCCATGGCATGTCCCACAGTCTGGCTTGTCTGATTGGTTCCCAGGATGAGATTCAGTTAGGACAGTGCTGCTCTGTTGACTAATGAGTTTGCCGACCACTGGGATAGGGGCTTAATCACAAGGAACAACAACAGCTGGTAATTATTGGAATGGAGAGTCTAGGTCAGTGGTCGGCAAACTCATTAGTCAACAGAGCCGCAGTTTGCCAACCACTGAGGTAGGACATTTGTGTCAGGAACATAGCTGCAGTGGCGTGGGTACCTCAGCACATCACGTCTGGGGGTGCATGCTTTCATTTGGTTCCCAGGATTCGTGGTGAAAGACCTAATCACTTGTTAAGGTGGCATTCTCCAGACTCCTCCATGGCAAAGACGTTGCCTTCTGTAAAGGGCAAGAAGGGTTACATAATTTGTAAAACCAACTGTAAAGTAAGTGTGGGGCCCTTGTTTAAAAATGATGAAAAATTTCAAGAAAAACAGCAGAACATTAGGCTGAGTATGGGGTTCTCCTGAGCATGAACTCCAATGCAGCTCTCCAGACTGAATGCCCATGAAGCTGGCCCTGCCCCCACTGGCACTGAGATGGTATCTGCATCCTGCTCCCCAGCAGTGGGTGGATCTGAGCTTCCACTAACGGTTCTTGCTTGCATTAATTTTAACATTGCTATTTGCAGAATTGTGGTTTCAAAATTCTGTCATTCCTTCCACATTTATTAGCCAGCATTCTTCTATAAAGAAGAACCCTTCCTCCCCCACCCACCCCCTCCCCCACACACACCCAAAATTTTGAGACTCACCATGGACACATAGATTCCTTTTTATTATTTAATGTGTTATAATCATTGCTGTTATAATTCTTTTGATATTTAAAATGTCCAAGTCTAGACAGCGGCCCTCTCAATGATCATTTTGTCCTTACCTTATTTCATCTGGGTTTCTGCTCAGCTGACATTTATTAGCTGGAGGCTTCTCTCAGGGCCGGGACTCAGGGGTAAAGATGTGTCTAAGGCAGGGTTTACCTTGAGGTAAATGCAGTGCAGTGAATACCTGCTGTTATGCAAAGAGCCAAGCTTCAAAAAGGCCTCCACATATTGCTTGCTGATTCCAAAGAAATAACCCAGAGGACTGGCTGCAAGAGACATGAGTTTATTAAGACTTATGTGCAACCTTCCAGCATGGATCAGTGGTTGAGCGTCAGCCTATGAACCAGGAGGTCACAGTTTGATTCCCGGTCAGGGCAAGTGCCTGGGTTGCAGGCTCAATCCCCAATGTGGGGCATGCAGGAGGCAGCCCATCAATGATTCTCTCTCATCATTGATGTTTTCTACCTCTCTTTCCCTCTCCCTTCTTATCTGAAATATATATATATATATATATATATTTGTGTGCACACAGGGAGCAACTTGCTGGTGAAGTCTCCACCACACAGGCTTTTCCCGGATAGGATTATAGAGACTGAGAGCACAGAAAACAAAGCAGACAGGGTATGCCCGCTGGACAGTGGACGTGCTCGCCCGCGAGTGGTGTGAGATTAAAACTCCAGCTAGTTACAATCTGGGCTCACATCTGAGAACAGGTTCTTTTTGGCTGTTCCTTGACCGAGGAGCTGGCCAGGCTCCCAAGGTCCCGCAGTATGCATACAAATGGCCTTCATCATATTCCCACAGAGTGGCAGGGGGAGTTGGAGCTTGGGAAGGAGCCCAGGGTCTCACATACCACACACCTGCCCTCCAAAGTTTCACATTCCAGGAGAGAGGAGACTGGGGTGATATGGGAATTATTCAGGAGGAGCATCCAACCCAAGCCAGAAACACTGGGATTATGGCTGTTGTCCTACAGACCAGAGAGAGAGCAGGTGACTTACCCAAGCCCCTCAGGTAAAGCTGGGTGTTTCACTCATCTCCTCACTTCTCATCAGTGTAGGTCAAGGTGTGATCTAGCTATCATTTGCGCACCTGTGCCTCTCTCAGACCTACAGAATCAGAATCTGTAGAGGGGAGGACTCTGAACTCTTAATTAAAAAAAATTAGATGGATAGGTAGATTAGATACATACATACTTACATACATACGTACATAAAGATTGGTGCATATAAAATAGTTTTTTTTGGTTATATGTAAGTTTTGGCCTGATATTAACCCACCACATTGCTTAAAAGGGGGTCATTCCCAACATCACTGGGTCCACTTCCATGACCCTAACCCCTGACTCATCTCCATCAGTAACCACCTTCCTGGATTTTTAGTCTGTCCTTCTCACTTTATAGACTTAGCACACATTTGTGTCTTTAAGGGATACAAGGACTATAGTTAAGAGTTGCTTGTTTTACAAAATAAGGTGTCTTTTTGGTTTTTATTTCATCTTACATTATATTCCTTATAAGTATCAGTGTTGATGTGTGCAGCTCTAATTGTTTATTCTCACCGCTACGTAATATTCTGTGCTGTGACTATGCCACATTTTATTTAGCCATTTCCCCATAGATGGACATTTGTGTTTTCCCTTCTATGGGCCTTAGATGTGTGCAAGTCTCTAGGACAAGTCTTCCCACACCTGTCCAATAATTAGAATCACTTGGTAAATGCAGGGGGGTATCAGTCCTGGGCCCCTAAGAATTATGTCAGTAAGTCTGCACTGGGGACCAGAAATCTTGTTTGTCTTTGTTTTGTTTTATTCCTACAAACACTTTGTCATCATCAGGGAATTTGGGGAAAAACAGCAGCAGTAGCTCTCAACCTGGCTGCACTGTAAAATCTCCTGGGATGATTAAAAACCCGAAATGAGCAATGACCTGGCCGAGGTTCTGTAGGTTCTGCTTTAATTGGGCAGGGGACAGATGTTTATTAAACTCTCCTTAAGTGACTGTAATATGCAGTTAAGACAAAGTACCACCTGGCCAGTGTTGCTCAGTGGGTGAGTGTTGACCTATGAACCAGGAAATCACGTTTTGATTCCAGGTTGCAGGCTTGATCCCCAGAGTGGGGCATGCAGGAAGCAGCCAGTCAATGTTTCTCTTTCATCATTGATGTTTCTCTCTCCCTCTCCCTTCCTCTCTGAAATAAATAAAAACATATTTAAAAAACTAAGAAGACCAAGTGCCTGGGGCAGTGTGTCTTACCTGAGGGGTGATTTTGCTGCTCAGGCAGATAGAACACAGGATGCCCGGTTCAAGCTGAATTTCAGGCAGTTTTTAGTTCCTGCCCTAAAGATTTTATGGGCATGCTTACATTGAAAATACTTTGTTGTTTATCTGGAACTTAAATTTAACTGGACCAAGTAATTTTATTTGCCACATCTGGCAACCTACCCCCAGGGGCCTATTAGAAATGTCTGGAAACATCTTTCTTTGTCACAGGGGGGTGGGAGTGCCCTGGTATCCAGCTACTGTGCACCCTGCAGTGCGCAGGGCAAGGCATCCCCCAGCTCGCACCCCAGCCATGCCAAGGGTGGAGATCCTGCTGTAGTGTACACACCACGGCTTCGATGGAATACCTCTGTTTGAGAAATACTTTACATACCTGGCTGGCCACAGTCCAGCAGCGGGAAGAGATAGAAAGGGGTGGGAAGGGGCGGGAAGGGGCTTCTGGGGCTTGGGACAGAGAAGCCCTTCCTTTGGGCTGAACCCACATCAGGCAAGACTGGTAGGACTCCCTCAAGTGGGGATGGTCTGGTTTAGGTCTGGCAGGTGGGGGCGGGCAGGGTCCTCCTTCAGCAGCACCGCTGGATGGGCTGGGAGAGAAGCATGTCGCCCAGCAGACAATGGTCTCAGGAAAGGTAAGAAACAGGGAGATTTCTCATCCTAATTTCATAGATGCTCACTGTGCCCTTGGGTGGCATCTTGGGTCTTCCATTATTAAATCTGCTTTTAATTAAACTGGGTTATGACCTTCAAAGAGGTCAGGCCAGAAAGGGCCTGGTAAGTAGAGTTTTCAGCTCTGAGGAACATAACGGTAATGAGGACTCAGAAGTCAGCAGGGCAGTCAGTCACACGCCAAACTCTAGGTACAGCCTGATGGTATGGCCACGAGCTGTGACTTAGACTCTCTCAGAGGTTCTGCCCTGGAAACCAAGTGGGGGGGGGAGAGTAAGAAATAGCCTTTGGAGAATAATGAGAATGATAAAAATGTCCACAGCTAAGGGTTACTGAACATCTGTCATATAGTAACCACTTCCAGAACACGTCTACAAGTCACTCTGATAGCTACGTTTATGTGTCAGCTTGACTGGGCTGTGGGACAGCTTGACTGGGCTGTGGGGGCCTAGACATGTGGTCGCACATCATTCTGGATGTGTGTGTCAGGGAGTGTTTGGGGTAAGATGAACATTTGAATTGGTAGACTGAGAGGAGTAGATTGCTCTCCCTGATGTGGGTGGGCCTCATCTAATCAGTTGAAGGACCGAGTAGAACAAACAGGCTAAGAGGGAACTCCTCCTTCTTGGCTGGTTGAGCTGGGACATCAGCCTTTTTCTGCCTTTGGATTTGAACTGAAAAATCGGCTCTCCTTGGGTCTCAAGCCTGTGGCTTGCAGACTGGAACATACACCACTGGCCCACCCCACCCGGACGACCTCATCTAACCCTAATCATATAACACAACTCACTTTTTCCCCCCACATTGATAATGAGTGGAAGAATGTGACTTAAATCTAGTGATTTCATAGTATTACCAGCCCCACGCCTCTCCCATATGCTATTCTTCTTCTTCCCCCAAACTCACACCCAAATATAGCAAACGCGGTGCTGTGATGATATCCTCTTCAAACATAGCCCTCAAATGTAGCTATAACTACATTTGCCATTAAACTATTTGCATTTCCACCCTGGTTTTTGGCTTGCTGTTTTTAGTGTCAATCGGAGATTCGTGACATTCGTTGAGCGGTTGTGTCTCCGATCCTCCCCTGTGCAGTGTTTGGGGAGTTCAGAAGTGGCCTGGTTTCCCTGAAAGAGTGTGCAGCGTCGCCGAGCACCAGCCACTCCTCCTGCACTGGCCTGTCACTGTTTATCAACCCCGATGTGTTGAAAAGCCAAACATCCCTTTGATTTAATCAGACCCTTTTATGCAGAAATGAAGCCAAGAGCCTCTTCTTCCCAACAGCACAGCATTTCCTGGAACATGAAGATCAATGGTGTTGATAGATGGTGATGAAGTGTTGCCCATAGCCCATTAAACAGGACGTGAAACTGGGTTTGTGGTCCAAGGCCCCGTTCTGGGGGCCGGAAGCCAGAGAGCTGAGAAGGCCATGTTCTCTGTGCTTTTCCCTGAACAGCCCAGGATGGTCCTGAAAGGGGGCAAAGAGGTTTAAGAAAGCCTTTTCCAAGAAGCTTTTCTGATTTCCCCCAACCGTCGGGTGAAAGTGGCCATCCTCTTCCCACTCCTGCCCCCCACCGCCCCAAGGATTCTGTGCCTTCTTTTTGGGCACATTACATTCTACTTTATTGAGCATCACTTAAAACTTGCACAATGAGCATGCTGAGCATTTTACACTAGGCATTGCATAGGATACCAATAAACTATTATTCTGTCTTTAACCCTCGGTGAAATGAAGGTTCTTGCTTAAGTTTGCAAAGTTACTGAGTGGCACAGCCAGAATTTAAACTGGGGTGGCAGGACAGTCCCCAGTTCCTACATCCAACTGTGTTTGCTTGGCTCATTAGATCTCCCCTTGTTCTCAGACCCCCCTCTATTGTGTAGGGCTTATGCCTCTATCACATAGCATTAGTTACTTCTAGTTCAAACTTCAAATAGCAATCGCTTAAATGAAGCAAATATTTGTTTTTCTCTGATACAAAAGAGGTCTAGAAGCAGGCAGTCTTTGGTTAGCATGGCAGCCCCCGGACTGTACTGGGGATCCAGCTCTCTGCTCCAAACTCCCTTGCATGTGGTTCTGGTCCTCATGGAGCAGAACAGCCTCTGAGATCCACCCGTTGCTTCTACGTCCCAGGAAGAGAGCAGAATGAAGGGACAGACGAGGATGCATCTCCTCCTTGGAGAAGACTTCACAGAGGTCTCACCTCATACTTATCATTGGCCGAACTTAGTCACACTCAATCTTTACACTGAAGTCTTTGTGAAGGCCCATAGCCCATCAGGGCTGAGCTGTCACAGTAGTTAACTCAGATGCCTGCTTCTTTCTGGTCTAATGTTTATCTTGTACTCCTGCTACAACGAAGCTTTGTCACTCCAGTCCCCATGAAACCTTCCATGGATCCTCTTTATCTACAGGGTAAGTCTAAATTCCATTTTCTGCCCCAAATGCCTATTTACTTTCCCTTTATGTGGCATGTATATCCCTACATCTTTTCTCTGTTTTCATCCTCCTCTCAGACTAAAATGCCTTCACCTCTTCTCCTCCACTGGTCTAAGCCCACAGTTCTTTTAATAGCCCTTTCAAATCCCACGTCGTTCATTCATTCATTCACTCACTCATTCATTCACTCATGTATTCCTCATTATGTTTAAAGCACTCAGAACAGTGGCTGATAGAGACTAGAAGGGGATTCCTATTATAAATAGTAATTGTAAGTGATAATAGTGTGCATGGCCTGTTTCCCAACTCCCAGATTAGGAAATGTGCCATTTCTTTCTCAATAATCCAGACTCTAAAATATGAGAAGTGAGGGATTTCAGAGATAATGATAATGGTGTGTATGCTCCCTTGAGAGACAGAAATTCTTTTACTGTATAGAGCTTACCTTTGGGACCCCAGCCAGGCATTCAAGCTCAATTTGGGCTTCTAATGCTTGGGAGGTAATTGCCTCCACTCTAGTCCTCAATTTAGAAAGTGTTAATAAAAAAGAATGATATTTTACTCATTTACAATTGCACTATGTGTCATTCATTGCAATATATGTGAGTTCACATTTGACAATATAGTTTTATGTTTTTGGAAATGTGCTCTATTTTACTAGTATTTAATTTATGGGGAAAAACGCATGCATTGTACATTGAGCGCCTGCTCAATGAATTTTCACAAGTGAATGTTCACAAATGAAATGACCACCAGATCAGGAACTAGAGCATAAACAAACCCCTAGAAGCCCAGCTCATGTGGCCACTTAACCACCACTATCTCCTCTCCAAATGCAGCCAGAGTTTTGACTCAAATCCCCGAAGATTCCTTTTCTTATCTAATATTGGCTCAAATGACTCTGTGAATTGTTTCTCTTGCTCTAAACCAGGAGCCGACAAACTCGAGCCCTTATCCAAATGCAGCTGCCCCTGTTCTTGTGAATTAAGTTTGATGGGAACACAGCCAAGCCCACTCATTTATCTCTTGTCTCCGGTGTTCTCATGCTAAATCAGAGGAGTTGAGGAGTTGAGTCAGAGGCTATCTGGCTCACAAAACCAAAAACTGTTATCATTTGGCCCTTTGCACAAAATGTTTGCCAGCCCCTGCACTAAACCAGAGGTCTTAAAGCTTTTTTGATTTACTAACTCATAAAAATGAGCACACTCCAATCTCTAAGTGTTTCTTTATAAAGTGTACTTATATGTTATATACCATGACTGGGCTCTTGAGTCCTCTTGATAGGAGCCTAGTAATCCCTGATGGCTTTCTTGCAGGGAGGACAGGATGTTCCAGGCTCATTTTAAGTATATGTTTCGTAGCCCACTATTGGAATCAGTAACTTCTCCAAGAAGCCATCGCTTCTTTGAGTGAGGAATGGTATTGCAAGACCATAATCTAAGTGCTAGGGATGGTTATTATTATTTGATTATTCATCATTTCTAGGCCTTTACAGGGGATAAAGTAAGGAGCACACAAAACTTAATGTTGAAAGGATAAACTACCTCATAGGTTCATTCATAGTGATACTTCCCATTCACATTCTCTACTACTGGGATTTTAAATAATCTCCTCTCTCTTACACCTGTCTTCCATTTCTTCCACACCAAGGATCTCAGTCATGAAGGACCCAATATTCTATCCATTTACTTTGTCCCACAATATGCACACCACTGTCTCAGGATCAAAATACTATTAATACCACCTTCAATTTTGATATCTGAAAACATGGTTTTTAAATTTTTCTTGCATACAATCTCCCTATTGTCTCTCTTCATAATGGCTTTGCTAGATCTACTATTATAGTCAGATCATGTAGTGTTAGGTTTGGTAACTTTGCCCTTTTAATCCCCGTTTAGTCTTAGTTCTACAAGTCAATGTATAATTAATGCTCACCACCAGTCCTTATGTCAATCTGTCCAGTGGTTTTGATTATCTGAAGCTCACTCCCCAGTAGATTCCTTAGGGAGGATTATATTCCCTGAGTTATTGCCACTGCTTTCAGTCTGCCTGCACTCTTTCTACGTGAAGGTCACTGGTGTTGGATATGCAATACGTGGCTTACGTTCTTTTTCTTTCAATATCTTAATATTATTACCCTATTTCTTCTGATCTAAAGTGATTCCATCAAACTGTGTGAAAATAATCTAATTTTCTTTCCCTTATAAATCATGCCTTCTTCTTGTATAGATGCCTAAAGGATTATTTTTCTTTTACTTTAAAGTCTAGTGATTTTACTAAAATATTGGCTATCTAGACATTATTTTCATGTACATCATTTACTCTTTTAATGCATGACTTCATTTTTTAAATTTTAAGAACGTTTTCTTAAAATATAGAATTTTTAGTATTTATTCTTTTCTTTTGATTATTTTTCTTTTTCCAGGTCTCAGTTATTCATATTTTGGGTCTTCCTTGCCTATCTTTATCATCTATCATTTTCTTGAATCCTTTTAATATCTTTATTTCTCTTTATAACAGGTTTAAAAAATCTTTGATAAGATTCACCCATTCTGAGTGTACTATTTATGTTCTTCTTTTTTCTCTTTCTATTCTTTTCATGTTTATCTGCCAATATGTTTTTTTCTTATTCTTTATTACTAAAATAAATTTTCTCTTTACTTACAATTCGCGAATTCTGTCATTTCATTTCTAAACTTTTCTCACATTGATTTATGTTGTTTTCCATATCTTACATCACGTTCTTAATGCCTTGGGGCATGTTTTGAAATAGGGTGTCACAATGTTGATCTTATTTTTGACAATATCTATCTCGAATGCTTTTGTTACCTTTAAGGATTGTATTCTACTCCTTAACTTACTATGTTTTTCTTTTAACAAATTTGTATGCGATACAACTATGATTCTTTTCTGTTGCTTGTTTTTATGTGAGATTATATTTCATGAAATTTTAAAGTCTATTCCATGTGGCTTTTCTAAGTCCACAGAGCTCCCTCTTCTGCTGGTTTTTCCTCTCCATGCAGTTTAAAAACCATGGCTTGCTCTCTGTGATGTTCTGGTCCCTCTCTCACTTTTTTAAAATTATTGTTTAAAGTATTATATATGTCTCCTTTTTCCCCAATGGACCCCTCCTCGGCCATTCCCACCCCCCAGGACAAGCCCCCACCACCCCAGTGTTCATGTCCATTGGTTATGCTAATATGCATGCATACAAGTCCTTCGTTGATCTCTTACTCCCACACACACCTTCCCCTGATTTCCCTCTGAGGTTGGACGGTCTTTTCAGTATTTCTTTGTCTCTGGATCTATTTTTGTTCATCAGTTTATGTTGCTCATTATATTCCACAAATGAGTGAGATCATGTGATGTTTATCTTTCTCCAACTAGCTTATTTCTCTTAGCATAATGCTCTTCAAGTCCATCCATGCTGTTTCAAGTAGTAAAAGTTCCTTCTTTTTTATAGCAGCATAGCATTCCATTGTGTAGATGTACCACAGTTTTTTAATCCACTCATCTGTGGATGGGCACTTAGGCTGTTTCCAAATCTTAGCTATTGTAAATTGTGCTGCTATGAACATAGGGGTACATATATCCTTTTTCATTGGTGTTTCTGATTTTTTGGAATATATTCCTAGAAGTGGGATCACTTGGTCAAATGGGAGTTCCATTTTTAATTTTTTGAGGAAACTCCATACTGTTCTCAACAGTGGCTGCACCAGTCTGCATTCCTCCCAGCAGTGCATGAGAGTTCCTTCTTCTCCATAACCTTGCCAGCACTTGTTGTTTGTTGATTTGTTGATGGTAACCATTCTGACCGGTGTGAGATGGTACCTCATTGTCGTTTTGATTTGCATCTCTTGGATTATTAGTGACTTTGAGCAGGTTTTCATATATCTCTTGGCCTTCTGTTTGTCCTCTTTCAAAAAGTGTCTATTTAGGTCCTTTGCCCATTTTTTGATTGGATTGTTTATTTTCTTTTTGTTAGGCTGTCTGCATTCCCTGTAAAATTTGGAGATTAAACCCTATCAGAGATAGCATTGGCAAATAAGTTCTCCCCATTTGCTTATATTTTGACATTCACATAGCCACTTGATTATTTGTTAAGAACGTTGTCTATGTTTTACTTTTATTTTGGAAACATCAGAAACTATGCTGCTACTGCTCCCGCCATATTTCCAGAGTCCCAAACAATGTTCACAGCACATTTCTGCTGGAGAATCTGGAACTCCAGAGGGTAAGTGGCCTGGTCATGGCCACTCATCTGAGATTAAAACCAAGGAGACCACTCTCTTAATTATCCTATATAATAAAAGACTAATATGCAAATAGACAGAAAGGCAGAACAACAGAACAAATGGTCGCTATGACGTGTGCTGACCACCAGTGGGTACACATGGAACATGGCGGGCGTTGGCAGCAGGCAGCAGAGTGCAGAACATGGTGGGTGTTAGCCGCAGTGGGATGGTGGAGCAGGGGAGCAGGGGCGCCAGACCAAGGCAGGGTGCTGGTCGCTGTCATCGGGGTGAGTCTCTGGTGGTTACTGAAAATTCTTTGCTCCCATGCAATGCAGTTCTGCCTAGCACTTGCACCTGCTGCTGGTGGCAGCCCTGCTCACACCCACAGGTGGCACTGAAGCCACCGCTTGCACCCACTGCCAGGCCCAGCGCCAGTTCCGATCTCTCAGCACCGTCAGTGGGTGGGAGCGGGAGCTGCTGGCCCCGATTGCCCCTGAGGACTTCTCCACCTCCCTGTGCTCCTGAGGGGCAACTAGGGCAGCAGCCGCTGCTTGCACCCACTGATGGCACCAGCCCCAATCACTCTGCGCCGTCACTGGGTGGGAGCGGTGGCAGTGGGAACAGGGGTGCTGGCAGATAGGGGCCGGAGGCTGTGGTGGGAAAGGCTGGGCAGGGGCATGGAGGATGGGCTGTGACCCACCCCTGTGCCCAATGCAGCCTTGTGGCCCACAGTTCCTTTCAAGGTACACAAATTCGTGCACTGGGCCTCTAGTCATGTTATATTGCTGCTGTGAATAATGAACATTTTTGGTTTAATCCAGACACTTATGCACACTAATCATAATGCCAGCCTTGACCTATGAGTGCCCAAGTATAACTAAGATAGAAGCCTGGTTCCTGAGTAATTTGATAGTCTGTAAGGAAGACAGACCTGAAACCAACCAAGTCCAATTACTACCTACAAGATTGTAATAAGAGCTAAAGCAGGATTAGAACTTAGCTCATGTGTTTAAAATCATGGTGTTAATAGAGCTCTTTCCCTGTTTTGGAGAAAGGACCCAAATTGACTGAAATGACAATAATAACAGCAAAAGCTTGTTGTCCATGACTCTGTAGCCACGTTTTCATTACAACAGCAAGATAAGCCTGCAGTCAGTACTCACATTGCAGAGTATTCATTTCTCATTCTCTCTTAGAATCGGCTGGACCATAACATGCGAGAATAGTCCTGTTATCAAGCATGTGTTTTCAATGTACCCTAAACCACTTCTCTAGATTTATTTATACCCAGCTATTTTTTCCAGAATCCTCTCATCCCACAAGGAGACATCCCCCCAAAATGTATATACACACTGAATAATTATAAAGGCAGTGTTTATTAAAATATATCTCATTTTCAAAACTGAGTTATCAGCTATTAAAGTATGTATACACTTTTTTGGGGGGACACCCTGTATTTATTCTAGTTTGCTAAGTGTCTATACCAAAGGAGGTTTGCTGCCTGAGATGAAATGATTTACTTTTCTATTTTATATATTGATTCTGTTTGTTCCATTGTCAAGCTGTGCACCAGTGAATGCATTTAGTGAAGGCCTACTATGTGCTAGGCACAGCATAGGCTCTGGGGATGGAGCAGTGAATCAAGCATACTGAGAACCAGTCCTCAAGGAATTTGTATGATAATGGGTAAAGCCCTCGGGACATATCTCAGAATTGATTCTGAGGCAAGGCAATTAAGGCTTACCCAGTAGGCCTCATCCTGTGAGAGAAAATGACATCATGTTGGGAAGTTATCCTCAGCAAAAGGAAGCCTTGGGGTTCTTACAAAGAGGTATGGGGGTGGAGAAACAGGAAGTGCTTGGCTCCGCACTCTCATCTCAGAGGTTTCAAGGATGCAACTTAAGTCTTTTTCCTCTGGTGCCAAATTATCTGTCATCCTGGGTGTTAACTTTATTATGATACTAGTGGCCCAGTGCACGAAATTCATGCACATTAAAAGGGAATTAATTAGAGGAAATATTTTGATGTTGCTATTTGCCCTTTCTCTATAATAGAAAAGTCAGAGATGAAAGAAAATTAGTAAAATGTATATGAAAATCTCCCTCCTGTCAGAGTCTGGGGCACACTGCAGTACCTAGAGTCAAGACCCTGCACACACTTTGAAAATGCAGAAGACCCAGACCTGGCCGGCCCCACCCCTGTCAAGCCCCTCTGGGCAGGGGGTGCAGCCTCAGGTCCCCCAGCCTGGCACTGGAGCAGGAGGGTGGGGGAACAGCTTGAGGTCCCCAGTCAAGCCCTGCAGGGCCAGGGGGCGTGGCCTGAGGTCTTGGCCCAGCACCAGGGCAGGGGGTGTGGGCATGGCCTGAGGTCCCTCTCGCCCCGGCCAGATGCCATGCAGCCTCAGGTCCCTGCTGTTTGGTTGTGACGTTGTAGCATCCCAGCTAATTTGCATATTCCTCTATTATATAGATAGATAGGATCATTGTGTTCTAAGGAAAGCAATGAGCTTAAACAGCATTGTAAGTTATACTCTGCTGCTAATGCAATAGCCCAGAGGCCATGGGTGAGTTACTTAAGTATTTAACCAGAGTTCCCACTAGAATCATGTTCCACACACATGGGCATTTCCAGTCTCAGTCATCACTGCATCTCCTACTAAGTACTTGGCACTTAGTAGGATTTAGTAAATACTTAATGAATAGATGGACGAGTGGATGAATGAAGACCAGGGACTCCTGGCTCATGTGGACTTGCATTTCAATCATCAGTTCAACTGCTTACTGTGAAACCTTGGATTGAATTGGGTTAACTCACTAGTGCATAATTTCCTCACTTGTAAAATGGGGATAAGAGTAGCCGCTACCTCACAGAGTTCTAAGGCAGATGACAAAAGACTTAGCCCAGTGCCAAGAATAGAGTATGCCCTTCGTTTTGTCCCTAGGACTATGCATCTCCCTCTGATATGCTAAGTCCCAATGAACTCTCAACATCTCACTGGTCCCTGATGCAGTGACAACATCAAGTGTTGGTAGGTGTCGCCAGTAACTTGGTAAGGGCTTACTTCTGCTCATGGGGAGGGGCATACCCATTTCAAGGTGATTTTCCTCAGCTTACATCTTACCTATTTACATAAAGTCTCCATCATACATTTAAAAGTGAAAACCAAAACCACAACGAAGTTCTCTTTCCTTCCCAAACAACAATGTGCCTTTGATGCCTCTGCTGTTTAGTACTTAATAAATCATGGCACATAATTATGTTGATAAATTCCAACAGCCAGGCCGACTCCGCTTCCCTGAAGCCAGCTCAGGATGCCCCTGATACATCCATCTCGACTTCCCACTGCATCACTATCCTGCCCAGGATCTGCTTTGTTCCTCCATCGCAGCACGTTGGGCAATACATCACCCACGCCCTCCATCCTTCTTCCGTTATCATTAGAGCAACAGCTGGTTCTGATAATGCATTAATGTAATACATCACAGAGCTGGGTGCCTGGCCGCTCCATTACTCAAAAGCTAATGTGATAGGGAAGGGAAAAACCGAGTGTGCCGACAGTGCCGAAGTTGGGGTTTTGCTTTGTAGTTATGAGCTTGGCACTTGCGACTTCAGGGTCCAGATTTCCCCCTGTGCAATCTGTTTTCGCACGCTATGCTAAGTTTGTTCTTCCAAACTAATGTCTGCTCATGTTTCCTGAGTCCAGAAAGCTGCTTTATCTGTGATCGGTGCAGAAGTAGAGGCCCCAGTGTCATGGTTTCGGCACTTGCCAGTGTTAGAGCAGCTCCCAGCCTAATTTAAGGTCAATATCAGAATGCTTAGTATGGCATCTAGGTTCTGCAATTTCTTAGTTGTGTTGCTTCGGGTAGCGAAGTTATGTGATTTAATGAGTTGTATGTCAAGCAGTTGACACATAGTAAAGACAGTTAAAATTAACTACTTTTGCTAATATTTTCTAGCCTGCCATTTACCAAGTTAGATATCCTAGGAGACAGCTGTTAACAAGGAATGTAGAAGAGTAAAAAAGGGTTCTGCAGGCACAGGAGTTAGGAGGAGGTTGGGTTGGAAAAAAAATCATGTAGACTGTTTCACTACAGGACTTATCAGAGCCTTTGTATGCTAAAGCAATTTATGGGTGTCTTAGAAAGGGATAGCGTAAACATTGCGTCCCACAGTTTGGCTTTAAAGCCCCCATTTTTAAGAGCAGGAGGATTGATGTCACTTGAGTACCATTGGGAAGTTAGAATGTGACCCAATTCTATTGTTAAGGCCAGTGAAGCCTTGGTCAAGATGATAAAGCAAATTAAACGCAGAATGGGGCCAAAACTCAGGACTGCTGCAGCTCAGGTTCTTCACTCTTTCCTCCTACAGCTGTGCTTCTCAAAGTGCCACCTATAATCACCTGCCACCTGGGAAGGGGATGGTCAGGAACACAGACTTCTGTTGGCTGCCTCAGAGCCATGAATCGGTCTCTTGTCAGAGTGCAGGCCTCTGAAAGGCAGTGAGTATCTCAGGCAATTTTCTTGTAAGCTGGAGCCTGGGCCCTCCGCAGGCCCTGTGGCTCTGGAGAAGGTTGGTGTCTCCGGAGAATACTGAGGCATCTGTGGTTTTCACAGGCCAGCCCACGACAAAGGTACGAAGGTGCTCCCATAGAGACCCCTTCCTGCCCTCGGGGTCAGGGTGAGAGCCCAGCCCCTCTGATCCCCTCTGATAGCTGGTAATGCTCCTCCAGGGAACTGTGAGGGAGAATAGTTTAAAATGGAGAGGCATGGACTCAGGACCCTGCCACATTGTTCTTGAGAGAGCATGACAATGCTCCAGTTGCCACAGCAACCAGGTGACTGTAAGCTCACCTTTGGCCTTGGAAACAGCCTCCAGCTTCTGGGAACAACTGCAAAGCCGCTGCTTATTATGAGAGGGGAGAACACCAAGGGAGAGGAGAGAAACAGCTGCTGTTTCCTAAAGAGGCTCAGCTGCGCATTCTGAGCTGCAAGGAAAGTTAGAGAAGGGCCCGGAGCAAAGACACAGAAGGTCTAGCAGGACCTTAGCCAAGAGAGGTGGATGTGGACGGGCCACCATCGGATTGCGACGTAACCCTCTCAGCAACAGCCAGCACTTGTTATTTTGTCATTTCCTCCTTTTTATTCTGAGAGAGGAGGCATTCATTCAGTGTGACTAGTGATTGTGGAGAGGCTAACACCATAGAAGCTAGTTAACTGAGCACTTACTGTATGCCGGGCTTTATAGGTATTACCCCATTTAAACCTCACATTCTTTCAGGTAAGTTTCACGATGAAGAGATTGGGGTGCAGGGAGATGAAGTTATGTTCACGGTCACATACACAGGTGGCAGGAGTGCAACTGAGACTTGGACCCAGACTGTAATGTGGCATTGAACTCCTGAAGTGTCGATTAGCTCCACCCACATCCTCTCTCTAGGAACTGGGACTTCTCTCTTCCAACAGACATTCCTCTCTGAAAGGCAAGAAATTACCATCTGAGCCACCATAAACAGTTCTGTTTATTTAGCTTGGTACATAAAGGCTAAGTGTTAAAATGCTTTAGTGCCTGCTACCACTGTTTGCATCTCCCTGGCTAAGTGATTGTCATCTCGACATCAAAATTGACTTCTTCCCTGCCGCAGTACCTGACACCAGGCCACCCCCGCTGGCAGAGGAGCGGGAATCTGCAGGGCAGTTGGAGGGTGGTGACTTCCCAGCCTGAGGAACCTGGGCCTCCTGTAGTGGGCAGGAAATGCAAAGGGTAGTGATGGGGTGGGGAGACTCAGAGAGTCTCAGGACCCCAAAGGAGTGGCAGACAGGAGACCCTAGAGCTGTGCACAGTTTTCATCAGCTCCTCAAGAAGCGAGGAGCTGCGATGCCTCTATAGTCCTGGCTCTTCAATGGGAAGAATTGGACAAGAGCAGCATTTCTCAGAGGGTGAGGGTCTGCGAGGTATTTTAAGAAGGTATTTGGGATAAATTTTGATGGGACACAGATCAGATATTAAATACCATTACATAATACAATGAGAAAGTTTCATTCCCTTTGGGTCCTTCTGGTGGCCCTCAAGGAGGGAATAACAGTAGGATCCTCATGTGTGTCTTTGATGCCTCTTTAATCTTTGCTAATGTCCCCTTTTAGCCCCTGAGGGGATCCATCTGAGACTCCTAGCTCTGGCAGCCAACAGCAGCTCCTAGCAATTTAGCATGGCTTTGTCCTTGCTTTTTATAACTCCTTTCTGTGTTCAGAGAGGAGCGTTTCCATTTCTGGAAGTGATGTGTGCTTCGGGAGTCAAGCTGGCAGCGTTCTGGGAACTCATTGGAATGTGACTCAGACCCCCTCCCCATCCCCACCCCCCCCAGGGCTGCACACCTGTTCTCAGGATACCCATGGTTCCTGCCCCTTCGGTCCCCAATTTGAGAACTCCTGCTACAGTTTCCTGATTTAGAATCAATATTTCAGTAAGAAGGAGGGGCCAATTTAAGGAAACACAGGACTAAATGATAGCACAGGTGCAGCAACCACGGAGGGGCCACAGGGACCATGGGGCCAGGGGAAGCCTCTGCCCGGACGCTGCTATCTATGCAGATTTGGGGCACTGTGCCCTGGAGAGACCGGTTCTGCCGATCTGGCTCTATGTTTGGGGAAGCAACCCCCCCAAAACCCAAAACCTGCCCAAACTTGCAGCAAGGGGTAAAAAATACAAGGTTGTTTCTTCTCTCTGAAGGGCATGTGTTGTTCTAAAATAGTGGTTCTCTGCCGTCCAAAGGTCTCTTGGTTCTCAGTGGGCAGAGTATGTGGATATTTTTGGCTGTTACCGTTGGAGAGCTGCTCCTGGGATCTAGTGGGTGGAAACCAGGGGGGCTGCTGAGCATCCCGCAGTGCACAGAAAAGACCCCCCAGGAAATTATCCAGCCCCATATGTCAGCAAGGCCAAGGATGAGAAACTGATCTAAACGGATTTTTTATTATCCAAGGTATCTGAGTGCAGAGCAATGAAATGCCAGGTATAGGACACCTCTGCTTTAAACCCTTTGGTTTTCATCTCATAAGGGCCAGGTGCCCTTGCATGGCCAGTAAGCTTCCCCAGCATCCAACCTCAGTGCCTTCTCTAGTCTGGTCTTGTTCTGCTCCCTTCAACCCAACACACCGGGCTCCAGCCACACTGCCTTCCAAGTGGCCTTGGGAATAATTCAAGTACACTAGTATGTTCCCGCCTCAGGGCCTTTGCACATGATTTAAAAAAAAAATCCCACTTGTGCCCAGAACTCCCATCCACATGGCTCTATCCACTTTCTCACATGGGCCTCTACTCTAATCTCATCTCACCACTGAGGACTTTTCTGACCTTCTTGTCCAATAAGCAATGCTTTCATCTCTCTCCTCTTTCCCCACCCACAGTTCTCCTTAGAGAAGTTACCATCAGAATATCTACTCACTTCCTAACCCTCTGCAAGACTGTAAATACCATGAATGTGTGTTCATGCCTATATTCCAATTTGGAACAGTGTCTGGCAAATGGATGCTTTGAACAAGGAGTGAATGGATGAGTGGATGAATAAATGAATGCCGTCATTCCAGTCCCACACAGGCCGGTTCCAGTTGCTTCCTTTTCTGCCTCAGTTTCTCCCTCTGTTAAGTGAGCGGGTTGCACAGGTGACCCCCAAACTCATCCCAGGCCTGGTGTCTGTTCATGACTCCAGAGTGAGTGCAACCTCAGTTCTCACCGTGCCCCTGCCTCTCCAATTAACTGCCTGCTCCCTCCCTGCCGCTCCGCCCCCTACCCCAGATGCCTCTGTCAGAGCCGAGAGGCCTGGGGAATTAGGGATGTCAGAAATCCTCAGAAAGTGGCAGATCCTTTGTGTGAACCACTGAATTGGGTAATTAGGGAGGGTGGCACTTCAGTCGTTTTAAAAACTGAGTGGGTGGAAGAAGAGCCGCTCCCTGACAGCTATGCTCATCCACTGAGCAGTGGGCTTGTCCTCAGCGCAGCACGTCTGGCTTTGCCACTGACAGCGCTGTGTCAGTCTCCCAGGGGTTGTGCAGGAAGGGGTAAGGGCTGGGGCTGCCATGGACTCCTGGGCCTTTGAGTAGAGAGGAGGACGACGGGGAGGGGGAGGCGAGCCTTCAGCCCAGCGCAGGATCTCTGCATTGTGATCACCAGCATTGTGGGCACGGCTACGATCTAGTTCCAGTGCACAGAAAAGTATCTTCTTCTTTGTTCTCTATAACCAATTTAATCTCTGACGCTGAGGAACCTTAACCTCCATCCTGTCTTGGGGATCCCCCACCCCAGGGGTCATAAAGTTCAGATTGTTTCTTCCACTCCTGAAGTCGTGGATGTTCTAAACAATGGCTTCTAAGAGGGGTTGAGGCTTTGGGGTGGGAGTGGGGGTCTGGATGCTCTAGGATGCTTAGGCTCATCCTCCTCCCCTTCTCCTGCTCTCCCGCCTCCTCCTTCTTCTCCACCTCCTCCTTTACCACTTGCTCCTCCCCTGCCTCCTTCTGCAGAGTCATCTAGGCAGGGCCATCAGCCTTGTGAAGAGGAGGATAGAAGCCCCATTTCTGTCCTGCTCCCCCAATACTTTGTTTCTCCCCACATCAGGCCTATACTTTTAAAGACAAAAGACACACAAGTAAGTGTTTGTAGTAGTTTTGACTCCCTGAAGCAATGAGTAGAGGGAAAGAAGAAAGGAAAAATGTTGGGGAACAGGAAAGCAGCCACTAATTTTTCAAGGTATTATCCAGTCATTAATAATAGTGAACCACCGTGTAGGGAGCAGTGACCCCAGGGCAGGTGCTGTGCTAAAGGCTTCATCCACACAAGCTACTTACTTAACCCTTGGGACAACTTTATGAGATAACTAGAGGTCCGGTGCATGAAATTCGTGCATGGGGTGTGTGTGTGTGAGTGTGTGTGTGTGTGTCCCTCAGGCCAGCCTGCACCCTCTGTAATCTGGGACATCCCTCTCACAATGCAGGGACTGCTGGCTCCCAACCCCTCGCCTGCCTGCCTGCCTGATTGCCCCTAACCACTTCTGCCTGCCAGCCTGATCACCCCCTATCCACTCCCCTGCCAGCCTGACTGACACCTAACTACTTCCCTGCCAGCCTGATTGCCCCTAACTTCCCTCCCCTGCAGGCCTGATCTCCCCCTAACTGCCCTCCCCTGCAGGCCTGATCCCCCCCAACTGCCCTCCCCTGCAGGCTTGGTCCCCCCCAACTGTCCTCCCCTGCAGGCCTGGGTCCCCCCCAACTATCCTCCCCTGCAGGTCTGGGTCCCCCCTAACTCCCCTCACCTGCAGGCCTGGGTCCCACCCAACTCCCCTCACCTGCAGGCCTGGGTCCCTCCCAACTGTCTTCCCCTGAAGGCCATCTTGTTGCAGCCATCTTGTGTCCACATGGGGGCAGGCATCTTTGACCACATGGGGGCGCCCTCTTGTGAGTTGGAGTGATGGTCAATTTGCATATTACTTCTTTATCATATAGGATAATGCAATACCCTCTTGCATCATCTCACTGTGGGTGAGCCGAGGGTAAGCCCCTGGTCCATGTTAATTCCGTTAAGTTTCCCTGCATTCCAAAAGGCAGTTGCTATGATTATTCCAATCTTGCTGATGAGGACATATGATACAGAGGAGTTAAGTGATGGGTCCAAGACCGCACAGGCTGGTGAGTAACAGAGCTGAAGTTCAAACGCAGGTGGCCTGGCTGCAGAACCAGAGCACAGGGCGACTCCACATACTCCAGGTGAAGTTGCCTTAGCTGCCTTGCCCAGGACTTTCCCAGTAGTGCCCTCCCTCTGTCTTGCCAGTTGGGAAGCTATTTGTAACTTGTAGGCAGCTGCACACACCTGGCACCTGAGCACAAACTGGCCCCAAAAGCAAGAATCCAATGCATATTCAGCTGCCATGAGGTTTCCATAGGGAAGAAAAAACACCTGCTGCCTCCAGGGATACTCATAGGCCAGATGCACCACAGTTCCAAGCAGGATGGCTCAGCAATAGCACTTATATCTGGGAAGAATATCTGGCCATGTCCCCTGCCACCACCCACCCCCGTTCCCCATTCACCATCAGCTGATTGGAGCCTGCCTACTAGGGGGTGGATTGAGAGGTTAGCTGTTCCAGCCTACTCGCCAGCCCCGTCCCCCCCTCCCCCCCAGTCGCCCTCTTTGTGTGGGGTGACCTGCGGGGTGGAGGCCTTGGCTTGATGCTACCCACCCCCGGTTCCCCATTCCCCACCAGGCAATTGGAGCCTGCCGGTTGGGGGAAGGGACCAAGAGGTTGGCCAGCAGGCCCCAATTGGGCAATCAGGACCTGCGGGCTAGGGGCAGTTCCTGTGTTTACTGTCTACCCCCTGGTGGTCAGTGCATGTCATAGCGACCGGTCATTCTTCCATTCAGTCTATTTGTATATTACCCTTTTATTATATAGGATAGCTTTTTTCCCCACCAAAAGACCCTCCATATTTTTCAATTGAAGTTTTTTGGGATGGTTGTAGATTCACATGTAGCTTTAATAAATATATATGGAGGAAGAGGTACTGTGTGTACTTTTACTCACTTTCCTCCAATTATCAACATTGTGAAGAACTATAGTGTATCTTATGATACCTAACCATCCTAGCACCTTAAGGATCTTATGACCATATTCACCTCCCTCTCACCCCCACTCCATCCCTAAAACCCCAGTGACCGCTAACCTGTTCTCCATTCCTAAAATTTTGTCATTTCAAAAATGTCATGTAATTGGACTTATACAGTGTGCAGCTTTTAGGATTTGCTTTTTTTTTTTTTTTTCACTTAGCACAATTCCCTGCTGATTTATTCAAGTTGTGTGTGCTCATTCCTTTCATTCCTGAGTAGTTCACTCCTTTTGTTCCATGGTGTAGGCATAGCTCAGTGTGTTTAACCTGTCACCTGCTGAAGGACAGCTGGACTGTTTGGGGTCTTATGAGTAGAGCTGTTATGAACATTCATGTATAGGTTTTTGTGTTAACATAAAATCTTCATCTCCCTGGAATAAATGCCTGAGAGCGCAATTATGGATCAGATGGTAATTACATATTTAGTTTATAGGAAACCACCAATTTGTTTTCTGGAGAGCCTGTACTATTTCACATTCCCACTGGCAATGTATGAGTAACCCAGTTTCCTCACATCCTTACCAGCATTTGGTATTGTCATAACTAATATTATTTTTATGTTTTCTTGATATTTTTACAGGTTCTGGTTATATCTTGTTATGGTTTTAATTTGCACTGCCCTACGGCTCATGATGTTGAACATATTTTCATGTTCTTATTTGTCATCTTTTTAAAAAAATTAAATATGTTTTTACTGATTTTAGAGAGAGAGGAAGGGAGAGGGGTAGAGAAATAGAAATATCAATGAGAGAGAAACATTTATCAGCTGCCTCCCGCACGTCCCCCACTGGGGATCAAGCCGCAACCTGGGCACGTGCCCTGACCTGGAATTGAACCGTGACCTCCTAGTTCATGGGTTGATGCTCAACCACTGAGCCACAATAGCCAGACTTATTTGCCATTCTTATATCCTCTTTGGTGAAATTCATATCTTCTGCCCATTTTCTAGTTGTCCTGTTGAGTTTTGAGAGTTCTGTTTATATATTGGGTGGTGCTCCTTTGTTATATATGTGCTTTGCAAATATTTACTCCCAGTCTGTAACTTGTCTTCCCTCCTTTTCACAGGATCTTTTAATTTTGATGAGGTCCAATTTATCATCTTTTTTCTTTTATGGGCCATGCTTTTGTTTTCATGTCGACAAACTTCTTTGCCTAGCCCTACATCACAAAGATTTTTAACTATAGTTTTCAAAACATAGCTTTTACACTTAAATTTGTGATCCATTTTAAGTTATTTTTATATAAGCTATGATGTTTAAGTTGAAATTCTTTTATTTTTTTACCTATGGATGTTCAATTGCTCTAGCCTCATTTGCTGCAAAGTGTAGCTAATTTTTGAACCTTCACTGTGTATTTGACACTGAGCTAAGTAAGCATTTTTAGACATCATTTTATATAATCCTCTCAATTATCCTATAAAGTGGAAATTGTATTCCAAGTTTTATGAATGTAGAGACAGCCTCAGAGACATTGTTTGATTTTTCTGAGTCCACACAGCCAGAACCAAGCCTTAGATATCTGTTTCACTCCAGCACATAGCCCTTCACCACCTCTAGTTTGGTTTCTGAGTGATAGTCACTTGTGTTCCCAACATCAAGACAAAAAACCCAGACTCACTTCAAATCAGCACCCCATCATGGGGCCTCTCTTTGGGCTGTAGCTAAATCAAATTTTCAGGAGGTGCAAGTGTAAAATAATATGGAATATCTGTTCATCATTTAACTCAGGGATGTCTTTCCCCTCTCACTAATATCCATGATAAAGCATATGCAAATGTCTGTAATTGAACATAATTAAAATAATGAGAGTTGAATGTGATATTCAAAATAAATGCAAAAAGGAGTTGGACACAGCCATTATCCTAATTCAAAGTGATTACTTTATGATGACTTTATCAGGGCCTCTATTATTTCTGTCTTTAATATAATTTTATTTACTTTGGGGAAGCAGGTGCTCTCTGAGATGGATTCCCATCCTGGCTCTGTTTCCTAGGCTCTCCATACTCCTTGGAGGAAGGACAGTGCCGTTTTGACCAGAACCACATGCCTTTGCCACCTCCCTCCCTCCCCCAACCCTATCCCAAGTATAAACCTGCAATAGGATGATTGAAAGAGCACAGTGCTGTATGACAGCCTGGTATTCTTATGAGCACATGTTAGGCCTGGCCAAGAGTGAGTAAGCTGGGGACTCAAAGGCCAGGGCTGACTCTCAGGCTGGATCTGTCCTGTCCTGGTGCCATCCTTGTGGGTTTGTAGTCTGAGTGATTGAGAGAGGTTTGCTGGTTTCCCACATGTTTCATATAATTCTCAGGTGCATAGCCATAGCTTAGAGGCTTAGAAATTATCTAGTACAGCTCTTTGGTGAGTCAGGGAGTGTGGTATAATACAGAGAACCTGAGAACCTGGCTCTGGTTTTGGACGGATGTGTGCCAAATCTCACCTCTGCCTCAGGCCAGCTGTGTGACCTTGTGTGAGTTACATAACCTGTCTAGGCTTCAGTGTATTTTTCTTGAAATGGGAAGATACAAACTTAACTTACAGAGTTCTTTTCCTATGAAGTGAGAGAATACATATGAAGACTTTCACATTAAATGATGCTTAGCAAATACTAGATGTTGAATGTCATAGGAAACAGAGTCAATTTTAAAGGTTGTGTTCAAACTTAGCTGTTGCAAGAGATGGGATTTGGGGACAAGTAGGTGAGATTGTGAACTTCTGGTTCAACACAGGTTCATTGGCTTTGGGTGGCTGCTGGTGGGGTGGGCGCTTCTTTACACCAATCCATAGAAGAAGACAGTGGCCTCCAGAGATGATTTTCAGTTTCTTTGGGGGTAGAGAAGGGATCTCATGCATTTGTCTTTCTCTAGGATCCTTGGCATATGCTGGTCATGACAGTGATCCTACACACACACACACACACACACACACATTGCCCACCTAGGATGAGCCTGGCTGAACCCAGAGAAGGCCAGTGGATTTGGTGTATCATCCTTGGTGAATCTTCCTAGACTAGTTGTGCCAGGTCTCCACCGGCCACGACTGTTGGGAGTCAGCTGACCTGAGACCATGGTTATACCATTACTCACCATGGGCTGGGCCCTGGTTTGAGTACTTCACACTCACATTTGAGGATCTTCCGCCTTTCTACGCCCAGTAACTCTATTCTGATTTTACCTACTTAACGTGGTCCCTTTCTTCACCCTCCCTAGAGATTTCTTCTACAACTAGATTGCTCCTCTGGGCTTCAGAGTCAGAGATCACATGGGCTCAACATATTTGGGGAGAGGCATAGACATAGTTGTAGTATGGGAGGGAAGAGGGTGGGAGAGGAGCTTGTAGAAAAAGTCCTGTTTGGGGTTATGCCTTCCATCAAGGGTCCCATGAAACGGAACAAAGATGCTGAATCCATTTTGAATGTATTCTTCATGTACTTGACTGTTATCCCCCCCATTATTGAACTTAGACCCTCAGAACCTGATTGTAGGATTACAGTACATTGTATTATATTGACACTCACAACAACCCTACTAAGTTGATTTTAATATTCCCTATATACAGAGGAGCACCAAGGTCCTAGTCCAGGACCACCAGTCAGGACATCGGTGCCCAATTTAAACTCTAGCTTTCCTGGTCTGATTCGGCCTGTTTCCTGCTTGTAGGTGACTGCAGCTCAGTTAGTGAGCAGAGTAGCGAGCCCCCGGGCACGGGGTCAGGGGAATAGCACGCTGAAAGAATTAAAAGGAAGTCATCTTTGCAGCTCTGTGCTGGAGATCACAATTAGTCTCTGGTTTGTGTGGATTAACATCTCTGGAGATGTTTACTGGAGGATTATTTATTGATAAGGAACATACAGATCAGCCCAGGAGGAGTTGGGAGTTCTGCAATCAGGGCTTTTGGTGCAGAATCTGTCCACTAGGGATTTCTCCCGTTGTCCCACAGATGTGTTGCTGCTTAGGTGGAGAAATTATTGCGGCATTGCTGGAAGGTCTGTAACCTCCGTGGGGAAGGGTGCTCTTGGATTTTAGGACCTGGACAGACCTGGACCCATTTCAGCCTGCCAGTAATCAGCACGGTTGCATTGGGTACATGAGTCTTACCCTCTTTGAGCCTTAGGACCTACCTGGGGGGCAAGTGGGAAATTAGATACGATGTATATGAAGCTCCAGCAGGTGAGGTTCTGAAGGCATTGAAAAGCAGCTATTGTTATTATCATGATTGAAAAAGATTGAAACATGTGCTACCATGGCTTGCCAAGCACAGAGACATGATAGCAAGAGTCAGGTAGTGAGAAAAAAATACTGAGATTAAAGACATCAAAATGAATTGTCCACAAAGCAGATGTTCTGCACAGAGAGAGTTAAGCTTAAATATAGGGAGCGGTGACCTATAAAAACTCTCCACCAAACCGTGACCTTCAGGAAAAGGATTTACCTGGACACAAAATAGGAGTCTTTTAAACAGTGAGGGGAGGGGAATGAAGGAGGGAGGGAGGGAGAAGGAGAGAAAGAAAGAGAGAGAGAGAGAGAGAGAGAGAGAGAGAGAGAGAGAGAGAGAGAGAGAGAGAGAGGAAGAAGGGAGGAAGAGGGGTGGGAGAGAGAGAACAACTTCCTTCTCCAGAGAACAAAGCATTTTCAAATTCTTTGGAAGAGTCTGTTTGGTGAAGGCTGCAGCTGCAGCATGGATTGCAATGGAAGGAAAAAAGGTTAATGTGGCTTAGGCAACTCTCTTCAACAAAAGCTACTTCTGTAATGGACTCAAATTTTATCTGTTCATTAAAGAGAGCCTGCTAGTGGGTAACCCTTTCTTAGTTATCACCGAGGACTGCACATGGAAATGTGTGAGTCTGAGTTCCTTTGAACAGAAGCCCCCAACCTGCAGCTTTTTAGGCCACCTTCCTGCAATTAGCGTGAATCACTGGTTTTTTTCATGTGCCGTGAGTGCATGTGCATGTGTGTGTGCATGTGTGTTGGGGTTTTTATTGCTGTTTCTCTAGGTATTCAATGAGGAATAAAAGTCACTGTCAGGAGACAGTGGGGCACTATGAAGATGGAAGGCAGCAGACGCTCCCACCTGAGTCAGGATTAGGACAGCTGCTCCAGGCCAGGGAAGGCAGGGCTCGGGTTGAGCCTGCTGTTCCCCTTTCTCTCACCCCCAGGCTCTCTCAGACCCACAAGGACTATCCTGTGGAAATTGGAATGGATGCCGAGCATGCCATGCCCACAAGGCTGAACCAGTGACTCTCTGTCCTCTGGTCCCTCTCTCCTGTCCACTTACACATGACAAATATGTAGAGTCATGCAGACACAGGGACCTCAGAGAGAACCTAACTCACCTGGCTTGGGGCCATATGAACCCATCCATTTTTCTTTCTTTTGTAATATGTAAGTGAAATCCACAAGAGAGAAAGTGACTGTCTCCCTGGCTGCAGAAAATGCTGTTTGTGTGTATGTGAACGACAGAGAGAGAGAGAGAGAGAGAGAGAGAGAGAGAGAGAGAGAGGAGAACATCAAGCCTACTTCTTTTTCACCAAGTTCTCAGTAAGTCCGTGGGGTGGGGGGCCGTTGGAGTTGGATGAGGAGGCAGAAGACATAGCCCTGTCTGCAGGATTTGCCTGCCTCCCCAGCCAGCATGGGGCCGTGTTCACTGATGTTGGCCATTATTTTCTGGGACTTTGCTGCTGCTCTCAGGTTGATATCTTTAAGATTAATGAGGCATTAGCTCTCAATCAAGGAGCCATAATCAAGAATAGCCATTTAGCTGCAGCGAGTTGTGCTGCTGCATTAATTGATATCACTGACCTTTGTATTTTGGGTGGGATGGTGTATTGCTGCATTTTTTCTGAGCAGTGCTATAAAACTAGAAGCTGAATATTGCTGCTCATATGGCTGAATGGCTGGTTCATGTTGAATGCGGTGCTTGTAATGAATATGGGACAGGTAAGTCTGGGCAGATGATGTGTCTTAATCCTCACTTAGCAGAGCAGCCCTGCTGTGTGGGGGCCTCGGAGCTTGGACCACCTCATCAGAAGCACTTTGCTGCTGGGGATGTAGGTGCTCCAGGAAAATTCTCCCAAAGGGAAACGATGGGGTCTCATCTAACCCGGAGATGGTGTCTACATAAGCATTTTAATATACAACGTGGGACAGAGCTCACTGGGGCTTGTTGAGCCTCCCATGAGCATGACTCCAGTTGTAGTAGGTGCATTGCTCAAATGCCAATTGTAATTCACAAGGTTTGGGGTGAAGTGAGATTGCAGGTGGTGCTGATGCTGCTGGTCTAGGTCCCCCAATTTTAGTACTAATTTCTAGGCCAGGGGGCGGCACCCTTTTCTGGAAAGGTTCAGAGAGTAAATATTTTTGTCTTCTCAGGTCATATGGTACCTGTCACAACTACTGAATCCTGCCTAAAGTGAGAAAATAGCCATACACAGTGTGTAGATGGATGGGCCTGGCTGTGTTTTGTAAACCTTGTTTATAGCATCAGGTGGCAGGCTGGCTCTGGCCTTTGGGCAGGAATCTGCTGGCCCTACTCTGGACTATGAGGTCTGTGTGGGAAGGACTATATTTTATTCTCTATTATGTTTTAGTGTCTAGCAAAGTGCCAGGTGGATGATGGGGATGCAAAAATATCAACGAGTTGGGTGATCATTTCCATATTTCTTCAATGGGAGGGAAGAGCAGATCAGCTCAGCTGCCCGCATGAGTTGTACCCACTGATGCCAAGATCCCCAGACTCCCTGTCACCCTCACTGGCTAGGAGCCAAGGACATTACAGGAAGAGGGTTTGCCCTTGTCCACAGCCATCACTTGAACTTATGTCAGTTCCAAATATACCCAGTTTCCCAAAGTTCATTTATGTACATAGACATCCTTTCTATATGTTATATTTATAGAAATGGGATCACGGATGCACATATCCCATGATGGCCTGCTTTGAAATTTGAACAGTGTTCTAAAGACATCTCCCACACTATTAAATATTCTTTATGCCATTATTTTTATTGACTATACAATATTTCATACTTTAGTTAACCGATCTTCTATGAGAGGCCTTTATGTTGTCTCCTTTATTCCAATTGCAAACTGCTAAACATGGTTGAACATAGAGTCTGAATCCACATATTGTCTTAGAGTAAAAACCTGAAGATGAAATTCCTCTGGGGAAAGGCAAACCCATTTTCCACGTTTTTGATACCCTGAAGCAAACTGACCTCCATGAATTTCAGAATCTTTCCAGCGTGTATAATAGTACCTGCTTTTATTTTTTTCCATTTTTTTTTATTAAGGTGTTATATGTGTACATATCTTACCATTGGCCCCTCACCCCACTCCCATACATGTCCTCACCCTCCAGTGTTTTGTGTCCATTGGTTATGCTTATATGCATGCATACAAGTCCTTCGGTTAATCTCTTATCTGAGTGTATAATAGTACCTGCTTTTATTTAAAAAAAAAAAATTGAGGAAAAACTTTGAGAGGAAAAAAAAAGATAAAATATCTCTAGGGATGATTATTTTGCCATGTGGGATATGGAATTCAGGAATGTTGGGGAAGGAGACAGAGAAATCTTTGTGTGTCTGTCTAAGTGTTGCCTGGGGGCCTTGACTTTGGATTTGAATTCTCTAAAATGGGAGGATGGCCTTAGCCTGTTTGACTCAGTAGATAGAGCACTGGCTCGAGGACTGAAGGATCTGCTCTTCCCATGGGTTTTATTCCAGTCAAGAGCATGTTACTCGGTTGCAGGCTTGATCCCTGGCCCCATTGTGGTGTGAGTAGGAGGCAACCAATTTATGTGTCTTTCTCACATCAATGTTTCTCTCTCTGTCTCTCCTTCTTCCTTCCATTCTCTAAAAACCAATGGAAAAATAACCTCAGCTGAGAATTAACTAAACAACAAAATAGGAGGACAGAATCATGTTCAAGCCTTGTGGGCAGTCTTTACGTGGACAAGAGGGCCTAGGACTTGCATATCAAAGTGATCTGTGCAGGATCATAATGGGAATGGAGTAGGTGGGGCTGGGTCAGCCTCACCATCTATAATAATAAAAGTGCAATATGCTAATTAGACTGGACATCCTTCCAGATGACCTTCTGGATGAAGCTGGGGCTGCAAGGGAAGCCCGGGTCCTGAGTGCCAGAGGGAAGCTGGTGCCAACAGCCAGGGGAAGGAAGGCCTACTCTTGCATGAATTTTGTGCATCGGGCCTCTAGTCCTATCCTATCTAATAAAAGAGTAATATGCAAATTGACTGTCACTCCAAGACACAAGATGGCTGCCCCCACGTGGTCAAAGATGGCTACCCCCATGTGGACACAAGATGGCCATCACAAGATGGCCTGCAGGGAGGGCAGTTTGGAGGGGGGGGACCCAGGCCTACAGGGAAGGGCAGTTGGGGGGGCACCAGGCCAGGAGGGGAGGGCAGTTAGGGGGGACCAGGCCTGCAGGAGTGGGCCATTGGGGGGGTGGGACCAGGCCTGCAGTGGAGGGCAGTTGGGGGGGACAGGCTTACAGTGGAGGGCAGTTATGGGGGGAGGGACCCAGGCCTGCAGGGAGGGCAGTTAGGGGTGACCGGTACAGCAGAGGAGGGCAGTTAGGAGAGATCAAGCCAGCAGGGGACGGCAGTTGGGGGGGACCAGGCCTGCAATGGAGGGCAGTTGGGGGGAACAGGCCTGCAAGGGAAGGGCAGTTGGGGAGGACCAGGCCTGCAGGGGAGGGCAGTTGGATGTGACCAAGCCTGCAGGAGAGGACAGTTAGGGGCAACCAAACTGGCAGGCGAGGGCAGTTAGGGGTGACCAGGCCAGCAGGGGAGGGCAGTTAGGGGCAATCGGGCTGGCCAGGGAGCAGATAGGCATCAATCAGGCTGGCAGGGGAGTGGTTAGGGGGTGATCAGGCTGGCAGGCAGAAGCGGTTAGGAGCAATCAGGCAGAGGCAGGTGAGTGGTTGGGAGCCAGCATCCTGGATTGTGAGAAGGATGTCCAACCACCTGGTGGGATCAGGCCTAAGTGGGCAGTTGGACATTCCTCAAGGGTTCCCAGATTGGAGAGGGTGCAGGCTGGACTGAGGGACAACTTCCTCCCCACCCCCCCCCGCATGAATTTTGTGCACCGCCCTCTAGTATAATAAAAGCCTAATATGCAAATCGACCAAAGGGCAGAAGGACCTGTGGAAGGGGCTATGATGCACACTGACCACCAGGGGGCAGACTCTCAATGCAGGAGCTGCCCCCAGCCTGCAGGCCCCAGGGCAGCCAAGGTGGGTGCCAGTGGGACCCCACCTCCCTCCCTCCATTGCCCTGCCAGTTGTCCCACAGATCGGCCTGATTACCGGCCAATCCTAGGGACCTTACCCATGCATGAATTTCATTATAAGGAAAGAGACACTGAACAAAACAGTGGTCATTTCTGTGGGGGCTCTGGGAGCTTGGCAGTAGGGGCCTTCTCCACACCCTCGCCATAGCCTCCATTGCGCCAGAGGATAGAGACCCCACAGAAGCTGTGCTTCTGAGTAGAAAGTCATGAGAACCAAGGTCAGGCAATTATTGGGGACATGAGTGAGTTTCATTAATGTCATATTCAGAATTACCTTTGCAGTGAGACTGGAGAAGTTTAGGGAGGTGTGAGGTTGGTATAGTTCTTCGCCCAGTGAGCATGAGAGTTTTGGTGTGATCATGGAGGTCCCAGGAGGAAGCTGGTGGCACACTGTCATAGTATAACTTGAAGTGAGGGACATTACAAAAGTGTGGCTAAGGTATGGGAGAAACACAAAGGACAATTCTGTACCCTGGGTCCAGTAGTAGGGAGCCAATTCCACCTCAAGGATTGAAGGGGCAAGAGAGGGAGCAGTTACTGGGACATTCAGGCAGAGAGAACTGTGGGACTTACTTGGTGAGCACAGCCAGCTCAGAGGGTCTGTGGAGCAAATGCCTGACCTCACTCTCCTCCATCCCTCTGTCTCTGCCACTGCTCCCTGTTGACCAAACCTACCAGGAAGCCATTAATGTAGTTTTTGCCCAGATCAGCCCTCTGCCTAGTCACAGAGCAGAATGGAGATTGATGGAGCTTAGAACTGGGTGGGTAAATAGAAGCTAAAGAGTCCAATGTGATTGCCTGGATTATTCCATCTCACTCTCTTTTCTAGGACAATGCCTGTTGGTGTAGACCTGAATCTGAGAACATCGTGAATTTGTAGCCACATAATATAATTGGTGATATGGTTTAAAAAAATAAAAAACAAACAGCTTGGCCATCATGGCTCAGTGGTTGAGCAATGACCTATGAACCAGGAGGTCACAGTTCGATTCCCAGTGAGGGCACATGCCCAGGTTGCAGGCGTGATCCTTAGTGTGGGGCGTGCAAGAGGCAGTCGATCCATGATTCTCTCTCATCATTGATGTTTCCATCTCTCTCTTCCTCTTCCTTCCTCTCTCAAATTAATAAAAATATTTTAAAAAACATATACAACAAACAAACAAAAACCACCCCAGAGCCTAATCAAATGCCAGTTCTGAGATATTCACTTGGGAATTACATGACTACATGGCAGGTGAAGGGGCACATACCTGCACATTACCTGCAGATTTCTTCTAGGTAGGTGGCTTCAAGAGCTCTTTAAAGAATTGCCAAATTTCTTGTCTGGACATTCAAATCATGTCTCCTGGGTCCCAGGGGACAAATTATTTTTGCTAAGGAAAGCAAAACATTGGTCTCATTTTTACAGATGGGAGAGAAATGGTTTCCACAGTCACTCCTAGGCAAGCCATCCCAAGAGCAAAATGAGCCTCATCCCCATAGTTTCCCCTTCAATCAAACTCAGTTTGCTGGATCCTCACATTCAATGTGTTAACCTGCTTTTTTGGGTTCTCATGTTGTTGTCCATTAACCTAGTTTGGTTTTCCTTTTTTTACTTACTATGAATCATTTGCTTGTTTTTTAAATTGTTACATTATTTAATGAGATCTGAATTCTGACTTCTCCAGAAAAATGTGAAGATTTGACAATATTCCACAAACATTGGAGCTAAGAAGGGTTTTGTAGCTGGTGCTTTCTCAGCTGTCCCTGCTCATCACTCAGGAACCTGCACAAGCAGATGCTCAAGTTTTCTACTCTGTTGACTCCTAAGTCCCTGTAGAGAGGGCACAGCCTCTGCCTCATCGCTTTTGCTCTGCTGGGAGGAGAACTCATGGACACCTGCCAGGTTCTCCAGATACGGACGCCTCTGCCCGCAGTGATTAGATCTCTTTGAAACTCTAATATTTTCAACAAGTTGGCTCACATTTTGATTTTTTAAATTTGGGGGAAATCAAAGTGGACTTCACTCACATTTACATTTGCATTGTCAATAGTAAAAGGAAAGAAAGTGAAGAATTGTCCAAAGCAAATACTCCATAGTGTAAATCAGACACCGGGCGGGGGAGAGGCTGTCCAGGGACCTGAGTGAGCAACCTTGAATCTGGAGTGTTGAAGCCTTGGCCTGTCCAAGGCTGGTATGCTTTCAACAAGGAGATGGAATTCTCTTTCACTGAATGAAATAAAGGAATGTGGACACCGCACATGTACAACAGGTCAGAGCTGAGGACAGGGTACAGAGCCACCACTCACCCTTCTATACAGCTGTCCCATGGGACCTCTCTGTGTCCTGATGTGCAGAGATGTCCCCTTACCCCAATGACTTTTGCATTTGCAGCACACGAGAGCTTCATCATCATCTGATTATCCATAGTTAACATGCCAATGGAATTTTTCATACACTCCTTCTAGTCTGTTAGGGTCAGCTTGGCACCCATGTTCTCTCTCTCTCTCTCTCTCTCTCTCTCTCTCTCTCTCTCTCTCTCTCTCTCTCTCTCTCTCTCTCAGAGCCTGGCACATCTGCATTTCCCAGAAACCTGTGTGAGAGAAATTTTACCTGAAACATTGATCCCGATTCATCTGCACTTTCCATTAATGACAGGCTGTCTCTGCCCTCTCTCAAGGAGCATGGCAGAGTTCTTGAGTGAGGAAAGAGGCTCGGGAATTACTGGTGATTCATTAGCTGCATCATTCTGATTGGTCCTCTTTGTTTTCACTCCTTCAAGTTGTCCAACCTCCTGCCAGCACTGCCCTTCCATTATTTACTCAACTCCCTTCTCTTTGGTCTCTACCACAGGACCTTTGAACATGCTTTTCTGACAGGCTAGAATGCTCATTCATGCCTCCTCCCCAAACTAAGCAGTTTTGATTTTTTCTCTATCCTAGTTCAAACATCTCTTTGGCAAGTGACGCTTCTTCTAACTCTTAGACCAGGTCAAATGTTTCCCCATTGAAAGTTCTCATGGAAGTTTGTGAAAATTTATTTATTTGTATGGTTATTTGATTTATTTTCTAAAGTTCAAGTTTCCTTGAAGGTAGAGCCTGAGATAACACATGCTAAAGCTTTAAAAAAATATATATTTTTATTTATTTCAGAGAGGAAGGGAGAAGGGAGAGATAGAACCATCATTGATGAGGGAGAATCATTAATTGGCTGCCTCTTGCACGCCACCTTACTGGGATTCAAGCCTGCATCCCGGGCATGTGCTCCAACCAGGAATTGAACCATGACCTCCTAGTTCATAGGTTGATTCTCATCCACTGAGCCAGACTGGCCTGGCACACTTACATGCTAAAGCTTTATAGAGAGGTACAATAGCAGAGCAGCTAGAATGGAGGAGCAAGGAAAGTGAGGCAGAAAAAGAAGGCAAGCAAAAATCACATGAAATGGTATGTTATGGAGCCAATCACAGCTTTATAAGAAACGATGCTGAGCTGTTCCACTGCATGAGCATCTTCCAGGCAGACCATGCGGGACCAGCGGAGCTTGGAACAGTTTGTTGGGAGCAGATAATATGTCTGCACTCATCTTCCAATCTCCTTCAGTTGGTCAAATGCACTCCATGGCAGAATGAACCCACATGCATTCACTTGATGTATTACCTGGCCCCTTGGGGCAGCCCCTGAGGAAGCTGGATCACATGCTCCATAGTGTGATACTTCTTCTGAACCTGAGTGTGGGAGGAACTATAACATCCATGAGTCTGGCTGGGTTGGACATGGGATGTGAAACTGCTGCAGGCATGATGAAGGTCATGCCAAAGTCCAACCCTCACCTGGGGGTGGTTGTAGTAGCCAAGTCCCAAGGGGTAGGTGGGTCTGAAAAGACCTGGGGAGTATACGAATGGAATCCCATGCTTACCTGACTGTGTCTTCCACTATCCTGAGGGTAAGAACTACATTTGTTTTACTCTGTTCAATAGTGTATATTCACCCCTGAGCACAGTGCCTGGAAATTAAATTATAAAAATATTTGTTGAATGAATGGATTGGTGGATGGGTGGATGGATAAATGATGGATGGATGGATGGTGGGTGGATGGATGGGTGAATAAATATGTCAATGTTAATTGAAATCTAGCCTCTGCCCCCTCTCTTTTTAATTTCTAATGTCTGGAAAATATTAAATATATAGTAGTGTACCTGGTGTATACATGGCAAAACCATGACAGTGACACATGGAGGACTGAAGTTTAGGAAATATTGCAGTATGTCAAATGAAAATCCAAAAGAGCTTAGAACCCCTGAATCTTTCCTCAACCCCTCCCCTCAATCCTTTGCTCCTCCACATAATTGCTGTAGGACTAGATATTTTCTCTTTAAGCATGAAGGATCCATAGCTTTTAAGCCATTGTCAACTGTTGTGTTCTTTATGTATTTCTCTTTCATCCTAGGCTGGCAGGCTAACCAACTAGTCAGAACTAAGGTAGTAGTACCTGGGAGAGATAAGTTTTGAAATGGGATTCAGAGGAGGAGGGAACTGCAGCTAGGTGTACTAGTTAACAGGACACATAGTCAGCAGGGGATGCAGCTTTGCGTTTTCAACTCATTTTGGTTCCCTTCTTTTAAGACAGGAAGTCTTCCTTGCCCATGAGTTCGAATGAGAGGCTGAAGTAAGTTGAGATATGAGGGTGTGATCTGCCCCCGTAATCGAGAGAAGAAGGTCGTTGAGACCTCTGTCACATTTTTGTTCCCATACCTTTTTGTGATTTCAGAGAGGACACTGTTCCTAGTACGTGGTAGGCATTTAGCAAAACAAGCTCATCCATGTAAAGTTCTTAGAAGAGTAGCTGGCACCTCTCAAGCACCATATTTGCGTTTTCTATTATCATTAATATTATTAGAATAGGAAATTGATTGAATGGTTAGATCAAGTGAGGTGGGAAAAGTGTGGGTTTTGAAATCCGACGGGAGTTGTGAGTTGGGCACGTGTGTTACCTGCTGCATGTGCTCCCCAGCCTCCCATCCTGCTCTGGGTCCTACAGTAACACGCTCCGAGCCCTCAGTTGGCCTGTGGATCTGGCGGATGGGAGTGCCCTGGCTGGAAAGCAGAGGGAAGGAGGCCAGGGTGTTGTTCCCCTGGCTCCATTTTTACAAGAGTTTCTGTACCTCAGCTGATGGCCACTCTTCCTTCACAGCACCTGCTCTGAACCGTTGTTTTCCTGTTCTTACGACTTCCTCCCTTGTTTTGTAAGATGTGGAGATAATGGCTTTGTTGATATTAGTCTTCGGTTATTGCTCCACACCTGCCTTGCCTTTCTTACTAGTCTCTTTTTAAATAAAGGGGCATATCCCTGAACTGCCTCAACTTGAGGGTGCCATGTCTTTTTCATCAGAATTCTGCCAAGTTCAAATCTAACCTCTGTTACTCACTAGATCTGGGGCCTTGGCCACATTCCTCAACCTCTCTTGGGTGCAGTATCTTCATCTGTAAAACAGCTAAGCCAGGGTCTCAAACTGAAGTAGTAGGGACTGGAGGGGCAAGAGTCTTAGATGAGCGAGGTGGGTCTGTGCGGCCTGGCGCTCTTCTGGTCCCCCATGGCCATGCAGGGAAGCACACCTCGGCGGCCAGGCATTTTGACTTGTCAAGAGAATCCAGAAATCCAGGTCTTCTATGAAGTCTCTTAATTTCAAAATGTTGGCAACTGAGTAAAATGTTAATTTTGGAATGTTGGCAGGCTGAAATTTAGGTTTAAAATTTATTGAGTGGACTGGCGGCAATACATAAAAGGCAGTGTTGCACAGTGGTTAGGAACACCGACTCTGCTGCCCTACTACCGGGCTTTGAACAAAGGCTCCATGGCATACTAGCTGGGTGACCTTGGACATTTTACTTAGCCTTTCTGAGCCTTAGTTTCTTTATCTGCAAAATAGGGATAATGCCTATTTCATAGGGTTGTAATGAGGATTAAAAGAATTAATGTTCAAAAAGAGTTGGAAGACTGGCACACAAGAATCACTATGTAAATAATGTAAATAAAAATGAATAAATGTGACATGCCTGATATAATGTTTGGCATATTGGAGACTTTCAGTAGATGGGAGCTTAAACAAATGAATTTCCAGAAGGCTTTAACTCTAGGACTATAAAGATAAATTTCTTCAGCTTCTTGTGTATTATTAAGTTAACATGAACTCTCAAAATAATGGAAGCTTTTAATTTTATTTCTCCCTCCAGAATGGTCTACTTAATCCTATTTGCCCGGAGATAGTGTCTGACTGTGGAGATCCTCATTGGGGTACATTGATACTCAGGCCTAAGATTGTTCTAATAAGCTTTATTGACTTGCTGAACCTTGGAGTTCTTCATATTGACATGCAGTGTAAATCATTCCATATGACATTTGAATGTCCTTTTTGAGAAACATGCTAGACCTTACGTGGTACTGAGCTCCTGACGCTGTGTGTGCATCCCTTCGCCAAGCATGCAGTGGCTCAGATGAAGTTACCACACACACAGCCTTATTTGAAACTAAAATTCATTGGGGAAAAGGCCATCTCATTTTGTTCTGTTGAAAAAAAAAGGTTTTCTAAAGTATGGAAAGGGTGTACATTTATTTGACTGAGGTAGCTAGCTATTTCCTCTATCTTAAGAAATTACTAAAAGGCAGAGGGCATTTGTTAATAATCGGTAGCATGAGAAGTACAGAATAGTAATAGACAAAATCGCCTTGCAGAGAGAATCACGTGGCTGTGAATCCAGAAACTTTTAGTTCAAATTTATTCTTGAAAAGGTGGAGGAAACCCACCCTGCAGCTGAAATTTTCTAATACAATAGCCATTTAAGGAACCACCATGCCTTCCAGGAATTCAGTTTCTTGGATAATGTGTCCTAAGCCCATCTGGACACTCATTCCCTTCCTCGGTCATTCTGCCAATGTTTACTGAGCATCTGCTATGGGCCAGGCACATGCTAGTACTGGGAGTACATTGACAAATGCAACCATGTCCCTGAGAATCTCATGACCCACTTGGAAGAGATACAATTCATACTATAATGCAAGGCATTGCATGTTATAGTAGAACAGGGGTTTTGAACATTGGTGCTTTTGACATTGGGGCTGGATCATTCTTTGTGGTGGGGGGCTGCCTGGGCATTGTAGGAAGTTGAGCAACATCCCCAGCCTCCACCTAATAGGTTCCAAAAAAATCCCCCTCTAGTAATGACAGCCAGAAACGTCACTAGACATTGCCAAACATCCCCTGGGGACCAACATTTGCCCCCTGTTCAATGGAGATTTTTACACAGTTTCTTGGGAAATGAGCAACTGATTCAGCCAGGAGAAGTGGAGTGAAGGGTGATGGCAGTTGAGTTGGGTCTTCAGATAAGACTTATGGCTCAACAAGCGGTGAAGTAGCAGCTCAACACATCAGGCAAAGGGGATGAAGGGGTGTGACAGAATCTAGGCTGTTTCAAGCACGATAGGTAGTTCTTTGTGGGCGAAATTAGACGGTATGGCAAACAAGGCTATAAGGTTAGGCTTGGGTCAGTTCTTGGGAGAGTCTTATATGCCAAGCAAAGATGTTTGGATGTTATCCCATAGGTAATGGAGAGGCAATGAGGTTATTCATTAGTTAGGTGGTATGCTAATTTTGCATTGCATTGCCTATCTAATTATTTGACTGTTCAGAACCTGGTAACAACACTCCAATTTCCTTCGAGAGAATTACCCATCCATCATTTCTAGACTGGGTGATTTCGGTGGGGTGGACACCATGCTCTGGTTTCATAGATCTGGCTGACAAGGGCACTGTGTCCACCTCGACATGTAATTGGTTCAATGATGGGCATGTGACCCCATGTGGATCAGTGGGGGCATACTCTAGGAATTTTTCTAGAACTACTGGGGGTATAAAGAAGCTCTCTGATGGGGCCACTAGCTTGGTAGAATATTATCTTCAAGTATGGACTTAACGGAGGGCATCTTGACACAGCAACTGAAGAGCCTGCTGAGGTTGCCGCTAAGACAGAGAAAAGCAGAAACATGAGACAGGAGCCTCAGAGAGAACGATCTCCACTGTGGGAGCCTTTGGCGCCAGCAAGGCCTAAAGGTCCTGCCACTGTAGAATTTTCACCCCATGTCAATAAATCTCATTTCTAGTTTAACCTGGTATGAGTTGAATTTCTGTCACTGAGAATGGAAATAGAAGCCTGAACAAGTACAGTATTTAAAACACGGTTTTTGGACATCTGGAGAATGGAGGAGGCAGGGAAGAGTTTCCACCAGGAGACCAGCTCTGTGGATCTGGTACCAGCCCAGACAATAGATGACAAGATGCAATGAGTGGAAATGAAGGGAACCTAAGAGAGTGAAGGAGGAAATAAGAGTTTACTTTTAGACATCTTGAGTTGCATGCAGGACACCCATCTCCCTCCATAACCCAATCCATCATCTCTCTCCCCACTTTCCTCTCATATCTCTGCCATCTAGTTAGGAGTCTAGCTCAACGACCCAGCCTCCTGGGATTAGGGCCATGGCAGCCAGCCTCTAAGATGGCACTACGTGATCCCTCTCTCCTGGCATCCATATTCTTGTGTAACCTTTTTCCTGGAATTGTGGGCTGGACTTATTGACTCACCTCAAATGAGTGGAATATGCAGAAATAATGAAATATTATTTCGAAGATGAGGTCATAATAAAACAATAGCTTCCCTTTGGGATGTTTCTCTTTTACTCTGAGAGGAGACAGCTGTCATGTTGTAAGTTGCCCAGTGGAGAGGCCCATGTAGCAATAAACTGAGGGTGGACACTGGCAAACTGGGATACTCAGTCCAAGAATCCTCCCAGCACTGGATCCTCCCAGCAATCACATGAGTGAGCGTGAAAGTGGATCCTTCCTGAGTAGAGCCTGGAGATAAAACTGCAGCAACATCAGACACTTGAGCCAGAGGAACCCTACTGGCTGCCTCGTGCCTTATCCTGACTCATGGCCGCTGTGAGTTAATGTTTGCTGTTTGAGCTGTTAAATTTTGGAGTAAATAGATATGCAGCAATAGATAACTGTTACAGTATGTTTTGTTCCCATTTATTTTACATACATAGTAGACACTCAATAAATACATGTAGAATGAGACAGCAACCCAAACCAAGGACTGATTGTGGCTGCGTGGGTTGGGGGAGGGCGGTCATCAACTAAGAAGGTAGCTTCAGTGGGATAGTATGACGATACAAACCAGAATACGGTAAGTAGGTCAGTGGATGGTGGAGGAAGGAGGAGATAAACAGGGGTTGGATTGCTGTTTTCACAAAGCTTGGTGGTGGAGAGAGACCCAGAGTAGTGCACTTCATGTTTAAGAGGAGCTGAAGGAGGAGGATTAGTATGGGAGCCTCAGCAGGTTTCTATCCTGATGGCCAGGGGAGTTTGAAGACAGAGCAGAGGGAGAGATTAACTGGCGAAGGATCCCAGAGGAGGGGTGGGAAGGCGGGAACAGAGCGCTCTGGCAGGGCATCTAGCCTTGGCACTGAGAAGTATGTTCAGATAAGTACTTACATTTTGGTTCAACATCTGTCCTGTGCTGTTCTCTTCTGTATTCTCTGTGAACAACTCCAGAAAAATGTGGTTGCTTTTATTGCCAAGTTGCTTAATTGCCTTACGGAATAATGGCAAGCAAGCGCGCCTTGGAGCTTTTGAGCTCAGAGACGAATCAAAGCAGGAAGAGGGAGGGAAATCAAATAGACCGATGGCCTTTTCATTGACAGTCACATGTGGGTTACCCCTTCTTTTGTCGGTCTATTAATGGTTGCTGACATCTGCAAAATTCTTTTAAAGCTAAAAATAGAGAGGGAGGCAAGAAAATTCTACCTGCTATCATAAGGCATATATGGTTTATCCTTTACTTCCACTCCCACCTTTGCCATTAATAAAAGAACTTATTGTGCAAATGCCAGGTTCCAGAACATTCTTCAATAGTAATTCAAGGATTACTACCACCTCATACTGTCTAAAATGACCTGTCAAAAAGAAGTAAGGACCTACTTTCTTTGGTCTACCACCTAAAACCGCCAATGCATTTTCACCTGATTGCACTATATCCTCACACCTGTGAGCCAGGGAGGGCTTTGAGGTTTGACTGCATCTAGGCTGCCTGCCTGGAACAAGAACTGAGCCTCCTGAAGCCTAATTTGTTTCTTCTCAGTAATGCATTACATCACCGTTCCTTAGTCCTACTTATGGCTCTAGAGACTCCAAAACAGCACTTCCTGAGTGGTCCCATGGGCTCCCTGAAAAATACCTGTAGGTTATAATGTATTCGTGGTACATAATCAGTGCTTCAGAATCCTGCTAACAATTATCTCCTCTCTCTGAGTTTTTTGAGCACAGCAAGCAATCATGTTTTCCAAGAGAAGGGAAATAACCATGCACAAAGCCCTCAGATCATAAAAACTGTTATATCCCCGCCCTTCCCTACCTCAACCCACAGGTCATTCTTCTGTTGGACTAAATACACAGTTGTTTCACACAGGAACTTGGAACATCTGCGATAGCAATACATGGTGTGTGTGTGTGTGTGTGTGTGCGTGTGTGTGTGTGTGTGTGTATGTAGGGGATTTGAAAATTCAGGTTCCTAGGTCTCATCTCAGACTTCCTGAATCCGAATCTCTAGGGTGGTGCCCCAGATCTGGATTTTGGTAAGCATTAGAGACGATCTTTACATGCACAACAGTTTGACAACCACAGACATTTGAACAAGTCTATGGAGCTTCATAGGTGATGAGAGACACAGGGACTTTCCATTCCTACAGGGCACATCTCTGACTGCTCCTGCAAAGCCAACATTTCCCCTCCCTTTTTCACGGGGACATTGAAGAAACAAAAGATACTGTCACTGCCCTGCACCCCAGACCCCTCTCCCTATGTGTTTCCCCTTCCCTTGATGCATCCTGGGCTTCTGAATGTCAGCACCGTTGACTAAGGACCCTCTCTGACCACTAGCTCCCATGCTAGCCATGCCCAAGGAAGGCTGGAAGTGGCTTTGGAGTAATACTCCCTCCCTAAACAACTAACCCTTAACCAATGACTGATGGGAATCAATCCTCCCTGCCCTGAGTGGATAGCTTTAGGGGCATGTGCTAGCCTGGCTTCTGGAGTTCTTTAGTGGACATGCTCTGCAGTTACCCACAGTGCTAAATTGTTTGGAATACACTATTGTTAGTGCCTGTCCCTTCCCTAGCTTACTTCCCACTCCCTGGCCATTGTCTCCTGGGGTCACCTCCCAAATTTGTACTCAATCTTAAATACTTGTCTCAGGTTCTGCTGCTGGGGGAACCCAAAGGAATATCTAGACAAACCCAGAGCATTTGGGGCCACGCCTAAAGCAGTGGAGGAGGGAAAAGCAGAGAAGACATGTACACATGCTTCATGGAAGAGAGTTCACTTTTGACCAAGTGCCCCAACTGTGTCCTTTAGATGTTTATATTCCCAAATTTTAGCCACTTACCCATATTTCCTCATATCAACTACTACATAGTCTTGACAATATTCCTGGTGATTTTTAAAACTTTAGATATTATGCCTCTTAATAGAAATATTAGGAATAAATAGAAAAACATGAAATAATGAAAGTATAAGTGGGTAGCATTATAATGCATACTCTGACCATGATTTACAGATAATTTACTGCTCACAGCATCCATAATCCACCAGTAACACTGCAAATGGATATTCTTCTTTGTAAGGTTGCATATTTCATCCTAAATGGCTTAAATATTTTTACTTATCCATTTGTAATAAAATTATGAGGACTTAAAATAAAGTAAGTGCATTTGAAAGAAATCGATTATCAATATCCTGTGCTGCTAATACATGAAACATTTTTTTCCCTCCCTGGAGTGTTAATACATTAAGGCAAAACTATTTATATTTATAAATTCATTAACTATTTACACCTCATTGACTTATAACTTTTTTTTCTTGAGAACACTCACTTTCAGCCTTCACAGTTGATTTTAGTGAAACATTGAAATCAGCATTTATGGATTTTTAAAAAATATATTTTGAGCAGAACTTTAGGATATGTACATGATGCTTTGTCTCATTGGCCTTTAGACCCCCTAACCCTAAGGAGGTTTTGGAGGTGCAACAAAGCATGTCACACCCTGGAGTCAGACTGTCAAGAATTTTAAAATTCTTGAGCTTGTTAGGTTGTAAGCTTTGAAAATGTGCCCTTTTAAAATGTGCCCTTTTCCTCTGAGCTGCGGTTTCTTTATCTGTGAGATGGGAATAATGATACCACCTGCCTTTTCGACTTCTCTGAGGTTAGCTGTCCTCTTGAGGCTTGGCCCAGAGAAAGCCCTCAACATTGTTTTCATTTTTCCTCAAGTCCTAAGCAGATATATAATCATGACCTCCTCCAGCAGGAGAATGAAACTGGCTTCTCACTCCCAAGTCAACATTCAGCTATGAGTGAAATAGGCACAGGCCTCTTGTTAATGACTAGTCAGACTCAGGACTTGCTGTTGCTTTAAAAGCTGGGCAAAAGGAGCAAGTGGTCAGCTTTGCACAGGTTGCCTTGGGGGGTCATCAGGACCAAGGGAATTTCATCCTCCTTATTAGTTCAAGGCAGTCTTGGCCTGGATGGGAACCTTCCAGGAAACATCCAGAGAATTGCTGAGGCCACCTTGCAATTCTTAAAGATAACCCTACTCTATACGTTATATAGAAGTCACCCTTCACTCCGCTCCATCAGGCAGTTGGTGTGACAGGCACGATGCTGAGGGCCCGCTCCTGGATTACACCATTTAGTTCTCATGACGACCTTGGGCGAGAGGAGTCATTGCTGAGCGGAGTTTGAATCACAAGTCAACTACGTCCTCCGTTGGTGATGCTTGGTGACTGTGAGTGAATTCCTTCATTTCGCTAAACCCCAGTTTCCACATCTGTCACATAAGGGTAATAATAAAACCTGGTTTGCCCGGCTGGTGTGGCTCAGTGATTGAGCATAGACTTACGAGTCAGGAGGTCACAGTTTGAGTCCCGGTCAGGGCACATGCCTGGGTTGCAGGCTGGATCACTAATAGGAGCTTGGCAGGAGGCCCCAGTAAGCGGCGTGGAGAGATTCTCTCTCATCATTCATTTTTCTATCTCTCTCTCCCTCTCTCTCTCTGAAATCAATAAAAATGTATGTAAGAAAACAAACAAGCAACAACAAAAAATCCTGGTTTGGGGGATTGTGATGAAGAACCAATGAGAATATGAGTGGAGGTGTAGAGCATGATGCCTGGTGCATAGAAAGCCTGGGGAAATGCTAATTGTTATCACTGCATTACTACTAGCAGTAGTATTATTTCTACTGCTACTGGCAACATATTGATGAGGATGCTTTAGATCAGTGTCTCTCACCCGGGGTCACTGTGCCCCCAGGGAGCATATGGAAATGTCTGGAGAAATTTTTGGTTCTCACCACATGGGGGGCAGTCAGGGAGTGCTGCTATCATTAAGTGTGATAGAGGCCAAGGTTGTCAGCATGTACATGGCAGAGGTATTCCCCTCTGCCCCCAACAAAGGATCACCCAGCTCAAAATATCAGTAGTGCCAACTCTGAGAAACACTGCTTTAGGCCATCTATCATCTTAAACTAGCTTATGCAATAGGGATGAACCCAGGGTACAGGGAAGGCAGTACTATGGTAGTTGCCAATGCTGGTTGATAGAGCAGCTCCATAACTTCATAGATGTTACTGGTTCTTTATTCTTCCCTGTCCTGTCAGCCTCGGGCTATGCATAGGTATCTGTGGCAGATCCAGAGGCCAGAGCCACACCAGGAAATATCTGGAAGAATACAAAAATTAAATCTTTTCCTATGGCTCTCACTGAAGCAAATCAACCACCCTTTCCTGGATTCAATGGTATAGACCCAGTGACAATTCCTGAGCTGATCCCTTACAAGGAGCCTACAATTATCAGGCTTGGAATAGGTGTCAACTGTAGTGTCCTCTGTAGTAATAGTATTATTACTTTAATTATGTTATCATCATCCTCATTTTATATATAGAGAAGTGGAGGATTAGTGATGTTAAAAAGGTGTTGCATAGCTCACATTACTACTAAATGGTAGATTCATGATATGAAAACAGACTGTGCTACTCCAGTGAGCTATCCATTAATTTTTTAAAGATATATTTTTAAAGATGTATGATTAATATACTTTTTTAAAAACCTATTTTTATTGATTTCAGAGAGGAAGGAAGAGGGGAGAGAAAGAAACATCAATGATGAGAGAGAATCATTGATTGGCTGTCTCCTACATGCCCCCTATGGGGATTGAGCCCACAACCTGGGCATGTGCCCTTGACCGGAATGGAACCCAGGTCCCTTCAGTCAGCAAGCTGATGCTCTATTCACTGAGTCAAACCAGCTAGGGCGATAGTACATTTCTTTTTCTTTTAATTAATCAATTAACTAATTAATTAATTTATTGTCTAAAGTTTTATATATGTCTTCTTTTTCCCCCACTTGATTCCACGCCCCACCCCCCAGCCATTCCCACCCAGGGCAAGCCCCCACCGCCCCAGTGTCTGTGTCCATTGGTTATGCTAATATGCATGCATACAAATCCTTTGGTTTCTCTCTAACCCCCCGCTCCTTCCCTACCATTTGTCTCTGAATCTATTCTTGTTCATCATGAGTGAGATCATGTGATATTTATCTTTCTCCGACTGGCTTATTTCTTAAAGATATACTAAATGGCATATAAACGAGGTCATCCTTAAACCAAAGACATAGTTTAGTCTCCACTCAACATTTGGCCAAGCAGTAGGGAATCATTGTTCACTTAATTCTGATCATACTCAAAATATTTGTTTCCAAAATGCTTTTTATGTAAATAGGCTCTCTTTGGTACTGCAGATCACTGAACTTTCATCTTTGTTTTTCTTACTCCAAGACCAATAGTCTAGGAATTTCTACACCCATGATCATACATCACTAACATGACTTAAGCCTACCTACATGGAGTATGAGTCCTGGTAAACAGAAGGACAAGATGCATCATGATTTATGCTTCATGAACCCAGCTCTGACACAAAATAGACCAGTTTTGGGTCCTGGCCTAAACTTTCACCAGCTCTGTGTGTGTGAGACCAACTCACTGAATCTCCTCTTTCTTTTAAGCTTTGCTTTCCTCATTTTAAAAACGGAAATAAAATAGTACTTAAAGTTGTGCAGTGAAGATTAAATAATACATCTAAAACGTTTATATAGTAAATGTCACATGCTTGTTATCGCTACTGCTATTCTTATCATGATTGTTCAAAATGTTATTTTTGCTAATGTTATTGCTATCTTCATCAGTATTTGGAAGATGTAGGCAGGAGAGGAAAAGGGATGAACCCAAGGTGAAGTGGAGAAACCATCATGTTGAGTATTTCAAGGACATTTTTGAAAAAAAAAATAATCTTTTCAGAAAAAGGGAGCTCATTCCTAGACACCGGATGCCTTATTCTTAGTATTAAGTGCCTTGGTTAATATAAAAACACTGAAGTACATGATAGCTGGTGAATTATCTGAACCAATCAATAATTATGTATCGAGCATCTGCCATGTGCCCAATGACTAAGGGGGGAATAGAGAATGTAAGGTGTAATCCATTCCCATGTGATTGATCCTCACACTGTTTTAATTAGGTCATTAGTTGACTGGGAGTGTGATAAAGCTTTGAGGTAAGCCTGAAGCCTGAAAACTTGAGGGCAAGGCAGGTCTTCCATAATATTGGGATTGTGGGAAGAATCTTATTAAATCAGAGTCATTTATAAATAAATATGAGAATTGCATCCTCTCTTCAGTGACTGCTGTTGAAAAGTATCCTTTGGGAAGAGAAACAGGATGCTTGACTATTTCAAGTTCTTTTCATTTGCTTTTTCCTTCCTTCTCCTTCTCTGTCTAATATGCCACCCATCATCCCTAAAACTTTTGGAATACTGTGGAGTAACCGAATAATTCCTAGAATTCACTAGACATTTACACTGAAAAGTTCTTTAAAAATATAAAGTAGTAATTAGTAAAATGATCATTGAAACATCAGTAAAGACATGTCCAGGCCATGGGCACTGGAGTTATGGATGGTGGGTCTTGGCAAGATTGAGTCCTTTTACCAAAAACTGCCTGGTGAAGTAAACATGCCTTCCGTTTCAATTCAGGGGCCCTTTCCCCAGCCTGTGGCTTCGGCGTTCATTGTCTTGCCTCCCCCACCATCTTCCAGCCCTTTGAATTCAGCATGACTCTGTTGAACAGATTTGCTGTTCCCTGAAGGAACTATACTCTGTTTTGCTTCAGTCTCATAAGCTGTGTTCTTTTTCAGGAATGTCCTTCACCCAACTCTTTGGGTAATTCCTACTTCTCTGCTTAGAGGTGATCTCCTCTAGAAAGCTTTGCCTGACTTCCTTTCTTTCCCTCTGGTTTGTCTACATGTTCCATTCTTTCAAAACTATTGGGATGTTTATTTATATTCCTACCTGTCATATTAGACTATATGCGTCTTGAGTGCAGAGACTGTGTCTAGTTTATATAATAAGTGGTTTCCATGGGAAACTAGCCTCCTGTAAGATACGTGTTTGATGGCTGAAAAAATTAAAGAGTAAATGAATACAGGTGAGCACTCAATCCATCTCAAAAAAGAGGTCAGCCCATTGAGATAGCAATCACCGCAGAGAAGAAGGATGGTTCACCAAACAGTTATTAAGCTTATGATGTGCTAGGCACCATGCACTAATGAAAAGTCCTTGACATCAAGGACATTTCAGTCTAATGGAGGAGAACAGTGTTTACTATAGGCGGAGACAAATGATATGATAAAGTTAAGCTGAGGTGCTCAGGGAGTTCAAAACAGGGACACTGGCCTTATCTCTGTGTGGGGGATGGGGTTGTCAGGGAGAAAGTGATATCCACAGGGAGATCTAAAATATAAATAGGAACTATCCAGGAAAAGAGGGTCTGTAGAATTATTCTAGATTGGAGGGACAACATGTGCAAAGGGTTGGAGATAAGCAAGAGCAGATTACTGCTGGATCATAGGGTCAGTGCAAAATGAGAACCAGTTAACCCAGGAGGTTTTAACCCATGTGGAAGACTTTAGACTTCACCTTGGGGGGCAATGAGGAGCCATAGAATGACCCTAAGTTTGAAAGTGAGATGGTAGAATTTACACTCTCTATAGATCTTGAGCGCTTTGAACAGGGTTCGTGCACTCTCAGCAATCCATGAGACTACAAAGTCATTCTTTCCTAACAGTGTTATGGAAGACACCATTTTGACATCTGCTTAAGTCACAAATTGTAAAGTATTTTTCATGTCCAGTAGGAGGAGCCCAAGTCTCCACGTTCTTTACAGCTAGAGCTGGACGCTTCTGGGCCCTAGGTTGTCCTAGAAACTATTTATTCCAGCACTGCTCCTAACCTACAAGTGGCTCAACATAGAGGAGAGAGAAAAATTGCCCAGAATGGGAAAGGTTCTTGTGAAAAAGAAACTAATACTTTCCAAATGAATAGCATGATAGCATGCTATATCGATCTTTACTCTAATTCTGTTTTGAATTGTAATGGATGTCTCCCTCACTCGTGGTAAGTGTTCTTAAGCCACGTAGCAACACAGGTATTAGTGAGTCATGCCTGACACTCATTGCTAATATAACTAAGCTTATTTCTACTCCAAAATAAATAAGTCAGAGTCTACTCAGACTGACTTTGATTTTGAGATAGTTGAATATGTTTTATTTCATTTCCAATGGAAAAATATATCTTAAAAATAATAAAAGCACCCAGAGATTACCCATTTTAATGAAACAACAGCCAGTGTTCCTGCCTTGAATGATTGCATTTCCCCCTTCAGGAATAAAAAAGAAGGAGCAGAGAGAAACAATTCCTGTTGGTGAATTTGCACAAAACATTATATTTCAACAGAACTTCCCATTAACTGCCATTTATTTCTTCTCTCATTATTGATAATTTGCTTTTAAATTGAGAATACCTCTTTTACAACCCATCTCATCTCCCTGCGCGGCTAGATAATTACATTTAAATTCCGTGGTTTTTCCCATTGTGAACAATTTCTAGGGGGAAATGATTACGATGTTAGTAACCCAGATTTATGGCTTCATTGTGCTATTGCTGAAGGATAAGAGACCAGTAGAAAGGGGAAAAAAGTTGTTTACATACAAATATATTATTACCAAAGAGAGTCCTAAGGAAGCATATGGTAAATCCAACCCTAATTGCAAAATTACCTACTGGGGCCAAATGATAAAAGATGTCTTTCTGGGTTTTTCAAAGTTATTTTCTCAAATGATGATAAAATGGCACATTAAAAAAGAATTCCAGCCCAGCCGGCGTAGTTCAGTGGTATTGAGCATGGACCTATGAACCAGGAGGTCACGGTTCAATTCTGGGTCAGGGCACATGCCCAGGTTGCAGGCTTGATTCCCAATGTGGGGCATGCTGGAGGCAGTTGATCAATGATTCTCTCTCATCATTGATATTTCTCTCTCTCTCTCCCTCTCCCTTCCTCTCTGAAATCAATTATATATACGTGTGTGTGTGTGTGTGTGTGTGTGTGTGTGTGTGTGTATTTAAAATTTCCAGTTGTTAATAGAAGTTCCCTTTCTTTGTTTTACTCTAATGTTGGAAGACATGTAGCCTGACAGGATTGTAGAGGAACTCCTCTGATACTATTATTTGTTAGGCACAAGGCAATACATATACAAAGCAATACATGTAATATGTTCCCTACTTTTGGAAATCTTCAGTCCTACTTGGAAGAGGAGACATGCTGGAAAAAACAAACAAATAAACAAACAAAAATACACAAGAAAAGAATAGAACAGGAAAATGAACAGCTGCCTCCGACCCAATGCTTAGTCTGATCTGGCCTGTCCAATGGCATGCAGAAGGCAGCATGGATATCACATCAAATTTGGAAAACCTGCCCAAGAATCCTGGTTCCTTGCAGTTGTGTGACCCTGAGCAAACTTTAACTCCCAGGACCTCAAACTTTCTTGTGCAACAAAATCACCTAGAATGCTATCTTCTTAAAACAAAAACAAAAACAAAAAACAACGCAGAGTTTCTGGCCTAGGAGGTGAGTCCAGGGCAGAGCTCAGGGAAGAAGAAACATCCCTTGAACCTCTCTACGCATTCATTTTGTGATTTGTGTAATGGATACACCCACAGTACCTACTTCAACTAGTTGTTGGGAAAGTTTAGTGTAAATGCTTAAAATAGCATCTGGTGAAACGTAAGTGTTTACTAAGTGTTTGGTACTTATCTTCAGGCTCTATAGCAACTGCTAAGAGGTCAACCCCTAGACCAGTGGTTCCCAACTGTTTCTTGGCCATGCTCCACCTAAGCATCTCTAAAATCCTGATGCCCCCCCCCAACCCCCATGACATATAATTCGTATTGTTTAAAAAGTGAACTCCCATTCACGTGGAAGAAGCCTGAAAGGCCATTAACTTGGTCTAAACAAGCTTCCAAAGAACATGGCATCATGAAAGAGAAAAATGAAAGAACAAAAGGACAGTTGAAGTACTGAGGAAGAAATCACTAAGAAATTATTAAAAACATAGTAATAATATGAAATGATATGAAAAAATAGCAAATAAAGTTTCAAAACATATAACAGAGAACTGAAATGCATAAATGTCACAATATATATTTATATACTGTATATGAGGCCCCTAGGACAATACGAACTGCTAATAATAATAAACAATAATAAATTCACTGTTAGTAACTCATTCTGGAATTGCCCCCCTTAAAAATCAAATTGCCTCCCCTGTGGGGCATGTGCCCCATGTTGGGAACCACTGTTGCAGAACCTTCTAGAATCTGCAGCATGTATACAGATTTGGTGGCCAGTAAGAGGCCAGGGCAGGGAGGCCCAGGCCTGTAGACATTCTTCCCCTGCATTGCATTGGGCCTGGATAACTTTTTGCATCTTCGATACTACTCCAGATTTAAAGATTCACCAGAAAACTTCCTTAGACCAAGAGTAGTATGGGCCAGAAACTGCCTCCGCTTACTAACTCACCATCTCTCCAGGGTATTTGCTCTCTGGGGGTGGGGGTGGTGGTGAAGGGTGGGAATAGAGTGGGGCACTCATGCTCAATAGCCCACCCACTTTGGGAGACAAAGTCTTCAGGAGGTGAAGGGCCTGAGCTCACTGACCCCACTGCCAACTTTCATCCCTTCACCCATTAGGCCAGAAGCAGGAGCTCTGGGTCGCACCAGCTGCCGCTCGCTGGAAGCGGGACTGCATGCGTGATGGTGGGGAGGCAGCGCTAGCGAAGCGAAGTGGGAGGGGGTGTCCCTCGCGAATGGGATTATTTTTGGTTCCGCAGCCTGGGCTGCTCGCCGCCTGTCGTGCGCGCACACACATTCACGCACACACATTCACACACACACACACACACACACACACACACACACACACACACTCTCACACGCGCGCGCGCACACGCGCACTCACATGCACACATTTTTGCGCTCGCTCTCTTGCGCTCTCCTTTGTTTATTTTCTAATCGATATTTTTGTTTGAGGATCTTCTCGTCACTCTTTCCCGCCCGCCCGCCAGTGCTCTCGTGGGCCTGCCGGGCGCACACAGCTCCCCTCCATCACCCCAGCCCTCCTCCCGGTCTCCCCGAGCTCGGGGTTTGAAGGTCACCTCCTTTCCTGTCCCCGTGCGAGCCGCGCCACCGCCGCCTCCTCCGCTGGAGCCCGTGGCACAGGCTGCGCTGCCCTGAAGTGTTTTTCACAGCGTAGCTGCCGCGGACCCAGCCCAGGGGCCCCGAAGGGTGGGGAGCCCCAACTCAAGAAGGGAATCCCTCCTGCTTCGCCCGCTGCACCCTCGGTGAGGCGGGGGCTCCCTGCCAGCCCTGGAACGGCAGAGGCAGCAGTAGCGGACCCACGCGAGTGCCTCTGCCTCAGGGCAGGAGGAGGAAAGTGTGAAGAGGACACCGGTATCTGGAGGGGAAAGCCGTGCGCCCCGCCTCCCGAGCGGGAGGACCTTGAGCCTCCAACCCAGGCGGAGCGGCGGAAGGCGGAAGGCGGACGGCGAGTCCAGGGCTGAGACCCCAGGCGCTCCTGACCCCCTGGCCGCGGCCGCCAGGGCCCGCGCTGTCCGGCTCCGCGCCGCGCCCAGCTGCGCCCAGTCTGCTGCCCAGGCAGGGGCGCCAGGGCGGGGCTGACCTGCCAGCGAAGTTGCGGACAGCGTGGGAGAAGCTAGCACCCCCCTTTCGCTGCCTCCAGCTCCTGGTGAGAGTGGCTGGGGGTGCAGAAACCGCCGGGAATTCGAGGGGCTGGGGTCGAGAGGAAGACGACCTGAGCTCGGCCGGCCTGGAGTTCTAGGTAAGTCCAAGCGGAGTTACCGCCCTGCGTCCCCCCTGACCTAACCAGAGGGTCCCCACAAAGGGCAGGGCTGGGTGCTTGCTGGAGAGATGGCTTCCCCCCAGAGCGGAGGTGGGTGCGCTGGACTGGGAACTTTTTCAGCGTGGTGGAGTGGTCTCCCTGCATGTACTCAGGGGGTCCTGAGATCCTGAGCCCTCTGTGTTCCCCACCCCGTGTCGCTTCCAGAAGCACGCTCTTCCTCTGGAGCCTCAGAGCACCCCAGGAACACGCAGGCTGCCTCGTCCGTCCCCCAGGGAGCGAGTCCCAGGTGCCTGGAGAGATTGGAAGCTGCCTGCGCACTTTGGTTCCTCTCCCTGGCCTGTTGGAAGCGGGCACTCGTCACGACGCCCTAGTCCCTGCCTTCTCAACAGTCCTTTGCGAGATCTGAGGGAGGGGTCACTTGGATGGCCAGGCATGGGGAACCCTTGGTGGTAGGCGGGGAAAGGGAGAGGAGGGTCGCTGAGCTGGAGGGAGAGCGTCAGTGTGTATTGGCACCGGTGCCCTGAGGCTTCCCTTTAGACCCCAGGAGAGGGAGCCAGATTGGGAACTCAGACCTGGAAACTCCTGCTGAGCCCTGGGTTCCTTCCGCGCTTTAGAACGGGTCCAGGGGCAGGGGATCCCGGAGGCAGCAGACCTCCATGCAGGGAGGAGAGGAGTCCTGGGAGAAGGAAGCAAGGGCAGGGTTAGAGCGTGCTGCTCCCACATCCCCACCACCTAGGGGTGGGGGGCAGGCACCTGGCTTGGATGCTTCTGGTGTCGCTGAGACACCAACTCCAGGGACCAGATGTCACTCAGAGCTCAGAAGCTGCCCGCAGAAGCAGAGGGGAAGACCAGACTGGTGGGGACCAGGAGTCACCAACTCCAGTCCCTGTAACCCGGGCATGGGGATTTCCTTGCTCCTGCTCAGACAAAGACTGGGGTGCACCTGCTTGCCTGCCAAGGAGCATTTGGGGTGGAGCTGTTCACATGCTTGGAAATTGCAGGGTAGTTCAGGGAATTGGCACCCAACAGCAGTTCTTCCCAGTTGAACTTAGAAATAATTGTCTGGAAATAGCTTTGTCTGAGCTGACATATGATATACCATACTTAGAGTTTTCTTTTATAATAATAATGATTATTTATTTTATATTTTAAAAAAGTCCACTGCACCAAGAGGCCTGGCCTTGTTGGCCCAAGTTTAGGACTCATCCCAGCTAGCGATCCCACCCTGCTCCTGTCCTAGTTCATTCGCCTTCCATTTCCCATTTATTTTTGTTATAAAAGAAAAAAAAAAAAAAAGATGAGAGAGCCTGGATCCTTTCAATTTTTAAGTGACCACAGAGGGCCTGGCTGGAGCCATTGGCAGATTTATTTTTGGCCAAGGTCTTTTTTTCTTCAGTGGCAGAGGACCTGGGGCCTGTAAAGGGTAAAGGTGGTCCTGGCAGGGGCTGACTCCAAACCTTCCTGCTTTTGGAGCTCATCTGGGAAGCACTGGGCCCAGAGGAACCCACTGGGTTCCCCATATATTAGCTCATGGTTGAATTGGAGCATGAAGAAATAGACATCATCTGGTACAATTTTTATTTTTGAGGACCCCTTAAGGGTTCAGAGAAGAGATTTATGGGGAAGAGCACAGGGCTTCTCACTCTGCCACCTGCTAGCTGTGTGATCTTGGGCAAGTTACTTAACATCTCTGTGCTCGTTTGTTCACCTGTCAAATGAGAGTTTTGGTGACGGTATTGAGCCCGAAGGGTTTGGGGGAGCGGGGGATGAAATAAATTAGTAAACATTTAGAACAGGGTCTGGCACATGGTAAGTGTCTGCATAATGTTAGTTTTCTTTAATTAAAAAAAAATCAGATTATATTTTTGCGTCTTATGACAGGTACTTGGTGGGATAGAAAAGGCAAGCAGTTTCACACACACACACACACACACACACACACACACACACACACACATTTTCTTTTTAACAAGGATGAAATGGAAACCAAAAAGGGAGGCTAATCTTCAAAGGGAAGAATGCTCAGAGAACCCTCAGTCTCGAGAGAAAGCTGGTCTGACCTCTCCTCTTCCACTCTCCACAAGTTCTAAGAAGCATCAGCTACATGCCGCCCCCTGGTTAGGACGTAGGTTGGTGGCATTTGACACCATCTCAACAAGCAGGAATACACTGATATTAAGTTTATACAAGTGTGCATTTTTCATAACCACTGGGAAGGCCGGCTTCGCCTTAGCCTCCTGGGATGAAAGTATCATCTTAGTAAATGTTACTTTCCTCAGAACACCCTGTCTTTACGTTACCCCGTGGTCCCAGAGTTTTCCACTCAGAAACCAGCCAACACGCGGGTCTGAGATGATCTCTCCTCCTGGAATTGACCTGCTCTGCCCTATTTTCTCTTCATGATAATTGATGCTATTTTTTTACCTGCTCCTCTCAGGTCTGAGCACAGGCCTTTTAGACATCCTCACGTCTCTGATGACTTTTTTTTTTTTAAAACAAGTTTAGCCTTTTCAGTTCAAACCATACCAGATTATTACATTTTATAAAATTTCTTTTAGCTACCTTTCTTTTTAATCTAGAAAACTGAGTCTGCCCTGCATAAATATGTCTGATATTTCACCTTTCCAAAAATTAGACCAGTTTATCTGCATGCTTTAAGCTGCTATATGGAGTCATGAACACATTCTAAGAGGGAAATCGGATCTGACATGGAAAAGACCTCGGGGACCCAGGGATTCCCAGCATCGTGAATGAGACTTATTGGAACCCAAAGTGCACTTACTCTGAAGGACACAGCCCAGCTAGTCCCACCTTGGCTTCCCAGGATGGAGCTAGGCAGTAAGCATGCTTCACAAATTCATACCGATTGACTTCAAAAATCATCTGGTAATTTGCCCCATTCACATTCCCCCATATTGCCCAAAACAAAATTTTGTTGTGTTAGGTCTTCAAACTTGGAGATGATTTAAAAAAATATTTTCATGTGTTCTAAAAATCATTTTTATTTTCAATTACAGCTGATATACATCATTATATTCATTTCACATAACTTAATAAGTGATCACCCCAATAAATCTTGCACCCATGCAGCACCGCGCCTAGTTATTAGACTATTAATGACTATATTCCCTAGGCTGTTGGTTACATCCCATGAGTATTCTGTAACAACCAGTTTGTACTTCTTAATCCCTTCACCTTTCAACACCCCTCCCATCTGGCAACCAACAAAAAGTTTTCTGTATCTATGAGTCTGTTTCTGTTCTACTTGTTTATTTTGTTTGTAGATGCAATTGTTGATTGATATGTATTTATTGCCATTTTATTGTTTATGTTTTCTATGTTCTTCTTAAAGAAGACACTTTAACATTTCATATAATATTGGTTTGGTGGTGATGAACTCCTTTAACTTTTTCTTATCTGGGAAGCTCTTTTTATGTCCATCAATTCTAAATGATAGCTTTGCAGGTCCTTGCTTTTCATCACTTTGAATATTTCTTGTCGTTCTGATGTTCTTAAAGAAGCTGTGAGGCTCTCCTTAATGCCCCCTCCCTTATTTCATATATACCTCAAGGCATGAGTGTAAATATTAAAACTTTGATCAAAGAATTAATCAGTGAAGGAACTTCAGCATGAGAGACACCCAGCACCTTCAGATGACTTCAGCATAGAACATGGTTGGACTCTGTTGTAGGGTCTAGGGTTCTTATAAAGAGAGACAAGCATCATCATGCTTTGTGCTGCAGTTGCTCTGAGCACCATGGTTACCATTGGTTTGTCATTGCTTTCTACACAAGAAATATGGGTGACTACTACAGATGGGAGTGTTTGTCTTGGGGGAAGGAGTGGCTAATGCAATAAGTGTTTATCTGGAAATTACCACAGGTCAGAGTTCTGCTCAGGGAACAAGGCCTATGAGAACATTGCCATCTTGGAGCTTCTATTGTCATGGGGGAAGCCAGACAATAAACAAGGGATAGAAACATATTTTTATAAAGATGATGACAAGGGTTACAAAATTTATGTGACAATTTTATAGTGACTTGGCAGATCTTTCCAAGGAGGAGAAATTTGAGCTGAGATCTAAGTGAAAAGAAGTAGCTGATATGTTTCAAGCTAGACATTCATGCTGTATTTATTGAGCATCTATTATGTGTCAAGTCCTGTTCAAACACCTGAAATACAGAGTTATCATTACAAACAAGCAACCCTGCTCCAATGTAGCTCCCATTCTAAGATGGTTAAAGAGGGTTTCAAAGGGAAAAGCAGCAAGTGCAAAGGCCCTGACACTTGTAGATGAAGTTGGCTCATATTGGCCTTTTGAGGCCTGGTAAGGAGTCTGGATATTATTTCAGTGGGAATCTATTGGAAGAATTAATGCAGAGAATTATCTTGATCTATTTTTGGCTTAAATGTTGTGGAAAACACTGATGTTTTTGAGAAGAGTCAATAAACAAAGATGCTTTCCAGGCCAGCCAGCTTTTGTCTTAAAGTTCTAATTAATCTCTGTAACCAAATTTGGTCTGTGGACTTTCTGGCCTCTCAATGGGTAAGCCCTATAATACCTAAGAAATTAAACCTTGTTTCTCGCCCCCCCGCCCCCCACTTCCTTTGGGGACTTAAAACAAAATCTTCCATTCAAGGAGAGAGATTAGTTTATAGGGAAAAAGAACCTCAAGTTTCTCAGTAATATTCTGCTCAGTAATATTCTGGGTGGAACATTGAGTATTCATCTGCATACAATGTCCTCTTAGTGGTTCTTTTTCCTAAGGATTCCTTCAAAGAAGCAACACTCCTTCCTCCCTCCCCACCCTGCCCCCACCCCACTCTCTTTCCTGTGGCTTGACTGACATGTCTCCTGTACAGATCCTCTTTATTGATCATATTCCAGTAGGTTCCCTTTCATATTTTTTAAAAATGTTTTTTCATTAATTTTTTAGAGAGAGAGGAAGCTAGATGGAGAAAGAGAGAAACATCGAAGTGAGAGAGAAACAGTGATCAGTTGCCTCCCTTATGTTCTCAGACCAGGCACCGAACCCGGGACTGAACCCACAACCTAGGCATGTGCCCTGAATGGGAATCCAACAGGTGACCTTTTGGTGTCTGGGATCACCTGAGCCACTCTGGCCACGGCCAGGCCAGTAGTTTCCCTTTCAGAGTGTGTCCACATGTTCCTCCTATTGGTAGGTGTGATGGTGGATATTGGCAGGAAGAGGTGAGTTGTTTTGTGCGCTGAGTGCACCTGACACCGTCTGTCTTAGGAGGCCCTCCTGGCGCATAGAACATGGAGGGTTTGGACATCTGGAGAGTTCAACTTTTGTCCCAGATTTGATCTCCTGCACCTGTCTGTGTCTTTATCCACAACCCTGGAATCCTGTTATTGCCTGTTAGATATGTTGTGGTAACAATAATAAATTTATATGTTTGAACACTTCCTACACAACGCAAGTTGTGCTAAGCTCTCTACCTGCATCATTCCTGTGCAGCATGCTGTGTTTTCCTGACAAGTGATCATCCTCCCTTCCACAGTTCACCTCCTGCTCCTCCTGCTCATCCTTCAAGTTACAGTTTTCAGGGCCCTTTCTCAGAGAAACCCTCCCTCTTTCCCTGTTTGGATTCTCCTTCCTCAGAGCCACCCTCAGGGCAGCTTTGTATTTACACGAGGGCCTGTGTCTTATCTCTGTCCCCTATTCCCTGGATGGTAAACTCAGTGGGCCGTGGACACACCTGGTTTGGAATCACTGCATCCCTGGCATCTAGCGCAGTGGTTGGCACAGAGTCAACACTTGACGTGGAAATAATGGATTATTCCATTTGATCCTTCTAGCACACTTAGAGGTGGATTCATTTCATATCCCACCGTGCAGGCAGATAGCTAGGTGTAGGCTGCTTAGGCAATTTGTCTCAGGACAGCAGGTGAGTGGCACGCCCAGGACTTGGATGTTCTGAGTCAGTAGTGGTAGCTGTGATATGAATCACTACATACACTGCCTCTTCTGCCTTTGTGGTACTCGGGAGGGAGGAGGCCATGCTGTGCAGTGGTTAGGGGGGCTTGCTGCTTAGCTTGAGTTGCTCAGTGGTGCAATGAGTCCATCAGAGGCACAAAAAGAAACAGGGCACCTGCTTCTAATGTCACACATTTCTTTACTGCATAAGAGTGGCCTGTACTGGGTGCTGCAGTGGTGCAATCTGACTCTCGTTTTGCTGTTTTCCCTTTGGAGCCCTTGACCCACGTCTGCAGGCTCTTGCTCTGAGTGCATGGGCCACTGTGGGCATCCTTGGGCATCATACACTCAGGGTTCGTGCTGTTCTGATGACCACTCAGAGTGCAGTTGGCAAACCACTGCCTCTCCTTCGAAGCATCGTCATCTGAATCAGCTCCCTTTTCATTTTTTCGAGGACAAAATTAGAGCTTTGGCGGCATAATAGATCAATTTGTACAATCACCTGTTCATTGCCAGGTCTTGTCTTTCCTTAAGATGTCTATTCTCTTGAATTGTTGATTAGAGTCAGAGACAAAGATACGGATTTAGAGTTTTGAAATTGTCTTTGTGTCATCATCAGTTCCCTAAGAACTCCTATTTGCTGGGCTCAGGGAAGAATACCTGGCACACATTGCTACATTAACGCTTTATTGCAGAGCCTTTTATTTTATCCCCGTTTTACAGACGGGGGGACTGAGACCCAAAGACTGAATTGTAGATTAAAGCAGCTGCTTCCATATCTACTCTGCACTGAAGGTGCATGTTGAGTGTTGAGGGGAGTCACAGAGGAGCTGTTAAAGACTCTCAGGAGGTGGGAAGTAATGCAGGGCAGTGGTTAGGATTTCAGAGATAGACTGTCTGGCTTCAAATCCTAGGTTCATCATATTCTAGCTCCAGGGCCTTTGGCCTTATCCTCTCTGAGTCCCATTCTTCCCTTATAAATGGAAATAATTATTCTTACATTGCAGGGTCAGTTTGGTGACTAATCAGCCTTGTAAATTATTTCAGCCCATAGGTTTTTTCAGTAGTAGGGCTTGCTCTGATAATAATGACACTTACCGTTATCATTTAATAATAACAATAATAATAGCATTATTGTTGCTGGCTAGAATTTCAGTTTCTCTAGTTAGCAAATTGGCCCCAAACTGTGATTCCGACATTTTCCTCTTGACTGTAACCAAGATGATGAATTGAGAGTGAAGGAGGAAGAACCCATAATAGCTGCAAATGTGGAGTGGAGGGAGTTGCCAGACCCAAGTCTCTCCATGGAGCTCTGCCTGCAGAGGACTGCTGACAGTGACCATATGCGCAGCTCTGATTGATTGGCAGAGAGAAACACTAATTTATTAGACTCGTTATGAAAAGTGACAGAGCAGGGAGTCCAGAGGCTGATTCAGCAGCAGCAGCCCTGGCCCGATCCCAGTGGGACTAGTGCATCTGCTCCCCCTGGGACCAGGCCTCCGAATTGGTGCTGGAGTTGTTGCTTGTGTCCCCATTGAGTCCCTCAGGGATGCCCTGGGAGTGAGGCACACCTTCCTGGGTCTTTCTGAAGGGAAGCGGCCCATGGAGAACGCGTCTCTTCCGTCCGCAGCCTGGGAAAGGTGAGTCCAGCTCAGGCGGCCACCGATGGCAAAGGCTGATAAGTGATGGAGAAACTCCCAAAGGGAAGGACAGTAGTTCTTGTCTGCACAGGTTGGGGAATTTCAGGTACATGAGACTCTCTGTGGGTGAATTTCTCATGTTTGATTAAGGGAGTTAGGTCAGTGTGAATGACAGCTGGTGGGATGCCAGCTAAATAAGGAGATGATGGCAACTTGATCTAAGGCAGTGGTCGGCAAACTCATTAGTCAACAGAGCCAAATAGCAACAGTACAATGATTGAAATTTCTTTTGAGAGCCAAATTTTTTAAACTTAAACTTCTTCTAATGCCACTTCTTCAAAATAGACTCTCCCAGGCCATGGTATTTTGTGGAAGAGCCACAGTCAAGGGGCCAAAGAGCTGCATGTGGCTCGCGAGCCACAGTTTGCTGATCACGGACCTAAGGTAATGGGTTTTTTTCAGAGTCATGGAAACTTTGAGATCAAACTCCCTGAGAGCAAAGGCGTGAGAGGACACAGGCTTTGGAGCCAGGCCTGTCTAACCTTGAAGTCCAGATTCTGTCACTAGCTGTGTGACCTTGGGCAAGTGGTTGTACCTCTTTGAGCCTCCATTTCCCTATCTATTAAATGGCAAGGATTCTGCCTCTTTGCCCAGGGACTGATGCTGCAGAGTGAGGTGAGTGAAGCAGATGTCACTTGGACTGCTCAGAGAGGTCACTGCTTGTCTATTTATTTACCTTCTGGCACTCCTTCCAACACTCTTTGATAGAAGCATTTTGTTCTTTAGTTAGCAAGCTTAGTTATTAACATACTCATGTACTTGGAAAGATACTTTGTTTTCTAGTGAATTTTATTTGTTTTGTGCAGGAAACTTACATAGATTTAGTCTGTGTGAATTTCCCGTAGCCTTTGAAAGTTTGTAACAAGGTCAAGTAATCATTCACCCCCGCCCCCCATAAATTCAGTTCTAGTGAGTTTTGCTTTGCTCTTGTCAGCTTATACTGAGAGGTATTTTAACAAAGCCATACGATCCCATATTTTAAAAACTAGATATTGCATGGCTGGTATCCACACAGGAAAAGAATAACCATTTATACTAAAGTTTGGATGGTTACAGCGAAGTCTAACACTTGAAGTGAAAAGGAACCATAATGTTGAAAGCAAATGAGGGGAACCAAGAAAGAGAGCAAAATGGGAAGAATCCACGCTTCCTGATGGTGCTAGCTGGGATGATAGTGCCGAGGGCTCTGTTGGCTATTGCTGTGTTATCTCTGCTTCCAGGATCAGAAAACGTCCCTCCTTTCCTGATGTATTGATTGGTATTGATATACCAGACAGTCTATGTGGAACAACTGATCATGGTCCCTTTTCACAAAGCCTGCTAGGAAGCTCGGAGCTGATATCACAGTCCAGTCTTGACAATGTATAGGATTTGCTACTGTAGGGTTTTGCGTATTAACCTCATGGTTGATCTATTTGACTTCTTTGCCTTTGTTTTAATTTTCACCTTTTATTGTAATTTATTATTATTTTGTTATCCTTACCCAAGGATATGTTTATTGATTTTAGAGAGAGATGAAGGGGGAGAGAGAGAAACATGAGCATGAGAGAGAAACATGGATGGGCTGCCTCCTGCACGTGTCCCTACCAGGGATTGAACCCGCAACCTGGGTATGTGCCCTGGCTGGGAATTAAACCCATGACTTTTTGTGCCTGGGGATGACCCCCCAACCAACTGAGCCACCTGCCCAGGGCTTCTTGTAATTTATATTGCTTATTTCATTTTTTAAAGAAAAATTGCCTTTGCAAGGTACCTAAAATGTATGTAACATGCATGAAAGTTGCAAGGCACGTATAAGTAAGTTGCAGCCCTTGAAAACATGGCCTCCCTGGAAAACAGGAGAGTAGAGTGCAGTGCTTAGTATTCTGAGTCCCAACGGGACAGTCTGTCTTACTTCCTCCCGTGTGTTCTATAATTGTTTCCTGGAGCACTGCTTATGACAGGTAGGTTCAGTTGTATGCGGGGAGTTACTGCTTTTCTCGTGCACCCAGTAAACATTTCCAGGCCCAGGTTCTAGGTCAGGCACTGTACTGGGCACTGGAGACATGGTACTTGGGATGATGTATTAAGCAGTGACGAAGGCCAACAAGATACCTGCCTCATGAAGCTTAGCCTGTGGTGGGAGAGACCAACACAAGACGTGAAAAGAAATAAAGGGACACCATAATTACCCATTCTAATAAGTATTAAGATGAAAACAAATAGGCACTAATGTAATAAAAGGGTTGATGGCCATACTAGGTAGAAGGACCAGGCAAGGAGAGACAGTTAGAGGACACTTAAGCTGAAACCTGGAGAATGGGGAGGACCGAGCTCTGCAAAGAGGGGAGACCGTGGTGGCCAGAGGCACTCTGCGTTCAGAAGCCTGAGCAAGAAGGGCGCTCTGCACATCCTGAAAACGTCAAGGTGACCCATATGCCTGGAGCACCGTGATCAAGTGCATTGATGTAGCTGGAGAATTGCAGGGGTCAGACGGGCAGCCTGTTGTGAGACACCGTGTTCTTTCTCTCTGAAATGGATAAGACCTTTGTGTGTACCATTACTCATAGTTGTATTAAAGGTAGGTGTGTCTGAGTGTGTGTGTGTGTGTGTGTGTGTGTGAGTGCATGTGTATGCTGTATGTATGGGTTTGAGAATGTGTGCATGGATGCGAGTGTGTGCATGTGGGAGTGGTGTGTGCGTGCATGAATGTGTGTGCATGGGTGCGAGTGTTGCATGGGTATGAATGTGCATATGTGTGCTGTGTGTGCATGAGGTGAGTGCGGGTGCATGGGTGTGAAGTATGTGTGTGTGTGTGTTGAGGAGGAGGAGATGGAGCGGAGGGCAATGTGATGGTGGTGTGATGTTCTGTTCTAACTCAACACCCGCAAGGGGAGAAGCAGTGGTGCTGGGCTTTCTCTTGTCATCTGAGCAGAGTGGAGCTCTGAGCAGTGTCTGTCCTCCCTACTCAAGTCAGACTTGTGCTTATAGGTTCACTCACAGAGCAACAGTTTCTTAGGAGGTGTGGCCAGACCCCATCTTTACGAACATACCTCTATCCTGTCCATAAATTTGAATGTGAAAGTGGAGTTTATTTCCTCACCCAGGCCACCCTATCTCCCACCTTTGGCTCTGTGTCACCAGAGAGAAATGCCTTTCAGACCTTAGTATTTTGGAGTCTGGTTTCCAGTGTTTTATTAACCACAACTGTTGCCTCTTTCCTAAAGTTCATATTTTAGGCGCCCTCCCTTTTTATTCCTGTTTTGTTCTGCTGCTTCCGTGGTTCTGAGTCTTGGAAACAGGGAGCTCAGATTCCTCTCCCTGTTCTTCCAACACAGGGAGACAGCTGTGGCCGCTCCCTCCCTGCTGCGCATTGCGACGAGGACCAGAGGCATAGCCACGACAGAAATAAGGTCAGGGGAGCAGCTCGCAGGGTTTCATTTGTCTCTACCCCAACTCTTCTACTTATTAGGGAAAAAAGTAAAATTGTTCCTTCCCTGAGCTCCAGATTGCTTTATAGAAAGGAGGGAGGGAATCCACTTTGGGAAGAGGCCCCCGGAATTTAGTCCCTGTTGATTTTGTCTTCCCATCCTGTGGGGGGGCATTCTGGGGAAATATTAATTCTGGAGGCCACGAGTCTGGCTGGGCGCACGAGGATGAATGGAGAGCAGTGTGTGGAACGAATGCTTGTCTTAAAAACAGTTTATGAAATGCCAGCAGATGTCAGTGTGCCCTTGCCATTTTATTATTTTTCCCTTTTAACTTTTTAGAAGCAACATTAATTGTTTTTGGTAGTAACACACACACACACACACACACACATCAATGAAGAGACCTTGAAGTAACTTTTTTTTTTTAGATCTGGGGAGGGAGGGCAGCAGAATGCATTTCATAAGGTGGATCCTCTCAATCATCTAAGTGTGTAATAGAATGTTGTCTCGAAAGTGTCCTAAGGGGTTGGGTGCCCACCTTACAACACAGGGACACCTTTGGGCTGGCTTCTCTTTGCAGACAGGAGCCTGCTCTTACCAAGCCGCTCTCCCATTCAGGCGGGACCTGCTATGCTTGCACCTTGTCATTGTGCAGAGAAGCTGAGGGTGGAGGAAACTTTCATCTGGTGAGGGGATGCCACACTGCACTGGGCTTGTGCCTCCACCAGAAAATGTGAACAGGTACAGGCTGTGGAAGCCAGGGTGGGTGCCAGCCGCACCGTTAACCTGCCAGTCCTCTCTGGAGCGTGGAGAGAAGGGCTTCATGGAATTCAGAAGCGTTTGTCCACTATTTTGGTAAAATAAAACTGCACCAAAACCCAAAATCACATCCGCAGCAATATAATGATGAATGTTTCACAACACCCTCCAGTTCCATTTTTGAAATAATACTTTTTTTTCTTGCTACAAAAGCAATGCATGTTCATTGTCAAAAACTGGAAAGAGGTATAAAAAGCCCAAAAAAGAAAATGGAATATATATATAATTTTGTCTTCTTCCAGAACAGTGGTGTCAAAATTCAAAGCCCAGTGCAAGTTTTATTTATTGTCTCCCCCCCCTTTTTTTCTTTTTCCAAGCCATTGTTCGGAAACTAATAATAGACCCGGATCCAGCTCCTCAGCGTCTGAGAACCGTTGGTGCAGCCCTTCAGAGAGAAGCTGGAGTTGGCAGAGGGTGGGGCAGGGGCTGGGGTGAAGTCTGTGTTACAATGAGAACCTCTTGCCACTTTCCTTTCTGAGCACAACACACTGCGTGCTGATAGCTCCTCTGCAGAGATTTAGATATTTTTGGGTTAAAAATCGGGTGCAGAAAAGGATCTGACCAATATATTTAAAAATTACTCATTTTAAGTTAGTGCTGATTTGCCAACGTTTACTAGTATATAGTCAAGTGGAAGAGAAGTGGGCTAGTTTCGGGCAGGGCATATTTGAGGCTTCACTTTACTTATTTAATAGTTTAGATGGAAATGGAACAATATTAAAAATGCGAAAAGTATGCTGAGAAAACCATATCTCCCACTTAGCTCCCACCTCCCCAGAGACAACTGGTGTGGCGATTTCTCATGCTCTCTTCCACAGATCAATTATGCACATACACGCTTACGTCGACACCAGAGAGCAGAGGACATTGGTATTCCTCTCTTTGCCTTATTAATTTTAATTTAAGGGCATATTTTAAAGAATTTTCCAGACCCACATATTTTTGTTAATGGGTAATGATATTCCATTGTACATATTTGCTTACATCATTTAATTGGTCTCCTTTGGGGGGATTTGTGTGTTATTTCCAATATTTTGTTATTAAAGTGCTGCTTTGAAAGTGCTGCTTGACTGCCACAATTTCCTGCTCAGGTAGGTTTGTCTGTAGGATGAATTCCTAGAGGTGAAATTGCTGGGGTGAAGGAGATGAGCCTTCCATTTTTGTTATTGTTGTTAATCCTCATCTGAGGATATTTTTCCCATTGATTTTCAGAGAGCTTGGAAGGGAGGAATGGAGGGAAAGAGAGAGAAACATTGATATGAGGGAGACACTTCAATTGGTTGCCTCCCGCAGGTACTCCTGCTGGGGCTGGGGATCAAACCTGAACCTGCAACCCAGGTACATGCCCTTGACCAGGAACCCGAGTCCCTTCAGTCCATGAGCTGGGGCTCCATCTGCTGAGCCACACCGGCCAGGGTGGCGGGCCTTTCATTTTTACAGACATGCCAAACTCTATGCGTTGGCTGAAATGTACCTTTACAGCTTGGTGGGTGAACAGTTGAGACAAAGACACAGGACGGTTCTGGTTCTGATCTGGTGGCCGCGGTGCCAGGTGCATGGCTGTTGCATGCTATTGCTCTGTTGGAATGTTTGCACTTGGGCCATTCCTGATTTTGGCTAACACTTTCCATCTGCCAGGTACTTTGCTAAGAGCTTTAATTCCATTTCACCTTTGGTCCCATAGAGCATACCCTGCTATCAGCCTGTCTCTGCGAGGGGGCCACAGGAGCTGAGAGAGGTCAGGGCTTTGTGGAGATTCAGGCGTAGAGACCTGGGCTTAACCATCATCTGTGATGCTGCACCGTGTTTTCAACAGCAGAGACTATATTGTTGACTTATTCCCAGGGTTTTGCCTGATACTTGTGCATTCTCGACATACGGGATTGGATAATTTTCTGGTCGTGTGTGTGTGTGTGTGTGTGTGTGTGTGTGTGTGTGTGTGTGTGTAGGGGGGATTTTTTGTGATTACAGAGTATTGAGCAGCATCCTTGGTCTCTACTTACTAGATGCTAGTGACACCCCTTTCTGTAGCTATGACAACCAGAGATGTCTACGGATAGTGACAAATGTCCCCAGGCGGGTATTGCCCCCGGTTGGAAACCACTGACTCAGACAAAGAGCAGTGTGCTCTGGGGTATGTCTTGTGACACTGGAGCTGTGGATTTGAGAAGACTGGTGGATGATGTCAGGGCACCCTTCACTCAGTTGTCCCTGCTCAGGGACACTCATGTAGCACCACCCAGGGGTGGAGCAGGTGGCCTGCCCTCACCACAAGCACCAGTCAGGAGGAAACAGAGGGCATGATCAGCCATGGTCACGGTCATGCTCCACACAGATCACGGTCATGTTCCCAACACAGTGTTGTCTTTTAAAATGCAGTTTAGAAATGTCCGTGGGAAAATTGGTTGGTAAAATAGACTTATAAAAAATCATGTCCTCCAGTACAGCCAGCTTATATATTATGTAGTCTTTCTACTCATGCATTTTTATTGTGCACTCAGTAATGCTCTACATTAGCATGGTGCATGTGAGGCCGGTGACACCCCCCTTCTGTATGCGTGGTGGATATCAGTAATCAATCCTCACACCCCCATCAGAGACACCTCCTTAGAATCCTCAAGGCATCACTTTAGCCTCATACTCTCAGTCATTTGGAATTACTATGTGACAGGAAATTTATCTGCCATCCCTATTACCTGGTGCCTTTTTGGCCAAGAAGAAGGATCATGCCTCCAAAGAGGGAGTCTTCTCATGAGCCATTAGCTTATTTTTTCAGTTACTCAGAGAAAAGTGCTTGATGGATATGGAGAAATGTCTATTCTTAAGGCATTTGGAATTAATATCCCGTTTTATAACAATAATCTGGCACCTGGGAATGCATCTCTGTCCCGGGCATTTTACATACGTGCCGCGCCTTCTTGTAGGCTGTTGCTTGCATGGTAGCATCTTTCTCTCTCCCCCTGGAGAGAAGGCCCCCTCCCTGTAAAGCTCCATGAGGCAGCCAACTGAGTGTGAAACGAAATGCTTTGTATACAATGGGAACAGAGACAATTCCCTGGCAGAGGACATGCGGGAGCTGTGGGTATTCCTGGAACTGTGTCACTTCTCAGCATGGGGCGTGGAAGGGGACTTTAAAGAGAAGAGGAACTGGACCATCCCACACTACCAAAGGTAGATCTGATTCACAAAGGCAGCAAGCCAGGTGGCTCTGACAAAGGAGAGCCTGCTGAAGATGGAAAGTGCTTTCAGGTGGTTCCTTATAACCATCCATTGTAGCATAATGTTTTCTATCTTCCTTGCTTTTGGGGGGAGGTGGGGAATTCCCACAGAATTGTTTGTATAGATTCAGTAACTTGAATAACCTACAAGCAAATTGCCCACCATGGGAATAGTTTAACTAGTTTCCTCTTTCTGATTCTAGGAAAACAGGTAAGAACAAGACTGGGAAGACAGAGTCCTTGGTTAGAGGACATCTGTCTTGTTGGGACTGGTGGCAGTGCTCCTTCTGTCTACATTTTTAGATGGTTTGGTTTAGTCTCTGTGAGACAGGGACAAATAAGAACAATTGTCTCCTATTTCCTCTTCTATGAAATGAATTCCTAACTTGAGAGCCACCTGTGGCCCTCAGGGGCTTACTGAAATCGCATTAAAAATTGTAGGAACAGATTTTTTAAAAAAATCTAGTCAGAAGGTCCCTAGTTTCTTATTCTTTAAATCAGATTCTCAAAGGGCTGTGGGACATACAGAAAATTAGGAACCTACCTTAGAATAATAACGGTCACACTGTTTTGCCATAACCAGATCAGGCAGGGAAAAATAATTCTTCCCTCCACTTACTTTAACTTTGTGGTGGAGTTGGGGTGTGGGAGGATGGGGAAGGGGCAGAAAATGTAGTAGCAATGATGAGGGGTCATGGTACAAGTATATTTGGAGATAAATATGTATACCTCTGATTTAGCAGTAGGAATATACTGTTTATTTGAACCACACTCAATTCCTGTATGTATTCAAGTCCAATTATTGGGAAATTATCAGACGAAAAACATTTAATGCTGAGGTGTTAACCAAAATACCCATACAAATCACAAAAACATTGAATTGATACCACTCAACTAAACAACTTTGATGATAACTTGAAATCAGAAAGTCCTTTCAGAAATTACAGGAATTACAGCCACATGCTTGGCTGTTTGTAGGAGAAGATTTGCAACATTTCTGTGAAGTTCTTAATAGCTAGACTTCTTTGTGCAAGGTTGAATTATAGTCCCCTGTAAACTCTGGTAATAGCCTATGTTTATTTTTCAATACTACTGAGTGGAATGCTACCATTGGCTATTTATGGGGCATGAGATAAAAAGTGGGTTTGTAGGATGCTTTGCAAGGATGCACAATACTAGTGAGAAAACTTGCATTGGGCTTCAGTCATTGCCCATCCTGAAGGCTGTCTGGGCCTATATACATAGACATCATAAACTATTGTCCTGGGAGGTTTGGGAAGATGGGCACAGAGGCTCTCCCAGAGGGTCCCCATTTTACAGATATCCCCATATTTTTTATCAGGCAGGGTGACTCTAAAATCCATATTTTCTAAACTTTTTTATTGTATAAGTTATCAACATGTCACACATATACACATACATATATACACAATATACACACTTATATTTACTTGTGAGTGTGTTGGACTCAAGTCTGTATTTATATACATGGTCATTGTGTATGTCAATATTCCTATCTGTCATAATTCTAAAATATCACTATTAAATGAAATGTAATGGTCTTTCAAAACCTCTTCATTGGCCAACCTGTTTTGAGAGAGGCCCATTATAGGCAATGCATATATATTTTCTGAGGCTCTTAGGAGGAACTTTTGTGAGCAACTATTCTATTAAGCAAAATAAATTAATTTAAATGAAGCCCATTTCATTTGCTTTACCGCTTTGATTTTTGATATGGATGAATTCTGAAGAAAAACTAGGCAGGATGATTTACCACTGTGGCTGGATGTTTGGCTATTCTCTATATCTGAAGTCACACCGAGCACTCCCCATAGGCTTTGATGGCCATGGTTTTCAATATGCATGCACAGACTCTACTAGACCCTGGCCAAGTGGAATCTTTAATTTTCTGTGCACCAATTTCTATATGTGGGCAGCAACATAATATCACACACCAGCCAGTGGTCTCTACTCTCTCCATGCATCCTGGTTTGCAAAAAAAGAGGGGGTGGGGTGGGGAATGCTGAATCCTGCAGAAAGTTTCCACTTCCTAGACCAAGCTGACTGCCTAGCAGGGAGAGAAGACCAGATGGCCGGTGGGTTGAATCAGCAGAGAGCCAGCTGGTATGCATGCGAGGGCATTTCCTCCTTCACTTCCCCGGGAGCCTGGTCAGGGCAGGGCCTGGAGCTCTGAGCAGGACAAAAGTGCCAATGTCAAGACCTCTGTCTGGCTTACAGGACCCTTGGACAAATAGAAGTTGGATTGGAAGCTGGCAAAAGATCCGAGGATAAGCTCCTATTTTCCTGCTTGCTAAAAATCACACAAAAAAACAAACCAAAAAAACAACAACAAAGAAAGCATGCCAATGAGACAGAAGGTTGGAGGGTAAAATGCTGACGAACAGGAAATAACCAGATTGCCCTGCATTAGCACAGCTTGGAGACCGAGAGTCTGTGATGAGGGCACATAACCTGGGTAATTTAGATCCCAAAGGAACGTGCATTTTTTTTCCCATTTAAAGTGAAATTTTTCCAGGCCACTGAAAAATTATGTATTTCTTAGACTGCCATCCCCTTCGGCAACCATGGTTCCTAACCCCAGGTTCCACAACGGGCATATCCAGTTATTTTGAGGAAAGTGACACACTTTTCAAATTCACTCATCTCTAAATATTTCAGAGTGTTCTTGGGGCTTTTCCTTTTGCTGTATTAGTTATCTATTGCTGCCTAACAGACAAATCCCAAATTTAGCAGCTTAAAACAACAACCATGTCAGATGTTGTGTAGGTTAGAAGTCTGGGAGGAATTGAGCTGGCTGGTTCTGATCAGGGCCTCTCAGGAGGTTTTGGCCAAGATGTTGGCAGTGTCTGCCATTATCTGAAGGCTCAACTGGGGCTGAAGGACCTGCTCCAAGCTCATGCACGTGTTTGCTCGCTGGCTTTAGCTCCTGACGGTTGGCCAGACACTAACATTTTTTGGCACATGTATCTCTCTATAGAGTTGCTTATGGCCTGGCAGTCTTTCCTCCCCTAGAGCAAGAGATGAGAGACAGAGAGAGAGAGAGAAGGAAGGAAATCCCCAATGAGGTTTTTTTTGGATACAGCTTCCACTATTATTAACATCTTGCCTCAGTGTGGTATATTTGTTACAACCGATAACACATTTTTATGAACTAAAGTCCACAGATTACGTTAACGTTTGTTCTTTATGTTGCACAATTCTATGGGCTTTTTTTCTTATTTTTAAGTTGTGGGAAGGTATACAGATCATAAAATTGACTGAGCCACTTTGAGTTCTGTAGTTGGTTGGTATCAGGTGAATTCCTATTGTGCAGCTATCACCACCATCCATCTCCAGAGCTCTTTTCATATTGCAAAACTGGAACCTATTACACAGTAACTTCCTGTGGCCCCCTCCCCCAGCTCCTGTCTGTCTCTATGAATTATTACTCTAAGCGCCTTGTATAAGTGAAATCATATAGTATTTGTCTTTCTGTATCTGGCTTATTTCACTTAGCACAGGGTCCTCGAGGTTCATCCATGCTGTAACATCTGTCAGGGTTTTGTTTGTTTATTTTTTCAAGGCTTTGTAACATTCCATTGTATGTATATACCACACTAATCCATTCACTTATTGATGGACACTTGAGTTGCTTCTACATTTTAACTTTTGTGACAATTCCATTGATTTTGAGAAATACCCCAGTGCAGTATCATACAGAATAATTTTACTGCCATAAAAATCCCCCATGCTTTATTTTCCCAACCCCCAGCAAATCACAGAGCACTGTAAGCCACTGATCCTCTCATTGTTTGCCTTTTCCAGGACTTTCTGTAGTTGACAGCATACAGTATGCAGCCCCTCTCAGACGTACACAACATTCTTTCTGCCTTTTGTTAGAAGTGAGTCCAGCCCACACTCGAGGCAAGGGCAGCTAACTTCACTGCTTAGAGTGGGGAGTACCACAGAATTTGTGGACATATTTATGCCACCACAGTTAAGCAGATGAGACTGGAGGTGCCAGCATTTATTGAGCATCATTATTGTGTTGGGCACCGTCTTAGTGTTTCATGCACATTGTCCATGAACCCTTACACTACTGCCACGAGGTCACTGTCTGCTTACCATCTCCATGCTTTAGGTGACAGACTGTGACTCTCCCAGGTTTCACATCTCATAGGTGGCAAAGGCAGGACTTCTTTTCCCTCTAGCCAGGATTTAAATTCAGCTCTACCTAAACCAAAGCCTATGTTATAAAACTATATCATGCTGCTTCCCCTTAGTCTAGGGGAAATCTAGATCTAGGTTAAGGAGACAAAGCATGACCCCTAAAAATATCAGAAGGTGCTGGGGGGATGATGCCAGACGTCTTCCAGGGGCCTCTGCAAAAGCATTCTTTTTTTTTTTTTTTTTACTGTATTAGTTCAGAGGTCTAACAGATTAGGCTACAGAGTGTCAGCAGGGCTACGTGCCTTCCGGGCGGTTCTAGGGGAAAATCCCTTCCCTGGCCTTCTCCAGCTGCCAGAGGCCACCCATCCTCCTTGACTGGGGCCTATCTTCAAAGCCAGCAACATAGCCTCTGACCCTCTTCCACCTTGAGGACTGGCAGGATTGCTTGGGTCCACCCAGATGACTCAGCACATTCTATCTTCAGGTCAGCTGACCAGCCACCTGAGTTCCACCTGCAGACTCCATTCTCTCACTGCACAAATCTGACTCGCAGGTATTCACAGGTTGCTGAAGCCAGGATATCTCCAGAGGGGGCATTATTCTGTCTTTTTCGTATACCTGCTCTTTCCCCCAGGAGCTGGTAAATGAGAACTTCAGTTCTGATTCCTCTGCCCCTGGACCTTCCTTTGATTTCTGCTTATGGGGCATTTTGGCAGGAGTTTGGAGGCAGTACATTGAATGAGGTCAAGGCATGTAGGTCCTGGTGCCCTCCCTGAGTGGCCCTCCAAACAGGTCGCTGCCCTCCTCACTAAGCAGCCCCCTTTCCTCCGGGGAACCCACACTGTTCCTTCCCCTTACCCCTCTTGCTTGGAGATGGTGACAGCCATCCTGCTTCTAATTTGGGGTTCCTTCACATCCTGTTCGCTTTTCTTACACTCTGCCTACACCTTTGAAAATAGTACCTCTGCAAGTTAAATCTCCTTAAGTAATCCCAATTTGAGTGTGCCATCTGTTTCCTATGGAGAACTTGACTGATACAGTGACTAAGGATATTCATATTTAAAGTAGAAACAAAGTGTGTGTCTTCAATTAGGGCAAGCACCGAAGATTCCGTATGCAGCCCCTCTCAGACGCACACAGATCTTTAACCCCGTGGCAGAGAGGCTGACATGGAGCCAGAATCCTGGGGTGGCAGGTTGCTTTCTGAAACCAAGAGAATTTCCAGGACGAGGCAATGCCTTTTGAAGACTTAACCAAGAGCTTCCTCACAATGTCGAGTGTTCTGGCTTTGGGTCTCTCCTGGTGTCTATGTTACAAAAGGTGATGAGTTCAGAAATCCCCCAAATTATGGCAGGTTTTTTGTCCTTGTAGTAAAAGGTTTAATTCAAATTTAAAGGAAAAGAAGGCATTAAAAAAATCAAGCTATTCCACAGGTGAGCTAATGAGCTAATTACAGATAGCAGTTTCCAAAACATTGGCACTTCACGTGTAAATAGCATCTGCCTGTGAGAAAGGTGTGAAGATCTGGGTAACATCTGAAGAAGGTCTTATACTTCAGGTAGTTTTCTTTGCTTTCTTTTTCTTGACGGTGGAGGAAATGTGAAAAAATGGTTGTATATGTATCTTGCTATGGGAACCACAAAGCACCTACAAAGACACTTCCTTGTTGTGGGTCTTAAGCCCTAAGTTGGCTTTTCCTTCTGGGCGCAGTCTGGTCCATGACCCACAAAGCTAGGGTTTTGTCACTATCCCCTCCTGTTTGTGCAACATTCATTGTTTCGCATTAGGACCACAGTTTCCTCTGCATGCACATGCCAGAATTTGTAAGCATTTGTGGTACTTGTTGAGCCATTGATTGCACATTAGAACACCAGGGAGAGCTTTAAAATGTACCAGTAATACTCAGGCCTCGACCGGGAAGCTGATTTGATTAGTCTGGGTTGGGGCTTCTAATGAGCATCCATGGTTGAGACCAATGGAACCAAAATGGGGCTTCTTAAAATTTAATGGACAGGCACAGCCCAAGAATCTTGTTGAATTGTAGGTGCTGATTCAGTAAGTCTGGGTGGGGCCTGGGATTCAGAAATTTTAAGGAACTCAGAGAGATGCTGCTGTTTCTGATCCATGGAACACACTCTGAGTCTGAAGGAGAGAGAGTGCACGCCTCTACATGCATCATTTTGTTCATTAATTATTAATTAATTCACTCAATGAATATGTATAGGAGACCTGTGGTACACTAGATATCTTTTAGGTGCTGAAGATAAATCAGTGACAAGGAAAAATGACATTCTTTTTTTATATATACCCAAAATGTATTGGCAATCTTTTATTCAAGTCAGAGCTCTGTGTTAATTTACTGTGTGCTTTGGGAGGGAAAGAGCATTATCTTCACTCTGTTCCTTGCTACTGTCTGATGACAGATTGATATTGATGACACTTCTCCAATGGCTATTCATCCACTATAGAGAGAAAGGGAGGAAGGGAGAGGAGGGGAAAAGAGAGAGAGAAAGAGAGAAAGAGCGCCAGAGAGAGCCACTTATTTGTGCATTTCTTGGTTGATTCTTGTATGTGCCCTGACAAGGGATTGAACCCGAAACCTTGGCATATAGAGATGATGCTCTAACCAACTGAGCTACCCACCAGGGCTAACTATAGAAATATCTTATCTGGCATTTAAGAGCCTTCCATGTTATAGTTCTAATTTTATTTCCCCAGTTTTTTAAACTCTAATTTTGCTTACTATAACCTCAGGCAAAAGAGCAACTTGCTGGTCCCTGCATTTCCTTCATTTACTTGCTCATATCCTTTTGTTTGCTGAGAACATGGTTCCCCTCCATGGATGCTTTAGGAGTCAGTTCAGTTGCTACCTCCTCTGAAAGGACTATATGTTCATACTTGTTGAAGCTGGGTGATTGGCATATGGGTGTTCATCATAATATTCTATTTTTGTACATGCTTGGAATTTTCCATCACAAAATACGTTAACAAATGAAAAATTAAATAAAACCTAGAATTTAAAAAAATAGTATATATGTTCATTCTATGGACTATTATACAGCTACTAAAAAGAATGAAGTGGGAAGAGAATATTAAATTATTTATGAAATTAAAAGGGAACTTGCAGAACAATTGCTGTCCTCTGAATGTTTGTGTCCTCCAAAATTCATATATTGAAATTCCATCTCTCCCAAAGCTGAAGATGGTATTATTAGGTGGGGCCTTTTGGAAGTGGTGAGGTGGAGCCCTCATGAGTAGGATTTGAGCTCTTATAAAAGAGATCCCACAGAGATTCCCTAGCCCCTTACACCACCTGAGGATACAACCAGAAGTCTGCAACTTTACCATGCTGGCACTCTGATCTTGGACTTCAACCTCCAAAACTGTGAGGAATAAATTTCTGTTGTGTTGACGAAAAGGGGCCACATGCTAACCTGACTAGCTCAGGAGAGACCTGCATGGTGGCCTTGCCAACTCAAGAGACCTAAAGTAACCACAAAGGATGGTCTGAAATTAAAACTAATTAAAAAGCAGTCTATGGTGGGTAGTCATGACCTGGGCCAGTATCTTCCCTGACAAAGATCAACTGGATCTTTATTGAGCCTATTGTCTTTTTGCACCTAAGGGTAACATACAACTTTCCTTTTTCCGGACCCTCATGAGTACAACCAATGCACTAGGGGCGTCAGATTGGATACCACAAATTCTCTCATTGTTACTGTATTATGTTAATTGTTGACTATTAACTATCCTGTACCCACCTATGTAAAGGAAGCATGTGTCTATCATTTTATTTTTTATCCAATCCCAGAGTCCTCCCACGCTTTGCTTTATCTCGCCTCCCTAATATATCACCAATGGATTTCATATAACCCATTTTGATTGTAACATATAAAACAAGGTGAAAACCACCATTCTCTCCAATGTTATCTTAATTCTTTGAGATTCTGCTTCCTGGCAGTTGTCAACAGTTTGGATCAAATAAACTCACAAAAATTCTTTACAGGTTTGAATCTTTCTTAACATTAACAATTATTTATGAGCTACCCAGTCTGTGGTATTTTGTTATAGGAGCCCAGACAGACTAAGACAGTGATATATAAACTATGACCCTATTTATGTAAACAATGAAAAGATGCAATTATGTGTACATACATTTATAAGTAAATACTTGTCCTTTTCCTATGCAAGTTCATTTCTTAGAATATATTTATGCAGACTGAAAAAAGACATTCTTGCACTTCTATATTCCAGGGAAGGGAGTGGAAAGAGCTACTTCCTAAGTAAATATGAGTCAACAAGAGAAAGGCCGGGGTGATGTGCACCATGGACATGAAGCATGGTGTGTTAAGGAGTTCTCTTAGGTGGACGGTGTGGGTGATGAGTTTAATTTGCTTTCTCTGAAGATGGGACATTTTGGCTAAGACTTAAAGGATGAGCATAGGGCATGAAAATACCCTTGGGGATATCATTCCAAGAAAAGAGAAGAGCAAAGGCAAATACATGAGGTAGGGGTAAGATTGATGGATTAGGGAACAGAAAGCGGACTGCTATATCCTTGGTGTCATGAGTGAGAGAGCGACTTATATAAATAGGTCATGCATGGGATTGTATACCACCATAAGGACTTCGAGTTTTTCCCTGAGGACCAAGGGAAACCATTTGATGGTTTTAGACAAAGAGATACACTGAGTGGCCAGATTATTATGATCTCTGAATGCATAATAATCTGGCCACTCAGTGTATATCTTATATAATAAAAGGCTAATATGCAAATTGTCCCCTCGACCAGGAGTTTGACCAGCAGGCAGGCCGGCCAGCCGCCCATGTCCCCTCCCCTGGCCAGGCTGGCTGGACCCCACCCATGCACGAATTCATGCACCAGTCTATATATATTTACATACATACACACACACACACACACACACACACACACTGAGTGGCCAGATTATTATGCGTTCAGAGTTCATAATAATCTGGCCACTCAGTGTATATTCTGATTTGTGAGTTAAAATGATCACTTTGGTTGCTATGTGGCAGATATATTTAAGGGGAGGGCATCAAAAGCAGACACAGGAAGGTTAGTAGGTCAAGGTCAGTTAGTAGTAGATTCAGAATAACCCAAGTGAGTGATGATGGTGCAGGTTTAGAAGTGGCAGTTGGGGTGGATGGAGTGGGGTAGTAACACTGACAGACAGAGGGATGGTGGGACAGGAAGAACCAAGAGTGACCCCCTAGCAAGTGGGTAAATGGCAGTGATTTACTGAGATGGAAAAGACTAGTAGAAGAACCGATCCATAGGGCATATCAGACTGAAGAGTTCCACGTTGGACAGGTTTGAGATGCCAAAGAAACTTTCAAGTGTGAATTGAAGAACAGAGTTTACACCCAAGTCTAGAGCTCAGGGAAAATTTCATATCCTTCTTAAAACTCATCATGGCCTGGGTTCCCAGACCTTAGCCTCAATGCACCCTTTGCAACTATCTCTGTATATAAAGACTAATATGCTAAGTGTGCCTGCAGGGGTTTGATTGCTCACTATGATGTGCACTGACCACCAGGGGGTAGTGTGGAGCGAAGGAAGGCCACGATTGGCCCTGATCTCTGGCCAGGCCTAGGGACCCTACCCATGCATGAATTTTGTGCACTGGGCCTCTAGTTTCAATAATAGCTGGTATCTAAATGATCCAGTAAACCTTATTTCCCAGACATAGAACATCTGGCCAGAGACAGTGTTATTTGAAATGATGTTGGTTTTTTCTAGATGTCTTTCTCAGAGGGACAAATTGTGAGGAAACAGACATTATGTTTGATTATTGTGGAGGGTGGGACAAACATGCTTGTTGGTTCTTTGGACAGATGTCTAAGTACATGGTAAATAGAGAAACACGTGCTGTGTTGGCATCCTTTCAGCAAAGCCAGGCAGGGCTTGAGGAAGGACTCCTGCTGCTGGATAGGGAGCTGAAGATGGTTTCTTGGACTAGGGGAGGAAACACAGGGACATGTTATTACATGAAATGATTACTTGGCTAATGAGCCTTAAGGGGCAGGAAAACTGACGACAGAACAAATTAAACCAGCACCTGACCTTCTCATGTTATTTATAAACAAGTGATCATGTCAGTGTATGTGTGTACCAGCCCATGCATTTGAACCAACCCCACACAAATATTCAGAATTCAACGGACCCACACTCCCTTCCCCAGTGATTCATGGGCGCTATACCATGCCTGAGGATTCCATTTGGTTTTTAGATATAGCCTTTCCCTGTGGTTGTCCTTGGCAGATGATGAAAGATGAAATTTCTCTGAAACGCTCATCCATTTGAATTGTGTTCCCCAGGAAAGAGGCCAGGTGCCACGTGAACAGAGCTTTAGAAAACACCAGGATTTTGGGTGATGAGCATGCAAAGCCTGGCTGTCTTCCATTTGCATCGAGGGCAGAACCGGTGGCCACAGAGGGCTGAGGAAGAAAGGGAAGTTAGGACTAAGGGATGTCTTCCTTGCAGATGGGACTATTTAATCCCAAAATGAACTGGTTTAGGGTGAGTGAAATCACTTGTAAAGATAGGAGGCAATTATGTAGTATTCATGTATTGAATATTTGCTACTTTCAGTCTTTGTATTAAGGGTTTTGCATCCATTACCTCTTTAAATTCCACAAAAACCACTGAGGGGGGGTTACCCAAGGGTTTCATATCCTGTGAAGATTGGAGTCTGGGATTGGAACTCAGGCACTTATGCTTCAGAGCCCCATTTGCTAAAAGATAGAAGGAATGCTTATTGAGGGGGAGAGAGCGAGAGAGAGAGAGAGAGAGAGAGAGAGAAAGAGAGAGAGAGAGAGAGAGAGAATATGCTACATAGAAAGAAACAAAGGCCAAGGTCTTTGTAAGTTTTTTGAATGGTTTTAACTTAAAATAAATACAGTCATTTATATTCTGGTCAATATGTGCCAGGAATTTTACTATACAATTGCTACAGAGAATCTGATTTAATCTTTACAACAGCTTTGCCAGACAGGTATATTATTACTTTAACTAGAGGCCCAGTGCATGAAATTTGTGCACAGGGGCGGGGGGTGTATGAAATTTGTGCACGGGGCGGGGGGGTGTCCCTCAGCCCAGCCTGGACCCTTTCCAATCTGGGACCGCTCTCACAATCCAGGATGCTGGCTCCCAACTGCTCGCCTGCTTGCCTTCCTGATTGCCCCTAACCGCTTCTGCCTGCCAGCCTGATCACCCCCTAACCACTCCCCTGCCAGCCTGATTGATGCCTAACTGCTCCCCTGCCAGCCTGTTTGCCCCTAACTGCCTTCCCCTGCAGGCCTGGTCACCCCTAACTGCCCTCCCCTGCAAGCCTGCTCACCCCTAACTGCCCTCCTCTGCAGGCCTGGTACCCCCCAACTTCTCTCCCCTGCAGGCCTGGGTCCCCCCAACTGCCCTTCCCTGCAGACCCAGTCACCCCCAACTTCCCTCCTCTGCTGGCTGGGTCACCCTTAACTGCCTTCCCCAGCAGGCTTGATCGTCCCCAACTGCTCTCCCTTACAGGCCTGGTCTCTCCCAACTGCCCTCCCCTGCTGGCCTGATCACCCACAACTGCCCTCCCCTGCTGGCCATCTTGTAGCAGCCATCTTGTATCCACATGGGGGCAGGATCTTTGACCACATGGGGGCAGCCATCCTGTGTGTTGGAGTGATGGTCAATCTACATATTACTCTTTTATTAGATAGGATAGAGGCCTGGTGCATGGGTGGGGGCCAGCTGGTTTGCCTTGAAGGGTGTCCTGGATCAGGGTGGGGGTTCCCTTGGGGTGTGGGGCGGCCAGGGGGAGGGGCCTGTGGTGGTTTGTAGGCCAGCTATGCCCCCGGGCGACCCAAGCAGAGGCTCTGGGATCTGGGATTTATTTATCTTCTACAGTTGAAACTTTGTAGCCTGGAGTGGAGCCAAGCCTTTTCTGTTGGGATTTATGTATCTTCTATAATTGAAACTTTGTAGCCTTAAGCGGAGGCCAAAGCAGGCCAGGGCTGCAGAAGCTTGGCTTCCTCCATCACCACGGGCAACCCTAGCCTATTGAGTGGAGGCCTGGGCCAGCAAGGGCAGGCGGAAAGCTTGGCTTCCTCCATTGCCAGGGAAACCCAAGCCTCCCTCCTGCTCTCTGTGGCTACAGCCATCTTGGTTGGGTTTATTTGCATATTCCCTCCTGATTGGCTGGTGGGCATGGCTGGTGTGTGTAGCAGAGGTAGGGTCAATTTGCATATTACTCTTTTATTAGATAGGATTTTACGTCTGAGGAAGCTGGCTCAGAAAAGCTTGTTGGTCAAGTCAGACAGCTAAACTTTACTGAAATGAGATTTGAATTCTGATCTCTGTCTATTATGCTTGCTTAGTGCACTCGGTAAGTGCAGGGTGGGGGTTAAGAAGGTCCTTATTTTCCCCTCCCAAATCCAGCTTCAAGTTTAATCTCAATACTCTACCACTGGAAGTTCACTGATCTTTTGGACACAGCAATATAAGTATATGGTCTAATTTATAGTAACTTTTTTCTTCTAGATACTTCAGATTTCTTTCTGGTGGTCCATGCCTCTGAATTCTCTCTACCTTCTAATACTTATTTCTCTTTAAGAGTGGCTCATCTTGGCCAGATACCAGTAACCTACCTGACTGTGACTTCTTCTCTTCTGCCACTGAAATTTCATTATTTAATGATCCCAGTAATAATACTGGACACACATTTCTGGATTAAAGTGTGTGCCTTCTCAAAGGATGTGCCCTGGAAAGGTTATTATTAATAAAGGTAGCATTAAGACACCACAAATAATTCTGTAACCTTGCTTGGGCTTAATAAATCCACTGCAGGAAGTTTTATTTGCAGTAAACTCTTAAAATTCAGCTCACTTTTAATATCGGTGCCCTTCAGTGACCTTTCTCATCCCTTACATCCCAGTGACCTTTCCAAAGTTGAGAAGGGTAGTTGCCGCAGCTTTTGGGCATTAATACCTGAGAGAGGTAGATATGGTTTTCATTCTTTCCCATGATAATTAACTCATGGGCTTTAAAGGCACGGCAGTATTTCTGCGATGACACAGGCTGCAATGGCTTCCTAAGGGCACAGACATAAAGGGCTATCTTGGCCACAGTGGGTTTCCATCATCTATAGACCCTGAGATCTACAGCATTACTTAGAGGGGGGCTAGATTTGGGATAACAAAGCCAGCCTCTCCCATAGTTGATCATCATTTTGCTCAACATCAGCTTACATCCTCTTCTGCGTGTTTTTTTTAAAGAAACTTTTTATTATGCAAAACTTAAAGCACATACAAAAGTAGAAAGACCAGCAGAAAGAACTGCCATACAACAATGACTGGATTCAGTAACTATCAAGGTATGGGTAGCCCTGTTTTATCTATGCCCTGGGTGCTCGCCCTCCCCAGTCTCATCTTACTTTGAAGGTGTAACCATTGGTGCTCAACATCTGGATTCCTTAATTCTTTAGGGCTTGCAAAATGGTGATGTTCTAAGTTTATCCGTCCTTCTGCATGGGTTTACTGGGATAATTCCTAAAAAGAGGTTTTCCAGTCTATTATTAAGATATTCAGAGATACAGCTTGTATGTTTTCACATTATGAAGTTGGTTAATTTGCATTCTCCTATGGTGACCAGGTATTTTTTAACATTGTAAACTCGAGGACTAAAGTTATTATTGCCATTGATGCTCAGATTATTCAATCTTTGACTAGTAGAAGTCTCTTCAAGTTGCCTCGGGAGTCTTTTTAACATGACTGGCTTGTCTTTGATGGTGTTCTTGTTATCTAGGCTGACATGATACTCCAGATTCATTACTCACATATCCTACCCAGAACTGGAATAATCTATTTTTCCAAGGAAGTATAGTCTCTAACAATATTTCAGGATCATAATCTGGGCACTAGGGATGCCCTATCTGTCCTAAAAGAATCTCATCATCTCTTTTCTAAACAACCATCTCCTTGTGTTCCCTTTATTGACAGTCCCTCATCCACCCAGGTCTGGAGGCAAGAAACTGCAGAGTTATCATTTATTTATTTATTTTATATATTTTTATTGATTTCAGAGAGGAAGGGAGAGGGAGTTAGAAACATCAATGATAAGAGAGAATCGTTGATTGGTTGTCCTCTGCAGGCCCCTTGCTGGGAACCAAGCCCTCAACTCAGGCATGTGCTCTGGCTGGGAATGGAGCCCTCAACCCAGGCATGTGTGCTGACCTCCTGGTTCATAGGTCGACCCTCAACCACTGAGCCACACCTGTCAGGCTACTTATTTATTTTTAATTTTATATTTAATCTACTGGGGTGATATTGGTTAATAAAATTATATAGGTTTCAGGTGTACAATTCTATAACACATCAGCTGTATATTTTGTTGTGTTTACCACCCCAAGTCAAGTCTCCTTCCATCACCATTTATCCCCCTTTACCCTCTTTTACCTCCCCCCACTTCCCTTTCTCTCTGGTAATTACCATACGTTGTCTGTTCTTTTCTTTTTTTTTCTCAATAACTTCAACTTTTTCACCCATTTCCATAACCCCCTCTCCTCTGACAGCTATTAGTCTGTTCTCTATGAGTCTGCTTCTATTTTGTTTGTTAGTTTATTTTGTTCATTAGATTTCACATATAGGTGTTTTTCTCTGACTGGCTTATTTCACTTGGCATAATACTTTCCAGGTCCATTCATGCTGTCATAAAAGGTAAGATTGCCTTCTTTTTTATGGCCAAGTAGTATTCCATTGTGTAGATGTACCACAGATTTTTTATACACTCATCTACTGATGGGCAGTTAGGCTGTTTCCAAATCTTGGTTATTGTAAATAACGCTGCAATGAACATAGGGATGCATACATTCTTTCAAATTAGTGTTTTGGGTTTCTTTGGATATAGCTGGGTCATAAAACTGGGCAATTCCATTTTTAATTTTTGAGGAAATGCCATACCGCCTTCCACGGTGGCTGCACAGTCTGCATTCCCACCAGCGGCGCACGAGTGTTCCTTTTTCTCCACATCCTCCCCTGCACTTGTTCACTGATTCATTGATGGTAACCCTTCTGACAGATGTAAGGTGATATTTTATTGTGGTTTTAATTTACATTTCTTGGATAATTAGTATCTATTGGCCATCTGTATGTCCTCTTAGGAGAAGTGTTTATTCAGGTTCTTTGTGTATATATTTTTATTGTTTTTTTTTATTGTTTTAAGTATTACAAATAGTACATATGTCTCCTTTTTTCCCCCCTATTGACCTCACCTGCCCGCCCTCCCTCCCTCCCCCCCCCCCCGCCCCAGTGTCTTGTATCCATTGGTTGTGCTTATATGCATGCGTACAAGTCCTTCGGTTGGTCTCTTCCAGCCCCCCTCGCCCAACCTCCCCTGTCTTCCCAATGTAGTTTGACACTCTGTTCAATGCTTCTTTGCCTCTGTATCTTTTTCCCACCATTTCTTTCCTTTAAAAAGTTTTGCCTTTGCAGACTAGAAATAAACATGTGTATATTTTTTGTATTGAGTTGTATAAGTTCTAGATACATTTTGGATATTAACCCCTCATCGTTTCTTTACCTTTCTCCCTCACAGCGCATGCTCTCCCTTATCTTCCCAGTTTCACTGTCAGCGGCAGACCTCTACGTTCCCTTGCCTCAGCTGGCAAGTTTGACTTCGCACAGATCGCTTCACCTCTGGCCTTTTTCTTGTCTGGTCCAGTCCCCACAAGGGCACCTGAGTCTATTTTATGGGGGAAAAAAAGTGAAAGCAATACAAAACCAAAACTATTCTTGCCATGGCCTTGCTCAAAAAGCTTCTATGACTCCCTGTTGCCTAGAGACACCTCCATGCTCTAGGTTGACATTCAATCTGTTGCAGTTCTTGATGCTCCTCTATTTCCAAACCAACAACCCACTCCTTCCTTCCATTCCATTTGCCATAGGGATTTCTTCAGAGGTGTTCTAACTTTGTTCACACTGCTCACATATGATACCTGTGTCCCCTTCCCCACCTCACCCAAGAACAGGCAGAAACTGAGGTCAAGGCTTTTTGTAATTGATTGCTTTCTGTGAAGCCTTTCACCAACTCCCCTGGCCCCCTCTATTTTGCCTCTGTAACACTCTGCTTCCTCAACCTCTAGTGCCTTGGTTTCTTAATCTGTAAAATGGGATAATAAGAACAACCTGAGAACAGTATGGAGTTGTGGCGGCCTTAGATGAGATTGTCCATTTACAGCACTTAGAAGTGGGCTTGGGAACATTGTGAGTGCTTCGTATATATTGGAAGATGGTGCCGTTGTTATTATTAGCAGTGATAATGTTTGCAGTGGTAATATTTGTTCATGCCTCTGATAGTACCATATATCCCGCAGTTTACCTGAGTCTAACTTTTCCTTTAAATTGGATACTTCTTCAGGACAAGGGTCTCATCTTAGCAATTTTTATTTTTAAATCTAAGCTCTCAGTTCTTATTTGTAAATTTTAATATCGTGGATAAGGGGAGTTATACAAGGGCTCATGATGTAATTCCTGCCTCCCAACCTTACATCTTGTTGGAAACAGTTAACAATTAAATGATATCTGGTATCAGAAGGTGCCACAGTGCAGGAAGTACAGAGAGACCCGGAGAGAGCAGAGGTCAGAATGGCTCAGAGCCATTCTCCCAAAGGGGAATTTGGCGTTAAGGGGTTGGATAAAAAGGCACAGGGGTTCCTAAGAGGAGGAAAAGGGGTAAGAACATTAGTGTAGACATGGCAGGAGGCTGTACCCTCAGTATCTGGATTTAAATAAAGAAAATGTTCATTTGAATATTAGGGAGTCAAAGAGAGAAAACTCAAATGTACATGAACATGATCTCACCACTGTACCCCTCTGCCCCCCAAATAAAGTTACATCAATAAACCCTCTTCTGCCTGTTATCTGTCCTAAACACAGAGAGGTCTTCGGGTTGTAGGTGGCATTTCCCAGTGTCTCAGTCTGTGCCTTGTTTGTCCCTTCCCAGTGGTGCCCCTTGGTAACTGAGGGAATTGTAGCTGTGTGTGGAGGAAGCTGAAGTCTCAGGCTCCTCCCCAGCACATCAGATTTATGTTTCATATATTGGTTGGTACGGATCTGCTTATTAGAAAATACTAGGGGCCCAGTGCATGAAATTGTGCACCTTGAAAGGAATTGTGGGCCATGAGGCTGCCTTAGGCACCGGGGTGGATCTCAGCCCATCATCCATACCCCCATCCGGACCCTCCCCTGGTCTCCTGTCTGCCGGAAGCCCCACTCCCGCTGCCCTCGCTCCCATGTGCTAACAGCATGGAGCAATTGGGGCTGGCACCAGCAGGGCTGGCACCATCAGCGGGTACAAGTGATGGCTACTGCCCTGATAGTCCCTCAGGAGCAGGGGGAGGTGGAGAAGCCCTCAGGGACGATTGGGGCTGACAGCTGTCACTCACACTTGCTGCTGGCGCCAAGCGATCAGGACCGGTGCCGGGCACCGGCAGCAGGTGCAAGCGACAGTTCTGGCGCTGGCTGCGAGTGCGAGCACTGGGCTGGACTGCAGCACACAGGAGCAAAGAATTTTCAGTAACCACCAGAGGCTCACCCCGATGACAGTGACTGGCCTTGGTCTGGTGCCCGTGCTCAGCTGCTCTACCATCCCACCATGTTTCGTGCACGCCCCTCTGGTGGTCAGCACACGTCATAGCAACCGGTTGTTTGGTTGTTCTGGTTGTTCTGCCGTTAAGTCTATTTGCATATTAGCCTTTTATTATATAGGATAATAGAAAGTGTTGGGAGAAAATACAATATACAGTGCAAGGAAGAAATATAGTAATTACATCATTTTATTGTATTGTTATATATTATGTAAAATATATGGTGTTTCATATTATATATAACTAGAGGCCCGGTGCACGAAATTCTAAAACTGGGGGGTGGGGAGGAGGGCCCTCAGCCCAGCCTGCACCCTCTCACAGTCTGGGACTCCTCGGGGATTGGGCCTAAGCCAGCAAGCAGACATCCTTCTTGCAATCTGGGATCCCTTGCTCCTTACCGCCTGACTGCTCACTGCTCCTTACCACTCAGCTCCTGCCACCACTGCTGTGCTACCCCTATGAGAATGCACTGACCACTAAGGGGCATTGAGCGTCTACCCTCTGGTGGTCAGTGCGCATCATAGCGACTGGTCTGGTTCCGCCATACTGGTTGCTTAGGCTTTTATTATATAGATAGAAGAGTATATATAAATTATGTATTATATAGTTTATATCTAAATATGTGCATTTATATAAAGGATAAAAGTATAATTTTATGGTTATAATAGTAGCTAGCATGCTTTGAGCTCTCATTGTGTGTCAAGCATTGGTGTGAACATATTGCTGTGAAAGCTGTAAACCTTGCACACACACCCCCCCCACACACACACACACATGTTTGGGTTCCTGACTTTCCCACTTGCCAGACAAACTCAGGCTTTGAGAGGTGATGTGACAGGTTCCAGGTCAAACGAGGGCTCAGACGTTGCAGGGATGAGCATGTGGGAACTGGAGGACGATGCCTTTGTTATTGTTGGTTTAGAACTAGTCAGTATAATGAAAATTCTTACTCAAATCCTGCACTCCCACCTGCTGTTGAACTTTGTGATGTTTCTGAGCATGAAACTCACAGATGTGCCTGTATATTCCCCTAACATTTGTCAGTGACCATAAGGCTACTGTTGCCCACTGGGTACTATTTTGCATTTAGCCAGTGGCCACTCTGGCTATTTAAAATGCCTGATTGTTCATAAGTATCTACTCGGCAGCACGGAGAATCCTGCGTGGCTAGGCTTTCTGCGGCAGGGTGCAGTGTGAGGGTGGCTGTCCCTACAGGATCTTTTCTAGGGCACAGAGCTTACCCATAGGTCTTTGTAGTGTTTTAGAATGAGTGGAGGCTTTGTCCTGTCCCACCGAATCTTTAAGAAGCATTTACTGCTATTTTTCTCATTTAAAATAGGCAGTGTGTCTATTGTACTGCCAGTGCGTTTATGTTAAGTGACTATTACCTGCTAATCTCCAAGAGACAGAACTGAACAAGGCCCAGTTCTTCCTCTGGGGGAGATGGGGGGGCAGCTTGGAAAGGGAGAAGACAGACAAGGAAGGGGAAGTGACTGTGCTCACAGGAGCCTCGGTTCCAGGGAGAGGGGTGAGGCAGGGGGAGGGGTGAGGCAGGGGGCGGGGTCAGGCGGCCAGAACACTGAGTTGGGAGGGGCAAAGCAGGGAGAGCCCAAGGAGAGAGAGGCCTGGAGTTCTAGCTTATTGTAGAAAGCTGGGAAACACAGTGAAGGGCCCTGTTAGGAACCTCTCAGTCCCACAACCAAAATCACTCTTGATGTTTTGCTTGATGCCTGATTTGTCTAATCTCCTCTTGGTGCACATTTAGGGTTTTGTGTTGTTGTTGTTTTTAAATGTCTGCCTAATTTTGAAAAAGCTTCTCTTACATATTGGTGACAGAATTTATTTCAGTCCTCAGTTCAGGGAAGGCTCTGGGAGCCACACTGAAGCAGTGCAGTGGGCTGCCCGCTGGTCTGTTCCAGTCCTCCTTGGTGTTACAGAAGCTCTCTCATACTGTCAGTGTCTGCACCCTCTCTTACAGCCCCCACCTCACCTAACGATTTGCCACGTTTTGGACAGAGTGGATGTGTGGGGTATTGGGATGAAGCACATTAAGTCTGAGATTCACCTATTAAAAGTATGGTGTTCAGAGTTAAGTGTTGGAAGCTGGTAAGCAAAAGATTCCGGGTCTGAAACTGAATAAGCTACCTGATTTAGCCTCTCTCTCTCCCCATCTCCTCCTCTTCCTTCTCCTTTCCCCTTAAACTCTTTTCTCTCCATTTCGCTCTAGCTCCTTTCTTTATTCTCATTCTCCTCTTCTCTTGACTCCAAGTCCTCTATCTCTTCCTCTTTCTCTATACCTCCCTCCCTCCTTCCCCCTTTCCTCCCTCTCTACCTGCTCCCCTCTACCTCCCTTCCTCTTTCTTTCTATTTCCTCCCATTCCCCTTCTCTCACCCTCCTTAACTCTTTGCATTTGAATAAAGGTCCCTGGTTGAGGTCCCATCAGGACATCTCTTAACATCCTCCTACATCCCAACCCCTGTAGCTAGGAGAGGGGCTGGCATGATTGCTGACCAAAGCAATGAAAATGACCTGTTAGAGCAGTGGTTTCCAATATTGGGTACAGGCCCCACAGAGGGGCAATTTGATTTTTAAGGGGGGCAATTCGAGAATGAGTTAGTAACAGTGAATTTTTTTGCATTTCTTATGGTTCTAAGGGCCTCATATACAGTACATAAATATATATTGTGACATATTTATGCATTTCAGTTCTCTGTTATATGTTTTGAAACTTTACTATCTTTTATATTCATATCACTTCATATTATTATTATGTTTTTAATAATTTCTTAGTGATTTCTTCTTCAGTACTTCAAGTGTCCTTTTGTTCTTTTGTTTTTCTCTGTCATGGATGCCATGTTCTTTGGAAGCTTGTTTAGACCAAGTTAATGGCCTTTCAGGCTTCCTCCACATGAATAGAATTCACTTTTTGAATAATAGGAATAATATGTCATGGGGGGTGGGGCATCAGGATTTTAGAGATGCTTAGGTGGGGTGTGGCCAAAAGAAAGGTTGGGAACCTTTTGAATCTACATTTGCAGGTCTCAGTTGTGATAAGCTTTAGGGATGCCTAAATAAAATGGCTTGCGAGAGGTACCTCATGAAACCACATCTCCAGTTATCCTTTTGACTGCTAATATGATCACCAGCAATAAGTATTTGAGACTGTGGCTGAAGGAACATCTCATGAAGAATTGAGACTGTTTTAGACCCTGCAGGTGAGCTGCGTAGAGAAAGAACTAGTACTGAGTGCAGATCAGTCACCACAGCACTGATGTGACAATTGATTAAACTCCCCTTTCATGACACCTTTCCTCCAGAGGGAAAAGTAAGTTTGTGTTTGTAAATGCCCTGGTGACAAGAATCTCGCTTTCCCTGAAGAAGGAGATCCATGTGTAATTTTCCCAGGGAACACAGGAGGGGAACAAAAGCAATAAATCAAGTGAATTTTTATGATCCCTATAAGCAAAAACATACTTCAGTTATGATTGATTGTGTTGGAGAGTAAATTAGATTGCACGGAGGCTGTGTGCTAATGTTGGTATTTACGGTGCTTAAATGTATCGCCTGCCTCCTCTCAATGCGGCTCCTTCCCTGGCTTTATGCTATGAAGGAAATACCAGAATAATGAGCTGTTTTTCCTCCCTGTCTTCATAGTTTAATATCATGCAACTGTTTATTAATAAGCTCCAAACCCCAAAGGATTTTTCTAATCCTATTCTAATATCAGACTCAATTTAATAAGATTCATTCTTCTCCCTACTGCATATGCCTCATTCATTCATTTATTCAACTAATATTTATTGAGAGTCTCCTATGGTGACAGGCATGGGGCAGGGTATGGGGAATAAAATGTTGAAACAAGACAGGCTAGGTCTCTGCCTGCAAACGGGAACAGGCCAAGAGGGAAACAAGGAGCAAAGGCCGAGCCAAGAATATGACCAGGCATTGAAGTTTGTCTAACTTAATGATTTTGAGATTTGGGGAGAGATAAAAGTTTAGGATATTTTAAAAAAAAAAGCGAGCATATTTGGAGTAGAAGGCGTGTCACCTGAGACCACGGAGGGAAAAAGTCCTGTAATTTTCTCATTTTGCCAAGGCCCTTTGGCACTGTGGAGATTTTGCCATGGTTTGCTGTGTTCCTTTGAGGCAAACACCAGTTATTCAGGATACCAGGAGCAGGCAATTGAATTCCAGATACAGGACAAGATGTCTTGCTGGTGCTGAGGTCAAAGATGAGGGGAAATCTTGGAGAGGATGAAAGCCCAAAGCCTTCACTTTAGACAAAGGCCTGACCCAGGTTTTCACACTTGAAAGGCTGCAGATTTCAAAGGGAAGTGCGGGAAGAGCCAGACTTGCGGGAGGCTTATGAAGAGGGGGCTTATGTTTGAAGTCAAGTTTTTGAGGACTTGATAGGTTTGGGGGTGGAATGGAAAGTTGTAAGTGTGTGCTTTCTCATCACAGCGATTCTTGGTAAGATGATTTTGGATCAGGAATATGGGCATTGCTTTGTTTTCATTAGTCCTCCCTCTTTCTCAGCCCTGGATGTGCTAAAGAGCCAGCCTCACCCACTTCTCACACCAGCTGAGAACCACCCTTAGATTGGGCTGTTGTCTTTGCTGGTCTGGATTTCTGAAGATCGATCTTTATGACAAGTTATGATGTCCCTGATGACACCTGAAAATACTGAGATCAGTCTTGTGCCCTCCCTCTATTCCCCCTCCCTCCCCCCCGCTCCCCTTCACCTCTTCTCCCCTCCCCCGGCCCTGCCTCCCTCCCTCCTTCCTTCCCTCCCTCCTTCCTTCCCTCCCTCCTTTTCCTTCCATCCTGAATGTTTCTATTAAGGACAGCAGCAAGGATTTTTGCTTAATTGCTTCACCTCTGCATTCTTACCAGTGAACCCGGAACAACTCCTTCAGACTATGCCTGGGAAACCAAGAAAAACAATGACTTTAGTAAATGAAGTCACATCTTTGCAAAAGCAAACACCACATGCACTACTAATTATTGCACTGCCCTCCGTTTTCATACTGTTCCTAGAAGAGTCATAATTTGCACACTTGGGTCAAGATTTGGCAGGAGGGAGGGCGGAAGAGGTGAAAAATCCTGTGGAGTTAGAGCGAAGGCTCTGATTTTCCCCTGGATGCAGGATGCCAGTGGGAAATCAGGTGGCTTTACAGGAGGCTCCAAGACAAAAGGAGACGAGTAATCCTGATTTCTAAAAAAGAATCCTCACTAAACAGAGGTAGCTATAAGAATGAATTAAATCTTGAGGCCCTGAAAGGCATCTGTGAAAAGATAGCTGCCGCTCATCCGGGGATGCGGATGGAGGGATTTCTATAGAGAAGGCCCGATTCAAATCTCTTTCATATTATTTGATTCTTTTCAATGTTCTGTTTACTCAGCACTTTTTTTTTATATATATTTTTAAGAGAAAATGATTGCTTTAAAAGAGAACTATTCCAAATTCCTTTTTGCTTGTAGGGGGAGCGCTGGTGTTTAAATCCAGGCTCTGTGTAAATAGATATATTTTTGACATGTGAGGTTATTCCAACTGAGCATCTCTGGTTTAATGTAGTATGTTTCTTCTTTCTTCCCTCTACTTTGTTGTACTTTGAGAAGCTGAAACAGGGCCTCGGCCATCTGTTTATCTCTTCCAGCCAAATTTGCCATTCAGACAATGCCCGTTTCACAACTTAAGCCCACTTAGAGATCACTCTCCCCACTTACAGAGCATTTAGCCGCGATTCCAGGAACAGAAAGTGGATCCTGAGATCCACAATGACTTGATGGGAGAATAAGGACGCTTTGTTATTCAGCAAGTATGAAATTATAACAACTTCACCCTGTGTTTACAGATGAAGGACATTCTGGCTCCAGAAGGGAGGAAGCCACTCCATTTATGTTAATCTGACATAAATGATTGGATGCTGTACTGCCCCACTCTATTTGTTGTCTTGGAAACAAATATAGGACACAGTGTTGAAAGAAATAGGTACTTGGCACCACTTGGACCTAAAATTAAGATTTTTTTTTTTTTTACATATAACAAGAATGGTAAAACATCTTGCTTACTAATTGGGAGTGTAGGTGGGGTTGGGGGGGGGCTTTTTCCTTCTTCCCTTCTAGGTTGTTTGGAAGGCCTAATAATTAAATTGACACAAGGCAGATTAACAGGAGAAAAATAAATTTAATTTCATATATATGGGAGCTCAAGAAGTGATCAGAGCAGGCAGCTTTTATACCTTCTAGACAAAGAAAGAATAAAAGTGTGAAGAATTGACAAGGCAAAGGGTTTGGGTTTGGGGCAGTAAATTGGTGAGGAAATAGCAAGGCCTGTTTATGCAGCCTTTTGGCCCCAAATTCTCTATCTCTGGAGATAGGATGCCTTTCCCCCTCCTGGTACTGGGAGGGTGCCTTGCACCTGGGATATTTATTTCCTGCTTTCAGAGGGACATGGGAGGGCCAGAGTGTCCTTTTACTGGCTGTTTTTTAAGTACTTTAATTCAAATTAATCAGTATGCTAACGTGATATATTTTGGGGTGAACTATTTTGATCCCCCCTCTACAGGAATAAAGTTGTTGCTACTATGTACTGAATTTTGGCTCTCAAATTCTCTTCTTAGCCACAATTTGGCAAAGAGGATGGTCACCACTTGTTCTGTCGAATGGTAATAATAGCAGCAGATACCTCGTAGTATTGAAGTGAGAATGAAGTAGAAGTACAACTCTGAGTGCAATGACTAGCACATCGTGAATGCTCTATCCGGGTTTCCTGTTATTTTTGCTTTTTATTTTACTGTTGGGTGAAGCTCACTCCAGTAACCTTATAAAACCTGCTCTCCTTATAATAATTTAGCTTGACCTTTGTAAAAACAGCTCTTCAAATTCAATTTCTAAGGTAGCAAGCAGCTCAGTGTGATCTGATGACTGTTTCATGCTTTGCTTAGGTTGTAAACATAAATGCTCCACATGGTCCTCTTGCCGGGCAATGCAGAATCAGCATCAGTGTTACCTGTCATTTGGCTACGAGTAACTTAAAACCACTCCTGCTATCTTAAGACAAGAGCATATCCTGGAAAGATTCAGAGCTATTTTTTCCAGAAACTAAGGGCACAGAATTCAATCAGAGAACACCAGAGAGACAGTTCAATCCGTTACTCAGGAAGAATTGAAAACTGCAGGCGTTGTTATACTGGGACCTATTCTTCCATCTTCTGTTCGTAGATTCTTTTTCCTGCCTATGGCACATGGGCAGGCATGGCAACCCTGAGCCTTATCCTGCTTTGCCCATGGACTGAGACAATCAATGTATTCATTTAAAGTTACTGAAGGTAGAATCTGGTTGGCCTGACTCTTTCCAGAAATCACCCCTAGTATAACCCACTTGTCTAGAGGAGCGGGGTCATAGTGTCTGATACACTTGGGGAAAGATATTGCAGTTGGATCTACCAGAAGGGCTTTTAGAAAATCAGGGATCCACTGTGACCAATTGATTGATAGGTTAAAAAATTGGTATGCCAAGTTACCAAATGTATTTGCACAAATAATTAGACTATATTCAACTTGTTCTTCATAATGTCTGAGGACAGAAGCAGAGCCAATAGTGTAAGTGGCAAAGGGGCAAAGGATCAGATTTCAATCTCAAGGAAGGAATTTCTAAAAATTTATTTTACATATATATATATATATTTTGATCTCCCTCTCTATAGATAGATACTATATATCCATATCAAAATGTCTGTATTTAAACTGAAGTATCTCTATGTCTGTCTATCTTTATTTATTGAAATACATTTATTTTTAGGCATTGTCTCATGTGATATGTATGGGGTCTGGCAAGTCTGAAATTTGTAGGGCAGAGTGTCAGGCTGGAAACAAACAGGAGTTGATCTTGTAGGCATTGAGGCTGAAATCTGTGGCCTCCTGGCTGGAATTTTAGGCAGGATTTCTGTGCTACAGACTTGAAGGAGAATTCCTTCTCCAGGAAACTTGGCTTGGCTCTTAAGGCCTTCAGCTCATTGGATGAGGTCCACCACATGCTAGAGGATAATCTCTATTTACAGTCAACTGATTGTAGATATTAATCACCTTTACAACACTCCTTCACAGCTAGGCACCATAGCCTAGCCAAGTTGACACGTACAACCAACCATCGTATCATTCTGCACCCTCTCAAGGCACCAGGTCTCTTTGAAGCGACAGTTGGGCAAGAAAACACCTGAGCAGAGGCTGCTGCATTCACCACCTGAAATGCCAACTTGCTAAGACGTGGAGTTTCATTGAGTCTCCCAGGCCAGACTGCCTCCCACATAGTGAGGGTAATGAGGATAGACAAATCAATGTGGACTCATTAACATTTAATTTAGGGTTTCTAGTCTGGAGTATGTCAGGAAGAAACATGACAGACATATTATGTGTCCAGGTATTTATTTATTCTGTCATTAGTATTTCTCTCTCTCCCTCCCGCCCACCCCAGACACACACACATTTCCTACATTTTTATTATTTTTCACCTAATATCTTTCATCCTGATCACATGCCTTCTAACAACCACCACTCAAACTCAATCGTAATTCCTCCCCACACTGAGGCTCTCAGGACTACCTTTACTCTGCTATTGATATCATAATTTATTTTCTTTCCAAGTGTCGTATGCAGTACCATGACATCGGTATGAATAGTGGGCTTCTGTCGCCAGGGCAACCAGAAGCACAGCAGGTACATTCCTTCCTTAGAGGATGTCTCCTTCCCTCTTGGGTAGGTTGCAACTGTGTCTGTGAACCATTCCATGTCTGCATTCATGGGATGTAGTCAATGGGATATAGACACTTGACAGCTCCCTTACCCTTAACTTGTCTGTCTTCATATAGCTTACTGGCCAAGACCTGCTCTTCAGAACCCACTCATTTATTGCCATTCATTTCTGCAAACATAGCACATATTTCCAAGCATATTTAAATGCATGATTATACCACTACAAACACTCTGTCCTCTAAAAGTCTAACATTTTATTTCTTTATTACACATCCCCATGCATTTCCCTCCTCTAGTACGATACTTTCCCTTATGATCAATATGCCCATTAATAATGAGCCTACACCACTGAAGATATCTGGTTACATGATCATTTCCCTGGGCTATTCTTGCATATGAAAGAGGTTGGAATAGATGGGATATAAATTCTTTAAAAATTTTCAACTGTAGATTTATTCCATATCTATAACCTTCCCATGTGTACACTTATAGATATTGTAGATCTGAGGTCATCTAGAGCATTCCAAGTGCAAGCATCAGTGCAAAATGCACTCTCCTTACCTCCATAGGATTATTCAGAATTTGTGAATAATTTCATTACATTTACCTTTGGTTGTGTACTTGATGGAGTGGGGCTCTAAGTGCACAATCTAATAAGGAAATCCATTCCTATATTTTCTACTCAGTCGGATAGAATACATACAATTTTCAGAATTGTATGTGTATGTGTCTGACTAATACACACCCAGATTTCACCCTTGATCAGTCATATCCAAACTTGACATTGTATTTGACCCTCCCTCCCTCTTTCTTCCCTCCCTCCCTCCCTCCCTCCTTCCCTCCCTCCCTCTCTCTCACAACACACACACACACACACACAAATCCCTGAGCCCAAGACATGGAGAATCTAAGTCCACAGTTCTGGAGTAAACCCCAATAATCTATAATTTAAAATATTAAAAAAATATTTATGTTGATTTTTAGAGAGGAAGGGAGAGGGAGAGAGAGAGAGAGAGAAACATCAATGATGAGAAAGACTCATTGATTGGCTACCTCCTGAACGCCCCCTACCGGGGATTGAGCTGGCAACCTGAGCATGTGCCCTTGACTGGAATCGAACCTGGGACTCTTCAGTCCACAGGCTGACGCTCTATCCACTGAGCCAAACCAGCAAGAGCTAAAATATTTTTAAAGCACCCGACCCATGTGATTCTTGTGGATGCCCAGACATGTTCTCCTTGTTCTGGGGATGTGGTTTCAATGCTGCTACAGGTACTGCTTGACTTGGGTATTCTGTGCCCCACGCTGGCTTTCACTGTGGCCATAGACTGTTTCAAAGGCTCCAATGTGCTCATCTCTTGTGTGCTTCATTCTTAGTCACTTCAACAGGCCCTTCACCTGCTCAGAAACTTGTCAGCAGCTCCAGGAGCAAGCTCTCATCCTTTCAAGGGGCTTTCAGGAACCTCCAGACCTTCATCTCCCTTCATCTTTGGGAGATGATAGAATGTGGCTTTGAGACCTGGCTTTGAATTCCGGCCCCTCCTGTGAAGACCTACTAAGTTCCAGGCAGTGCCATCCGATGTCATGCCTATAAGATGGATGTCCCTATTTTGCAGATGAGAAAACTGAAGCTTAGTGAGTTGAAGTCATTTACTTGATGACTTAAATAATACTTGGGGTCTAAATTTTAGCTCAAGCCTGTCTCCAGAATCCAGGATTTCTCCAGGGTAAAACGCTGCCTGCCCATGTCAGCAGAAGGGTTTCTAATCCAGATCATTTGGAAGTGTGCTAGGAATGAGATAGAGTCCCTTTTTTTCTCACTTTAATATTAAGAAATACAACCTAGACATGGCAGTTGGGAGGTTAAGTACAAAGCGTTAATTAAAAAGCATTCCAATTTCTAAGACTAAAGAACCTCAGCTGTTGTTGAACATGTAGACATCAAGAGGGAAAAAAGCATTTATTCAAATACAGTGCTGCTAAATTAGATGCTACCGGGAAGTGGGCCTACACACACGATGGTTATTCAGCACTTCTGGGATATTGTCAGTACGAGGTTTGCGGAACGGATGCCATTTTAATACGCTATTCTAAAAATGTAAATAGAACATATGATTTGAGACAGCAGGGACTCATGTCAGAATTTAGTCTCAGGATAGCCAACCGGAAAGGGCAGGTAAGTTTCCAGAAATAGATGAGCGTTTGGCCAGAAATGGCTGTGGGTGCACTGCGCCAAGCATTGGCCTTTGCCCAGGTGCTCGCCGTCACGTCAAGGATACAAGCTGAAGCTGGCCATATGGTTCTTGGAGTCTCTCTGCTCATTCCGCCCTCCCCTCCGATTTGGGCTTCTCTTTATCTGCAGGAGAAGGTAATTGCTTTAGACTTAACAGGTTGATCTTCACCCTTGACTCACCATCATGCTGCATTATGAAATGAGGCATCAGCAGTGGTCTCCTGGTGGAGGGGGGGTGGGGAGAAGGGTGGTGCCTGAGCTATCAACATGGCACAGTTTAAATGTCAGGCTCTGCAATTTACAAGTGATCTGAGATTCATGGGAAATGTGATGGAAAAGTCATTCTCTACCCCCCTCTCCCTCATGGTATAAAATTGAGTATGTCATAAATTCCGTGCATTGCTAAGTTCATGGTGCTTCCGTAAGAAGACATTAAAAATAGAACTTACATCTTTGATTCCAGCCTAGAGATTATCCAGGCCAAAAATGTACACACAGACATTAAGCTGCCTTTTAATCTATGTTTTTTCATTGGGCAGGGGGTGGAAGGGTTGTGAGGGGCGGGATGCACGCTCTGCTCTTTAGGGGCAAACTCTCAAAGACAACCTGTATCTGATAATAGCTTCATTTTGTTAATAGCAAGAGTGAATAGAGCCCTGACTGGTTTGGCTCAGAGGATAGAGCGTTGGCCTAAAGGGTCCCAGGTTTGATTCCAGTCAAGGGCATGTACCTTGGTTGCGGGCACATCCCCAGTAAGGGGTGTGCAAGAGGCAGCTGATTGATGTTTCTCTCTCATCCATGTTTCTGACTCTCTATCCCTCTCCCTTCCTCTCTGTAAAAAATCAGTAAAAAAAATAGTGAATAGAGGTGAAAAATCTGAGAAGACAAGTGCATGCCTGGATCAGAACTTAAAGTTCCATTGAAAAGAAAGTAGAAATAACTCACTATAGTGATATCTACAGTACTAGTGTTACCTGTGGGATGGGGATAGCTCACAGCTTAATGTTAAGAACAACATTTGAGCTAGTTTGAGGAAATATGTTGGGTGAGACATATTTTCCTTTTCATCAGAAAGGAGTTTGCTTTTCCCTGGAGCCACAGCCTCAGCCTTTCTAGAGAAATCTTTCTCGATTGAAGGGCTTGTCTACAAGGTGGGGGGAGGGGGGCTGCTCAGGGCAGAATCCATTACAGGTAATTGAAGGAAGTGCTGTTATTTGCTTAGGAAAATAAATAAATAAATAAATAGAAAGCTCATTACCTAGAGCAACATGACTGCTTCAGGACTAAGAAATGGACAGTTAATGTTTAATTGCACCGGTCGCTGAAAACGTACATCCAAAGCTTTCAGGACACTTAACACAACCATATGTGCACTTATTATTCTGTCAATTGGGGAAAACTCAAGATTGGAAATGCCAGTACTTGAGCAGTGCCCCTCTAACCTTTTGGTGAATAGGTCTATTGGATTCATTTGATGGGGAAAACATAGTCTTTCTATCAGTAGTGCCAAGATTTCCTCAATTTACTTGCATTTCCATAATTTGCTTTAATTACTTGCAATCTTTCTGATTTTAGGCTGTTCACAACTTTTTTCTCCATTAATTGTTTCATTGAGGAAACCATGTTCTATGTGGGCTTGAGGCTGTGGTTCTGATGGGTTGGCTTTTCCTTTGGATCTGAGCTTGTACATGGCTCCCTGGTGGTCTCGCACAGACTCGCAGGTGGGTTAGGAATGGGTGGTTCCAGCAGCCTGCAGCCCTATGGTCTACAGCAGGGCAGAAAGATTTTGTGTCTTGCTTTTTCCCTTATCTCCAGTCGAAATCCCGGCCACAAAGTAGGCACTCAACATATTGATTAAGAAAGAAGGAAGGAAAGAGGGAGGGAGAGAAAAATTATCTGACCAGCTTGAAGAAACTGGAGGTCTGTCATTCCCTTGGCATGCAGCGTTATTTACAACTAGAGGCCTGGCGCACGAAATTTGTGCATGGGTACGGTTCCTAGCCTGGCCTGCAATCAGGGACATTTTCCCCAGCTGCTGGCAGCTGGCCGTGCCTCCTGCCACCACCCAACCCTGGTTCCCCATTCGCCATTGGGCTGTCGAGCCTGCTGGCCAGTGGCCAGCGGGAGGGGCCAAGAGGTTGGGCATTCCCGCCCGCCCGCTGTCCCCGTCTCTAATGCCAGTCGCCCTCTGTGTGTGGGGTGACCGGCGGGGTGGGGGCCTTGTCCTGCGCCACCCACCATCCACCCCTGGTTCCCTGTTCCCCATCAGGTGATCAGAGCCTGCCGGATCAGGGCTGCGTGCTGAGGGCAGCTCCTGCGTTGAGCATCTGCCCCCTAGTGGTCAGTGTGCATCATAGCAACCGGTCATTCTACCGTTTGGTTGATTTGCATATTATCTTTTTATTATATAGGATTATTATGTAAGATAGCCAAATTCTGGAACAGCCCAAGTGCCCATCAGTAGATAAAAAAGCTGTGGTACATTCACATAGTGGAATATTGCTCAGCCATAAAAAAGAAGGAAATCTCACCTTTTTTCAACATCATGAGTAGACCTGGAGATTACTATGCTAAGTGAAATGAGCCAGTTGGAGAAAGACAAATACCATATGATTTCACTTACATGTGGAATCTAATGAACAAAATGAACTGAAGAACAAAATAGAAACAGAGGCATAGATACATGGAACAGACTGATAACTGTCAGAGTGGGGGAGGGGGGAGCTGGATAAAAGAAGGTGAAGGGATTAGCCAAAAAACATATATATTTATATCATATAGACATAGACAACAGTGTGGTGATAGCCAGAGGGAAAGGAGGATGGGGGTAGGTAAAGGTGGGCAAAGGGGGGCAGGGACTGGGAAAGGAAAGAGACTTTGCTTGGGGTGATGGGAGCACAGTGCAGCATGCAGCTGATGTTTTATTGAGTTGTACACTTGAAATCTGTATGGCTTTGCAACCAATGTCACCCCAATAAATTCAATAAAAAAAGAAACAATTATTTTGGAAATCTTTGTTTGCAACCAATGTCACTCCAATAAATTCAATAAAAAAAGAAACAATTATTTTGGAAATCTTCGTTCATAAGGAACTTCAGAATTGTCTCTCTGGTGAATTTCAAGGTCATATAAATCCCCCTAAAACTTTGCTATTTTAGAAATTTGTAGAAAATTTCAATGCAATAATACTATGGTTATAATTCGATGCTAAGTAATTAAATATAAGGAAAACTTCATAATTCAAATTCAATGGAAGGGATTTTTAAAAAATCTTACAGGATTGTCATAGAAAACCTTCCTTCTTTTAAAAAATGTGATTGAGCAATAATAATATTAGAACTTTGCATAACTAAACTTTTTAGAAACAGACCTAATGTGGAAAGAGGTGTTCATATTACTAGAGGATGTTGAGTAAATATTTCACTTCTGATTTCTTCAAAACATCCAAATCCATCAGGCAAATGACTTCAAAATGACAAGGCAATGGAGTGAAAAGTTAAAAATTCCACTAGATGCATGTATTATCATATATACTTCAGAGTTCCCACTCTTTTCAAACACAGCTTATATACAGTTTATCAAACTCAGGCATGTGGGAAGATAAGCGGAGCCAAGATTTTGTGGTTTTTAGGACATAATCAAACACCACACTGTAATAAAGTCTGATCAGAAGTCACCCTCAGTTTTATAGATCAACTCTGTTCAGATAAATCAGCACAGAACAACCCAAATCAACACGAAGAAGCAGCTGGTTGGGGAGGCAAATTCATGGACATGTTCGACCATAAATTGTATAACACAATTTTGCCTTTTGGTTAGGTGCTGTAATTCAGGTCAGTTCATTTTTGCAACCCAGTTTTTCTAAGATGTTTGCTTCTAGGTAATAAAATTATATATATAGTAATAAATCATATTATAATTATAATGTATAATTATAAATTAATACAGGGAGGTCTACAGTTCATGTGGAAAGTAATACAACAATCACAAAATAATAATACAAGAATAAACTGTTTTGCATACTCACAATAGTGCTCCTACTTTTGCCCCCTCCTGTATGATTAATATATTTATCTGTAATTATAAATATAAATAGTATATGCTATAGTTACAATTACGTATGATTATATATAATTTATAAATCTAAATCTATTAATATATAAATATATTTTATATACTATATAAAATTCTATTATCTGGAAGCAGTTTGTACATATTTATATATATATTACATATATATTTGTATTTGTACTAATTTATTTACAAATTTTTATCTAACAGTGGCATAGAAGTTAACATATTTCCTTTAATACTCAGAATTAAACACAATATCTAATTAAGTTATTTGTCAGATTTTCATCTTGTTCTTTGATTTTGATTACCTAGTATTTTCTATATCTTTGTCATTAAATTGGAAAAACTCTTTGATTTTTGCATATGCTGAAGGAAAATGTGACCTTGCCATGTAAGGGGCAGGAAGAAATTTTCATGAAATTCATTTTAATTAAATAAAAATAAATTAATGCTTTTTTAATAAATTACCTAAACAATTACGCTTTAGTTCACAGTGCCAAGTTGAAATACTTAGACATCTTTGTTACTCTTATGTGTAAGTCTAGCATATTTATGGATGCTTCTCAGTAACATTTTGTGATTGTCATAATGAGGCAGAAGCTATGTCTAAATTCTTCTTTCTTTTAAATGAATCTAAATCTAATTTTTTGAAAATATTTTTATTGATTTTTAGACAGACAGGAAAGGAGAGGGAGAGAGAGAGAGAAACATTGATGTGAGAGAGAAACATCCACTGGCTGCCTCCTGTGCTCCCCCCACTGAGGACTAAGCTTGAAACTTGGGCATGTGTCCTGACCGGAAATTGAACCAACAACCTTTTGGTACTCAGGACGACACCCACTCAACAGCCACACGGGTCAGGGCTAGATTATTTCTTTACCCATATTCTTAATTCTCAGAATTAGCATCAGACTGACCAATCTGAAGGATAATTGAGTTATAAGTAAGCCCTGGTCCCTTTATGTTATCTATGGCACTAGATTCTAGGGCTGAGATGAATCACTCAAAACATGTTTATTCAAGGAAAATTGATGCTGAGGAGCTGATGGAATGCACACTAATATCTGGATATTGTAGGAAAAGCCTTCCTTTGCCTTTGGACCAGTTCTGTCTAGTTTAGCAAATAATTTCAGAAATGAAAAACCCAGGAAATTAGTTACTGCTGTTATTATTGTTGTTTTATTTTCAAGTGTATGCTTATAGGACAAGGAAAAAGAAATACTGGTTTCAGCTGCTTTTATCATGTCCAACTGGTTAACACAGTTCTTACATGTTTGCTTTAAAATATAATATACTTCAGTTTGGGAACTAAAATGTTTAAAAATATCAAGTCTAAAATATGTTAAAAGTTGTTATAGTTGAACCAATAAGGTTTCTAGAACCTATCCTATATAATAAAACCTTAATATGCAAATCAACTGAACAGTGGAATGACTGGTCACTATGATATGCACTGACCACCAGGGGACAGATGCTCAATGCAGGAGCTGCTCCCTGATGGCCAATGCGCTCCCACAGGGGGAGTGCCACTCAGCCAGAGCTGGGCTCATGGCTGGTGAGTGCAGCAATGGTGGCGGGAGCCTCTCCTGCCTCCACAGCCCTAAGGACCTCTCAGGGGATGTCCACGGGGAGTGGGCCGAAGCTGGCAGGTGGACATCCCACAAGGGGTCCCGGACTGCAAGAGGGTGCAGGCTGGGCTGAGGGACCCACCAATCCCTGCCCCCTCCCTTCAAGTGTAAGAATGTCATGCACCAGGCCCTAGTTTTATTATAAACATGTATGCATTTCAGTCTTTCATATCACTCATTCTTCCTCATTAATTATTTAAAAATAGCTACAATGATTTGAAATAGTACTATAAAATATACATTATTTCTATATTTGTTAGAGCTCTCTCCCTTGCAAGTGACATAAACTCAATTCAAGTGGGTTCAGCAGAATAGAAATTAGAGATAGGGCTTATGGTGTTACATTATGGAAAACTGGCTTCAGGCACAGCTGTATCCAGGAACTGGATCCATGTAGTCAGGGCTGGTTCTCTCAGTCTCAGTGTCCCTCCTCCCTCTGCCTCTCCCTCCTTCTGTCCCTCCCTCCCTCTTTTCATTTCCTGCACAGTTGCAGAGACTTCCTGTGTCTGTGGAGCATGCTGCCCATGATGATTGAGCAATTCCTACCTATAAAGTTAAACTCACCCTGTCGCTCAGCAGATAGGACTGAAAATGCCCAGGTGTCATCTTGGTCCATCCCTGAATCAACCAAGGTATAATCTGCTTGGGTCTGCATTATGCATCAATTCCTGCCTGAGCCTGGTATCCCCACCCTAACCACCTCTGGCATGTACCCCAGAACAGAGGGGGCTCCATTACCAGAGAAGGTAAAGGAAACTGAGGCGGCAACAACTAAGAGTGCTATGCACCCAATAACCCATTTACCTGATCTAGAGAATGTGATGGACCTGAACAAAGTCACTCAGATAACAAGCATTGAGGTGAAATTAATTAAAATGTCAGTTTAAAATGAATGCTTTCCATGTTAATACAGATGTATGTGCTTTGACTGACTTTGAGAAAGAAGATCACCAAACTTTCAACCAGTTTCCTGAGAAGGTGAAAAATAGTAGTTAAAATTTTCATTCATTCATCAATTTAATGAATACATATTGAGTATTCTCCCTGTGCTGGGTGCTGTCTCGGACTCTGGAGATGGAGCAGAGAACATAATGGACAAAAATTTGTGTCCTCATGGGTCTTATGTACTTGTACACCATGAGCATAATTTACTGCTTTAGGAAATATCTATGCCTTCTAGTGATAGAATGTATCTTGCTATTCCTGAGGTGCGAAAACTACATAATATGATTTGTACCATAGAACAAAAATGAAATTCTCACACGCACCTACTACACACACACACACACACACACACACACACACACACACACACACACTTATTGTTCAATCCAGTCCACTCAACATGGAGTTGAGTATTCTGGTCTTGAAGTCATTCTTCTCTCCTTAAGATGATTCAATCATAGTCTCTGAAGAAATTTAGGGAACTTCTAATCTGTGCCTCTGTTTCTTAGATGGGAATTAACTGTAACTATCTCAAAAAAGGATGCACAATAGTAACCACTGTGTACTCTGTATGTGCACTTCTTCAGGCCCTGTGTAGGTCATCGTGTCCTCTATGTCTTTTACTTTTCTTGACAACTCAGCAAGGTAGGTACCTTTCTCACTCCCATTCACAGATGATGAAATGAAGGCCTATGTTATGTGTCTCAGGACTCTTAAATGAGAAGCCTTTAGAATTCTTCTAGAATCTGGAAGTAAGAACAATGTTCCTCCCTGCCTTACTGACTCAAAGGCACAGAGTTGGTGTAGAAAGGCAAGTAGATGGACAAGGTCATGTCAAGTTCCTCACAGTAATGAAAGAGGGACAGATGAGGTCACCTATAGAGTTCTTGACAAAAGTTTGAAAAGAAAAACCATCAGGCTAAGCCAGAGGAGGGGGAATAACTAAGAAGCAATGGGTGGACCTAGTAGCTCTGGCCTGAGGTGAGAAGTTGGACACTGATAGGCAGGCCTCTTACCCAGAAGCCAACTGAAGAAGATTGATAAGGCTGCTGGAATCTGGAGTAGTATCCTCCTCGGAGAGTGACAGCCAATATCTAGCCTGCCAGAGAGTGCAGACGAAGCACTTGGTGAATTTAGTCTTATTTACAGCCTCGTAAGCCAGGATTGGTAATTCTCTGTGTCTCCTTTAGTGGGAATAGCAAAACCGGGATGACGGCATTAAATACCTTTCAGGGTAAATGGCTTTTGGGCACTGGATTTCCACCTCTTGCAATGTATCGCGTGTCAGCCCAGCTCTCTGCTGGCGTTTCAGAGACGGGTGGGCACGCGGCACTGCAGCTGATGCAGCAACTCAGCCAGGTACGGGCTTGCATATCCAGCATTTATTGCTTTAGGTGTCAAAAAATAAATCACATTTTTAAAAGGTCAGGTGGTTTATACTAACTGTGTGAGCATTGAAAATAGTCTGGGGCAAGCATATTTATTATTCTTCAAATTAGGAAAGTGATAGCACCTCAATGCAGAGTGTTGGGGAGTGAGAACGGGGAAGAACATTGCTCGTAACCTCACCACCAGATCCCTTTTCGGCTGCATTGTGCTCTGCTGCAGACAAAGCGGGGCTTTGTTGCTGTTGTGGTTCTTGCTATTTGGTTTTTGTTGATTGTTTGCTGTTGAGTTTCTCTTTTTCCTTCAAAGCACAGCGCTGGTAATGAGTGATATTTAGGTTGGAATGGATTTAGAAGAAATAAATCCATATGTTACTAGAGTCAACTCCCACATTTAGGTGGACTGGTAGCATTTTGAATGTTGCTAGTATGAAGCTGGAGTTGCTCTACCCAGAAGGCCATTTCAGCCTGTTTTCATGGCCTGATGCATCCCGTGGTGGAGCCCCAGAGAGGCACTCATGTTCACTCTTATTCTGCAGCTGCAATGAGTCATGTTGGATGACTCCAGCAGGGAATCATGGCTGGGGTTGGAAAATTGGAGGGTCCGAATGGACCAGAATCAGACTTCTAGAACCAGGAGACATCCTGACCTGCTCTGCAGATTGAAGTTAAACACATGCAAGAGAGGGAAAGAGCTTGTTTGCAACTGAAGTAGACGTAGTAACTTGTCAGTCGCATGGACCTCAGCCTTCTCCATTAATCACATGCTGTTTACAACTCAGACATCCACTCACTCAGCAAAGGCTGATTAAAGGAGACTATGTATCAGCCCTGGGCTTCCTGCCATGTATGTATATACATGATGGTGAGTGAGCCCGACATGACAGGGCCCCTACTCTCTGGGCTTATGGGCTGCTGGGATTAGCTTGGCACAGTGAGTGCCAAGGGGTGACTCCTCTTGACCATAGGTCATCTCCACAGCATGTGGGTGGGAGTGGAGTGGGGGCCAGCCCCCACTGGATGATCATGGACAGTACTTCATTTCACACATGACCATTGTGCTCATTCTCACTCACCTGCTCACGCTTGTTCTCACCTGATTTAGTGCTCTGTCCAATGCATTGGAGGATGACACCATATGATTTTCAAAAATGCTTTCCTGAAGTTTAGAGCAGGGGGATCACAAACTTAGCTGCCTGTATGGGGCAGGCAGGTAGTAGAAATTAGAAACCGGGTGACATATCTAAATACATAAGGATATGTCCCCTTCCTCAAATAATTATGCTTTAAAAACAATGTGGCTCTCTTGGTCTGTATTTTATTTCCTGCTCTGAGAGACATGGGTGCAGCTCTCCACTCATCAGAATTACAGCGGACAGCTTTGATGGCCACCCAGCAGGCCCTCAGCACCAGGGTGGGGCCATGGCCTGCAATTTGGAGGTCAGTGGGAACCTGAAAAATCCACATCCCATCTAAAAGGAGTAACCACCTCCGAACACCACCTTATACTTAAGAAAACCCAGAGAACTAGGTTTTCTTAAGTGGGGGTTCTTCTTATTTTTAAATATTGATTCAATATATATGTTTTATGCCAAACAAAATATAAGGTCAGGGTGAATTCAGCCCTTTATACCAGTTGGTGATTTCTGGATAAAGGTGTCTTGAATGACAAGAGGAGTCCAAGAGGTTTTCTCTGTAGTCACAGACAATCCTCAGTGGATGGAAAGGTGATTCTGGTTATCTCAATACTGTGGCTCCTTCTTATCACCTCTCCACCAATCTCACTGTTCCTCCTTCATGGTGGCCCTGGCCACCACTCACTCAATACATCTCTACTGGGTGAGGGTAGTGATGGGCGATGGAACCCTCACCAATTTCCTTTAAGATGATAATTCTTATGGAAAATCACTCTTAAGACAGGTCTTTAGGTTATACATCCTATATAATAAAAGGCTAATATGCAAATCAACCGAACAGTGGAATGACCAGTTGCTATGACATGCACTGACCCCCAGGGGGGCAGATGCTCAATGCAGGACCTGCCCCCTGGTGATCAGTGTATTCCCACAGGGGGAGCACTGCTCAGACAGAAGACCAGAGCTTGGCTGATGGCTGGCGAGCACAGTGGTGGTGGCAGGAGCCTCTCTTGCCTCTCTTGCAGCGCTAAGGATGTCCGACTGCTGGCTTAGGCCCGCTCCCTGGGAGCAGGCCTAAGCTAGCAGTCGGACATCCCCCGAGGGCTCTTGGACTGTGAGAGGGTGCAGGCCGGCCTGAGGGAAGCCTGCCTGCCCTCCCCCTCCACCCCCCAGTGCACAAATTTCATGTACTGGTCCTCTAGTGTGGAGCCCTGCAGGTGAGAGGTGCTGCAGGTTCTCTGATCCCGTGAAGCAGGAAATGATGGTGTTAATAGCCTTACATGTTGGTTGATAATCCACACAAGGTCACAGTGAGCTATTCTGTGTGTGTGTGTGTGTGTGTGCATACACACACACACACACACACACACACACACACATACACACACGGTGTTGGGTGGGTCAACAAGTGCTGATCCAGTGTTCTCCTGAGCGTGCCTGTGATGTGAGCATGACTAATGTTAGCGATGACCAAGAAGTTGACTTTGAAAGGGCTGCTCTCATGATTTCAGTGGAATGTGATAACAGGAGAATGAGGGGTTTCATAGTAATATGGAAAGAACTTTGAGCCAAGGCTAAAAATATCCAGGTCTGAGGTTGTAGCAACATAAATGACATACCAGTCATTTGGGGCATCTTGGCTATCCTTGTCTTTCTCTGGTCTTCATATTCCTCAACTTTCGGAGGAGGAGAAGAGCTGCTGTGTGTCTTCTCACGCCTCTTACTCTAAGCGTGTGATATAATGTGTGAGAAAATACTGTGTACATAACGAATCATGTAAAAGTGAAGGATTATTGTCATTGTTGCCATTACTATTATTAAACGCAGTTTCTAGTAGTAAGTTGTATTAATTAAGGGTACAGTATGGAGCCAGACTGCCTGTGTTTGAGTTCTAACTCTGCTACTTCCTGCCCAGCTGTGTGCCCTTGGGAAAGTTACTTAACCTCTCTGATGAACAGTGGTTTCTCCTTGAGCTGTGGCTGTGTTAGTACCGCACTCCTTGGATTCCCGTGAGGATACTGAGATAATGTAGGCAAAGTGCTGGCAACAATGGCTGGGGCAGTAAATGTGCCACGGATGCTAGCTATTAATGTTGTTGTTGTTGTTACTTTATTGTCCAGGATGCACGCTGCTTTGTCATTCTTTTCCTACTCCTTTATCATTGTGGCATTTCCAGGTCTCCACATTTGCTGGTCTCTTAGAAGAAGTAACGTTTCTGTGTTTGTCAGGACCTACCTAGCTAGCTAAAACTGTGCACAGTGGATCATGCTAAAGTGATAAGAACGCTATCTATCCCATCATTCTCAATATTGATTAATTTGTCATTCCACAGATAGCAGTTATACAAACTTTTACTATACATCTAATGAACAGGTGTAAAAATCCCTTAAAATTGCATTGTCATTATACCATTTCTATGTAACTTCCAATCTGAAGTCCTGAGTGTCTAGCCCATTGAGAATTAACTTTAGAATGCTCATGTGGGTTGGATTAGCTTTAAAAACCCTCTTCAGGATTCTTAAACCATGTGTGATTGAGGCTTAACACCACATAGCAATCCTCCTAAATTCTGGAAGCACATTTAAGTCCAGTAATGCTATTAAGGAGAGGGAGAGGCATGTTTTCTGATGTATGAGGGGATGTCTCAAAGGGGGCAATGAGGGGATAATTTCACCTTGGGAAATGCAAGAAAGGGGTGGGAGGTGCAGGGTTTCCATCCCAGCCTTTCCTTGGCTGTGCTCCATCACTGATCACTGCTCCCTTCATCATCCCACAGAATAGCTAACTGTGACCTTGTGTGGGTTATCAACCAACATGTAAGGCTATTAACACCATCATTTCCTTCTTCACGGATCAGGGAACCTGGAGCACCTCTCACCTGCAGGGCTCCAGCTCCTGCCTAAACATAACCAGTGGGTCAGGCTTCCACAGAGCCACCGGGAACACGGGTGCATTGCCCAGAGCTCCTGTTATGTGCCAAGCATTGGACTATATGCTCCTGTGAGCAAAACAGGTGTGATCCTCAGGGAGCTTTAGGTTCTTAGGCAAACACAAGTACTGACCAAAAATATGCAAAATTGATGCATAATTAAAACAGAGACACATGCTCTGAAGGGAAAAAATAATACGTTCTTTGAGATAAAACAGCAAATAGAGCTGAGCAGGCTGGGACAGAAAACATTGTATGAACAGGGGTACTTCTTTTCCTTTTTAAAAAGAGTTTCCTCCCCTCTGAATGAAGACTTTATTAAATACAAAAAGCAAGAGAAACACTACAAAGGAATGTCCGAGCGTCAGGGAAATGATGGTCGAAGGTTCCAAAGGGGCTTTGGCAACTAGCTGAGCCCTTAGGCTGGTGCCCTGCTATTAGACCCGCTGATGGGAAGATGCCACTCGTCTCCCTTTTAACACCAATCAATTCATTTAACAATGTAATCAGCGGTATTTCCTCCACTTAGAGGCACCAAGAACTACAAATCTAAATCCCAAGAATACCCATTGGAAGAGCGCTTGTAATGGCTTGTCATAGTTTGAAACCCCTAAAAGGGGACTTTTGTTTACTTTCCCAGCATCCAGTGCGGTTGACTGGCCTAAGAAACTGGATTTGAAATGAATGTAGAACATAGTGTCCCTTTGCTTTGGGTATTTAAAAATAGACCAAGGATTTCTCCTTGGGCATCTCTCAGATACACTGTAGCTGGCTGATGATGGCTGCTCCCAGGACAGATTCAAATGTGAGAAGAAATGAAAATCTAACAAGGTGAATTGTTCAGGTTCAAAGTGCCACCCCCTTTCAGCTCACCCAAGATTATTCCTGGTCGGACAGTATTTCCCCAGACAGGCTGGTCTGGTTCCCTGGAAGCTGTACTGGTCAGTAAAGCGTCCATGAGTTTGAATCTCTGTTATTATTTTTTCCTGTAAAAGACTGGAAATGTGACTTTGCTTCCCCATAGTTTAGGTCAGTTTGCCCTGGGAAATTTTTACACTAGGATGCTGTAGGCTGAAGATGAAGGTTCTGGGTTTTATTTTTCTTATCTTTTTTCCTTTCTCTCTTTTGGTGGTCCAGCAGTTTGCTGCTCTCTGCTGCCCCCTTTTGCTTTTGAATGGGAACAGTTGGTTTTCCACTGTTCTTAAGGTTGCAAAGAGATTCATACTAGGTTGAACATTGGGTTGCTAGTTTCTGCTGAACTTGACTGACTTGTGAAACTGACTTTTAAGTGGAAGCTGAGCCAAAGGAGGAAGGCACCTCGCAACAGCAGGAATCTCAGGGTTAATGGAAAAGAAGGAAGTATAAATCTGTGAGCCCCTCTCTCCCTTGGCTTGGTGCAGCCACTGGCAGCTAGCTACCGCTGTGCTTCTTTAGGGTCTTTGTTTTTGTATTTGTGCCTGGAGTCAAGTTCAGTTACACTGTCCACCTCTGAGTGCCAGTTTGTTCCAGGCCCTGCACTGGCTGCGGGGATTTCCAGAAAGGAGAGAGTTCAGCCCCATAGTAAGTGGTTAATATTCTGAGTTTTGGAGTCAGGCTATGTATGGTTTTGAATACGGACTTCAACTCTTGCCAGTTGTATGGCTTGAATAAGTTACTTAAATGCTCTGAGCCTCAGTCTCTGTATCTGTAAAATGGGAATTACAGTAATTCCTGATTCAGAGATTGTTGTGAGAAGCACTGACATCATTACAGTGGTGGCTGCCATTTGTTGCTCACTTACTAATTAGTGTGACTGCATTTTTAAATGTACTTTTATTGATTAAAGAGAGAAAGGGAAATGGAGAGAGAGATAGAAACATCAGTGATGAGAGATAATCATCCATCAGCTGCCTCCTGCCTGCCCCACACTGGGAATCGAGCCTGCAACCTGGGCATGTGCCTTGACTGAGCATAGAACTGTGACCTCCTGGTTCATAGGTCAACACTGAACCACTGAGCAATACCAGCCTGGGGCAATGTGAGTGCATTTTTAAGCACTGTACTTCCGTTACCTTTTAAATCCTCAAGACATCCCTATGAGCTATGTCTGATGATCATCTCCATTTTATAAATAAGAAAGTAGAAGTTTTGAAAGATGAAGGTTAAGCATAATATATGCCAGGAGGCTTTATTTTTTCAGAAGACCCTCTAAAGAGGCTTCTGCTATACAGGCATTGCTATCTCACATGACCATCCTGAAGGTCCGGTGTCAGGGTTGTGTACTTAGCAGTGCAGTGATCTCACCCAGGACCCCAGATACTTCACATCTTTCCATCTCTCATCCTCACCTACAGGCCCTCAGATTGTACCCTCATATCACAAGACGGCTGCCACAGCCCCAGGCATCATCTCCTCATACAGCCACAATCAGACAGCAAAGGCACTTTTCGCCTCACCTTCAAATCAGCGGGAAACCTCTCTCCAAAGCTCTCAGCAAAATCCCCTTAATATTATTGGTCAGGTTTGCATCACATGCCCCTGCCTAATCTAATACTGGTACCAGGAATGGAATGATCGGTGCTTCCATTAATCAAATCCACCTCCCTGGGAAGGGCCCACCTTCTGAGCCCACAGAGGGTGATCACTCTGCTCTGAGCCAGGAAGGAAGAATGCCCTTGGGGATGACTGTTTTGTTGGCAGCCAGAAGGGTCCACCCTACAGAGCTGGATGCCCAAGGCCAATTCAAGATCATGCTCTTGGGCCCAACAGCCCACATCCGAATGAGGATGTCTGAAGCACTTAGCACAGAGCCTGGCACAAAGCATCCCTCCCTGCAGGTTCCCCGGTGCTGCCGGTGATTATGTTCCCTCAAGCGCTATTCCCAAGAGGGAGAGACAGACACATAAGGAAATAATTTTAGAATAATGCTAAATGTGCTATATTGGTTTTCGCCACAGGCATTTATGGAGACTCACAGGTTCATTCGGATTTAAAATACTGGCTCCTGAGAGGCTGTTTAAATTTGATTTTTCTTCCAGCCAGGTGTTGGTTCTTGCTTTCTTCCCCCTTTGGGCCTGATTCCTGGCTCCAGAGAACTCTTTCCATCTGCCCTCCCATCCTCTTGAAGCCCCTGTCTTATATTTTTATTGATTTTAGGGAGAGAGGGGAAGGGAGAGGGAGAGAGAAACTTTGAAAAAAGAGGAACTTTATTGGCTGCCTCCTGCACATCCCCTATTGAGGTTTGAGCCTGTAACCCAGGCATGAGCCTAGACTGGGAATCGAACCTGCGACCTCGTGGTGCATGGGACAGTGCTCAACCAACTAAGCCACACTGGCCAGGGCGCTACTGGTAGTCTTTAAGTAGAACAACAGACTCAGTGGAAGCCAGAATTTATTTGGAAGATGGGCTCATGAGGAAATCTCCGAAAGGAGCTTGCAGCATTTTCCTTTCAACTTCATTGTCCAAAAATGACGTTAAATTTTAGAAAATGAGCAAGAAAGCTGAAGTTCAGTAAGAGTATAATGGTTGAGGTGTCCCAGCTTTGTCACTTGATACCTTTTGATCTTGGACAAGCCAATTAGTCCTCTGTAAATGGGGCTCATCATAGCACCTCCCCTTGAGAAGGTGTTCTGGGGAGTGACTGAGATCATATTTAAGTGCTTTTGCACAGAACTCAGAACTTTACAGTGTTCTATCACCCTCCCCCATTAGTATTATTTCTGAAGTCTTTTAGTCTTCAAAGGACAAAGGCCTCTTTGTAATGATTTGATAGTTCCTTTATAAAAACAGTTAGTAACATGGGAACAAAGTGAGCCTGCTCTTACTTGATTTCTGTTATTATCTAGATTATGGGATTAGGAGCTGGGGTCAGACATTCCTGGCCACTGCAGAGGCAGGCATCGACTTTCTTCCCCATCCGTTATGTCAGGACAGACACCTGGGAGCTCCTCAGATGGGGAGTCTGAGACACTGAGTGCCTAATTCATTTTGACCTTGAACTATTTATTTGACTTGAAGTGGCTAATGGCCAGATAACTACTCTGAGATGGTATCTCCTTTTCTACTACGTTACTTTGAGGAGGGAAACTCTCGATATCGATCAGAATTCATTTGCAGAAGTGGTTTCCTTTTTCCCAATCAACTTAGCAGAACCCACTTCTATCCTGAACTTTCTTTCTTCATTCATTCACTTATTCAAATATGTTCTCAGGCACAGTGCTGGGGAAGAACAGCGACTGCTTCCTTCAAGGCGCTTACTGTCACTCACTGTCCATGTTCTCCCCTCAAGAGCCTCAACCACGAGCTTCTCCTGCTGGGACACTGCTCATTTAGCTCATGCACATCTCTTGGTCATGAATCTAACTTTCAGATGCTAATTGGGTTTGAGGCACCCTTATCCATTTCATCTGACCACCCGAAGACAGGCGGCAGAAACAGTGGGGTGAGTGTGCATGCATGTGCGTGAGTGGGTGTTGGATACAGTAGACCCTAAATTCCACCTTCCTCAAGATGTGTTGCTTGACCTTCCATTTCCTCCTTTGTAAGATTCTTAGGTAATAATAAACAAACACATTTATTGGGTTTGAATTTGTACTTGAATTGTTGGAAGTGAACCACTCTGTAGTCTATACCATTTGCCGTGTCTTCCAAGAGTTAGGTTGTTTACTCTTCACCCATCCCCACACATCCTGTACTTCAGGGTTTTCATACAAGCCTCTGCTGCCGAGACTTACTCTACTGAGCATTTAACCAACCCTGGGGGGTGCTCTTTTGAGGAATGAGGGTGAACTCCTTTTCCCTGTACCGTCGGATGCTGCTCACAGACACAATGTCCCTGTTCATTGGGCTCTCTCTGAGTGTCCTTTGGATTTTTGCTTAGACATAATCCAAGAGTGAGTGTGGAATCTTTAGCACCTGACCTGGAATAGTCCTATTCACTTGGCTGAGCGTAAAGATACTCAGATGGGGGGGTCCAGTCTCATTATATCTCAACACATGTCAGGAAGATCACTGACTATTTCCCAATAAAAGATGACATTTCAAAGAGCACCATCCTTTTTGTGTTGTCTCTAAATACATGTCTAAATCCATCCCACCACCTTGCACAAAAGAGATGCTCATCAGATATTTATTCAAGTCCACTGAATAATGCTCAACTCCAGTCCCCTTCCCTAAAGCACCATGCCGTGGAATGGAACACAAAAGAGACAGCGGGTCATCATTCATTCTGGCTTAGCCACTTTGCTCATTAAGGACTTTCTGATGTTCATGGGAAGACCAGGAATAATAGCCAGGAATATGGTGACTGGGGACTAAGTCCCAGCAAACCTTGCAGGAGGAGCCAACCAGGCAGGTGCAGGTTGAGGGGTGATGTGAAAAGAAAGGCATAGACGTGCAAGTGTCCCAAAGGAAGAGAGGCAAATTTGACAGAAAGCCAATTGTTGTCACCAAATTTAGATTATGAGATGAAAGGCTGGATTCATGAGGATCGATGGGCTCTCCCTAGGTATTCTGACGTTGGAACTGCTGCCAAGTGAAAAGTGGCACATTTTTAGGGAAATTTAGGTCTAATGAGAAGGCTTTCCCTTTGGCTGGAATTAGAAACTGAGCCACCCGTCCATATATTTGTGCATGTGAAGGTACATGCACAGGCAAGCTTTAGTTAATGAACAAAATCCATTTTAATAGCTACAACCAACATATATGTAATGTAAATATTATATGTATCTATGCATAGATAGATATAGGTGTGATAAAATGAGTTCAAAAATCAGCTGTGATTTCAGCATCCATAGTAACCATTGCCAATATTTTCTAGCCTTTTTTTCTTCTCTATATGTGCATACATATTTGTAAATTTGGTATCACTGTGAGCTATTTTGTCTTTACTTTAGATAAACACAACAATTTTTTGCCTGGCTGGCGTAGTTCTGTGGTTGAGCATTGACCTATGAACCAGGAGGTCACGGTTTGATTCCTGGTCAGGGAACAAGCCCAGGTTGTGAGCTTGATCCCTGGCGTGGGGTGTTTAGGAGGCATCTGATCGATGATTCTCATCATTGATGTTTCTATCTCTCTCTTTCCCTCTTCTTTTTTGAAATCCATAAAAAGATATTAAAAAATAATTTCTTCATGCCATTAAATGTCCTTCTAAAATGTAATAGTTTAAGTAGCTTCATAGGGTTCCATTATAGGGATGTATAGCACTCAATTAAACCACTTTGTTGGATATAGTATATTCAGGTTGTTTGAAAGAGAGAGTGAGAGAGAAGAGAGAGAGAGAGAGAGAGAGAGAGAGAGAGAGAGAGAGAGAGAGAGAGAGACTGTGTCTGTGTTTAACTTCTGCTCTAAAGCAAGCATATTTTCACAGTTCCTGGATCAACCACAACAAACCTTTCCCCATGTGAATTTTGAAGAAAAGAGGTTCTAATTAATTCAACCTCATTGTCTGTAACAGGCTGCAGAACCTATTCCTTTGATTTGTTCTACCAGAAAATTTATCTCCTAGCTAATGGTTTTTGTTTTTGTTTTCCATTTTCAGCCTTGGCTGTATCAGATGGACCGTATCTGTTTTTCTTAGGAACATTTCTGAAACTACTGAACAATATGGAACATGTTGTCAATAAGCGTGTTTTTCACAGATGCCTTTTTGTCACACAAATGTGATTAGCCATAGAAGTGTGATTAATCCTGTTCTCTGATGTTATTTCATAATCCTCACTTGTCTGTTATTAGGAGAAATTCTCTAGATGAGTCTTTCCCATGATATAGAACATACAAATTAATAATTCACATTCTTATCATCCATCCATCCATCCATCCATCCATCCAACATTTATTGAATACCAACTCTGTGCCAGGCCATATGTTGGATGCTGGGACAAAGATTTGAACTAGGCTGAATCCTTTTCCTGAGCGCACTCATATCTTAATGCTGTTTTTTAATATGCTGAGGTTCAAGGCTTTTGGGGAGAGTCAGGAACCCCCTGAAATTATCTGTAAACTATCATTATTACATATAAAAACTATGTATGTGTAGTTTCCTGAAGATGGGGTCTCATTCTTCAGATCCTCCAAAGGCTCCATGATCCTAAAAAGACATTGACATTAAGGACAAATTATTGGAAGAGTCCATCAGGTGATCAGCTGTAATGTGGTGTGAAAACTGCTAAAATGGAGGCACAGATTCTGTGCTATAGGAGATCAAAGAAGGTGGATCCTAATTCACTAGAGTAGCCAAATATTAAGGGACCTGCTTATAATCGCTGAGCTGAGTCCTGAAGAATGAATAGGACTTGGGAAGATGAACTAATGGACTGGGGAGACACCTGTTCAGGGCAGAGGGAACAACACAGGCAAAGGCAAAGGGGCTTAAGAGAGTGAGATGTATTTAAGAAACATTTTGTAATTTAGATGACCTGCCCCTAAATGGAGGGTATATGGAGAAAGTGAAGGGTGTAGAAATTGGTAGGACTGAAAGGCATTGTAAATCCTAGACTGAAATCTGGTGGATACCTTGGGCAACTTTAAGATGTTAAGTAGAGTGACTCAATGTATTTGTCTTTTGAGTGCAAATGTTGTTGGAACTATGGCCTCATCAGTCAATGATTGAATCAATAGTCATGTGGGGACTGGGTCAGGTGGATGTTTTGGGGGCTAGGCCCCTGAGGATGTGGATGTAGACGCAGGTGAGTCCCTGGAAAGGTGGGTGAAAACCTTGCCATCCTCACACTTGGCAGTTTACAGGCACAGAAGTGAACAACCATGTTAAATCCTTCCTGAGGTGCCACCCACTTTCCATAAATGAGCTCATGTAATCCTCTTAACTTACAAAGGCCTAGATTGTGAATTAGTTTCCCGTTGCTGAGCTACCCACTTACCACCTTCGTGGCTTCCAAGCATGTACTTTTTTTTTTGTGTTACAGTTCTGGAGGTCAGTTTGTAAGGAAGTTGGTTGGATTACCCATGAAAAGGTGTCATCATTGGCCTGCTCACTGAGCATTTTCTAGGTGGACAGATGAGTCCTTATGGTTTAGGATTTTAATATAAACCAATGAAAATGAACAACATGTTAATCTTCAACAAATAGTAGAAAATTTAAAGACATAATATGTGCTCATGTATAGCGTAAGGGTCTGGACGGATACTGGGATTTCCAGTTTCACAGGGCAGGGGTGGTGGTATTAAGGATGGTGATCAAATGAAACTTTAATCTCATCTACATTTTTTTCACAAAGGAAAAGTATTTATTTGTTGTATAATGAGAATTTAATTGTATGGTGATAACAAATAAAGGATATGGGGTACTCTGAGTTCTGTGAGTTCTTGAAGAGGTATTTTCTCCCTTCTTCCTGGCCCTTCTTGCTTTTCCCAAAAATAAAATCATGTCCCCCAGCCCCTTTTAGGTAATTTATGTTCTGTAGAGGGATTTTAAATATATATATTATTGCCTTTAGAGAGAGGAAGGGAGAGAGATAGAGAGGTAGAAACATCAATGATGTGAGAGAAACATCCATTGGCTGCCTCCTACATGCCCCCCATTGGGTACTGAGCCTGCAACCGGGGCATGTGCCCTGACCTTCTGGTTCATGGGCCAATGGCAATCTCTGAGCCACACGAGCCAGGTTGTAGAGGGTTTTTAAATTAGTCATCCTCTAGATTACCCAGTGCTGCCATTGAAAAGGCTTAGAAATGTGCACAGGAAACCCACCGTGAAAAGGATTTTTCTTTAGCTTTGACCTAAGCTTCGTCCCAGTGACACATCTAACTTTGTCACAGGGACAGATTGTTCCTAAACAGGCTTGCCCAGATGGATGAGGAAAACCAGACATTTCCCTTCGGTAGCATATTTTCATTTTATCATTCCCCGAGTCACCATTGCAAGGGAAGAGAGACCACTAGGGATGTGATTTTGAGAAGAGGTCCATCATCCACTTCGCTTCTCTTAACCCCAGATGGTATTTCCAGCAACAGGGAAACACTTAGCCAAAAAGGGAACAGTTTCTATGTAAAACATAACTGCTCAGACTTACAGAAAAAGGCAGGATTAATCAGACTATAAAAGTCACCGAGGGTGAAACCGACATGCGCTGGGCGCCAGAATGCCAGCCATAGCAAGCATTCCATTTGAAGCTTGAAAAGAGTTATTTTAGGACAAATAAAAGAAAGGGCTGCTTTTGAAGCAGATAGGTCAAGCTAAGTGCTTTGGAGTTAAGCTACTTCTGGTTTTTATTCCAGACTCTGCTCTAGCAGTTGAAGATCATGAGCATGTGTCTTAAACTGTTTGTCTCAGTTTTCCCATCTGCAAATTGGAAATAATGATAGCATCAATATCATAGCATTATTATGAGCAAGACACTCAGGTGATCCTTTCATCATGGTGTCTATCTCTCTATTCTTTCTTCATCCCTCACTCCATCCCTCCTTCCCCCCTATCCTCCCTCCCTTCCTCCTTCCCTTCCACCCATCCATACATTTATATTACACTAGAAACCCAGTGCATTAAATTCGTGCATGGGTGCAGTCTCTGGGCCTGGCTGGCAATCAAACTACGAGTGTCTGGCGTGGAAGGGCAGGCCCCAGCTGACCTCTGGGCCCTGGGCAGCACCTAGGCCCCTGGGCTCCCATGCGCTCCTCCACCTGAATCACTGCGCCCAAGTCCCCACACGGAGATGTGGTGAGCGCGGCCGGACATCGCGGGCCAGGGCGCAACATGTGGAAGCCAGGTGGGCAGTGCACTCTCTACTGGTCAGCCTTGCAGACCGGCTCCTGGGCAAACCCACAGGGAGCCCCACTGGCCGGTGGCTGTGTCCCGGCTCACCCGGAAGATGCTGCCTGCGTGTGGGTGGCCTCCTCATGGGCGCCTGGCACCTTAGCTTGGAGGGGGCTTCCCGGTGCGCAACAAGCCCTGGTGTCCTGGGGGAGGGTAGCAGGGGAGTGAGACCAAGCAGGGCAGACACCCCACATTCTCACTGCACCTCTGTACCGTCACCCCTGCCCCCAGGCAGCTGGCAAGAGGTTGCAGCATGTTGCTGATGTCCGCAGTGTTCCGCACCACCCTCTGGTGGTCAGCGCACGTCATAGTGAGCAGTCCAACTCCCAGTCTCCCTGTTGAACTCTCGGTTGAATGACTGCCCTAGGGGACAATTTGCATATTAAGCTTTTATTATATAGGATATCAGAAATCAGGTTTAATGAGGTTGAAGTAAACTTGACTAGATTTGGATTTCTTTCAAAGTAAGACATTTAAAGTAATTTTAAAAAGTGAATATAAAGCCCTAGCTCATGTGCTCAGTGGTTAGAGCATGGGCCTGTGCACCGGAGGGTCATGGGTTCAATTCCTGGTCAAGGGCATATACTTGGGTTGCAGGTTCAATCCCCATCCCAGACAGGGTGCGTGCTAGAGGCAACCAATCAATGGTCCTCTCTCTCTCTCTCTCCCCCCTCTTCCTTCCTTCTACTCTCTAAAAATCAATGGAAAAAAATACTCTCCGGTGAGGATTAACAACAACAACAAAGTGAATGTACAAGTAAGTGAAGTCCAGATGGTGACTCCCTCATGGATTCCCACTTGGAGTAGGAGCATATAGAACATCTCCACCATTTCTCAGTGATGTCAAGACACTCAGCCACCTCACTTTTCCACAGACAACATCCACACACGCTCCATGGAGCAGATTGGACCCCTGGGGTTTAGACAGCCATCAGAGTCTTCTTTTCACTCCTTTGTTCCCCCCTCCTCGTTCTTACACACTGAGGAAAAAAGCTGGCGGAATTGGAGGCAAACGGTGGCACTTTGGTCTGCCATTCATTTCGGGAGGCAGACACCTCTCACACGCTACGCTGATGGATGGTCTCTATCTGTGCAAGGAATGTGGACCAGCCAGCACCTTATTTCCTTTACCGCTGATTACTTCTGCTCTGAGCTTCTCTTCTGAAAGGGAAAGGAAAAACAGATAAACAGCCAGGTGAGACGGCAGAGCAAGTCCAGAACTGAGCCTGAGTTTGCCATTGTTACTGAGATGCTGGTTGTCACAGGGCACAACAGGCAAGTGTATCCACGGACATTAAGAAAGTTGCCAGGCTTCCTGCCTTTAGAGCTGGGGTTTCAGATTCCAGCCCAGCCACAACCGCCCCCCCCCCCCCCCCCCGCCCAGTCCTAGTGGGGAAGGATTTTCAAAGAAGCCTGGCCCACTCCAGAGCTCACCCCTTTTGGGTGTAAGGCAATGGGGGTATAATGGAAACGTCATCTTATGGCATTTGCTTTTGGCTTCATGTTGCCATGGTAACAGAACATGGCTTGTTCATGGTAAATGACCTTGTCATTGCTTTTATATGTGCTCTTAGTTATTATGTCGAAGTTATTTATAACCTGATGGAAGAGAGTCCCAGGAGAGGGGCACAGTTCTGCTTAATTGTTCCATGAGAGAGAAGAGAAAATCTGCCCCAAAGAAAAGGAAAAAAGAGGAAAAGAAAGAAAAATAAAATGAAATGAACAAAAACAAATGGATCAAGCCTTCTGAAAATTGCCTCTCAAATGCATTTGTGCACGATTTAGGACCGTGTGTAGTCCACTGTACTTGTTCTTAAAAGTTATTTGGGGCCTGGCTGGCGTGGCTAAGTGGTTGAGTGTCAACTTATGAACCAGGAGGTCACAGTTCAATACCTGGGCAGAGCACTTACCCAGATTACAGGTTCGATCCCCAGTGAGGGGGATACATGAGGCAGCTGATCAGTGATTCTCCTTCATCATTGATGTTTCAATCTGTCCATTCCTTTTTATATTAATAAAAAAAATATTTTTAAAAAGTTATTTGGGGGGCTTTTATAGCCATTATTACACTTTCTCAGACTCTGTAGGACTGTTAATTCCCTTCCGATCCTCTGCAGAACTTTGCCTTTAGTTAGTTAATATGTTATAAAAATTTGGAATTCCAGACAGAAAGGAGCGGCTTTGTGAATTCTCTACCCCTACAATGGTCTTTGAGGAAATTCTGGCTTTTGGTCTGGAAGCTTTTTGATTCCATGAGCCAACATAATCTTTCCATTAGATGTGATACAGTGTCATCAACTTTATAATTTACCAAGTAAGGATGCTTACAATTCTAACCATTGGCCATCTATATACCATCACTGCCACTTTATCAAATAAAGGTTAAGAGCCCTGAAGAAAAACCATACCAGATAATATATTTCATCATCTATTATGTGTCAGATACGCTAACCTTACCCGCAAAGTGTGCTTGATTGGCCAATTCCATCAGCCTCACCTGGGAGTTAGGAAGGCAGACCCCTCCCAGACTGACTGAACAAGCACCTACAGTTGAATGAGGTCCCAGGTGATGTGACTGGGCATTAAAGTTTAGGAAGCCTTACTCTACAGAAATGTGACTCCATTTGTGGTCTGCACACCCATAATGTAGAGATGCAAATTCTTAGGTCCTACCTTGACCTACTGGATCCAAGTGTTGAGGGTGGGCCCAGCACATGGAGGAAGGAAAAGAGACGTAGGAACATCAATGATGAGAAAGAATCATTGATTGGCTGCCTCCTGCATGCCGCAGACTGGGGATCTAGCCTGCAACCTGGGCATGTGCCCTGACTGGGAATCGAACTATGACCTCCTGGTTCACAGGTCAATGCTCAACCACTGAGCAACACTGGCAGAGTGCAAACTGTGTTAACAAGCTCTCTAGATGATGCTTATGAATGCAAAAGTATGACTACCTCAGCTCTAGAGAGATCTTTCATTATCCCCATTTTGCAGATGAGAACAACTGAGTCAATGGGAGGACAAGTCATTTCCCCAAGTATTAGTAAGTGGCCAAGCTAGGGTTTCAACCTACAGCATATGAGTCTGGAGACAAAAGACTTAACTGTTATGCTATCCTGCCACCATCTCTTTGATTGTTCTTCTCTATTGCAGTTAGCACTCTCCAAAACCGTTATTCATTTGTTTATTTTCTGTCTTCCCACTGTCAGCTCTGTGAAAGGTGGGGACTTACCTGGCTTGCTCACTGCTGTTTGCCATTTGCCATTACTAGGAACTTTAGCAAGCATCAGTCTCCCTGGAGGGTTGCTAACCACAGATGGCCAGGCCCGCCGGAGAGTGTCTGATTCAGCAGGTCTGGGGAGGGGCCTGAGATTCTGCATTTCTGACAAGCTCCCAGCTGCTGCTGCTGCTGCTCTATAGATCTCACTTAGTACAGACAGTTTTTTCAAAGGCAAAATAAGTGTATCTGTGTTGGGGAGGGGGAGGTGCTGGCCACCATTTACTTTGTGCTTCCCGATGCCCTTCATCGCCTGGTGTTCCTCACACTTTGCAAACTTCGCCTCATTAATCTTCCCCGCCCCGGGAGGGCCTGTGTGACGGACACTGGTGCCTTTATTTCACAGATGGAGAGGCAGCAGTGCTGAGGAAATGTGACAGGCCCAAGGTCACATAGTGAGTCCCTTGAATGAACCCAGAATAGAAACACTGCCGCTTGCCATGAAATCCGGCTCCTCTCCTCCTGTGAATGTTCTAGCCCCCATGCCTGCGCCACCTCTTCATGTCCTCTCTATCATTGCCCACTTGCACTGCCTCCAAACTTAGCTTTGCCTTTCACCCCACCATGAGGAGACCCTCGTTCAAGGCTAGCATGAAGCACCTTTTGAGTTTCTTGGAACTTGGTCCCTGCAATGATTCTAAGCAAAGAGCAGTTAATTTTAGAAACATCAGCCCTGTAGAAGGGCTACTTGAGTCTTACATCTTTGACTGCTCCCAAAGGCCACACAAGTTCTCCCTGCTCTCCTCTGCATGTCTTCGGAGCCGATCTGCTCGTTTCCACTGAAAATCTGGTCATCGGAGACCCTGACTCAGTCCTAGAGACCAGAATATGCAGGGTTGGAGTCTAAGCTCCCATTCTACTAACTGGTTCCTCAGGTGATTCTATGCAAACCTATTCTGGAAAATTCCTAAGTAGAGCCTGCAGGAGTACTGGTAGCCTCTTCCCTGGTCACTTGGTAAATACTCAGGATGGATGTGGCTGGGTTGGGGCAAGCCTTGGGCTGCATCCCCTATGCTGCATTTTGTGGTGCTGATAACGCAGGATTTAAATTAACAGAGGATGGGTGGGTGGGCAAGTTCCCAGTCCTTCCTTAGGAAGAGAATATTTCTCCATCTGGCTGAGAGTCTGTTGCATTACATGACTCCAATGGGCAATGTATTTTGGGATTTACATTAAGAACATTTGGTGGAACCCAGTTTGATTTTTTCATTAGCCATCACTCATCCGGAGGAATGGAAAAATCCATGTGATTCAGTCAAAATGGAAATTGACCAGTGTAAATGTCAAGACGGTCAATCATTTATTTGAGATGAACCATCAGTGTTGGTCTGCTTCTCAGCTAGATGTTCATCAGAAAATAGATCATTCCATGGCGAGGTGTGTAAAAGGATATAGTTACAGCGAGACTGACATCAGATATGGTCCTGTAGCCTGTGTAGACATAGAAGGTTCAGTTCTTACTGCTTCTGTGGCTATTGTAAGAAGTTAGCCAACTTGACTGTATGATTCTATGTATATTATACATTCAGAATAAGTGAATCCATAGGGGCAGAACGCAGTTTGGTGGTTGCCAGATGTAATGGGTATGGGGTTTCTTATTGGGGTGATGAAAATGTTTTGGAACTAGGTAGGGGTGGTGGTTGCACAACACTGAATGTGCTAATCTCATTGGATTATTAACTTTAATAGAGTTACTTGTATGATATATGACTTTAACCTCCATAAAAAATAATTAAAAAAACACCAAACAAATGAAAACAAAACAAACCTTAACCCAGCACCGTGCACTCTTCCCTCTTCTCAAAGACCTCACCTCAACTTAATGGAACGTTAGTAACGCACCTTCACTTTTGCTACCATATTAAAGGAGTTCGCTTGCTTTGCCCCCCGTATCCTCATAGGAAATAATAAAATGGGTGTGAATCATCAATGGTACAGGCAGGTGGTATAATTAGCATCATTTGGGATCCAGGGGCCATCTTTAGGTAGGGAAGGGATGCATGGAAGGTAAGACTTGGGCATGTTAAGGAATGCATATTATTCTTTTATTAAAAAGCAGACTTGAATGTCAGGGATGCTTTAAGATAGTCAACCTAAGGTGAATTGAAATGGAAGGCAGGCATACTCTTTTTTTTTGTTCTAATGTGATACTTTGGTAGATCTAGTCAAGTCTTCCCTTCCCTTCCCCAAACACACACCTTGCAGTAAATATACTTTGATAGAAGGTGCACTTGAAGTTTAAAATAACCAGTTTGGACTCATTTTAGTCTTATATGATGAGAATGTTTATTGAGTCCATATTATATATATCCCAAACTTGACATGTATTGTTGCTTTTGCATTCCAACGACCCTATGATGCAGGGACTATTTTTGAAATGAAGAGTCCAACACTCACCCACCTTAATGAACTTACCCAAGTGTACGAAGCCAGTGAAAATATCAGAGATGAGTTTAGAGCCCTGGGCGGTCTGAGCCCCAAAGCTCTAAATAGCACACTAGTAAAACAATGTTCCTTGAGTATCTTCAGTGGCCCAGAGGAAGATTTCTTCAAGGATAACTATGTGGCCAGTCTTCCCTACAGGTGTGAAGGGAGAAGGCTTTCTGCTCAAAATGATCAATCTTGTATTCTAATGCATAGGTTCCTCCTAAAAAATTTTAGGGTCAGACCTTAGTCAGATCCCAGTTCCACCACTTATGGCAGTTTGACCTTAGCTAAACTCCAGAGCTGTCTTCGCCTAGAGTCTTCCTTTATGAAATAGATATAAGAATGACATCCTAGCAAGGATATTACAGGTATTCAAAGAGGTGCTACCTATGAGAACACCTGAGTTCTGGGTCCCAGGGGATCCCCTCTCACTTTCCCCTTCTCAGATATTGGGTCTCTAGGTCTCAAATCCCCTTTCACCACTGAATAATGGCCTGCTCACATTTGTAGACATTATGAAGCATTTGCCTTAAACAAAATCCTTATCCTGAACCTAGAAGTTCATGTGTGAATTTGATTTTGTCACAAGGCAGCTATAAACGGGCTTTCTTTTGTTATAACTATTTTTCATCCTCTGCTTTAATTTAACATTTATTTTTACACCCTGAAACTGATTCCCCACAATCCTGCACACAGTCCAGAGCCTCCTGTGGCCCTGTCTGCCAGGGCAGGGCACCTGCAGGGCCAGGGCGGCCATGCCTGGAAGGTTATTATTCTTTCAGCCCCAGGATTAAGTACCAGGAATAGGCTGGCCTCTGGGAGGCCCAGATTGTGAGCTGATTGTTTTGACTTCAGAATCATCTTTGAGATCTCTACATTGCAAACAATTCAGACCCAAGATGCTGTGGCTGCTGCACTGGCTGCATTTTGTTTCTCACGTGTATGATGAATGACCCCGTTTCATTTCCTCATAATTAGAGTATTTTGGGCAGCGGTATGAGTTTTGACCTGAAAGCAAGTATTAGGGTAATCTGCCCTTTTCCAGCAAAAAGGATACATCATAAATGCATTTAGTCAAAATCGTCCTGCTTCCCTTCCTCTCACCCTCCCTCCTGCCATTTTTCCCTCTCCTTCTCCCTCTCCCTCTCAAAGAAAGGGCTTGAGACCTCAGTGGGCCTCTAGTGAAGGTGCACCCCTTAGCCATAACACTGTATAAACCCAGCTTTTAATGATCTTGGTTGATTAGACTTATGTTGGTGCCTCGGCCTTTGTCCCCCTGAGTCTTAGAAGGGCTCACTTGGCGATAACACAAATCATCAGAGTGTAGGTAGAGAATCTAGGGCATCTTTCGCTGCTAGGAAAAGGCTTCCTTTCAGACAGCAGGTGTGGATGAAGACTTTAAGGATGATTTCTCTGTAGATGCTGGAGACCCTTGCAGGCCCTCTCTACCAATCAGCATCTCTCTCAATCAGTCAACATCTCTCTCAGTCTCTCTCTTTCTCTAGCATTTTAATAGGAACCATTGACCACAGATATGGTTGTCCTCTGGTGAATTTTACAGGAAGGCTATTGAATCACTTTTGCCTTGATTCTAAGTTTTCTATCCCAGCCTTGATTCAGGGAATCACAGCTGTCAAACTGTGTCTCATGGTAACTTCCTTATTCTTTCCCTTCACCCTCCAGAATGTCAACACTCTGGGACTCAGCCTAATAGAACCTTCCAGCTCAGGGCCCCGAATGATGCCCTGGCTCCTCACCTTTACCATTCATCTATCGTCACAAACCTTCAGTGAGGGAAACAGTCGATTTTAGTTTTTCAGCATTGACTCTACACCATGTTATCTCTTCCCCTCTCAGTGCCTCCATTGCTCCATTTGAAACCTACTCCTTGGCTATGCTGACTGTACCTTATGAACACTCCTTATATTATTACAGTGTTAACAAGGTCCCTTGGAACTTTAATGTCTGCTTTCAAGAGCCATGTGACACCATCTTGGAAATAAGGTAATACCAAATACATTTTTTTAAAGCAGCTTGATAGAGACATAATTTACACACCACAAAAATTCTCCAATTTTCATTTAAAAATAAAATTATATTTAGAAAAGTTACAATCTGATTTTAGAACTATTCTGTCTCCCCCAGAAAATCCCTCCCATGCCCACATATGCAGTCAGCCTCTCTTCCCACCCTCAGTCCCACAAAACCACTAATTTACTCTGTTCAAAGAAGCCCTAGTCATCATAGCGGAAAAGTGTCAACAATCCAAATGTCTCTCAACTGGTGAATAAACAAAACTCCCTATACCCGTACAATAGGATACAATTCAGCAAGAACAAAGAAGCTACAAAGAGACAAATGAAAAGAAATACTAATAAAAGCCACAACGTGGATGGACCTCAAAAAGTATTATGCACACATTAAGTAAGTGCAACAGTGAAATGCCCAGACAAGGTCAATGCCAGGTAGATGATTTCTGTTGCCTTCCACTAGGCAAATGCATCTCTACTTCATTTTAGGAGCCTAAACTAGTCTTTGCCTTGGGTCTCTGGGGCTAATTCTCTTGAAAACAAACAGCTAATTTGTCCTTTCCTAGAGTTGCTTTTCCCTTTTGTCTGCGGGAGGGAAGAATTCCAGAAGCCAGGAGGCTTGGCTTGAGCCCTATTAAAAGAGGCCCATCAGCACCCACCTTGACTTCTCATGGCTCACTTGGGACTAAGCTTCATTTTTAAGTTAATATGTGGGAGAATATATGGAATGTCTGCTGGGAACGAGTGGAGGCAGGAATGTTTAAGTGGATCGTAAACCATTTGTAGCTCGTGTTTCATCTGTTGCTAGGAGGTACCTGGCACCTGGTACACCTACCATGATTCAGATTGTGACAACATCCATAGCTCAGGAGGGAAAACATAATTGGGAGATTTTTTTCAATAGAATGTTTACAGATTCCACCTATTTGAAATGGAAAATAATGCCATGTTAGCCCAGTTAAGACTGGCATCCTGGGCAGGGTTGGACCAAAGGTGTCCTGATACAAGCAAAACACAGACAAACCAAAAATTAAGATGTTTTATGATGAGCAGTTGTATGTCTATTAAACTTCTGTAGTTTTTTCACGGACATCATCCTTTAATTATTTTGAACTGTTTTTCTATTTGTAAGATAATATGCTGTATGTTAATGGAGGAAGTCAGACACTAGAAAAAAGTATAAGAAAATAAATTCCCTTGTAATTCCTACTTCCTGGATATGTGGTAGAATCGTTTTCATGGATTCCCTTTGTATTTACTTTTTTCTGTGTGGATGTGAGTTCTCGGGTATCTAATTGGACTGAAATTGTATCTGTTACTGTGCTCTGCTATTGACATTTGACATTTTATTGTGGACATTTCCCTCCATGTCATTAAATATTCTTCAGGAAGATAAACTTAATGGTCCATAGTAGCCCAGAATTTGGGTGTGTCATCAGACCATTCTCCAACTCTTAGACGGTGATATTCTTCTAGTTAGTTTTTAAAATTTTTATTGTTAAATAAAAATCCTTGAACAGAGATCATTGAGCACAGTGAAAATCCTCGAACAGAGATCATTGAGCACATCTCTCCTTCCTGTGGACACACTCTTAAACGTAAAAGAATTGCTCAAAGTATAGACATTATAAAGGGTCAAAGTTGTCCTTGTTGATTTCTTTACCTTATTAAGTAGTAGTTAGTTCAGTGTTCTCATAAACAATAAATAATAACTGTCCCCACACATAGAAATGGGTTGACCATTCATGGGAGAAGGAGGTATTGGTTCATGGACCTTCACTCAGAAAGCTCTTAGGAAAATCTCTATTGCCAGATGGTATGGGCCATTAATCATGGAAGCATATACATCATAAAATAATTAAAACACCCCTTCTCCTTTGTCCTGCAACCACTATGGATAATGCCATTCAGAGCATCCCAGTGGACCAGGCATTATAATCAGCATCCCTGGAGAAGATCTAGTTTACCTGGCTCCTCCCATGCTGCTTTCAGCATGCCCACAGCCCTTTGCTTCTTTGGTTTCTAGTTATGGATCTTGCCATACGTTTCTTCTGGGTCTCCATCTCTGGCCTTTTGTTCGTCATGTTTTAGTGATCTCCCAGCTCCCTGGTGCTAGCCACAGTGGGTCTTTTAAGAAGGGTTGGGAATCATCCTTCTCCTTTTCATCCATGAAATGCTCTCCCAGGTACATCAGTTTCCTTACACAAAAATTCAGTTGCTTCTTTGAGATGAGCTCTTATCCACATTCTAAGGGAATAGGTCCCTGTGGTTACTTTTAGTAAAACATTTTTTTTCTCTTTTGAAACTAAAAATCTTCAGAAGTGTCAAATTATTGCTAAATTTGTCCCTTACTATTGTGCGAATTATCAAATACTCTCTCAATATTAATAAAGTGGAGTTAGGTATTACTTTACAGGCAATTGTAGTCCAAGTTGCACTAATTATAGGATGGGTGGATGGATAGAAGGATGGATGGATGGATGGATGGATGGATGGATGGATGGATGAGTGAATGGGTAGACAAATTGATAGCTGGACAGATGGATGGGTGAATGGTACTTTCCTGGTCACGCTACATATAACCTATCTTATGCAATGAGGAAAAATAATTAATTAATTGAGACTTAGCTCATGACACCACCAGTTCGGTACTTAAATTCTAATCAAAATTTTAACAATGCTTATTCCCCCAAATCACACCTTATTTGTCTTATTAATTAGGATTACACTTGGAAAACACCTCAACCATCATGTTCCAGTTTGCTGTTAATTCTGGTGGAAATTTTAGGCTCAATCTTGATTTAAAAATGTAATGTATCAAATAGAATGACATATCAATGAAGAGAATGAGCATCATATCCATTATTTCTTTTCAGAATTTTTAAGTGCCTGGGAATATAGTGTAATATGAATGGTCAATGAATATAGTGCAGTACACTTGTCTCTGTCTCTCTATAGACCAAAGCCTTTGCTCTTTGTGATAAAGGATCATTGATGTTGCAGTGCAGCAGAAGTTATGAGAGAGGATTCTGGAATCAGCTTTCTGAGTTCTAATGACAAGTCTTCCATTTGATGGTCATGTGACAATGGACCATCTCCAAACCTGAAAGGTAGCAGTGGTGTGAGGATTAAAGAATGCAGCATGCATAAGTGATTGACAGAGTTCTGGTCACATAGTAAGTGTTACCAAAAGTCAGGAAGTGTTGTGTTATGTGTCATTATTTTTAAAGAGTGGATTTGGGGATGGAATGAAAGCAGGCACTCAAGAAATGTGGTGGGTTTATTAGTTTCTGCTCTATCAAGTGATCACAAAGTTGGTGACTTAACACAACAGAAATGTATTATCTCGTCAGTCTAGATGATAGAAAACCCAAAATCAGCATCACCGGGTCCAAACCAAGATGTTGGGAGAGCCTCACTGCCTCTGTGGCTCCAGGGGAGCCTCTGCCCTTTGCCTCTCCCAACTTCTGCGGTTGCAGGTATTCATTGGCCATAGCTGCCTCACTCCACTTTAAGCCTCCTTCTTCACATCACCTTCTCTTCTTCTGAATGTGTCAAACCTTCCTTTGCCTCTCTTTTAAAGACACTTGTCATGGATTTAGGACCCGCCCAGGTAATCTAGGGTAATCTCCACATCTCAAGATCTTCAGCTTAATCCCATCTGCAGAGACCCCCTTTCCTTATAAGGTACCACTTACAGGCTACAGGGATTAGGGCATGGTCTCTTGGGTGGCCATTATTCACCTTAATACAGTAGGTTAGAAATGAAGCCTAATTTTTTATTTGACAGGGGTGTGTGCAGTCTGGATGGTCCTGTCATGTCATCTACAAGAACAAGGTCAGGATCAGTGGGGACTTATTAAAGAGTGCTTTTTGTTTTTTGCAAGCTCATTGACCCCTCTCCTCTTCAATATTTGAGTAAAGCTTATTTTTTGAATAAAAATGCCTGCAGAAGAAAGCACTTACTGACCATCTGTGGATCAATATGTAATATTTGTATTTCATTGAATCTTCACACCATATTTCAGATTGGCTTCTTTGTCAATTTTGAAGTGATCTGTGCTAATTCCCAAAGACCTGGCCTTCTTTCTTGACTTAATTTCATCATCTTATTCTGTGAAAAGCCTTTCTTATCACCCCAGAGGTTGCCAGGGCATATTTTTTTCACTGAGACAGAATAATATAGTCGATGATATATTTGTTGTAAAAAACTCTTTTTCCATTGTAGTCCTAACTTAAATTTCCCTAGTGTTCATTTGCTTTCTTCATTTCTGAGTGCACTTAAAAATACATTTGCAGTCACGACTGCCTGGGCAAGGTATAAATCCTAGATATTAGAATTTTTATGCTTTAGAAATAATAAATGAGGGCTTACCAATTAAAGATAAAAAATTACTTGGCTGGGGATAGTAGAATATTTTATCAGTATTATTAAAATTTAAGGGCAGCTGAAATGCCACAGGAATCTTTGTACAACATTTTAGTTTAAAAAGTTGGCTTAGGGATAACTTACATTCTTGTCTTCAATTTTACATCAAACAGGATATTATATAAATTGTAAAAATAAAAAAGAGCAGAACTCCTGAATCAAATAGAGAGCATTTTGCCCATTCTAGCCCTGAAATTTTACTCTTTATATTTGGAAATCATTCTTTTGCATACCTTGTGTTCCTAATAATACAATTTTCACTTTATCAAACTAATGTTAGTATTAACACATGGAATAAATAACTTCGTGTGATTTATTATAAAGCAAAATATTTTAGAAACATCAATATTTTATCCGTAAGCGCATCTGCTCTCTCTGTAGAAGAGAATGATCTCTGTAAGATTTTCACTCTGATTTTGTTTTTCAATGTTTTCCTCACTATTTTTTGGTCCATTATTCTTAATGGCTCTCGGGTGCCCTGGTTTATTCTCTGTAGGTCATCATGACTTCTTTGCAGCAGCATCACAGTCCTCCACGGCTTCATAAATAACCTCTCTGGAAATTGATGATTTCTAGAGAATAACATGGAGCCCCTAGGTAGGCACTAAAAAAATAAAATAAAAAAGATTGCCTTTTCAGAAGATGATCCTATTAGGAGAAGCAGAATTCCATATCCTGCACAAACACAATTGATACTTAAGTAGTGTGCATTTTTAAGCAGTCATTTGTGAACTGATGTGGACGTAATGGCAGATTAAAACCAACTACCCACTGAGCTGTTTAAAAAAAACCAAAACCCTCCAATTAAGATAGATCCATGAGAATGTGAAATTAATCCACCGTAACACCGAGCACCTTCTGTGTGAAGGACACTCTGCTGCCTACTTGGAAGGAGAACAGAGGAGTGGGAAACATCTCCTTCCTAAGAACCCTATCATCTAGAGCAGGGGTGGGGAATGTCCAGATCATTTGGCCTGGCCCTGCCAAGGTATTAGGGGTGAGTTAATTAAGTGTTTGACCAAATATAGCAGGCTAATTTTTAAGTTGGCAATTTTGTATGCCTTGTGAATTATGTTATAAATATCCAAATGACTCTTGGCAGAAAAAAGGTTCTTCACCTCTGCTCTAGAGCAATGGTTCTCTATGGGGGACGATTTTGCCCCCGCAAGACATCCTTGGTTGTCACAGGGAGAGTGGTGCTGCTGACATCTAGTGGGTGGAGGCCAGAGATGCTGCTAAACGTAGTACAATGAGCAGGACAACCTCCACAACCCAAAATTATCTGTCCCCAAATGTCAATAATTCTATTGAACACTAGGGAAATTTAGAGGGTTTTGTTTCTTTGAAACAGCTCAGCCTTTAGTTGTTTTAATCTGCCATGAAGTCCACATCAGTTCACAAATGACTGCTTAAAAATAATTCTGAGGTTGCAAAACTCTGATTTTAGAGGGGAGAAGCACACGTGGAGAGTTTTAATGTTTCAAGCCAGTCATAATATGCCCAGCCTGTTCATAGGATTTCAGAGGAGAGAAGAGTTTCTTGTGGGTTACATAGGAGTGAAATGTGGAGGTCAGATCTCATCCTAGATTTAGGAAGTGGAATTTACCCTAAAAGATGGGCAGAGAGAGCAAGAAGGCATTTCACAAAGAGAAATGGCCACACATGAATGATATTCCGAATTCCCAATGATGGGTATGGCATACACACTGAGCAGTTATAACACACCCCCTTACATCACTGTTGTTCTTACAGACCTTATATCAGACTAAGGACAGCTACCCTCTCTACATTTTAAGCTCAGTAGTCCAGTGTCGCTACGGGGGTAGATGTATCTCTTTGAGGCTCTCAAAGAAGACATTTTAACTAAACTTCATAGGCAGTGTGGGCTGTGAAACAATAACAAACTTTTGAATTAAGGAATTTCTAAGATAGTTCTTTTTCACTCCCTTTTCTTGTCAGTGTACTTCTTAAAAGATATTAAGTGTGTAATTGAATCTTCTCATAGGGATGTTCCATGGCAATGATAGGGCAAAGCCCCATGACTGTGGCTTTGAGTGGTGTCTCTCCTAAATAAATAGGGTATTTCTAATATCAGTCATTGGTGGTGGCAGGACAAGAGAGAACTATGATGATGAAGGCAATATATTAAGGAGTTTAACTTGAGAGAAATATGCAAGTAATTTGGAATGAGGATTACACAAGATAATGCATGGAAAGCATTGACAACATTGCCTGAAATCTTGCAAGTGTTCAATAAAGGAGTATAATAAATGTTACTTATAGTGATAAACCCATATGTGGATTCAAATAGAGAAATCCAAGTTAACCTTGAGATGTTGAGTATTTGAAAACTGAAATAATAAAGGTATATTAAGGAAGTCAGATGGGGAGTCAGTTTTGAGGCGAGAGAGGGAGTGAAGTCAGTTTTTCATGCTCAGAGTTTGAGATAAAGACAGAACACCTCAAAGCAAAATGCTGAGTGGACATTTGGAGGATATAGCTAGTGTCTGAGAGTCCAGAGGGTTTGGACATCTGTGTAGAGTGAGAATTTGAGTTGGAAAGTGTTTCTCTGTCAGCTCTTTTAGTTATTATTGTTTGCTTTTCTTCTTTCCTTGGAGCAAGGAAAATGTATCAGTCAGCTATTGCCACCACAGTGCCATGTGATAAGCCATGCTAAAACACAGTGATGCGTATAAGCATCTTTTTCTTACTCATGGATCTGTGGGTCTGCAGCAATGTGAGAGCAATTTTGTCTGGTCCTGACCTGATTTCCAACCTCCAGCGACGGGTTGAATCTAAATCTTCCCCAAGTGTCTTTCATCCTCCTTGGACTAGAGACTTCCTGGACTATGCTCTTCTCACAGTGAATTACATAATGACAAGAGGGCGAGGGTAAGGGCAATTGTGAAAGACATTTTAAGCTTTGGCTCACACCACATTCCCTAATATCCCATTGACCCAGAGCAAGTTGCATGGCCAAACCCACGATCCAGCGGCATCACTGTGCTCACCCTGGAGCCATAAGAGGGATGTGACTTTTAATCCTGCCACAGGAGTATAAGGGTTCAGGACCAATGGTTCACTCTACCAGAGGCCAAAGGAAATCTGCTGGAGGCTGGGGGTTTTGAGAAAGCTTCTGTGTTCATGGAAAAGGTAGAAGCATCTGGCCCTACATCCTGGCTCCTATGTAGACTGGTTGACTGGCACCGCAGCATCCTTCTTGTGGTCTCGATGGAAAGGCCAAGAGCACCATGGAGACACAGCCTTGCTATTGTGAAGCCATTGAAGCAAGGGCAGACACTGCCTGCCCCCGGATGTATTGATATTTTAAGCCCTGAAGTCACGTTTGCTGTTACTTACAGTGAAAAGCAATACGAATGACACAATAAGGATATGAGGAAAGAGAAAAGCAGAAATTGAAGCTGAACCTTGGGTTTCACCCACGTTTAGAGTACAGGAGGGGCTTAGTGCCTACCATGTAATATATACTCCAGAAATGTTTGTTGTCTCAATTCAAAGGAGTCAGAATCAATTCAAAGGAGTCAGACGGGCCATGATCCCCGCTACTCTTTGCACCTATTATTCCACAGCCAGGCCATTCTCTGTTGCTCCCACCCCTGAGAAACCTGTGTCACCACCAGCATAATAATGATATTTTATTATTACAATCTCAAGCTCTAGGGTTGATATCCAGCTGTTCTAAACAGAGCAGGTTTTTGTCAAAGAGATTTCACATAGGCCTAAGCATGACTGTATTCAAACTCCTGCCACCTGGTGAGAAACTTTATGTACCATTCTTCCTGGTTGTCAATCTATAGATAGACACTCATTATTTTTTGCTCCCTTCATCTTCTCTCATCATCACAAAGAATAAAAGTTGATTGTTAAAGGAGGATCTAATAGTGGCAAGTGAGTTCTTCTCTCATCAGTCATTTTACACTTAGATTCTTCGATGAATATGACTTCCAGCTCATGCCCTGAGGGGTAATCTCATGCAATATGAAATTGTAGGGCTGCCTTTGTAATTGAAGGCAACAGGATGCAAGTACCACCTTTTTGGTATGTAAGTAGCTTTTTTGACTGAATTGCTTATAAGAATGATAGCAATTGCTGCAGTTGTACTTACGGTTGTTTATAGTTCAGTTTTATGAATGAGACATAACCAAGTAGAATCAATGGCACAAAAGCCTTCTTGGAGAGGGGCATAACGTACAGGCCACTAATACTGCCTTAAGTTCAACTTTTCTGATACTGTGTTTATCAGGAAATAATGAGAACACACCCCACCATGTCTATTGGCGCCGAACCCCATTTGACATTTATTTCAGAAGCTATTATAGTTTAAGATGACTAACATCTAGGATTCTCATGAGAAATCATTGATATATTATGGGATAGAAACTCCAAATTTTAGTACTTACTATCCCAATAAAACATGATAAAATTAGAGAGCTTCTTATAGGTTTGCAAATTTTTAAAAAATATAGTTTATTGATTTTTTTAAAGAGAGGAAGGTAGAGGGATAGAGAGTTAGAGACATTGATTCCATCAGCTGCCTCCTGCACGCTTACTGGGGATGTGCCCGCAACCAAGGTACATGCCCTTGACTGGAATTGAACCTTTGACCCTTCAGTCTGCAGGCCGATGCTCTATCCACTGAGCCAAACCGGTTAGGGCAGGTTTGCAAACTTTTAATTTTTTTTTTTTCAGAGAAAGACACTAAGGCAATAATAACTATTTATCATCATGGTAATTTTATAAAATAAACTGAATTTCAGCCACATACACTAAAGGAATAGTATAACTAAATAGCCTTTTCATTGATTTGTGAATGTTGGTTAGTGCAGGGATCACAGTGCAATAGGCATCGTAGTTGTGTCCGTGCATCCAACTCATTCCGTGGCTATCGCCAGCAGACAGGGAGGGCGGGTACTGGGGGAATCCCAGGTGTGGCATGTCACTAATCTAAGCCTGTGGTCAGCAAACTTTTTCCGTAAAGAGCCAGGATTTTGGCCCTGGGGGACACACATTCTCTCTCATAATTACTTAATCTGCCATAGTGCAAAAGCAGTGGTAGGCAATACATAAAAAATGGGTTTGGATCTATTCCAAAATATGTTTATTTACAAAGTTTATTTCCACACATAGGCAGTGGGCAGGGTTTGGCTGGTAGGCCATGATGCTTCAACCCTTGTTCTAAACCCCACGTGACAAACCCCAGAAACTCAGACCTTGGCCATCCTGAGCTTTGTCACCATCCTGGCCCTCACAGGAGGGTTTAAGAGTAGGAATATAGCCCTGGCTGCTGTGGCTCAGTTGGTTGGGCATCATCTTATGCACTGAAGGGTTGCCAGTTCCATTCCTGGGCAGGGCACATGCCTGGGTTGAGGGCTTAATCCCTGGTAGGGGGCGTGCAGGAGGCAGTCAATCGATATTTCACTCTCACATCAATGTTTTGCTCTCTCCCTCATCCTTTCATTGATCTCTAAAAATAAATAAAAAGATCTTATTAAAAAAGGATAGGAAAACAGTACAATATGCACTGATGAGACCTACATGTCTCTTTCCAGAGGCTGCTGATTAAAGTTTTATTCCTGAGACGGTGTCAGGAAGATGCCTGGCAGCCTGACAGCAGAGGTTGTCATACAAGGATGTGACACTCTCACCCTCAGCTGCTGCAGCCACCCTGCCACCTGCCCTGGAGGTGAGGCCAGTGCGGGTGAGGGAAGAGCAGAGCAAAGCGAGTCAGGGAGGAACCAGCGAGATCCACTGGGTTGTGTGAACACGGAAGCACCTACCCCAGGGTTTCCAGGTTCATGAGCCACTGCAGTGCATTTGTGTTAGATCAAGTTTGAGTCAGGCTTCCCGTTATGGACATGTATGCATAGCCTTAGGAACAGAAAGAAAACAGAACCTCTGTGAGTAAGATATTACCAGGGATTTGAAGAAGTGGGTGAGCCAAGGAGGGATGAAAAGAAATGTGGAGACTGAGGGAGAGAGATGCTGGGGCCTGCAGAGTAAAGGTGTTGAGTCACCTCCACTGGCAGGTGTGAGATGCTCTTTCAAGAACTAGAGTATCAAACATTCAGTTCGCAGCAGAGTATCCAAGAGCTAAAACCCCTCCGCCACTCCAAATCTTCAGGAAAGTCTGTGTTCTCACCAAAGCCTTTGGGAGTCCGTGTGCACAAATCAAGGCTGAGATGCTGAGTTGCTTCCTGGGTAAGTTAGACCCAAATGAAAGGGAACTTATATGAGAAGAGTAAGAGTTGAAGGGGTGTAGAGAACTAAGGCACAAATGATTATGAAAGTGTATGTTCTTGGGGGTTGGTGGACATCTTTCAAATGACACTAAAAGCAAAATAAGAAATAACATATATGACAATTACCATTAAAACACAAAGAACATGGTTCCCTTAGTTCACATGTTGGTTGTACATTTCAAATGACGTGAAGTAATAACAATGACTACCATGCAATATGTGATCACATTTGAAGAAGAGTTAGATTTAAAATACTTAATATGTTTTGGGGAAAATGCAGAGGCAAGTTTTTTTATATGTATTCTGCTTTTCTGAATTTTCTTCTCACCACCATGATTAACTTGACTTGGGTGGTGAACACACAATACAGTGTACAGACGATGTGTTGTGGAATTGTGTACCTGAAACCTGTATAGCTTTGTTAGCCATCGTCACTCCAACAAATTAAATAGAAAGTACAAAAAAACATAGAGTGAGGGCAATAACTTAGCTGGTGATAAGTGAAATGTTTATGATAATACTACAGGGTAAATACCTGAAATTTTGAATTAATGGCTGTCAGTAATTTAAAAAAATGTTTTGGAGACAATTTTGGGCCTTCAGAAGAGTTGATACTTTTAAGGAGTACTTGCATTTTTTTGTTTGTTTGTTTGTTTTAGACTATCTCTCCATTTAGGGATGTCTGCTGTTTACCCCGATTAGACTAAAGTTTTGCATGTTGGACAGGATGCCACAGAAGTGATGTCCTTCTCAGTGCACCCTGATGGGGGGCACATGGTATCCGTGCATACTTTCCTAGTGACATTGCCCTGCTTGAGGAGGTGTCAGCCAAGTTTCTTCACTGTATGGTTGCTGTCTTTTCCCTTTGTACTTAATAGCACACTGATTTATTACTTTAGTGTCCTAATGATGGTCTTCTATTTCCTGCATCCCTTCTCTATTTATTCACTCATTTAGTTCTTTATATAGGTGTGAACTCAAGAATATTTGTTTATTTTTCTTTGGGCTATAAGCTAATTTTGTCATTATTGTTGTTGCTCAAATTATTCCTCAGTTGGCTCTAGAGAGCTCCTGTTTGGTCTTGTGCCCGTTAGACATACCCACTTTTTTTTTAGCCCTTCCTAAGTTTCTGGTGATCCAGGCTCCTCTTGTGTTGTCCAGACCTATACCTGGCTCAGACCCTTCTCCAAGGAACTCTGGCTCCTTTTGTTGGAAAAGGATATTTAGGAACCAAGATCTCCAGTGTACATGTTCTCATTGTTACGGGGATATCATGACTTCTGGGCCCCTTCAGTAAATATATGTAAATATGTGCAAATATATGTATATATTTTTTTGGCCTTCACAAGTTGGGCCAAAATATATGTAGATGCTTTGGTCCAAATGTGCCCCATGCATCTGTATGTGTGTTTGTGTACATATCTGTGCTTACTTCTGGATCAGTATCTACATATCTCTTTTAGAAACATGGCTTGGTACTGATGATTCTGACTCCAATCTTATGCTTAGCGTTCATTGTAATCTTTCCCCGGTATTTATTTGGAACTTTTTCTTTGACAGCAAGAAATCTGACTCACCTATCTATATAAAAGCCCAAGCGACTGTTATGACCGGCTACTAGCTATGATGTGAATTGACCACCAGGGGGCAGACACTCAATGCAGGAGCTTCCCTCTGGTGGTCAATGTGTTCCCATAGCCAACCTCCTGCAGTCTCTCCCCCTGGCTGGCCTGACCCAATTAGCCCCGATCGTTGGCGAGGCCAAAGGACCCCACCCATGCACAAATTCGTGCACCGGGCTTCTTGTCTATCTATATAAAAGCCTAAGCAACCAGTCAACCAGTTGCTATGATGCGCACTGATCACCAGGGGGCAGGCCCTCAATGCAGCAGCTGCCCCCTGTTGGTCAGTGTGCTCCAACAGCCAACCTCCTGTAGCCCCTCCCTCCCCCCAGCCAGCTAACCTCCTGCAGCCCCTTACCCCCAGGCCCCAATTAGGGGGACAGGCAGGCCAACCTCTTGTGGTTTCCCTCCCCGCCCCCCCACCAGCCAGCCAACTTTCCACAGTCCCTCCCCCCGGCCAGCCAACCATCCAATAGGCCTCAATCGCCAGCCAGGCCAAGGGACCCCACCTGTCCACGAATTCATGCACTGGGCCTCTAGAACTCTATATTATATTTACTTATTTGTTCTACTCTAGCATTCAAATAAAGTAGTTTCAGAATTGTTGACCTATACTCCTGGGATAACAAACGTACAAACTGCAGTGTTTGTGTGCCAGATCTTTGTGTCTAAGTATTCTATCAAAGCTTCACAGGTCAACTCCTTTTTCCCCACACCTTTCAGTGGTAGTGTGATCTGTTTGTAATAGCATTAAATGTGTCACAGTCTGCATTCTTCTTGATTTCCTCCCATATCCTTGTTGATTTTTTAAATGTGCATAAAGTAAAATTCACCCTTTGTGCTTGTGCACAGTTCTGGGATTCTGGCAAATACATGGTTATGTACCCACCAGCAAAGCAATGTGCACTCATTGCCAGCACCCCACACTTCCTCTGAATGCACCTTTAGTCAGCCCCTCCCTCAGCCCCACTCATGGGCAACCACAAATCTTTCTGTCTGTATATGCATTTCTATCTATTTTGCCTTAGCTCCAAATAATTTTGCTTATTAAAAAGTTAATTGTCTTGCAAATCTTGTTTTCTTACATTGAAGAAATCATTATTCAGGTGAGTGTTACCAACAAGAGCCTTCATGTTTTGCTGTAAATCTCGTAATGATTACTAATGCGATTGAGCACATATATGTATGTTGCATACTGTGCTTAGCTTGTGTATGGACAATTTCATTGAATGTTCACAATCATCCATTCTGATAGAGCTATTTCCACTTTACAGATGAGAAAACCAAGACTCTGAGAAGATCAGTAACATGCCCAAGTTCACGTGGGGAAGTCATTATTTGAACCCAGGTGGTGAAACAGGTTTTACCCAACCTTTTCCTCACTACACTATAGTACTTACTAACACTTACTGAATATGTACTTGCCACCTACTAAACTTGGTCCCAACGTGCCCCATGCATTATCTCATTTAACCCTTCCAACGGTCCCCTCAGGTAAGTGTTCCAGTTGTCCCCAGTTTGCAATGAGACAGGCAGAAAAGGCTGATGTTGCTGTCTGGAGGCCCCACAGCTGGTTAAGTGATGGTTTTATTTCAATCTTGAAGCTGCCTCATTTCAAAATCTATCCCCCTAATCACTGCCTCTCTGAGTCAGGTTAGGACGTTAAGGATTAAAATGGACTGTGTGTCAGCATAAGTGACGATGAGTGAGGAAACGCCACGGATGATTGCATGGAGGGAGTGCCCGAAAGTCTGGGCAGCAGACCCAGGTGCCACCAGTCTCCATTTCCCCAGGAGGGTAGAAATGAACACCTTGTGTCCAACACAGGAATCTTGGGAGATATGGAACAGAGATAACAGCTGAGAGCACTGAGTATGTGGACACAATGAGGAGAGGAGATGAGAGGTGTGGATGCTACGTCCAGATCCAGCTTTCCTGCACCACCCCTCAGCTAGCTGACACCTCACAGTAACTCCTTCTGTGTGGTTTGTGGGGACCTCTAGGAGTCCTGGAGGTTAGGGGTGTCCATGATCCAGATTTCAACAAGTTTGGGTGCTTATTTGGCTGTGTTTCTCACTGTGTGACCTTGATCACACCACCCAAGGTCTCTGCACATCAGTTTCCTTATCTATACAGTCTGTTCTCATCTGTCTATAATGCTGTTTCCATGACATTCAAGTGAGAGCAGCAATGCCTTGCAGAGTTTGTCTACAATGAGCGGCAGCCTCTCTGGCCTAGTGTCTCCTACCTTTTCAATGTCAGCTCTGTGGCGACGTGTGACTTCCAACATGCTGGCTTGTTCTAGAGAGGCCGGTCACCATGCTCTTCTACCTGACAGTCAGGACCAACTCCCTTAAAAAAAAAAAAAAAAAAAATATATATATATATATATATATATATATATATATATATATATGTCATTTATATATATATATACATATATATATATATGTTAATTTCAGAGAAGGAGGGAGAGGGAGACAGAGATAGAAACATCAATGATGAGAGAGAATCATTGATCTGCGGCCTCCTGCACACCCCCCACTGGGGATTGAGCCCACAACCCGGGCATGTGCCCTTGACTGGAATCGAACCCAGGACCCTTCAGCCCGCAGGTTGAGGCTCTATCCACTGAGCCAAACCAGCCAAGACCTGACTCCCTTTTGAATGAGCTGAGCAGGCAGCACTGGGTTTTATTCGAAAGAAAACAGACTCCTGATCTCCCTCTTTCTTTTGCATTTTTATTGAGGTAAAATTCACATAACAAAAAATTATCCATTCACCATTTGAAAACGTGCAATTGTGCATTTACAGTGCTGCACACCCACCACCCCTGTGTAGTTCTAAGATGAAAGGAACCCCTGGCCTATTAGCAGTACTCCCCACCCCACTTCCCTGCAGCCCCTAGCGACAACTAGTCTGCTGTCTTTCTCTACGGATGTCTTCCTTCTGGACATTTCCTATAGAAGGATCCATACTGTTTGTGGCTTTTGTGTTTGGCTTATTTCACCGAGAAAGATATTTTTGAGGTTCATCCACCTTGTAGCAGGTATCAGTATTGTGTCCCTTTTATGGCTGAGTGCTATTCCACCATATGGCCAGGTTGCATTTTGCTTATCCATTCATCAGGTGATGGACAGTGGGCTTCCACCTTGTGGATACATGTACAAGCCTTTGAACATTCGTGTACAAATGTTTGAGTACTTGTTTTCAGTCCTTTTGGATATGGAACTGGGAGTGCACTTGCTGGGTCGCGTTGTAATTCTACGTGTAACTTATTGAGGAACCACCAACTGTTTTCCACAGCCGCCGTGCCATTTTCTGTTCCCATCAGCAGTGTGCAAGGGTCCAGTAATGCCTCATGCTGTCCTTTCCTGATGGGGGAGCCAGAGTGAATGGCACCTCACTTGACTCTTCTCCAGCTGTCTTGCTTCTCATGGCATCTTGGGAGGTCACATAATTTGTCTGAGTTTCAGTTTCCACATGTGGGTAATGGGTGAAATTATAGTACCAGTACCATGGTTTTGTGAGGATTATATAAGCAATTTATCTTGGCTCATTAAGTATGACTGTTTATAGAATATTAGTATGACTATTTGTTATTCTACCTTTTCTTCTCAGTCTCTTTTATTATCTTGCAGCCACATAGCTCTTGTCTCTGACTTCAGTGGCTGAATGATCTTTCTGGACCTCAACTCTGCCATTCTTCTTTGGGCAGGCAACGTAGTTCCCTGCTAAACATATCCACTCTGTCCCCTCACTTCCTCATGAGCACATTTCTGGTGTGAGAGGGTGCATACACCTGGATTTGAGGCAGGTGATGGTGGAGAGTGGGGAGAGGACAGCGATGATGGGGGCTGTTGGATGAGACAGCTTGTTCCTCCTGCGAATGAATTTGTTTATGATTTATTAGAACTCTTAGACTTCATCTTATAAAATGCAGTCTGTAATCTTGAATTTGAATTTATTACCTATCCTTGTGTGTTCTAATATAACAATGTGCAACCCCTATACATTAGCTATCTTCGCGTCCAACTGTTGGCTTGTCAGGAGGTTGCACTGAGGTTGCCCTGCAGTCTCCCCGCACCACCTTGCCAGCACACTGAAGTATGTGGCTTGTGGTTGTACATGCACAGCCCAAGAAGGATGCATCCTGCTTCAGTGTGCAAGAGGTAATCAGGGAAGCTTGTCAAAATATGGGCTCTGGGCTCTGCTTTAAGACTCAGTGTATCTGTGGTGGGGCTCGGGGTTCTGCATCTCTAATGAGCTTCCCTGGTGAGTCAGAAGCAGACAGGTGAGTTGACGTGCTGGACCACCTTTTGAGTCCATGCTGGATGATGCTGTCTGAAATTCCAGGTTCAACTTCCTTCCCTTCAACCCAGGTCATTCCCACCCAACATCCCTGAACCTCAGCCTCCTAGAAAGACCACAGGACCCTGACACATGGTGCTTCCACATTGGTGCACCCCCTCCATTCCCTTGTAGTGTGTTCCTGTTCATAAAAAGGAGCATTTCTGCTGGTCCTTATGAGGTGTAGCTCACCCAGATGCATTCTTTTCTTTGGAAATTAGCACAGTGTGTGGTTAATGTGGAGGGAACTTTTTGAGTCAAGGGTGCCTGGGGCTACTCTATCTCTTTTTACTAACTGCGTGAATTTGAACAAGTTAATCAATATCTCAGAGATTATTTCCTTTTCTGTGAAAAAAGGGGGTAATTAACAGTACCTGTCTCTTTGGGATGACTGTGGGATGAAAGGAGACAATGCCTATTAAATGCAGGGGACAGAGTTAGTGTTCAGCAAAGGCTTTTATTTGTTAATGCCTTTTACTCATTTGATTGCTTCCTCTGCTAATCTGTGAGTTTCTTACCAGTGGGGGAGATTCCTTAATAATTTTTATATCTCCACTACTTACTTATAAAAGAGGCTAGTGTCTCAAAGGTGATCAAATATACATGGACACACACACTCATATGCACACACATGCATGCACATTTTAAAAGGAATTTTCTATACATCAGGGAGTCTTGAATGAACAAATGAATTTGATGAATCCTCTAACCCTTTGATTTGCTGTTTTCACCATTTTCACATTTGAGTTTATCTCTTAAGACATACTTTGCCTTGAAACCACCTTCCTTCTTGGGCTATTTGTGGAGCCCAGGCTTACATTATGCTGAGCTGGCATTCCTTGCAGCAACCCCTTCCCATTAACGATTGACTGACAGTGGGGTGGCCGACATGCTGACTCAACTCCCCAGGGGCTCCCGGGTCCTTCCCTCATTGAAGGGGAAGAGTAACTCTATCTTTTCAGTTAATGGAAAGAGAAAGCCAAGGGACCTTTGTCACTTATTCTGCAGGGTTGCAGAATGTGATCTGTGTGGCTGTGTGTATGTGTGTGTGTGGGGGGGGGGGCGGTGAGCAGTGTGTGTATGTGTATGTGTGTGTGTGTGTGTGTGTGTGTGTGTGTGTGTGTGTGTATGTGTGTGTATAAAAATATCCCTTCTGGTTAAAGCACCAAAGCAACTGCCAATAAACTTCAGGATAAGTAGATGAGAATTAGTTAAAAATACTGAAATACCACAATAAGGAGAACAAAACTATTTTCTAGCAACATTTTTTAAAAATTTGAAATACAGGGTGGGGCAAATGTAGGTTTACAATTGTGAGAATATGAAACAGTTAATTCTTATTTATTAATTATTTTATTATTTTCCACATTAACAACTATAAACTACTCTTGCCCCACCCTACATATAAACTACAGCTACTCTCAACAGAATATTAGTGTTAGGAACCCATGTGGCTATGGGGAAAATCTTTGCAATAAGTTAGGGATTTAATTTGGTACTATAAATATTTAGGAGATTCCTCAAAAAGCTAAACATAGAATTATGATATGATCCAGCAATTTCATTTCTGTGCATCTATCTTAGAACATGAAGGCAGAAACTTGAACACATACTTGTACAACAGTATTTAGTGCAGCTCTATTCATAATTGCCAAAAGGTGGAAAAAAGCAAAATACCAATTGATAGATGATTGGGTAAACAATATGGTATATACTAGTACATACAATGGAATAGTATTTAGCCATAAACCGGAACGGAGTTTTGGCATGTGCTACAACATAGAATAACCTTTAAAAAATGATGGTAAGTGAAAGGACCCAGACACAAAAGGACAAATATTGTATGAATCCATGTGCTATTCCTTGGGTAGTCAAAGTCATAGAGACAGAATGGTGGTTGCCAGGGACTAGGAGTTTGGGGGGTGGGGAATTATTGTTTAATGGATATAGAATTTCATTTAGGAGGATGAAAAAGTTCTGAAAAAGGAGAGTGGTGGTATTTGCTCATCATATAGAAGTACTAAATGCTGCCGGATTGTACATTTCAAAATAGTTAAAAGGTAAATGTTCTGTTATGCATATTTTACCCTATTAGAAAGTACAAGACAAAGAAATAAACAGCTTCTAGACAGTAGTATGGGTTGAATGGTATGAGTCATTCCTAAATGTATAAGTGGAGACCCTGCTCCTCAGTGCGATGGTATTTAGCGGTGGGACTTTTGAGAGGTGATTAGATTCAGATGAGGTCATGAGGACAGGACCCTCATGACGGGATTTTAAAAGAAAGAGAAGAGACAGAAGAGTGCTGTCCTCCCATGTCCACCTACTGAGGAAAGGCCGCCTTAGGGCACAGCAAGAAGATACCCACAAGCCAGGAAGCTGGTCCTTGCCAGGAACCAAACCTGCTGGCCCCTTGATCATGGACTTTCAGCCTCCAGAACTGTGAGAAAGAAGTGTCTGTGGTCCAAGTCCCCAGTCTGGGGTATTTTGTAGCAGACCAGGCTGACTAAGATAGACAGTCTCATGCTACGATGGACTTCCCCTCTCATCCAACCCTGTCCAAGGGCCACCCAACCAAGCATCTTGTCTCTCACTGCTTCTCCTGGTCATATCTTTCCCTTGATTAACCATCAATTCCCTCTAATCATTATATTTTTTTAGTTACCTGAAAATTCAAATATAATTCACTCGACAGAGGGAGAGCAGGGGAAGAAGAGGTTTTATTAAGGGGGCCTCTTACCTCCCCCATTGAGATGGGAAGAGCTGTAAAATTGGCAGTGAGGACCCTTGTGTTTGCCAGAACAAGGAGAGAGCACATTGTTGGTCTACTTCTGGCACGTGGTTAGGTAGGCTTTAATAATCGGCAGCATCTACACTTGCACTTGGATATTTTACAAGGGGCTCTATACCAATGAGAACCCTGGAGTCTTTAAAAAATGTGAGCGGCGTATGTCTGAAGTATACATCTCTTGGGTCAAGGATTAAGTTTGTGGGCAGCATGCACCTGACACAGCTTCAGCCTCCTCGTGGTTCTGAATCCAAGGTGGAAAGGCTGTAGGATACAGTCATGGGCAGCAGAAGTGCATCCCTGAGCTGAGTTGATGGTTCTGGTTGATTAGGATCTGCAGGCAATGGAGTAATGCAATTACCACCCTTGGCCAGTTCCCCGTAGGAAGTTCGCGCAGAACAGTGACAAAGGGCTCCTAGGCGATTTTCTCCCCCATTATATTGTGAGGTGTACAAGCCTTCCTACTGATACTGCTGGGAAAGATTTTATAAAGGATTATGAGACTGCTGTTAAAAAATGATTTCCAGTTAAATACCTTTCAGTATTCAAATGACAACTCTATGAAGAATGGGGAAAATTCCTCCAAAATAATTGCTTCTCAAGGAGCTCGGTTTGATTGTCTTATAAACAACTTTAACTTTATTCCTTTTTTCTTCCCTGTGACAAATGAGAAGAGAATTCTGCGATTCATTGAACAGTCAGATTTCCAATATGGTGTTTACTTGCATTTTCCATTTCCATTGCAGCCAGGAAATCAAATCCAAAGGATTAAATGCCCCATTCGAAATGTAATGGAGAGTTAAAGGAAAAAAAGAAAAGAAAAGAAAAAAAGGAAAGCTCACCAATAAACGAGGAAGACTTAAAAGTTTCCAAATGGCTTTGAGAGTGCCAACAAAATTGAGCCAAGGTGACCCGAGTCCCTGGCTGCCTGGAGTCCCTCCCTTCCCTTCCTGCTGGGGCTGGGAGATTAATTTCCCAACAACCATCATAGGTGGCAGTGGCATGTACTGAATGTTGTTCTGTGTGCCCAGCCCAGTGCTTTTTTTTCCAATTTTAAGTTAATCTTTATAACTCCTTAAAGTAGATATTTTCATGAATCTCTTTTTAAGAGGAGAAAAGAGACATGAGCAGTTAATGTGCCAAAGGTCAGAGAGCTAGTAATTGAGGCAGTGAAGTTCTGGACTACCTTCATGTGACTTCAGGCCCATAATCCAAGATGTTGTGTGTAGCCCAGGCAGAGTTGCCACTGGTCTACCTCCCTGCACCTGATTCATCCATCCAGGAGTCTGGCTGCCCCATTGGTTTTGAACAGAACAGGTTGAGATCTTCAGAGCTTTTAGGCATCACATTCATGTAAGCGTCAACATGGTAGTATGTCCAGGAGACAGTTGCTGGGCCAGGGTCTGGGGACAGAAGAGACACTGCAGAGTGTCCCTGCCCTCATGGAACTTACGTTCTCATGGGAAGACAGACCACAGAGAAGTAAACACCCCAGAAGCCCGGTTGCCCACTGTGGTAGGTTCTGGGAAAGAAATCAACATGGTCATGAGATAAAAACAGTAGGTGGGAACCCACTGAGAAAGTTCTCTGAAAAGATGATGTTTCTGCTGAAATCTGGGGAGAGGGAAGGAGCAGGCCTTGCCAACAGCCATGAGAAGAGCATTCCAGGCAGAGGGAACAGCAGATGCAGAGGCCCTGAGATGGGAACAAGGCTGATCTGTGTGAGAAACTGAAAGGAAGTCAAGAGAACCCGCCCAGGTAACAGAGTGTTGAGGGAGGCAGCCCTCATCTGGCTTCAACAATTTCACTGAAAGGGGCAGAACACACGTATTCTATATCTCTTTCTTTCTCCTTTGAAAAAAGTTCTGTTCTTTTTCTGCATTGCTTTGCTCCTGCTTCACCTAATTCAAGCACCTGCCCCAGGTGCCCTTGATTAAAAAACATTACTCTGTTGTTAAAAAGCCTTTAATTCCAGCCTTTCAATTCAAGACATCTTTGAGCATTATAGGCCAAACCCCGTGGTAGGCAATGCTGGGACACAAAAGAAGTGAACCTATGCATTTGTGGGCCTTAGAAACCCATAGCTTTGAATTCTAAATGCGAAAATGAAGACGACCTTGAGGAGTGAGTTCCAGGTTAGGTGCTGGAAAACCTCTAACGAAGATTCAGGTGGGACCTTTTCAAATAACTCTGTTCTCAGTCAGTTTTAAACCATCCTGTGTCCTAGCAAGCACAGCAATGGCTTTGTTCACATCATAGGTTTGGAAATCAAGACCTAAGAAAGGTCACATCATTAAACAAATGTTCCACACTCAGGGAGAGGTGAGATGTGAATAACAAATTCTCAGTTGAGTGAAATTAACTTGTTACTTTGGTAATAGCTACTCTCATTTGCAAACTTAAACATTTTCCCCATACTTTGAATGAAACAAAAGAAGTTTTTGACCCAAACTTTTTTCTAACTTCAGAGAATTGAATAAGGGAGGTACATATTGATTTATATTCTTGGGGGTGGTAGAAATATATTTGAAAACCCCTCAAGTCCAGTGTACTTCAGTTTATTGTGTGTTAGGGCACTCCATAGCTGTGTTGTCCACTGCAGTAGCCATAGCCACTTGAGATATGGCTAGATCGAATTGAGATGTGGTCCAAGTGTAAAAACAGGCTTTTGAAGACTGAGTGTTAAGAAACAATGTAAAACACTTCAAGCCTTTGTATAGTGATTAACCAATGGGATGAACATCTTTGGATATATTTAGTTAAATATGACACATTAGTAATAAATTTTTACCTGTTCATATTTCTTTTTTAAAAGAAATGTGGCTGTAGCAAACTTGAAGTGAAAGGTGTCTTGCATCTGCTACTGTGGGGTTGCACTGCTCTACGAAGACTTCTGCATCTAGCTAAGATGCTACACCTGATGCCAGGCGTGTCCTCTGAAAACAGCTGCAAATGTGTAAATAAAATACAGTAGGCTGTTTTTTTTCAGGCATCGATCAAAGGGCAGTGCAGGTCTGTGATGCTGGGGAGAGGGAAGCACAGCCACGGAGCCTCGCGAAGGCCTCTTTCTGCTGCAGTGCAGGTAGGGAGGCCCAGAGTGAGCGTCTCACTGAATGAAGAGGTAGATACTGGAGTGGCTTATGAAGTGGACTGTTTGGGGCCAGATCCTGGAAAAGGTGACTTTGCCCAGGCGAGTCCTCCCAGATCAACAGTTCTAGTCCACGCCCCAGATGGCTCCAAGGCAGGCGGAAGTGGGTGGGCAGGGAGTGCAGAACTGATCCCTGCCAGATGCACCATGTCAATCACCAGCTACTCTCTGTGGCTATCAAGTTATTTTACTGGCTCATTTAATTTGATTGTGCTGGGGTTTAAAAGTCCATTTCTTTCCTATTAGCTTTCCAGGGAAAGTGAGAAAAGTTCATTTTCATCATAGTTATGCAATCATCCTTCATAAGTGTGGAGAGCCTCACCTGCGTGGCATCATTAGCACCTTCTCCTGCCACCCTTTGCTCCCTGTGGGTGGCCCTGTGAGAGGTTAAAAGACAGGGTGTGGGAGAAATTCACTAAACACTTTACAAGCACGTCTAGTGGATAATGACACTTAAGAAGCTTTACTTAAAACTGATCTGGCTGCATGAGGATTTGAGCTTGCTCTGCAATTAGTTTTTAGGAGCGTATGTTGTTAATTATCATTATTTTATTTTGCCGAATGAAAGCTTAACATGCTTAGTCCACCAAGGAGCAGATGCTCTTTTTCAGTTTTTAACCACCCATCAAGGAAGAAGAAAATGTCTTATTACTCTGGAACCCCCCCCCCCCCCGCAAGAGGGGGTTTGTAAGATATAATGATTATGGGGGATACTTGAAGGGAACAGAAACATTAATGCTCCACAAACATGCCATTTGCGACTCTATGTTTCCAGAATCCGTGCGGTTAGGTGCTGTGTGACTAGCTTTGCTCGGTGGAATGTACAGCTTCTCCATTTCAAGCAGCTTGAATTAATAAGCTTGTTTGATCTGATCAGGAAATTATCATTAGTTATGGTAATCCACTGAGTTGTTAGGATTATTTGTAACTGCAGGATAGCTTACTTTCTTCTGACTAATGTGGTACTCAGTAGCATGGGTTAAACTGCACATGTTCATTGGATAAAGATGTCGTGTCAAATAAGGGTGGACTACTAGTTAACAGAGGAAGGCCAAGTGACTGTTAGCTCTTTCTCTTCAGCTGTATGAAAATAAATCACAGCCCTGGCTCAGCTGGTTGGGCATCGTCCCATGCACAAGAGGTCACAGGTTCCATTCCCAGTCCCAGTTGCAGGCTTGATCCCCAGGAGGGGCTTTCAGGAAGCAGCTGATTGATGTCTCTCTCTCACATCAATGTTTCTCTCTCCCCCACTTCCTTCCTCTCTCTCTAAAATCAATTAAAATATTTTAAAAAATTACAGTTGGTTCAAAGAGCCTAGATAAATGTGGATAGAAACATAAGCATATCAATACATGACATGTACAAAATAAATACAAAGGCAATGGGAGACTATTGCTTTCTGAGAGGTTCCTGTGGTGCATTTAGCTGTGTGATTTTTATTTCATTTTTTTGAGAGAGTGCCTCAGAGGATACAAGTTATTAGCTTCTAAGTCCTTTAGAAATGTCTTCTCGGGAGGTATTGGATTGGAAGAGAAAACTTTAAGATGCTGGGTTCATTTTTCATGGAGCTTGGCTCTCTGGCAAGGCACACTGTTCCCTCAATAGTTGCAACATTCATCTCCTATGCTGACAAGACTCGCCTGAGGGCTCACCTGCCCCGCAGAGTGGATGTGCCACCTTCTTCCCTTGCTGGAATGGCCATGATTGGCTTCCATGTTGGTCTCTCCTTGAAGAATGTGAGCTTCAGGGGCAGAGCCCATCTTGTTCATCTTTATGTCTCTTAGTATCTGCAGTGCCTACCAGGCACACAGCAGGCACTCAGTATGTATTTCTGACTGAAAAAGTAAATAATAAACTGACCACTCATATTCTCCATCTCCTTGGGTGTCGCCATCTTCATTGCCACCACCTGATCTAAGCTAGTGTCAATCAATGCTGCATTGACTCCTAAAATAACCTCCAGAGAGCTCGATGCATCTATTGTCACCCTTGCCATCAGTGTTTTCATCAGAATTGAAAAGATCTCTTTAAAACCCAAATATTTCTCTCCCTATCTCCAAACCATTGGTCTTGTCCTGTTGCTCTTAGAAAAGGCCTCAGTCCTTTGCAGGATCATATCTCTGCAGCCTCACCTTGCTCCCACTGTCCAGAATCCAAACAGATTTCTTGCTGGGTTTGAGGTAGAGCTCCTCAAACCCAGCAGGGGCTTCTTCCATGCGGTGTTTCATGACTCATATGCTCCACTCCATGATTCACATACATGCATATTAACATGACACACATGTTCTCACACACATGCACTCACACACACTCACACATGCAGATATCCTTGCTTACCTAGTATTGTTCCAACTTACCTTCTTAGACACTAGCTCAAATTAGGGGCATTCATCTTTTATAATTTACTAGAGGCCCGATGTATGAAATTCATGCAAGGGGCTCGGCCCTCACAGCCCCAGCTGTCTCGCAGCCCCACCCCCCACCCACTGGTCATTCTGGAAGGTCATTATGCCATCCGCTCTAATTAGCATATTAGCTCTATTATATAGGATAATTTCTTACATAATCAAACACCCAACTGTAGTCCCTAACAATAGTTGCAGTTTGACATTTACTTTTATGATTATTTGATTCATGTCTGCAAGCACCAAGCAAGTAGGGCCTGCCTTGTTTTAGATTAGCATCGCACCTCCAGAGCCTATTCCAGTATCTGGCATATAGTTGCTCAACAAATAAGATTTCTTGCATAAACGATTGCCTTGTTAGGGGTAGTGTTGTAGTTCATTACTGACTAGGGAGGCATAATAAGTGCTGGCCTACAGAGTTGATGGGGACAAAAGGCTGACGTCATCTCTGCCCTCCTCAGAAGGCTGGGTCTGGGGCAAGCAGAGATAGAGTGGGCAGACTAGCTGGGAACTGCTGCCACTCATGGTGGCCCCATCATCCTTTGCTTGAACTCAGAGCCTCTTCAAGAGTGTGGAGGGGTTCATTCCACAGCACCCTATCCTAGGCAGCCTGTGCTGGGCTTTCTGACTGGCTTAGGGCTCAGAAATGGCTCATCTAGACAGCATTCTCATGCACTGACTAACAAGTTTTCATTGCAAAGATGGCTCTGAGTTCAAATTCTCATTCTCTGTTGGAAAGCATCAGCTCCATATTGGGATTCTCTACAGCTCATTCTGATAGGACAATGAGGCAACAAGGGGCCAGAGATTAGCGCAGGGTTCTCACTGGTGGTGCTTTTTTACACACTGCTTCTTTTAATGAAGAAGAGGTAGCATGAAGGGGTATCTCAGAGGTTATCAGTGTCCCCTCTAATACATGAGGCAAATGGGAGGGATAAAGAATCAACATGATCAGGTGTGAAGATGAAATTTGCTGAAGATTTCCATTAAAACATTAACCTTTATATGCTCAGAGTATAAAAGTATAAATGAAAAGAAATGGTTACATTTAAAAGTTTTTTTCTTTTAAATATATTTGTATTGATTTCAGAGAAGAAGGGAGAGGGAGAAACATCAATGATGAGAAAGAATCACTGATCGGCTGCCTCCTGCATGCTCCCCACTGGGGATTGAGCTCACAACCTGGGCATGTGCCCTGATTGGGAATTGAACTATGACCTCCTGGTTCGTAGCTCAATGCTCAACCACTGAGTCACGCCGGCCAGGCAAGAAATGGTTGCATTTAAATGTGGGCCATTCAGGATATTTGAAGGAAACATTAGGACTGTCAGGTAATCGAATGGTGGTTTATTGTAAAGCATGAAAAGAGGTAGATTGAAACAACAAAAACTAAGAAGTGTGGCTGAGGGTAGCAGGAGGACTATTGGTGATGACATTTTTTGACCTTTTGGACAATTAGTTTAGGTGCTGTGTTAACCAGATGGTTAAGATAATGTATTAGAAGCGCTAAGAAAGCAAGGCCTTGAGACTGAGATGTAGAGGTTCTATGTTTTTTGCTTCCCCAGCAACCAAAGGTGTATGCCCTGCTCCTCCTCTGGTAGTGCCACCACCATGCTGGCGCCCCCTGATGGCCAAACCTGGACATGCTTTTGATACACACCTTCCCCCAGTTGCTGGACAATTACTGATGGGGCTTGGCCATGTCTTACATGTTCTGGGATAGAAAAAAAATTGAAAGCCACAGTAATTACGAGAAAAAAAAAGAACCACACACAGAGAATCGCAAGGATGAGGTCTAAGTCTTCAAGTGTTTAAATGTCTGCTTTCTGACCATCTCTTAGATTCCCTAGTAACTGCTCAGTTTTAGGAGTGCCTGGGTTCTGTGCACTTCTGCAGAGCTCAGGTCCAAAGCAATTTGATGTAAATTATACATTTTCAAGTAGTGTTCTGGAAAAGCCTTTTGGGGCTGGCAAAAACAAAGTGCACAAAAGGAAATGATGATGTGTTTTATTCATAAGGAAGCAATTCTCTTCAAAATTCTTCCACAGCCCCCCAAAATGCCTAATGCATCACAAGTTAACAATTGTACTCCTGGTTTTCCACACACAGAAAAGCACTGTTCCCTTTTCATCAAGTAAGTTTATTTTGCGGTGAAACCTTTTGTATAATACTGAGAAATAGTCATGTTCCTTGGAAGCTATTTCAGTTTTCTGAAATGATCATTTTTAATCATTCTCCTAGCAAAACAATTTACCAAGCAGTGGAGGATAACGAACCATAAAGTTTAATTTGCCTTTTTTAATTGAGTTGTTAATTAGCACCCCATCCACCATTGGAAACTCCCAACTTGCTTTTTTGTTTTGCTTCTGATCCGAGACATTCTGAAGAATCTAATCTATCATATTTCCTCTACCCAGGTACTTTCATGAATCACATCAATAGGTGATTATGTTCCAAATCTGCTGAAGCTACAACAGATGCATACAAATTTTTGTCAGTTGGCAAATAATTAGATAGGGAATATAGAGTTGGCAGGAAGTTAATTAAAAAATCTGCCATTTATTGAATTTCTACTATGTGCCAGATACCATTCTAAGTACTGAACATACATTACTTATCCTCCACAGCATTAAAAAAAAGCCAAAAACCCTCATTTGAGGACATAAAGAGGAGAGAGAAAGAGAGATAGAGATCATCGATTGGCTGTGCCATGACCAGGGATCAAACCCGCAACCTAGGGTATGTGCCCTGACTGGGAATCAAACCTGCAACCTTTTGGTGCACAGGATGATGCTCAACCAACTGAGCCACTCTGGCAGGGCCTCACAGCATTTTGAGGTACAAACTATTATCTCCACTTTATACAAAGTAAGCAGGGGTTCAATATGTTAAATGCTTTCCCAGGTCATCCAGCTTGTCGGTAAGGAATAGAGCTTCATCTCAGGCAGTCTGGCTTGTGTCCTCACAGGTATCCTTTCCACCCTGTGCTGTATTTTTGAGATCCTTGAAGTCGGACCCACATGTAAATTCTAGTTCTGTTGTTAATACTGGTTTTAACTTAACCACGTGCCATTCAGAACCAATTTCATGGGTGTGTGACTGGGCCAGTCAAGGCCCTATGCTCAGTAGGGCCCTGTACTTGGGTTAATGTTCTTCTGTTGCCATCTTGATGTTCTAAATAATTTTGGGGCAAGGGGTCCCGCCTTTTCATTGTGCACTGGATCCTGCAAACTATGGAGCTGGTCCTGATATAATTACTGGTTTTGTATATATTTATTCTCTCCTTCGCATGAGTTTGTGGGTCAGAAGCCTGTGCATGGCTTAGCTGTGTCCTCTGTTTAGGGTTTCAAAAGGCTGACACCCCTGTAGGGTTCAAGGTGCTTTGTTCTTCAAAACCAGCAAGGGTCAAGAAAAGGACCATGGGGAATCTTTCCACAAGGTGGTGTCTTATATCAGATAGCATCATTACAGGAGTGCATTCCATCCCTTTTGTTGCATTCATTGGTTAGAAGCAAGTTACAAGTCTTTCCCACACTCAGGGGGAGGGATAAGCCAAAGGTGTGAACACCAGGGATCGTGAGGGAACACCGTGGATCTGTTTGTCACAATTATTACATATCATGATTATATATTGTTATTATCACTATTTTTATTGTTGCTGTGATTGCTAGCAGTTCTGTAGAGCTCACTGTGTCCCAGGCCTTCTTCTCAGTGACTTGCTTGTATTAACTCACGGACTTATACAGCTGTATCCCAAGGTCCTGGTTGGAATGAGGAGTTCTTGGGGCAATGAAGCATGAGGCAACTCTTATTTCCTGAGTGATGCGATCATCTTAGGAAGAATTAAGTATCAGTGATTGGAAACATGGGATCTAGTGCCCTGCAGACCCAGGGAGCTCTAACTCTGCTGCTCTCTGGTTGTGTGGGCTCAACCCAGTCACACCTGTGCTCCTCATTGGAGATGCTCCAGCAGGTGTAGGATGACATAGAGTGGTTAAGGCTGCTACAAGGGGTTAAGGTCCTGCATAGCGTGGCAGTGCCACCCAGGTCAGCCAGATAGAGTCATGCTATTATGGTGATGATATTATTATGCTACTGAGTCTCAAGAGCTCTCTTATCTCAGGCTTCCCATGAAATGATATGCAAAGAGACGCACTGGAGCTACCCAACAGCCACCTGGAAACTTGCCTTCACCCATATAACTACTTCCTCCTCTCTTCTCTTGTCTTCCATTATGATAATTAACTTGGTCACTCCATCTCTTCTCCACCAATCTCTTTTTTCTTTCCTCCTTACTCTCTTTCTCATTATCTTTTTCTTCATCTCTCCATGTCTCTATGTTTATTTCTCTCCCCCAGTCTCATTCTCCCTTTTTACCCCATAAAATGTTACACCAACAGTTCTTCCTTCTGAGGTGGAAGAAAGCGAAGCAGGAGGGACTAAGCAGCTAACAGGATAGAATCGGATCACTCTCCTCTTTTCTGGGTATCTGTAAGGCTCCTCAAAGAAGGTGTGGATGGGGGTAGAGGAAGAAATGCTCCTCCCAGGCTTTCCATGGAGAACAGGTAGAGTGTTGTGCTTATTTGTCTTCCGAAATGGTCTCCTGCTTGTACATTTCCCCTTAATTGCCCTGGGTGCTTGGCAGGCGTGCCAACATTATCACCCTGCACATTGCCGCAGGAGAGAATCAGATCTGTCCCAGGCTGTGTTAAGCTACGCCTGCCTGATAATGTGTAAGGTTCTGCATCAAAAGTTACTCCTAGCACTGATTAAGGGGAAGAAGCCCCTTAAATCTTCATCAAAAAGATTGCTACTTTCTCCTTCAGAGCAGCCCATGATGGGCACCTTCATTCACACTCCAAAATGTGCACTGTCCATTCTACAGGGCAGTTATTCCTATGGAGGGAGGGTGCGATAATGAAGCAGATGGCGCCTGTCCTCATTTTGATCTTAGCTCCTTCGACCCATCCATCTACAACTTTCCCCTCTGAATTATCCAGTTTCCCACCAACATGGTCAACATCTGTCCTTCCAGGGGACCTTCCCTCTGAGCCTGGGAGCACCTCATTCTATAAACCAACATCCTCAGAGTCTTTCCCCTCTTCAAGTGACGTTTCTTCCTTACTTCGGGAAAAGCAGATTGTGGCTTGATTTCTCATCTCTGGTCACATGTTCACTTCTTTCAAACCCTCTAATTTGACTACCACCCTCACTATTCTACTGAAAGAGCCGTCTCATAGGTCCCCAGGACCCTTCGGTCTTCAGTGTCTGTTCTCAGCTCCCACCCTTTTCTCTGCAGCATCAGGTGGCACTGATCACCCAGCCACTTGAGGCTCTGTCCTCCCTTTTTTTTTTTTTTTTTTTTGAGACTGGGTCTGTGCATCACTTCTGATGTCTTCTCAGTTCTGTCTCCAGCTGCTTCTCTGCTCTCAGACATGGGCTGATGCAGGCAGTTCCCTGGAACACACTCCCAACTCCCTGGCTTCTCTCCCTTTTCTGTGTTCATCTAGGATCTTGGCCAATCACCATGGACAACAGTTTGGGAGCACCTACCTGTCAGACCCTGTGCTCAGTGCTCTTCATATGCAAACTCTGATTCTCCCAAGTGCCTTGTGAGATTAAAAAATGTGTTACTATTTTTCAAGAGAAAAACTGGAACACTGAAAGTTTATGTTTCTTGATTTGAAATTTCTGGGCTCAACCCTGACAATTCTCGGTGTTTGTCTTTGATTTCTACTTGTCTCTTCATGAGCTCCCTCTGGGTTATCTGCTGGTGACTCGCACTGGAAACTAAACTCACCTCTTTCTCTCTTTGTTTATCCTCTGTGTTCTAGGTTTTGTAGATTTCAGTTGTGACTTTCTGTATCATTTTTTGGTGGCTCCTTGCCTTTCCCCCTCAACCAATCATCTGCAAAACTCTGTTATTTCATACCTAAAAAGCTCCCCTTCCTTCTGGATTCCACAATGTTTGTTTGAGCCTTCTTTATTTCTCTTATTGTACTATTGCAACAACCTCTTTTGAAATTAATTCTACTTTTCTTCAGGATATAATTATTGTGTACTTATTCACTTGGCAAAAAGATGGAAGTACTTTAAAGTTCGTAATGTGGTCACCTAGAGTCCAAAGACTTTCTGTATGGGTTGAATTCTGTCTCCCCCAAAAGCAATGTTGGAATCCTAACTCACAGGACCTCAGGAGGTGATCTTATTTATAGCTAGGGTCTTTACGGAGATCACAAAATGAAAATGGAGTCATTAGGATGAGCAGTAATCCCATCTGACTGGGTGTCCTTACAAAAAAGAAGAATCTGGACACAGACACACATAGAGGAAGAAAACCAGGTTTGGATTTAAGCTGCCATAAGCCAAGGAAACCCAGCGATTTCAAACAAACCGTCAGAAACTAGGAAAGAGACCCATGTAGATTCTCCCTCACAGCTGTCAGAGGGAACTAACCCTGCCAATATGCTGATTTTTGAATTTTAACCTCAGGAATTCTGTGGGACAATACATTTCTGTTGTTTAAACCAGTTTGTGTTACGTTGTTAAGGCAGCCCAAACTTGTCTTCCTGCTCCTGGTCTTGCTGTTACTTCTTTATCGCTGATCAATTTCTCTAAAACCCAGCTTTTCTGCAGAAAAGCTTTATGACTACTTGTTGCTGCTACAAAGCTTCCAACTTTTTAGGCAAACACTGAAATCATTTCATGTCCTAGGGCATGTGTCAGGAAGAAGATGACTTTACCTTGTTTACCAGGCTACCTCAGCATATTGACAAGAGCCAGGAACAGAGTAAGCGCTCATTTGTTGAATGAATGAGTGAGTGGATGAGTGAGTGAATGATGAATCCATTTCCCTCCACTAATCCCTGGCATCATCTGGAATGAATCGATGCCCTTCTTCAAATTGCTCCAGCTTTCCACTTCTTCCTACCTGCTATTAACTGCTTATATCCACCCATGGCCAAATCTGTTTGTTGTTAGATTATACATGTCATTCAATACTTGAATGACATGTATAATCTAACAACAAACAGATTTAAAAAAACAGATTTAAAAGCCCTCCTCTAGCTCATTTTACAGTGTTTTTTCAAATTTTCCCTGATGCTGTCTGATGGGACGGAATCCTTCCCTCCCATATTTCTCAAGCAGCACTTTCACTTTTTACTTTGCATCACAGTTACTGTATGCCAGGCCCTGATCATGGTAATGCTACTTTTACAGCTTAGCTCCTGGTAGGTATTCAGTAAATAGTTTCTAAGTGAGTAAATTAATTGCATAAATAAATATCTGGGATAACAGAGCCTGAAATTAGAACCCATAAGTCCCATCCTGTCTTGCTTATTTCTGTGTCTAAGCAACACTTTGTCCAGAGATTTCCCTGTTAAATTTTTTATTTACAAATGCTCTTCAGGAATTGCATGTAAGAGAAAGGAGCTGGCATCGAGTGCATTGAAAAGTTGAATTGCAGGTTGCCATGGAAACAGAGTTGTGAGCTGAGTTTTCTGTATATGAGTGTTTTAATGAAAACATTTTCTTAGCCATTATAGATGGGTTTGTGCATCAGAAGAGAAGTGCTTTATCTTAACATACTATTATGTTCATAAGTTAGATTGATGGTCTGAAGTATTATTTCATCAAATCACTATACATTATTGTGGTTTCCTTGCAGAAAGTGATCCTGATGCTTACAAAGTAAAGGCTGTTCTTATTTGTGGAAGAAAATATCTCTAGACCACTTTTTTCCCTTTTGATATTGAGAAGTGGCCTTTTTATTGTAGCCAAAGGACAATTAACTTAGGCATCTAAGTGATTCCATTCTTTCTTTGATGTAATAATTGTCCCAAATCATGCATGCATTCTACTTGCTGTTGAAAATTATTTTTTATTATATATTTTTATTAATTTTAGAGATGAAGGGAGAGAGAGGATGAGAGAGAATCATTCATTGACTGCCTCCTGCACTCCTGGGATCGAGCCTGCAACCTGGGCCTGGGCTCTGACTGGGAATCAAACCCTGTCCTCTTGGTTCATAGGATGATGCTTAACCACAGAGCCACGTCAGATAGACCGATATTGAAAGTTACTAAATAATTTGAAGGATTTCATGATGGTGGTGGTGATAATGCTGGTAGTGATGGGGAGGATCTCAGAGTTTACTCCCAAACTCTCACAAAATAGGAAACGGCCCATGCACAAATCACTTTTGGTTTGTTCTAGTTTTAATCAAGTATTCCTCTACTGGGGTCAGTAGGCTAGACTCTTCATAGAGGGTAGGGCCAAAGTAGGTTTATAGCTGTGAGTACACAAAAACACAATTTATTCTTATATCATTTATTTATTAATTATTCTATTATTATATTATTTTTCATACGAATAATTGTAAATCTACTTTTGCCCCATCCTGCATAACGTCCATTAGCATGCCGTGCCATGAGATGCTGGAGTCATAACTAGGTAATTATTAGTTCAATTTGCAATCTTCTGTTAAAGATAATTTATTAAGCATCTTGTCCCTACTCAGAGAGGGCCAGGCTGCTCATTGCAGCAAATTTGAGGTACCATTTTGGCCACCTCTTGAAGACCTCTTTTAAATACAGAGATCCAACCCATCATTCTCCTCAAGTACCTTTTAATAGGAAATCTCCCAATAAACCTATTAAAAGCATAATGAAAACCTCGTTCTGTCAGGCTTCAGAGTTGTAAGTGGCTTCTAATTTGCACAAGATTGGAATAGCATTGAAGAATTACAGTAACTAAGTGAAACACTCGTCGGATTTTCAATTTTCTGATAGCATCCCATGTAATTTCTTGTAATGCGTCCCTAGCCAAGCGCGGTGACGCATGTCAAGGCTCACGCCGGCTCTCCTGCCCACACCAGCGTTACCCTGAGGAGCACAAGGCTGCTGGCTTTCTTGTGGGGAGGGACAGGGAGGTGCCGGTGTGGCCTTGATGGAAATTCCATTATGTACCGTCCTCTGAACAACAGCACCATCATTCCTAACAGCTCAGATAGATATTTTTGATGCTTGACATTTGACTTTCCATATTTATTGGAACAAATAGTGAAGGGTTCCTCCCGTGCAAGTGGTTGACAGAATATGTGTTTGTCCTGCTCTAGCCTGCAGTCCCTATTGAGATGATTACCTCATTGGAATGGAGGCTGCATGCTTTGTATTCTGATAATACATTCCCTTTGCAGGAACCGGAAGAAGCAGGAGGCATCTTGGTTGTGAACCAGCGGGATAAGCCCTGCGTTTTCTTTAACATAGTTCTCCTTATCCTCCGTTCTTGTTTTCAAGCTGAAATAATCCATGCCCCCTGTCAGAGAACACATGTTTTCCTCTAACCTTAAAATGGGAGTCTCTTGTGCCCAACCCTTAGTACCTTCAAGGTTGGTGACATATGTCAGCTGTTTAAAACCTCAAGCCAGTAACAACATTACAAATAGACTAATCACACTTGGTAAAGGAAAAACAGAGGTCAGCCAGACTTGGTGATCCTCAACATCAGTACAGCATTCCCCCCCTTATCCCTAGTCCTACTTGCAGCAGTTTCAGTTACCCATGGTGCGTCAGAGAAGCCAGATGAGTGGATAGAAAAACTGTGGCACATTTACACAGTGGAATACTACTCAGCCATGGCATCTTACCGGTTGCAACAGTATAGATGGACCGGGAGAGCATTATGCTAAGTGAAATAAGCCAGTCTGGGAAAGACAAGTATCATATGCACTCACTTATATGTGGAATCTAATGAACCAACAAAATAGAAACAGAGGCATAGGTACATGGAAAGACTGACAGCTTTCAGAAGGGAGGAGTATTAGAGGGCTGGGTGGAAAAAGCTGAAGGGATTAAGGAAAAAATAACACACAGACAGCTGACAACAGTATGGTGATAGCCAGAGGGCAAGGAGGTGGGGGGAGGTGAAAGACAGCAAAGGGGGGAGAAATGGGAATGGAAAGAGACTTTACTTTGGGTGATGGGCACATGATGCAGCGTGCAATGTTTTGTTGAATTGTACACTTGACATTTTGTGAACCAATGTCACCCTGATAAACTCAATTAAAAAAATAAATAAAATTAAAAAAAGAAGCCAAATTCTGGTTGGCATTCCTCTCTCCCCTTTATGCAAGATAGGGAGTCTATGGGTGGGGCAGCCTCTGCTTGGTTTGATTGTGAGATAAACCTGGAGGAGAAGCACAGTTATCCCACAGAAATAATTGGAGCAGAAAACTACTGTAAATAGGTTTCGTTTTTGTCTTTTGTCAAATAATACTGTTTTCAGTTAAAATAAGAAAGCCAAGAAACACCTTTCTTTTTCAATAATTTTAAAAATATATATTTTAATTTTATTTTTTTGGTAATCCTCACTCGAGGATATTTTTCCATTGATTTTTAGAGAGACTGGAAGGGAGAGGGAGAGACAAGAGAGAGAAACATAGATGTAAGAGAGACACATTGATTAGTTGCCTGCTCCATGCACCCCAACCAGGGCCGGGGATCGAGCCTGCAACTGAGGTACATGCCCAGAATCAAACCCAGGACCCTTCAGTCCCAGGGCTGATGCTCTATCCATTGAGCAAAACTGTCTAGGACTAAACACCTTTATTTTTTTAAAAAAATTGTTGTTAAATCTCACCTGAGAACATTTTTTTATTGCTTTTCAGAGAGAGTGGAAGGGAGGGAGGAGGAGGAGAGAGAGAAACATCGATGTGAGAGAGATACATCGGCTGGTTGGCTCCTGCACCAGCCCCAACCAGGTGAACCTGAAACCCTGAACCTGAAACCCAGGTACGTGCCTTTGACAGGGATTTGAACCCGAGACCCTTTGGTTCACTGGCCCAAGCTCCAATCATTGAGAAACACTGGCCAAGGCAAGAAGAAACACCTTTCTGACTCTCCATTTCACCCACATAATGACAACACAACAAACATTCGTTGAGCTCCTGTGCAAGCAAACCTCTTGGTCCCATGCAGTGTGATGAGGTGGGGGCAAGAGCAACCAGGAGAGACTCAGGTTAGTGCAGTTGGGACTTTCTGGTGTTCAGGGCAGATATGAATCAGTGTTTCTATTTAAAACATATTGAAAAAATGTTACCGGAGTCTTTCAATTTGGCCCATCTAAATGGCAGTTATTGAAAATAAGTCAAACTTCGATTCTGAAATTCTGGATCAGAGTTTTCCAATCTCAAGACTGTTGGCATTAGGGCCAGACCCTTTATTGCTGGGGGATGGCTGCCCTGTGCCCTGTAGGATGGTTGGCAGCACTAGATGCCAGCAAAGCCCTCCTGCGGTGGTGGCAATCTAAATGCCTGCAGATGCTCTAAGTGTCTCCTGAGGAGGCAAAACCACCCTGGGGGGAACTCCTGCTGTCGATGACTTCCTGGTGGCAGCTGATACTGGTAGTTGCTGCTTTTAGAGTTAATAGGTGGCTGTTTTCTCATCTGTACAATATAAATATTTATAGAACAATGCTGGCCATGGACTAAGGGCTTGGAATAAGGGATCAAAAGTAAAAGGGTGAACTTTTTGGTATGTGAATTACATCTTAATGAATCTGTTATTTAAAAAGTGAGCCCTGGACCATGTGGCTCAATGGGTTGGGCGTGGTGCCATGCACCAAAAGATTACCAGTTTGATTCCTGGTCAGGGGACATGCCTGGGTTGCAGGCTTGATCCCTGGCAGGAGGCAGCTGATTAATGTTTCCCTCTCACATCGATTATTCTCTCTCTCCCTTTCCTTTCCTCTCTCTTAAAATAAAATCAATGGAAAATATTTTTTAAAATGTGATATGGTCATTGTTGTCCTTAATTGTGAATTTACTGAACCTTCCTGAGTCTGTATCTCATAGGAAGGGTACCAGCATCCTCTGAATATTAGCTGAGCTTTAGGTGAGTTGTTGTTATTAGAGAAACATGGGCAACTCAGGTATTAAGTAAAGTAAGGGTTACTAGAACACAGCACTCTGATAGATGATTCTGAACGGAGGCGTCAGTCTGGCTATTCATGCATTTTTCTCAGTGTATCTTTCTTAGCAGCTGCCCTGAGGTTCTCCACCTCCCCTCCCACCAGCAGTCCATTAACCCTCTGTTACTCCAGCAGCACCAGCCTCACCTGGGAGCCTGTAGAGATGCAAGACCCAGCCTCTCCTCCCAAGTTGCAGAAGAACCTCCTTCAAGGGCCCCTTCCATCCCCCTTCAATTGCTCCTTAGAAGGGCCTCTTTAGACCCCACTTTCATAGAATGTCTTTGTCTTTTGCTGGCTATACAGTCTCTCTGCTTTCACTGATTGGCCCTTAAATTTTTAAAAATACTTTTCTTGCTCACATTCTGCACTCTTACGAGCATAGTTTCCCTTTCTCTGCCCCTGAGATAGGAGCGTACAAGCCCACTTCCATAGGGTCATCTGACCCCAAACTCCCGGGCTGGGTTCATATTCTTGTGTCCTAGAACACAGTTCTGCAAAACGTGTGAGCTACACATTGCTCCAGAATGCAGTTCAGCCCTGGATCAACACCACATGTGTTCATCTGTATACACATGCTTCTGTAGAATTTAAAGGTCCCCAACAATCGTTAAAACCAGAGGACATGGACGAGAGATATTTGAATAAAATGGTCCTCAAGATGGAATCAGGTTTGGGAAAATGGGAAAAAAGAGAGTGCTTTCTCCAACATGTGTTAAACTCAGCAGTGGTCCCCACCAGCTCTGCCCTGAAATCTTTCCTATCTTTGTAAATGACATCACCATCCACTCACTGAACTAAAACCCTAGGCATCATTATGGATTCCTTCTTCTGAAGGAAACGCCTTCAGAAGAAGGATCTCAAATGCATCGACTTCTGGTCATTTCCATTGCTGCTGACCCTATCCAGGTGTCATCTCTCATGGCCTCTGCAGGGAGTTCCTAAATCCATCTTCCTGGCCACTCCTGCCACCCTCAGACCCTTCCATTAGCAGTAGCCAAAGCCTAGTTTTAAAATTGCTGATCTGCCTGTTATACTCCCTGGCTCATTACATACCCCCTTGCTATTCCTTAAGCTCGTCAAACTTGTAGCCTTAGAGTTTTGTTCTCTTCCCACCCCCTTACTTACTCATCTCCCAGCTACTTACTTTCGAGAATGGCTCATTATTCTTTGAGTCTCAGGGTCAAATCTCTTCCCCTTAAAACAAGAATGCCCAGTCCAGTTGGGACCCATGGTGCCCCTGTTTTTATTCCCGTGCCAAGAGCCTGGCACCAAAGTGGGTCAAGGATGTCTTTTAGAATACATTCTCACCCAGTGGCCATGTTCTGAAAAATGCCAGTAATGCAGAGCTAGAAAGACCCTATTGGAATTGGACTCATGGCTGGGGAAGCTGGAGATATCCAGAGAAAAGTTCATTTGCCATGCTTCGGCTTATCTAATAGAGAGAGATTGCCTATCAATTAAAGTCACAAGGGTTGAACTGGGATGTGGTCCTTGGGGATCTGAAGTAATTTCATCTAATCTGGAATAGTTTTAGAATTCAATAATGCAATCAGGTTTTAGTATTTCCCCCCACATAACGATTCATGTGCCATGAAATTTTTTCATTAAAACATTCCAAGGTTCACAGAGTGGAAGAAAGGAAGGGGGCTCACACACACCTCATTTGTTCAACTATTTTGCTGAAGCCCCAAATGTAGATCATTGAAATGGAGCCTCGGAATTTTAAATCAAGTTTTACTTTGCAATTTTAATGAAATGCAAACAAATACTTAGCAATTCTAAAGGGCATGAAGTCATTAAGGTTTCTCATTTTGTGAGGTGCTTTGGGGGCCTCCCTAATTTTTGAAGTGAAATCAATTAAGATCTGTGTATGCGTGTGAATGCATGTGACTACTTGCACAGTCTGTGGATGGACCACAGGGACTCTGGGCTTACATTTCTCCTGTGCCCTTTGCCAGCTTTGTGTCCTTGGGCAAGTTACTTGTGTCACATGTAGAATGGGGATGCTGTCAGTGTTGCTGGGAGGACACAGTGCTATGGCACAGGTCTTTCTCATACCTAGAAGGGTCCGTGCTTAGCTTAGTGCTCTGCTGTTACCATCTTAAAATCCTTAATAATTTTTGAATAATGGGGCCTGCATTTTTATTTTGTATCCAGCCCCACAAATTATGCAGCTGGTCCTGATTTTATGAGATTACATAATACAGTGCCTGTCAGCATCCCTTCAATGAGGTGAATACTAAATATGCATTAGTTCTTTTTCTAAGTGTTTGAATAGCTGTTTCTGCATTGTGGGTTAGGCAAAATTGAAAGTGCTGATACTCTTCTAGTTTCTCTCTCTCTCTCTCTCTGTCTCCTACCCTCTCTCTCTCTCTCCTATGCAGCCACACCCCTAAGAGAAGCAGTTTGTTCTTTGATTATTTTCACACTGTAGAAAGATACTCAGTTCTCATACTGGCTCCTTGGCAATGCTGGGAGGGTAGATAGTACTTGGAGAACATTCAGGCCCTAATAGCTTAGTGCAAGGAGAGTCTTGGTAAAAGCAGTTTGCCAAATGTAAGTTGCTACACAAATAAGTCATAATTATGTGCACTGAACAAAATATTTATTAAACTGTAACTGTGGTACAGATATGGGTAATGAGATACATCAGAATCTTACGGGGCATTAGGACCAGACCCTTTGTTGCTGGGGGCTGGCTGCCCTGTGACCATGTTAGCCTTTGAGTTTGACATGCTTGCATTAAAGGCATGCATAGACACCAGTGCTAAACCTGGAGGGGACCTGGAAATTGCTTCCATTTTTCCAATAACAACAACAACAAATAATAATTCTATATAATAAAGAGGTAATATGCAAATTGACCGTCCCACCCTCACAAAAGATGGCCGCTTATGACCAGGCTGGCAGGGGGGTTAGTGAGGGATGACCAAATGACTGAACAAGCAGGGTGACCAGGCTGGCAGGGGGGTCAGTTGGGAGCGACCAGGCAGGCAGGCAGGTGAATGATTAGGAGCCAGGTGTCTAGGATTGTGAGAGGGATGTCCGACTGCCAGTTTAGGCCCGATTCCTGGGATCAGGCCTAAACCAGCAGTCAGACATCCCCCCAAGGGGTCCCAGATTTTAGAGGGTGCAGGGTGGGCTGAAGGAACATCCCCCCTGCATGAATTTCATGCACTGGTCTTCTAGTAATAATAATAATAGAGAATTAGTGCCTGTACTGACCACCTCTGATCTCTGCTCTCTGCAAAGATCCAAGTGGTGACTGGCTCTTTTCAGGACACATTTTAAGAGATATTTTGCTTCTTGTCTCTTTTCTCATTTATCTGATTCATTTCATCAAGGCCATAACACACTCACTGAAATTATTTTTGTGATGGTATTTATTGCCTTTTCGAGCCTCTCTGCCCTGGGATTTTAAGATCCCTGAGAGCAGGGCTTTGTCAGTCTTGTTTAGGAGACTCTATTTCTATGACTGGGTCCCTACCTGGCACAGAATAAGCCCTCAGATATTTCTGGAATGGATGACTGAGTCCATTTTCTATAACTGAGATCATTTTCCATGGTGAAGTTTTGGTGGTTCTGCCATGCGGCTGGATTATTTGCATTTCCCCATAATTCTGATTTCCACCTCCACACCCATCCCTGCTAATGTCCTGGACTTGTCCCCCACGTTGGGTGTCTCTGCTTTTCTCTGGGATGGGTCCTTCGGGTACATTAGTAGGAAGAGTCCTCTGTGAAACCTACACTGTCCCACCGGAATGGCGGATCTGGAGGACAGGACTAGGACTGGCTTTTTTGTTCATCAGCACTCAATAAATACACACCCAACACAATTCCTCACCTTCCTGCATGCAGTAGAGGAAGTGAGCATCCATCAGAGGAATTCTGAGTTTGTGGCAAGGCTTAAAGCATAAACCATTTCTCTCCAGGAATCACATTGTCATTTCACTATTAGTCTTTTATGCAGTTCTCTGATTTTGTGAATTTAGTAGGTCACAGATCAAAGATCACATTCCTAAAAGAAGCCCATATGTTTGTTAGAAGAAGGGGCAGTATGATATGGCTACAGGCACTTCTGTGAGCCAGGAAAGACAGAGTGAGTATAAGAGAGTGGAGAATAAATTTTCTGGGTCTCACTTCTCTCCTTGATGATCTTGAGGAGTGAGGGGAAAATTAACAGGCATCTCTACATTTTATGGGTCTGTGGAGGCTTCACTAAATGCATCCATGAAGGGTTTGGATAAGAAGCTGCTTGTCTAAAGAGAGAAAATAAACTCTAATTTCAATGGCTGAATTGCCAGATGCTAATGAACTATGGTTGCAAATATGAATAGCCATTTCTTGGGTTTCTAAATGATTTTCACACTTCCCAAGCTTTATTAACATTTGTAATATCTTTTATGTTTTCCTTTATTGGCCAGGAAAAAAAAACACATACCTGAAGGCTTAGGTTTCCATCAAAGCTGATGGAATACACTAATAAAATTATATGTCATATTAAAATGTGAAGTATGTGGTGGTATAATATGGTCTGAGTCAACCCAGTAGAATAACATAATTAATAGTGGCTTTGATCATTAATTTAGAAGGGCAAGAAGCTAAGGACAGCTTGGGTCTCTCTCTCTCTCTCTCTTAGCTGCTGTTTTCTCCACCCAAATATGCGTAGAAAAGTATTAACTGGCTGTTGAGACTCCCAGAGGCCTGTTAGCTTCAAGATGGAAGCGAGAAAGCTGCCATAATTCAGAAAGCAGCTCCTGGCATGGGATGAAATCAGAGCAGCTCAAGTTTGGGTCAGAATTTAGAGGCCCCACTGGAGTGTTTACGCTTGTATCTATAGTTCTAGAAGTTAGTGAAAGAAACTGTTCCCTGTGGAAGGGCATGAATCTAATTACTCCAGAAACATTGCTACAGGCTCGTGATTGAAGATTACTAAGCAATGTGTGCCGGCTATGGCTTCTCCCACCTTCTGATCACGTATGATGTGTGGACAGTATTGTCCACATGGGCCCACAGACCCATAAATCAGGGAGGGCAGCCATGTTTCCCCGCTGGAAACAGACCCTGGGGAGCCCTGTTGCTGAGCATGCATCCACATAGGTTCACCCTCTTAGTGAAGAGGGGAAAAGGGTACTTTCTTGGCAACAAGAGTGGAATAGTGGGATAGGGCTGACAAGGAAACAGAGAGGAGATACATGGCCAGCCTTAAGCATTAATTCAATGCTCCCTCATTGTGAGTTGGGCATTTGTCTAGGTCTATTTCCTATTCTTAGGGGATTTGAATATCTTTATTAAGGAGGGCATAATTATATCAGGTTTGTAAATAGACTATGGGTTCAAAATCAGGGTAAGTCCAACCTCCTGGACACCCCTTTGGGCACGGTCTGGTGATTGACAGCTAGGATGTTGAGTCAGATACTTCTGGATGTAGTCTCACACTGACCCTCACTGAGCCTGTGACATTGTGTATCTCTTAGCTTCCACTTGCTCATCTTTAAAATGGGGCTGATGATATATCATCAGGGTATTATAAGAATGATGGTGCAAGCAAAGTCATTTAAGTGCTTGGTATTATGATAATTAAAGGTCAAGCAACTAAAGAGCGGGTAGGGCATTGTATCTGAATAAGTCATAATGAATCTTATCATATGAGTAGTTTGTGTGTGTGTGTGTGTGTTGTTTTTTTTCCTGTGAGGATTTTGATGGAAAGTAGGAGGAAGGGGAGTGGGAGCCACGCGATGATGAAGATGATAAACATGTCTAAGTCTGCTAGTTCTCAGGTATCATGCTGTCTGCTGCCCCAGGGAGGGAGCCTTCTGTTAATGTTGGAATCAGGAGGGAGAGACTGAGGGAATGAATGTAAATACCAGAGGGGAAATGTGACATGGGGTTGAGCAAATATTAGTAAGATAATCTTTTAGGAATTTGGAATGTATGGAGGGGGTGGGGAACTTCTTTCTGATTCTTATGTGACCATTGGTCCTACCCAGTGGAAAATAGTTGCTCATTCCTTTTTAATAAGAGGGGGTGAGCCCTAGCTGGCTTGGCTCAGTGGATAGAGGTTCCTGGTTTAATCCCAGGTTGTGGGCTCGATCCCCAGTAGGGGGCATGCAGGAGCTGATCAGTGATTCTCTCTCATCATTGATGTTTCTATTCTCTCTCCCTCTCCCTTCCTCTCTGAAATCAATAAAGAAATATATTTTTTTTTAAAAAAAGAAGGGGTGAGTCTTGCCCAATGACTGCTTGTTTAGGCAATAAGATTTGCCGTGTGCCCCTCTCAGGTGTCCAGGAGACTGGATGTTCGAAGATACCGAACAGTGATTGCATATAAAAACCAAAGACACCCTAAGCAGTTTGGCTCAGTGGATAGAGTGTTGGCTCATGGACTGAAGGGTCCTAGGTTCAATTCTGGTCAAGGGCATGTACCTTGGTTGTGAGCTTGATCTCCACTAGGGGGCGTGCAGGAGGCAGTTGATCAATGTTTCTCTCTGATCGAAGTTTCTAACTCTCTGTCCCTCTCCCTTCCTCTCTGTAAAATCAATAAAATATTTATGTTTTAAAAGACAACAGTGTAATTCAGGGTCAAATATTTTGGAGTTGGGATGATTAGGAATGTATCATGGCAGCCTGGCCTGCAAATTTAGACATGGAGGACCATATGCGGAGTTGGAGAGACCTTGGAACAGGTAGCTGTGTTTTATGATTCAGAAGGTAGATTTTCCCCTGGTTCATGTAAGCACTTTACGGACTTAGTAATGAAAGCAGGAGCTTTTAACCTCCAGGTTACTGGTTGAGAAAGGCCTCAAGTCGGTAGTGATCAGAAGGCATTGCCATGTGCCAGCTGCTCGTTGGTCTATCTGAAATGATATGGAAGTCTCAGAGCAAACCATGGTGGACAAGTACTGTTGTCTGACCACCACTCTGGACAGTGGCCCAGACTCAGATCCTTGCAGTGTCCCCCTTCCCCCGCCACCCCTGGCCAGGTCTGACTGGGAGATGGCAAGTGGTTGAGAGTGGAATCAGCCATGTGGGAATCAACACTGCCAACCTGCCAACCTTTCTTTGGAACTCACCCATTTAACAGAATCCACTTTATTTTTCCCTTTGAGAGATTTCTTAATTATTTCTCTCGCTGAGCATTTTAAGATGATATTAGCCACTGGCATTTGAAATTCCTTCTACCAGGCACTCTGATAAATGCATGGTGTCATTTTCTCTTCCCCACTTTACTTAAGATAGGACTCTGTTTCCTATTGTACAGAGGAACAGACTGGGGCCAATCAAAATGAATGGATTTGTCTGAGGTCATAGAAGTAGTAACCCAATTAGTCTATCTAAATTCTCTTTTAAGATACACATTCTGTTATTTATGCCCCCAAAGAAGTTTCTGTTACTTCTCAGAACACATGATCTAATGCAGGAGTGACGGACACTGTAGATAAGCTGCCTACTACCACTCCCCCTGCCCAGCGAATAGGTCACTGGTTTTATTAAAGGGTGGTAAAGCTATGGGTTCCACAGGAGCCTCTGCGAGCTTCAGAAAGTGACTCCTGGTTAGCTGTGACCAACTGTAGAACATTTCCTTGCTAGTAATGTGATAGGGGGACATGCGCCCTCCTTCTTGGCCATGGGATGTGAGGATTTCTGCTAGAGGTTGCCTGAGGTGTCTCCTTGATCTTCACAGAGACATACAAAGAGAATGCTTATTTTTGACTCTTGACATGGTTGTGTGGGAAGCTGTCATGTTCATCTAGTAACTGTGAGAAAAGCCAGCCAAACAAGCGAGGGGTGGACTCAGGGTGGTGGGGGAGCTAGAGAGAACAGCCCCATTGCTGCCCAAAACCTATGTTACTTGAGTTACCCGACCTCCTTACATCTGAGTATATGAGCTTATAGATGGACTTATTTATAACTCCATGTGGGGGATCTTCTGTTACCTGCCACTAAGCATTGTTGCTGAAATGGGCAGTCCATATAATAGATTTGTTTAAAGTTATTTTTATAATGATTAAATTTATTTGTGTCCCCTATGAAGTGTCCATAAAATATGTAAATCTTACAGGTGATGATACAATTTCATGGTACACAGTAGTTGGATATCCAAAAACCAAGTTTCCTACTGCCCTGGCCATAGATTTGCAGATAAAATATAGGATATTCCTTTATATTTGAATTTTAAATAGACAATGAATAACTTTTTTATTACCAATGCTAGGGATCTAGTGCACAAATTTGTGCACCTTGAAAGGAACTCTCGGCCCATCCTCCGCACCCCTGCCCAGTCCCTTCCACTGCAGCCCCTGGCCCCTGTCTGCCGACAGCCCTGCTCTGCCGCTGTAGCTCCCATGTGCTGACAGTGCTGGCCCCACTTGCACCTGCTTCTGGCACCAGCCCCACTTGCTCTGCGCCATCAGCAGGTGCAAGCTGCAGCTGCTGGCCCCAATCACCCCTCAGGAGCTGGGAAGTGGAGAAGCCCTGAGGGGCGATTAGAGCTGGCAGCTCTGGCTTGCACCTGCTGACAGTGCCGAACAATCAGGTGCGAATGGGGCCAGTGCTGGCAGCAGGGAGCAAATAATATTCAGTAACCACCAGAGGCTTGCCCCGATGACAGCGACCAGCGCCCTGCCTTGGTCTGGTGCCCCCACTCACCTGCTCCACCATCCTGCCGTGGCCGATGCCCACCATGTTCTGTGCATGCTCCCTGGTGGCAGTGCACGTCATAGTGACCGGTTGTTTGGTCGTTCTGCTGGTCAGTCTATTTGCATATTAGGGTTTTATATATATATATATATATATATATATATATATATATATATATATATATGCGCCCTATATATCACATGGAAGAAACTTATAATAATACTTTTTGTTGTTTATCTGAAATTCATATTTAGCTAGGCATTCAGTATTCTTAATTATTGACTTTGGCAACCCTAGTTGGCCAGGACTAAATGTGTTTATCATTTGTCCTTTCTCATTTTTACTCTTATTTGAAAACTAGAGTCCTGGTGCACAAATTCGTGCATGGGTGGGTTCCCTCTGGGTGGCCTGCAGGGATTGGGCCAAAACCTGCAGTCCAATGCCGCCTGCAGCTCCTACCTGCCACTCCTGCTCATTCGGCCCTACTGTGCTAGCCATGGGCTTGCGCCCAATCAGTCCCAATTGGGAGCCCTGCATCTGGTGCTCTCCCAAGGGGAGTGGCCTGTGAGATCAGGCTGAAACTGGCTCTCTGACATCCCCTGAGGGGTCCTGGATTGCAAGGCCAGGCTGAGGGAACCCACCAGAGCAGGGGAGGGACCACGGGAGGGCTCCAGGGCGTGTCTGGCCCATCTCACTCAGTTCTGATTGGCCAGACCCCAGCAGCAAACTAACCTACTAGTTGGAGCATCTGTCCCCTGGTAAAACTGAGAAAGGACAAATGGTCATAGCGAGATGTTGAGCAGTCTTAGCATATCAGTAGCATATTATGCTTTGATTGGTTGTTCAGTTGTTCTGCCATTTGGTCTGTTTGCATATTATCCTTTTATTATACAGATTATCAGATACAGACTTCACCTAATTTAAGCCAAAGAACAATTTATAGGCTTATGTGATTGGCTTTTCCTGTGTTTTTATTGCCTTGTGGATTTTGCTGTGAGGTGATAAAGATGACCTCCAGCAGCTTCAGACTTATGCCTATCTCCTTTGTGACCCCCAGTGAAAAGAAAGCCACTTGTCCTAGTAGCCTGCATGATCATAGTGGATGGACTTAAGTAGCACATCAATCCTTAAACTAATCCTTAAACTAATTACTTGAACAAAAAGCTAGGTTATACTGATCGTCCCAAACTGGTCCTTGACCACCCTTGAAGATGAAGGTTAACTTTGTAGTCAACTATATCCAAACCACATGGAAACTAGGATAGGAGAGTCTCTCTAAAATAAAACTGAGAAGGAAAATGGAATGGATTCTGGAACATCAACAATAATGTCCACCCTAGTCACTAGGTACCAGACAAAATGCTGGTGTGAGGAATACTCTGCTTGTCACTGGCTGGGTGGGAGTGGGCCCTGCTGAGTCAGTATTTTGCTGAGAGAGGGCGGATTGTACTGGAGACTATGACTCACCGGTAATGAACTTCAAAGCAATGAGACGGTTGTGAATAGGGCTATTAAGTTCTGTTTCAGAAGCTCAATGAGGTTCAGCTTGTTAGTCAATAGCGACAGAAATCATGGCAGCTCATAACAGTCTATATGTCGGGGAGGTGTCCTTTGAATTTCAGTCATAACGTGTCTCATTTGATTTTTATCTAAACCCAAATTTAAATCTTATTGGAATACTTACACATGATTACCTTTCAGTGAAACTTATCGTCATTTCAGCTTTAATGTTCTAGAAAATGGAGAGGTATGTTTTTTTTAAAACCTCCTTCCAAATTGTTGGTTTCATTAAACAAATATTTATTGAGTAGTTCCTATGACTTTCATTGTGAATGACAAAGAAAAAATTGACAAAAGTCCCTGTCTTGAAACTTTTACTGGAAAACATTGTGCTGTATGTCTATATTAGTAAAAGTTACTTTTTTCCACATTTTAATACTTTGTTCTCTGTAATTCTATAGCTATGGGAAAAAGGGGTCTGAGAACCTAAACTCCAAGAGAATTGACTTAGGAATCTACCACAAGTGAAATTGGTTGTCTAGCCCTTTCTGTGTGGGTGACATTTTTCTGTTACAAGCTTTCATGGGGACCAGCATCACTTTTTTCAGTTCTTGCCATAGTTGTAATTTTAGTTCTACTGTGGGGATTCTTGGAGGAATGTTTGTGTCCACCACTGGGTTATAAGCCAGGAAGGCAGAAACCCCTCTGTTCCAGTACCCGGCAGAGTGTCAGCCATATAGCAAGTGCCCACTAAACACTTGTGGAATAAATGAAGGGGTCGCCTCCTCTTCTGCTTCTCCACTCTGTCCATTGGCTTTCTGGGATCACATACAGATGGGGAAATACCCTGTGAAAGCAAGACCCGAGTACAAGGGACTATACTCTTTACCTCGATTTTCAGCAACTCTGGAGAGCTCCCTTGTTAAGACTGTATCCTATATTTGCTTATCAATGTGGCAGGGAAGTTATTTGGTTTCACCTGTTGCCCCCACAAACAAAAGAGGAAAATAGAAGACTGGCATGATATGGCTATAGAAAGGAAAAATTCTCCTTCAAAGTGCCGAGGAGAGGATATGAAGTGTTGAGTCAATCTCTCTTCAGCTTTGTGCTGGTTTCTTTTCTTGTCCATCTTGAGGTGCTGTAATGACTTTGGGGAGCAGTGGACTGGTGCTTAATAACAACCTGAGACTTGCTTAAACCCATTCCCAACCACAGGTCAATACAATGACCTTGAGATTGTTCTCCTCATTGACATTCACAATGCTCATACCTCAATAGTGCCAAAAATGGAGGCATCAACTTTGATTCCAGACTTCCCTGCATCTACCACACTTAGTCCCTCCTTAACACATCCTATAAGCTCTTCCTTGAATTATATCCCAAGTCTACTCACTTCTTTGCCTTCCTGGTATCACCATCCCAGGTCAAACACCCCCATCCTTGGCTCCTTCCTAGTAGATCCTCATAACTGAGCTCCTACATCTTGATTCCCCCACATCCAGACAGAGCAATGCTTCAAATTCATCAGATAGCTTTACAACATGGTTAGAACCAAGCGTGAAGTCCTTAGCCTTGTCTGGGAGGCTCTCCGTAACCTGGTTCCTGAAGCCTCTCTAATCTCATCTTCTTCAATCTTTGTCAGCTCTCTTAAGCTAAGCTTGTGCCCATCCCGGGACTCTGCATTTGCTGGTCCCTTCCTGAGATACTTTGTGCAAACCCTCTCAATATCAACTCCACATTCCATGAATGCTTTGATCTCCTGCCACAATCCTAGAAAGGCACCACCCACATCAGGTTTGTAGGGTTGTACATTATGGGCTGTTCGGAAACCACAAAGAGAAGAGAACAGGATACAATGTGCTTTGGAGCATCAAAAATAACTCAGAATAGAGTGAGGTTCAGGAAAGATTAATTATGAATTGTCCTTTGGACACAGGACTGAACAGAAAGATGCTGTGTAAGTGGGTCCCTAGAATGAAGGCCCCCTGCCTCAAAGGAGAATTTCTGCAAGTGACGAGAGGGTGGGCACAGGCCAAGGGGACTCTACTCTCTTGGCCAGAAGATCACTAAACACTCTTGAAAATTGCTTTGGGGGAGTTGTAAGACCATTTGCCATGAAATATTTGCCAAGGCAGTTATATTTTTTTGGGAAATGTAAAATAAACAGTTTTTGGTAGCACTTTATCCTGCTTGAGCGTAAAGGAAGGGCAAGTTCATAGTTGTGGCAATCCTTGATTATACTAAATACCCTAGGGGCTGAAAGGTTCCAGGTTGTAAAGTCAGATGCATCTTAGAGGGATATTTTTTAAGATGGGTTGGTATGTTAATTTCTTTTCATTGACTTTGGGGTTTTCATGTAAACATTGGATGTTCTCTGAGCTTGAAAAGTGTCTTGGTGTCTTATCCTCAGGATCACAATGCCTTTGTTGTTATTATTAGTTTCTTTCAGAATTTTTCAGTAGAACACAATTTTAAATAATTTAAAGAACCACTGATATGTAAAAATGTCATGTCCACCTGACATTTGAACCTAAATCTGCAGTACGTATGAGTTGATGGTAGCCTGTAGGAATATTTTTACCTAAACCTTAATTAAATGCAATAAGGAGAAAGAAGAGAAGCAAGTATGAAAGAAGCGCCCATTTTGGGAGAAAGTGAGAAGTACAATTCCTGTCTGTCAAATGTTGCTGCTTTGTTGTGCTTTAAACGACAGATTTTGTGATAGTAATCATCATCCAGAGAAGGTAAGCTCCGAAGGGGCTTGTTTGTTGTGATATTATGCCTCAGCATTCAAAATCATCAGATACTTGTGCTTCTACATTTCTGAACTATAGTTAATGCCAATTACTCCTTTTGTACTATAAGCTTGGTAATACTTTAAGTAATTATAAATTAAGCCAGAGTTCTACAAATGATCTCTTTAGGTAAAGGGGTTGTTCTTTGCTTATCTATTTCTATTCTGGGCATATTTTATTTCTAAATTTATACACCAGGTAGAAGTGGCATTTTCAACAAAATTTCTTTTTATTTTTGTATTTTCTTAAATGTTTGAATCTAAACACACTCAATGGAGTTCATCACAAGAAAACTGGCCACGTGTTTGCCATCCTGAACTCCATATAATGCTAAATAACATCTAAAAATCAGAGTCCTACAAAGTTGAATCTTTTTATTCAATGATATTTTAAAATTTTTTGGGAAAAGTATGCAATAGCTAAATAGGTCTAAGTGGGCAAAAGATTAATAGTATGACTTATATGTATATTAATAATATCACATATATTATTTTTGCTGTACATTAAGAACATGGCTTTTGATTATTTGGGCTACAAGCAAGGAACTATCATTCACGGATTAGTCATGTGATTTTAGGAAAATTAATGAACTGCTGAGACTCAGATTCTTTAGTTTATAAATGGAGATAACATTAGTACCCATCTGATAAGGTTATTCTGAAGATGATGAATTTAAAGGGCTGAATGAAGGTCATGATATATAATAAGTGCTCATTAAATGATAGGTCATTGTTATTGTTTTTTATATTTAGCTATTTATCTGTAGAAAATAATCATCTTCTGAAAATAATAATATTTACAGCTGCCAAACAGAAACAGCCATGCAGTCCTATTTGCCATGTGAGATGAGTTACAGGGTTCATTACATGAAGGCAGTAAAAACCAAGAAGGAAACGGTACTTAGCAAGCAGCCATATGTGCAGAAGTGTGACTTCTGAAGAGCTCATTTTTGTTCCAAACCCAGTAAAGATAACAAGTCTGCCCTCTGGTGGATCATTTTAAGGAGTTAAAATTTTCTGGGCTTGATTTTCAATCTCCTTGAAAAGCTGTAGTTGCATGTCTGATAAATATGCACGTGAATGGATAAACTCACAACACACATGGGGAAATGAAATGTTTTATGGCTACAGAGAAACACTCTCTTCCTTTCTTGTTCGGCACCGTCAGGACTCGGCAATTGCTAAGAGTTATTTACAAGAACTCTGAGCCGTCTGATCACTCAGCTGTGGAAGGTGAATGAAATTTTTAAGGTGCAGGGCAATGGAGAGGCCAATGGTAAAGTGGGAAGATGCATGAGAAAAAGGAGACTGTCAAATTCGCATCCTGGAATTGCTGGGACATTGCCCGCCACCCCCCCTCCCCCAACTGGATTTGATGAGTAAGCGGGGGGAGGTTGAAGGGGGGCAGTGTTGATATTTCTTCAATGAGGTGTGTGCATGCACCCCACCCCCAGACACACCACATGGTGAAGTGAAAATTATTCCTACAAAGAGATGCAGTTCTGACACAGGATGTAGTCTTTTATCTTCACATTGGCGCTATAAATAAACAATTGAGTTGCTTTTCTTCCATTGGCTTCTGGTTCTCAAAGTAGAAAACATTTTCATTGGCCATGCAATGAGGTATCTGACCTTGACACATGGCACCCACCTACTACTCAAGCCTCCTCTGTCTCCTGGCCCTTCCCCTCCTTCAGGAACAAACTCAATGCAGTTCAGGATTCTTTAGGGTCCAAAGGACAGGGATCTAACTCAGACAAATGATATAGGGAATGTAGGTGGTCTCACATACCTGGAAGTTCCATTGGCTCACCAAGCATCAGGTGGCCAGATTCAGGGGCTCAAATAAAGTCATCAGGTCTCTCTTTTTCTCTCTGTCTTTTCCTTTTTTCTGTTTCTTATCTCTGATTCTGCCACAAACTGTTGCAGCAAGGGTTCAGGCATCTGGAAAAGGGGCTGCATGTAAATGACTAATACTAGGCATGAAATATAAATTTTGGCGGCATGGGGGAGCCAGACGGAAACTTAGCTCTAGGGACTAAGCTCCCCGAATCTTCTGGACCCATGGCTTTATATTTACACATTTTGTCCTTTTGCACAGCAAATATACATATCAAAGTTAAGGTTTGGTAAACAGGAAAGGATTATCAGGTTAGGGGAAATTCCTTCAGCTATTGTGCCAGCAGGTAATAATATGCAGATTTTCAGCCTGCTGAATATAGAAGTCCATTCAAACTTTTGAGGACTTCTCACATTTATTATGACCTGGTGGACTTAGCCTCCAGCATGATTCCTTTTCCTATTTTGATTTTATTCTCAGATAGGTTGTCTTCATGTGGTGACCAGGATGACCCCAAAAGTGCAGACTCTAACTTCATCAGTGTCTTTGTCTTCAGGAAAAGAAGAGACCCCACTCTTGGTGCCCAATCAGTCCCTGGATAAGGGAGGTGTCTTTCTGTCTGACTCACATGCCCCATCTTGGGCCAGTGACCACTTTGGGTCTAAACAGGCTACTCTGCGTAGTCATATGCCCAAGCCTGTGTTTTGGGAGGCAGGGTCCTTTGATGGGAAGGGAGCTCTTTGTTGGACTAGTGGGATTACTAAAAACAGGCCAAAGGGGGGCTGGGTAGGAGGATCCAAAACACATGTTCCTCACATTCAGTGTCGCTAGTACATGCTCTCATTGTTGCTGCGTGTTTGCTTAAAACTGTTCTTCGATGACCTTTCTTACTTTTCCAGGGACAGCTACAGACTGTACTTTCTCTGTAGACTTTTACTACCAGCCTGGTTTCTACTTCCCTCTTATCCTAAAGTCTGTAGCACTCACCTTCACTTCTTATTTGGCTTTTTAAGTACAAATGTTAGCTATTGCTGCCATTATAGTCATTTCCAAAGTTATTACAGCTTTGTGACAGTTTTTGGATGATCCATGCTGTGCAGTGTTTAAGTGCTGCATTGCTCTCTGGGATCTGACAAAGTTTGGATGTGGATCTTCTCTCAAGAGGGCACTGACTCTTGATTTTAGTGAGATGGGAAATTCGGGAAACCAAAAGACAGAGCATGCTCAGAGAGTTCCACTTGCCCTTTAGTCACTTTGAAGTTCAGTGCCCAGTCTTTAGCAACCCGCTCAAGGTGGGTCTCAGCAACCATGGGCACAGTCCTAGGGACTACATCTTCTGCTCCCTTTGGGATTGGGGAGCAGAAGATGTAGGGTGCCCTTCCCTTGCAGCTGAGGCTTTGGTGCAGTCAAACCACTGCTCCAGAAAGGGGTCAGGGAGGGGAGGTCATTGTCCTTTTTTTCCCCTCTCCCATGAGGCAAAGATTACAAGTCCAGGTGAAGGTCAACTACAAATTCCACCCTTGGCAAAATCCAATTATAAACTTTACTCTTCCTGAAATGCCATTAGAGGTTGGTTTTGCTTTATTTGGGATGCAAACTGACAGTTTTTGCCTGTGATGTATTCAGGAAGACATATCTATTAAAGATAGCTTAACAATGGGGGCACACTCAGATTTGCATTTTAATTCATTTTCCCTCAGTGCTGATATGCAGCTTATCTTTCAAGGACAGACTCCCATCAACCCTGATATAAGTTGCTTAAGAATAATGCTCATAATCTATTAGTTTAATCTGTTCACATGAGCAGGGGGGAAAAAAGTTCATTGCATGATGCAGAAGGTTTCAGGGCCAATCGGAGTTGTTTTCTGAATTCCCATAACAATTCTTTTCAATTCCTGTTTATTTTCCTCCATCCAGCTACAATATTAACAGCTAAGGGAAGAGGGCATGTCTTACACTTAGGCTCAAACTGGCTTGAGTTCAAAAGTCTGGCTTCCAAACATATTGGTTCTGTGCAAATCACTTAACTTGAGCCCAGTTTCATTATCTGTAACAAGTGTATAACAATACAACCTTGAAAATGCTTTTTGATCATTACTGATTACATGTAAAAAATGCCTAGAGGACCTGTCAGATAATAGATAATGATATTTTTATCTTTCTGGAACTAAGATATCTGCTAAGGTCTTTATGTCTTTCTGATACCTGCACCTCTGTGTGTTGTTTTTCTTACTCTCTGTCACTCCTGGGGTGGGGGGTGGGGGGGTGGGGGTGGGAAGGGAGTCCTTTCTTTGCAGAGTTTATTAAATATTGGAGGGAGAGGTATTTAACCTGGGGATTCCTATGTCACTTTGCTCAATTCTGCTTTCTCACTGGCCCTTTTGCGTTATTTCAACCCCCTCCCCCGCGGATTCTCTCTGGGATCAGATGTCCTTGAAGAGTTTAGTAGAGGAAAGGCATCTGAAGAAAGGGAGTCAGTGGGAAGAAGATCAGGATAACAGAAAAGGTGGGAAACCCTGCAGCATGTGGAAACATGGCCTTGGAGTTGGGGAAATGGGCTTGAGCTGTGAAGGTCTACTGATGTCATGATGGACCTTGTACTAACCATGTCCATTATTTTATTAACCTCACTAGAGGCCCGGTGCACGAAATTCATGCACGGGGGGGGGTGGTGTCCCTCAGCCCAGCCTGCACTCTCTCTAATCTGGGACCCCTCAAGGGATGTACGACTGCCCAGTGGGATCGGGCCTAAACAGGCAGTAGGACATCCTTCTCACAATCCAGGACTGTTGGCTCCCAACTGCTTGCCTGCTTGCCTTCCTGATTGCCCCTAATCACTTCTTCCTGCCAGCCTGATCACCCCCTAACCACTCCCCTGCCATCCTGATTAATGCCTAACTGCTCTTCTGCCAGCCTGTTTGCCCCTAACTGCCTTCCTCTGCAGGCCTGGTCACCCCTAACTGCCCTCCCCTGCAGGCCTAGTACCCCCCAACTGCTCTCCCCTGCAGGCCTGGGTCCCCCCCCCCCCAACTGCCCTTCCCTGCAGAGCCAGTCACCCCCAACTTCCCTCCTCTGCTGGCCGGGTCACCCCTAACTGCCCTCCTCAGCAAGCTTGATCACCCCCAACTGCCCTCCCTTGCAGGCCTGGTCCCTCCCAACTGCCCTCCCCTGCTGGCCTGATCACCTACAACTGCCCTCTCTTGCAGGCCTGGTTCATCCCAACTGCCCTCCCCTGCTGGCCATCTTGTGTCCACATGGGGGCAGCCATCTTGTGTGTTGGAGTGACAGTCAATCTGCATATTACTCTTTTATTAGATAGGATAGAGGCCTGGTGCATGGGTGAGGGCCAGCTGGTTTGCCCTGAAGGGTGTCCCAGATCAGGGTGGGGGTTCCCTTAGGGTGTGGGGCAGCCTGGGCGAGGGGCCTGTGGTGGTTTGCATACTGGCCACGCCCCCCCTGCCCTCCTTCTGTCCCCCCCCCCCCGCCTGGCAACCCAAGCAGAGGCCCTGGGATTTGGGATTTATTTATCTTCTACAATTGAAACTTTGTAGCCTGGAGTGGAGCCAAGCCTTCTGCTTGCTCCATGGCAGCAGCCATTTCTGTTGGGATTTATTTATCTTCTATAATTAAAACTTTGTAGCCTTAAGCGGAGGCCAAAGCAAGTCAGGGCTGCAGAAGCTTGGCTTCCTCCATCACTGTGGGCAACCCTAGCCTCCTGCTCTCTCCAGCTCCGTGGCTGCCGCCATTTCTGTTGGGCTTTATTTATCTTCTATAATTGAAACTTTGTAGCATTGAGTGGAGGCCTGGGCAGCCAAGGGCAGGCAGAAAGCTTGGCTTCCTCCATTGCCAGGGAAACCCAAGCCTCCCTCCTGCTCTCTGTGGCTGCAGCCATCTTGGTTGGGTTTATTTGCATATTCCCTCCTGATTGGCTGGTGGGCGTGGCTGGTGGGCATGGCTTGTGGGTGTAGCGGAGGTACAGTCAATTTGCATATTACTCTTTTATTAAATAGGATAGGAAGGAAACGGGTACCAGGGGTAATGGGAGGCAGATTAGTAAAGCCAGGTGACCTTTGGTGCTGGGTCCAGGGAAAATGGGGGAACTAGGGCTGAGTCTTAGCTATAGAAGTGTTAGCATGATAAATGGAATTTGTATGCTGGAGTTGAATCTGGCAAATGTAGAAGACTGATATTTCTAAATAGACCACCAAGGACCAGCATGTTTTACTATAATTTTTTTTTTGAAAGATGAGGTGTGGAGAGAGATGATTTTAGAATTGGAAGTCTTACAAATGAAAGAGTTTGGAGGGGTTATGTCAGCAGGTGGCTGAGACAGAGTGCAGGCTGCTCAAACCAGTGTGAGAGGCCAGGGCATCAGGAAGGATGTCATCATGGAGATTAATACTGAACCCAGGTTCAGCTGCCTGCCATTCAAAAGCCAATAATCCAGAGTCAGGGGTTGGCAGGAGGAAAGTAGGTTTATTCAGGAGCTGGCAGCTCAGAAGACCATCTCAACAACTGGTTGAAGGTCAGCAAATCTCCCAGAGTGTCTCAAGGTTGCAGTCTGCTTTTTTTGACGGTAGTTCCTAGAATCCTTAAGCAAACAGGCTGTTTATCTGCAGTCACATATTAGTTAACAGGTCACCATTTACAGAAGCACTGTTACAGACCTGGTGGGTGGGTTACAAGATGACACGAGAGACTTTGCCGTTAGCTTGCTTATTTTCCTTCCTCCGACTTCCATTACACTGTGAGCTCCACGAGAGCCTAGGCATGTGGGCCACGCTCCTGTGTGTTTCCTCAGTGCCTGTCTCTGTGCTCAGCTTGCAATGCACCTGCAGTGTGTAGCCACTGAATAAAGCCTTGATAAAGTCACCAAGGAACAATGGGCTCTCTTCTTCTCCGAGCCCCTGGATGCATTCCTAGGCATAGTCGGTTTGAAATGAACATGTGATGATTGCATTATCTATGTCAAAGCACAAATTAAAAAGAAAAATAATATTGTTATGCTAGCACTGGTGGCACTGTTAATTATGAGTAGAGGCATGCAGGCTCTCATGCTCACTGTTCCCTCTGTCTGCATGCACAGTAGGCATGTTATGCTGTGTACTCTCTTCTATAACCATTGTAGGGACATGTAGAGGGAACCCTTTCCATGTTAACACAATCTGTAACATCTACTTCAAGGCTTCATAATCCTGTTGCGCCACCATATGCTTAAAGCACTCCCTCTCTTCCAGTTCTTTGCTCCCATAAATAGGTTCGGGCCTTACTTAGAAACTTAGCCCCATGATAACTTGGGCCAAATCTGAAAGCATGGTTTGGCAAGGCAGTAGCTCAGTAGGTGAAACTTAGAAAAATAACATCTCTGGCTCTTAGTGGTACACTCTGTTCCTCTGTTGTTTGACCAACAGTTAACTGTGAAGTGGTTCTGGAAAAGCCTGGCCATAAAACATACTGTCTTAATGCTTGTGACTCGGGAACAGAGGAAAGCACACCTGGATTGTAGGTCCCAGCCTGGGCTAGGTTCTAAGCAGCTGGTGGAAATTTGGAAGAAAAGACCCATCCTTTGGAATAGCAGAAGATGTGCCTCATGGGGAAAGATAAAAATGACTGACAACCACAGGGAGTGGGTAATCTGGCCACCCTTGTTTGTGGTAAAGGCATCGCCCTGCTTTGTGGATAAGCTGGCCCTAAAATAAGGCCCCGTGGCCAGTGCTTTGGCCGAGGAAGCTGAGAGGACCCTGTGGCGTGTGCTGGGGGAGTGACACCTGGACCACTGGGAGAGACAGTGTCTGCATCTTCTGCCAGTCGCTTCAGGGGACGGAAAGATGAGCAGGAATGAGTCAGGGAAACTGAGGAAGGTGAGTTCTGAGGTTAAAACCCATCTGAGTCCCAGCAATATGAGTGAACTGTGGTTTCCTGAGGGCAGATCTGTAATTTCACATCGTACCTGACCACCTCACAGAAAACAGAAAGCCCCTGGGGTAGCATGGGGCGGGGGGGGGGGGGGGAGAGTGGACACCCAGAGCAGGGGTCACACCGCATGGGCTGACGGGTGCAATGCAGTTCTGGAGCTGGACTTGCTGAGTGGGATCCTGCCTCTCTGGGTTATTAACTGAATACGTGGAGCCAAGCTGTTTAGCTCTCCTGTACCTGTTTGCTGCTCTTCCAGACCAGGAGTGTGATCTTTACAGGGCGCTTCACAAGAACATAAACTCCACGAGAGCAGCGTTCTTTCCATGTTGTGTTCGCTTTTCATTGCCGATGTGAAACATCAATGCAGATGTGGTGGCTAAAACAACAGAAATTGATTTGCCTCCAATTCTGTAGACCAGAGTCCAAGGTGGGCCTCACTGAGCAAACACAAGCACATCCTTCCGTTCTGGAGGCTCCAGGGCAGAGTCCTGTCCTCTCTTTGTTGCTTCCAGCTTCCAGACCTCCCCCCCCCCCACCCCCGACAGGACACACACACACACCTTGCTCCAGGCACTTCCTCCACCTTCTAAGCCAGGGACAAAGCTTCTCTCTTGCCCTTTTTCACTAGTCCCTTTTCCCTCTGACTCCAGCCAGGAAAGGTCCACTTCAAGGACCCATGTGATGTTAAGGACATTGTATCCACCTGGATAATCTCCCCCATTGCAAGGTCCTCAACCACAGCTGCAGAGTCCCCTGCGTATATGTACATTAACGTATTAGTAAGTTAATGTATCAGTGAATTAATGAATTAGAACATGGACATGTGTGTGTGTGTGTGTGTGTGTATAGGGGGGAGGCATTATTCCACCTACTATAGCTGCAAAAGATTAGTGCCTGATACAAAGTAAACTCTCAAATATTTGTCAAGGGAAGAATTGTGAGTATTTAAAGACCAAATGTCTTTAAGGTGCGCAGCAGCCCAAAGACAGGGCCTTAGTTAGTGTTATTGTTATTTATGGCCACACTCCAGCACTGGAGGGGGAATTCAACAGCCAAACATGAACCCCCTCTTCCCCTGCTCCCCAGTGAGTGTTCTTCCTGGATGCTCACTTCTCGGCTCCCCAGGTCCAGGTCTCCTGTGAAGAAGAGGCAGAATTATTTCAGTTGTATAGCGTGGACCCTCGCTGGCCTTTATTACAGAGCCTGTTTTACTAATTAGGTGCCTACAGAAAGCTCTGCCCTTTAGGAGTCATTAACCTTCCTCTGACTGAGCCCCAAACCCAGGGCAGCTTTAAAAGCGATGCTGTTTCCTGCCTCTCCAGTGGGCTCCTGAGGCACTCCTGCCTTTTCTTATCCACTTGAGTCCGTTAGCCTGTAGTTGGGAACAGCTTGACCAGTCTCTGGGGTATTTCGGCGTGATGGTTTAAGCATCTGTGAGTTGGCACCACCTTATGGATGCTGTGCCCGGAGTCCCTGGGCTTGCTGGTGTGTGTTTCAGACTGAGCAATGGAGGGGAGGGGAGATTAAGACCCCGTGGTCCCCACTGATGAGCCCCATCCAAGAGCAAGGTGTGCACATGTTAATATGAAGCTTGGACCGGCAGCCATTGGATGTCGGCATTGCAAGCATGCTCCGACATTCACTCCCTTTCAGACAGGGTTTGCAGTGTCAGCCCGAGGTCTCATGGTGGCTGAGTGCACTTGAGTGTGTGAGCTAAGATTCTGGCTCTTTTTACATCCTATCGGTTAAAAGTTATACTGATGGGCTAAGCTCAGAAAATCTTTGGGCCCATCTCAGGATTGATCCCTTTTTCAATAATCAAATGATTAAAGGGAAGGCCCTGGAGCCGGTGGCCCAGGTTAAAATCTTGCACCCAGCATTTACCAGTGTCTGACCTTGGACAAGTGACCTAACTCATTTATTCTTCAGTTTCCTTCGCTGTAAAGTGGTAATACAAGCCATTCCTATCTAGCAGGGTAGTTATGAAGATAAAATGAGTTAATACAGTGTAAGTACTTAGCACTGTGCCTGATATACAAAGTGAATGCTTGAAAAAAGTGACTATACTTTTATGACGACTACCAGTATTCAGGGCAATAAGTAAATAGCCAGCACCTAACTGTGAGAAGTTGTGCAGGGTGGCCATGGAGGGAAGAAAAAAGAGCATCTCTTCTGAATATATATTTTCCATAATATGTCCCTGGAAACACGTTGTCTGCAAAAGATGTTAATAGGACTTCTGAGTTACAGGGCACAGGAGCCATAAATATTTGGAAAATTTCTCCTCTTGGAGATTTATGGCACACATTACCACTTTAACATTATAGGTTTTGCTAGAGCTGGAGTAGAGAAAGTAATTTGACTTTGTTTAATCCAGTCTATCCCAAAGGTATTTGACCACACACTGCCTGGTGGGGGTGGGCATTTTTTAGGGGGGCAGGGGTAGTTACTGCTGTGCATGTGTTGATAGTAGCACCTATTCACAGCCCCGGGAGCCAGTGCGTCCTCTCTAGGGCATACTCTGATAGCGCTCATTTAACTTACACGTGTGGTGGGGTGGGTTCTGAGTGATATACACAGGTTCTGGTTCAGTAGGTCTGGGATGAGGCCCGAGAGTCTGCATTTATAACCAGTGCCCGAGGCTACGGCTGCATCTGCAGATGGCACATGGAGTAGCAGGCTTTCGAAGCAGTCTCTTGGTGACAAGAAGAGGAACTTGGTGACCATCAGACATGTTCAGTTCCAAAATAGGAGAGATGATGGCCCCAATGCAGAGGATGTTTACCCCGACCATGTATCAGAATCACACGGGGCCATTCAGAAAAGGAAACCGCTGCGTGGACTCCATCGCCAGAAATTCTGATTCCACAGGGTAGGGGCTGGGTCCCAAGTGTTGGTGGTTTCTTACAAGCTTCCCAAATGAGTCTAAGGAGCAGGTTTAGTGGGAGGGGCCTATTTCTGGAGGCAGAGAGCCCAGATCTAAATGCAAGCTCTAGGTCAGCCACGTGTCTCTGAGTAATTCAGTTAAGCTACATCTGTCTAATTCAGGAAGGACTTGGAATAGCTCCTGCATTTTCAGGGCTGAGAGAATAGAGCCTTTTCCCATTTACCCTGAAGATGGAGCCATTTAACATTTTGGATACTTAGGATTTTAAAATTTAGAACTTTAAATTGACTTTGTTTTGAGACAGTCATGTTTTAGGATCTGTTTTTTCCCTTAACCATGATGAGTGCTTCCTAGCCAACAGAAAGAAGAATATGATGAATATTTGGTTATGGTCATGGATGAATATGGACACTAGCCTATGACCCTGCTCATACTTACAGAGGTCAGTTTTTCCTGTTTAACTTAAAATATATGTATACTAGAGGCCTGATGCATGAAATTCGTGCACGGGTGGAAGGGAGTGTCCCTCAGCCCAGCCTGAACCCTCTCCAATTTGGGACCCCTAGAGGGATGCTGGCCTGATCACCCCCAACTGCCCTCCTCTGCAAGCCTGAGTCCCACCCAACTGCCCTCCGTTGCAGGCCTGGGTACCCCACCCCCCAACTGCCCTCCTCTGCCAGCCTGGTCACCCCTAACTGCCCTCCCCTGCAGGCCTGATTGCCCCCAACTGCTCTTCCCTGCTGGCCTGATCACCCACAACTGCCCTCCCCTGCCAGCCATCTTATGGTGGTCATCTTGTGTTCACATGGGGGCTTCCATCTTTGACCACATGGGGTGGCCATCTTGTGTGTTGGAATGATGGTCAATTTGCATATTACTCTTTTATTAGATAGGATATTGATTTCAGAGAGGAAGGGAGAGAGAGATAGAAACATCAATGATAAGAGAGAATCATTGATTGACTGCCTCCTGCACACCTCCCACAGCGGAACAATCCTGCAACTCAGGCATGTATCGTTGACTGGACTCAAACCTGGGACCCTTCCGTCTGCAGAATGACACTATCCACTGAGCCAAACCAGCCAGGTCTCCTGTTTAACTGTTGCACCCTGTAACTATAGGTTCGGGAAATTAAATATTTATTAAGTATTTTTCAAATATGTTTAGAATTTCCATCATTGATGGCTTGCTGCAAATAAAAGTATACATACATATATATATATATATATATCTTTTTTAAAATATATTTTTATTTATTTCAGAGAGGAAGGGAGAGGGGGAGAGAGATAGAAATATTAATGGTAAAAGAGAATCATTGATTGGCTGCCTCTTGCATTCTCCCCACTGGGGATAGAGCTCACAACTTGGGCATGTGCCCTTGACCAGAATCAAACCTGAGACCCTTCAGTCTGCAGGCCGATGTTCTATCCACTGAGCCAAACCGTCTAGAGCATAAAAGTATATTTTGAAAGCAATGTAACAGAGGGAATGTATTTATTTCAGGTGCCCTTATATTAAACACAATGTCCTGTCCTAGATGGTTGGTTCAGTGGTTAGAGTGTCAGCCCATTAACTGAAGGGTTGTGGGTTCGATTCCCAGTCAAAGTTACATACTTCAGTTGCAGGTTCGATTTCCCGGCCTCTGTCAGAGCATGTGTGGGAGGCAACCAATCCAAATATCCAACCCCCCCCCACCCTTTCTCTCTCTCTTTCTCTCTCCCTCTCTCTCTCTCTCTCTCTCTCTCTCTCTCTCTCTCTCTCTCTCCCTCTCCTCCCTTCCTTTCACTCTTTCTAAAAAAAAAAAAAATGGGAAAAATATCCTCAGGTGAGGGTTTAAATAATAACAAAAATAAACACAATGTTTTTATTGAATCTGCAATCTTTGAATAAGGAGGATCCTATGGGTCGTCTTGTCCCCTTTTCCTGTGGTCCTTTAAGACTTTTATCAGATGAAAATATGTTTACTTACAGAACTGCTAAATTTAACCGTAAGTGAGATCTTTAGCAATGACCTGTCTACTTTCACTTGTGAATGAGGTAAAGAGATTTAGACTGGCATTTCTGTTGCAGGGTAATACTGGGCTTACTAAATGAGTTGGGCTGTGTTACTTGCTTTTCTACTCTTTTGTAAGAGATTTAGAAGTGTTGATGTTAATTCTTCTTTAAAATTTTGCTCAAGTTCACCAGTGGAGCCATCTGGGCCTGGCTGTTTCTTTGTGGGAAGATTTTGCTCACTAACTCAATTTCTTTTTTCGTATGGGTCTATTGAGGTTTTCTGGTTTTTTTTTTTTTTGTTTGTTTGTTTGTTTTTGTAGTTCGTGTCTTTCTAGGAGTTGTTCCATTTTATCTAGGTTATATGATTTTTTAAGATACACATAGTCCATAGTATTCCTATAACACTTTTAATTTCATCCCTTATTTAAATTTGCTATTTTTGGATTCATCATTTGCATACCTTGATTCTTAACATTTTTGCCTTTAGTTCTTTGACCATCCTTTTAGCCCTTGTCTGCTAAATACAGCATCTGGTAACCTACAAAGATGATATCTACTGACTGCTTTTTTTTCTTGAGTGTTGGTCATAATTTTTTATTTTTTGCATGTTTCATAATGTTTTGTTGAAAACTAGATATGTAGATAAAACATTGCAGAAACTTTAGATTCTCACCTTCCTCGGGTGGTTACTGCTGTTGCTGGCTTTGTTTGATTCTTTGTTTATAAACTTGTCTGGGCTAAAGCTATGAAATCTGCTTCCCCCATGGTAGGTGGCCACTCAGGCCTTTGTTCAGTTCTTATTGTTGTTGTCGTCATTTTCCTACTGTTTTCTTTTGTTTCTCATCTTGGTTTCCCAGGGCTTTCTCCACTGTCTTTGTAGCCTAAAGGCCCACCACAAATGGAACTAAGGCTGCATGGAGCAGTAAGAAGGCTCCTGTTCTCTGTCCATGGGTCTCTCTGTGTATAGGGAAGTGTATCCAGTGTTCAGACCATTTTCAAGTCTTCCTAAGTATTTCCATTGGCTGGGCCCTTTGCCATCACCTTTTCATCTGCACACTGCTTAAGAATCAGTCAGGAATGTGTGGCTAGCTTGGGCCCTCTCCACTCTCCACTGAACTATACATAGTCTGATTTTGGAATATGTTTGCCCAACCACAACCTCAGACCAGGTACGCCATGGGCTCCACCCAGTTTTCCACCCCCAACAAGAATATCACTTCTACTCATGGTGCTATTGGATATAGTCATTTCTCTCAACTTCAAGTCAAGTGAATCTCTCTGAACATGGGAACAGAGCTGCCAGGACTCACCTCCAGATTATTGGAATCATTTGGTTGATTTTTAGAACACTGAAACATTGGGGGGCAGGCCTTGATCAATTTTGTCTGGCTTTATAGTGACGTTTTTAGAGAGAGAATTTGCGGGCCTCCTCCCTGAGCCATAGCTGGTGGTCCCAACCACTGTTAACTTGCATTTGCATCCTGTCATCCAGCCAAAGGCACAGCACGTTGAAAACCTTGTTTAAAATCATAATCATGGTCTCTGAATTTAGTTATTTCTGTAAGCAAGAAAAATCCCCACATATGTATGTGAGAGGTTTCATTTGGGATCATTTGGGATTTTCTTCAAAGTTTTTGTAAAGTGATGGTATTAGGAGGTGGGGCCTGTGGGAGGTGCTTAGGTCATGGGTGTGGAGCCCCCATGACTGGGATCAGAGCCTGAGAATAGCCCTTCTCCCCTTCCACCATGAGCTCACAGTGAAGAGATGGCCATCAAAGAGGAAGCAGGCTCTCATTGGACATTGAATCTGCCAGCACTATGACCTTGGACTGCCCTGCCTCCAGAACTGTGAGAAATAAATTTCATTGTTTATCAGCCACCCAGTCTATGGTACTTTTGTTATAGCAGCTGGACCAGACTAAGACAATAGTCAACATTAGCAGCATGCAGTCAACTCACAACACATTAATGGTGTCACATAATTAAGGCTTATTTCTTCTTCTCGTAGTGAATTTATGAGAATTAGGTTTTTTTCTCTGGGTCTAGGCTCCATCCAGCTGTGACTCCATCATTCTGGAATATTTTAGTTCAAGCTTCATAAATAGGGGGAGAGGACATTAACAATTATGTGGCATGTTTCCTGGAAGTGCTTTCTGCCATTTTTTAAATCCTTACCCAAGAATATGTTTATTGTTTTTTGAGAGAGAGAGAGAGAGAGAGAGAGAGAGAGAGAGAGAGAGAGAGAGAGAGAGAGACAGACATTGGTTGTCTCCATATGTACCCTGACCAGGGATTGAACCCCCGCACTTTTCAGTGTATGGGATATTGCTCCAACCAACTGAGCCCCAACTGAGCCACTTGGCCAGGGTGCTTTCTACCATTTGATCACACTGCATTGGCTAGATCTCAATCACATGGTCCCACTCAGATGCAAGTAAGGCTGGGCAATTGGGTCTTCTTGTATGCCCAGGAGGAAAGGGAGGACATTTGATGAATATGGAGCATTGCCTTTGCCACTTTTACTCTTAGATCCCATTACATTATCATCCTTCCTCTCTGGAAGAGATAATTGTGCCACAGAGATGATGAATAACTCATTTAAGATATGTTGTTTTATGTAAGAAATTGGAAGATTAGAGACTGGAATATTTATTGCCTTTTAATTCTGTTGTTCCTTGTTCTTTTCCTCTGCTATAGTCCCTTTTCACTTTCATAAAGTATGACTTCTTAATCCACATAAGACAACATAGCAAAGTCATTTAGAGTAATTGGAAAAACCCACTCATAATTCCATCAACCTGCTATGATTATTTTTAATGTTTATGCATGTATCTTTATGAATGAATATTTACATATTCAAATGGCACATGCATTCATTTTTTGTTTTTCATTCTTTGTGAGTTTACCTTCTTTCATTTATTATTTGATTGTTGCATATTACTGTATTGAATTGACCTAATGTTTACTTAGCCGCTCCCCTTATCATTAAACCCACTTAAACCTATATATATCATGGTGATGATTTTAACTAATACTTAAAATTAATATTTATTGTAACAAAGGCTGGTTACATTGGATATTCTGACCACCTATGGACATTTAGGAAAGGTTGTGGTTAAATAGTATAGCCTTTAACTTTTTTCTTTTATGTTCCTACTGAAACATGTGAATATAGTAAAGCCCTATTTTTATATAATTCTTTTTTAATGAAAATATTTAGCTTGTGAAAAATAGAATGAATTCTAAAAAATATTTGAATTAACCTCTTAATGTAGTTTTATTTAGCCATGTAACATACTATTTCATTGAAATTTGTGTATATTAATTTATTAGTGATGGTGGAGGAAGAAAGGAATCCCAGAAATATCAGGATATATATATATATATATATATATATATATATATATATATATAAATTCACTGGCAAATATTATTGAGCACTTACTAAATTGTTGGCAGTCTTTTAGAAACTAAAGACATAATATAAAAACAAACATAAATAAGCTCTTTCAATAAACTTATGCTCTACTAGGGGTGGGGATGGGGGACACAGACATACACATGGAAAGAAATGACATATAATGTTATTGACATGAAGAAAAATAAAACAAGGTAAGGAGACTAGGGCATAATGCATTGGGTGAGGGATACTTTTGTCTATGGAGGTGATGGTCTGGGAATGCCTCTCTGAGATGTGCCATTTGAGGAGAGATCCAGAAGTAGGGAGGAAGAGTTTCATGTGGGTACCTGGGAGGAACCCACAGAAGGAGTAGCCAGTGCAAACACACTTGGCTGGATCTTGTTTGCCATGTTCAAAGCAAGGAGTTTGGTGTGGCATGTGTGTGTGGGGGGATGTGTGTGTTGGGGGGGGGGATGAGAATAGTCATCTATGACATCAGAGAGTTAGCAGGAGCTAGATCACATAGAGCTTTGAAGGTCATGGGATGGACCTCGATTTTGCTTTGAGCGAGACAGGAGGCCATGGAGGATATTGAACAGAAGGACATGATGCACATTTCAAAGGAACACTCCGGCTATTGGGAGGGGGAGAGATGTGGGCAAGGTCAAAGCAGGGAGTCCAGCATGGGGAGCATGACAGACATCCGGGCGAGAGCTGAGCAGCTTGGCAGCAATGCAGGAGTGAGGACTGGTGGGAGCGTGATGTATTTCAAAAGCAAAGACAGTCTACTTAGGTAGTGGATTGACTGTGGGCTGTGCCAAAGAGAGAGGCGCCAATGGTTACTACAAGAATTTCAGCCTGAGCATGTCAAAAATGGAAGTGCTATTTTCAAGATGGATTGCCAGAGGAGCAGATTGTCAGGGAGGGAGAGAGGGAAGAAGAGAGAGTGAGCTGAAGTAGGAGGAGGGATTGGGAGTTAATGTTTAGACCTATCCAGCATGATGCCCATTAGATTTCCGAGCAGAAAGGTCAAGGAGACAGTTGGTTCTTTGAGTCTGGAGGACAAGGATGAGGTGTGGTATAAAGGCACACATTTAGGACTCTCCATCTCATAGACTGTATCTGACACCTTGAGACAGGCCCACACCCATCACCACATGCACATGCTATAATATATGCACCATGAAGAAAGTCTCCTGTGACTCCACTTCCCTCCATCTGCCGCCTGCCTCTCTGAGCTCCTTTGCACAAAACTCTGAAATAAAACTTGTCTATATTTGCTATCATTTTTTTTCTCCTTTCATTTTCTCTTGAATTAATTTCAAGGAGGCTTCCCTTCTGCCCACCTGGGCGATCTTATCCTGTCACCAGGCATTCAATACTGACTATAAGCTGATTATCTCCATCTTACAATGAAGCAACTGAAGTCCAGAGAGGTTAAGGCCACTTGAGTATTCACAACACAACACTCTCCCGAGCCTTGTGTTCTTAGCCTCGGCCTGCCTCTTTCCATTATGTCCTCCTTCTCAACAAAACTGTGTAGTATTTGAAAACGGGCCTTGGAGGTGATTGTCTCCAGTGCCAGGTTACACTGAACATTGTAAAACTTCCTCATAATTATGTAAATAGAATACAGAAACTCACCCCCATCATTTATAGGTTTCAATGGTTCATGTCTCTGCTTCTATAAGAAAATAAAACTTGTAGAAGGACTGTGGACTGTGGCTCTGTATTACTTTAAAACATGATTTCATAGATGTCATTTAGTTTTCTAAAAAATATATTTAATGGTATGGTTGGTGAGCATGAGAGTGGGGGCAGGAGGAGGTTTGGGTCTTGCCCAGGTATCCTCAAGAATGGAGGACAGGTGCCTTTCAGAGAAGGGGCACAAGGAGAGTTCTGCTGAGAGCTGTGAACGCACATCTTCTTTCTGGCCTAAATAGCCAGGACTTAAAGTCGGCATTGCGTTGCTCTGGCGTTATCCAATTTCTTTCTTCCTTGGATATTTGTTCCTTGCCATGAAAGGAAGAGGGTCTCCCGGAGGACTTGAAACAAGCTTGTTCGGACAGGCTCCTGGATTTATATGCACTCATTTTGGCTAAGATCTAGTAGACAGGATGGAATCATGCCTTAGAAATCCAATGTGGGAAAATGCTATTTAGAGTTCATCGGTTCATCGTGGTAGGTCCAAAATGCACTCACTTATAGATTACTTCATTAAGAAATACATCGAGTGATGGCTCGGGGTTAAAGTGTGATGTTAGGGGGTACTTTTCTGCATGAGGGTATTTGGGCTGAGCTGGAATTGAGGGTATGAAGTGTCAAAGAGAAATGGAGGGGGAAGTGTGCATGCTGGGGCTGTTATGGCAGAGGCATGGGTGCAAGAACAAAGGCATTATCCATGAGGGTCTTAAAGCTATGTGGATAGCTTTAGTTTTGTGCCAACTGGGTAGTTTCATGTTGGAGACAGATATATGGAGACATGGCTTGATGTGAACCATGTCAGAGGCTGTTTGGATGGATTATGGATCAGTGTGGGGAGAGGCTGAGGTCAGGAAACAGGTGGAAGCCGGATAGCAAGATGTCTGGAGAAGATGCCCACCTGGTCTCCAGAATATGGATCGTGGGTGTGGCTCTGTGCATGCTGATGGGGACTGAAGGGTGGGGGAGGTGCTCAGGGTTCAGGTGCTCAGGATTGGCTTAGGGCAAAATGTCCCCAGGAGGGTGGAGTAGTGCTGGTGTGCAATGGGCCCTGAGTTGGGAAAATCTAGTCATTAAACTCATGATTGATGGTCCTGAAAAGCCACTGATTATTTTTGCAGCTCTACTTCCTCATCTATTAAGTGATACAGGTGAACTATATGGATTTGATATCCATTTGGCATATTTTGAAGCATCAGTGATTATGGACCAGGTGAAGAGGAGGCAGTGGTACACCAGAGACACACCTTTATGACAGCTTTACAGTTAAAAAACCATTCTCATACTTCCCCCCCTAAGTGTTCTGGTGGGGAAACATAGGATGCCATGGGGCTACCTCCAGGAGGTCATGGAAAGCATTCTGGATTCCTGAGGCAGTAGCAGGATGGGAGCAGGAGTTTTAGTGGAGAGAGGAGTTGGTTTAGGCCACAAGATGAGGAAAGGAGAGGAGGGGAACTATGGTTTAGGCTAAGGTGACAGTGTTTGCAACAACCCTGATGTAAGCAAGCTGCGATACTGGAGAGGCCCTGTCTGGAGACTAAAGGAGTGAAGGATTGGAAAGGAAGGGCCCAGCACCTTCTCAGCCACCTTAAATTGGGGGGCGGGGGTGGTAGTTAGGAATATCTAAACAAAGGAATGACTGGATCCCACATGCAGTTAGAAGGTCCCTCTGGCTGCCTTGTGGAAAATAGATTGGAGGAGACCAAGTAGAACCCAAGTAGGTCAGTCAGGCGATGTTTATACTATTCTGAGCTAGAGAGCTGGACACAGAGGGTACCACTGGGAACGGAGAGAGAAGATGATTTAGTTTATGTTTGGGAGGGAGATATACCTTGCTTGGTTATGATGTGAAGTAGGTAGTAGTGGACTGTGGGGATAGGGAGGGGAGGAGGGGGAGGATGTTCACAAATGTTTGGCACACAGCGTGAGAGAAGTCCGCTTAGGTTTGGATCTGGTACCTCATAAACTGTTACTCATATTAAGGGTTTTGTGTGTATTTGTGTAATATGTGTATATATATTAGAATAGTTCAGATTACATATTTTCTCACACACACACACACACACACACACACACACACACACGAAATGAGATACACCAAAACATTAACAATGGTTATCTCAAGAAGGCAGACTGTGGGTGATTTATTTTTATGCTTTTCTTTATTTGTCTAATTTTCTGCCATGAGAAATAAAGTTTTTACTCCCGAAGACCAAGAAACAATTAAAGATTTGAGAACAAATGTATCTGCCACTATTGATTTTCGCTAAGGAAAAAAAAAAAGATGGTTAAACACAAAATGCAGTCTTTATAAACCTGGCTGGCAATTCCTTCCCTGATGTTATTGTCTATTTCAGACAAAGAAAAGAGGTATATGATCCCAGAAACCTTCGGCTAGGAGGCAAACATAATAAAGATCAATATATTTTCTCCCTGATTATATTTTCTGCTAACTCCTTGTTTCTCAGCTACCAGAGTGCTAGCAACTTCAGTAACTAAATTAAAAACTACAAGGCTGTGAACTAAGAAATCTTGGAAGTAATGAGACTATACTGCATGAAGTGGAGGAAAACAAAATATATATAAGGAACATAGAATTATGGTGTGCCTGCATCATTCTTATCTTTAAATACAAATCAAGATGTTGCAAACTTTCCTAATGCCGAGACTTGAAGCACACACAGTTCATTTTTTAGCCAGATATATGGATTTCGTATTACCAAACATTATTGGGCTAAAAGAGCAATTTGATTTTTTTTTACTAAGGGATCCAAAATAAAAGAGCCTGAGAGGAAATTTGGTGAACCCAAACCATGAGACCACAAGCACAATTCAAAACGAAGCCAGTCGATTCTGAAATAATTGAAGGCCTTTATTTATCTAACCTACTATGGACCTTGGCACACATACTATGAGCCTTCCACATCCCGTGTGGTTTTAGATGACCTCAGAGAGCTACCTGCAACATTCAACACCACTGAATGGTGCCATTTTCCATCTGTCATGCAGTTGTTTTATTTACCAGCAGCTGTCAGATGGGCATTATAATGAATGCTTTCATAGCAAATGTTACAAAACCAAATATAACCAGGTCTGGGGATGAAATGGATAGCTGAGGTGGATCTGCAGTGCCCATAAAGAGGCTGGAAATGGGCTCTCTTGTCTGCACAGGAAACTGTCTCAGGGGCCACCTCACAGGTGCCTATTTTTGCCAATGCAGAATAACTTCTGAGTTGCTAATGCAGAGTAGTGGCCCAGCCATTACAGGGAACTCTGGTTGTTCAGAGTGATTGCGATTTAGCCCTTCAAGAGAATGATGCACATCGACGAGCCATTTATGCTCATATTATCATGTGTAAATGAATCACTTTTTGCATATCTAAAATGCACCTCCTTAGGCCCCAGTCTCGTGGTCCTGGCACTCAAGTCAGTATGGGATGTAGGGACAGGAGATTTTATTCATCATCCCCCAAATGCTCTAATGCCCTGCGGCAAGCCCACATTTGGAGGAATTCTTGCTTCAGTGTGTATGCTCTGTTTCTCCTCTTTCCCTCCCTCCCTTGTTTATTTATGTTTGAATTGCCCAAAGGGTAGAGTGCAGTTAGCACAGTTGATTCTCTCAACCCCTTCCAAATAGCGTCTGATATCCTGCCAGGAGAAGGGCAGGCTTGGGCCTGAGGGAGCGGGATCAGGCCAGCAGAGTACGATGTGGTGGTGCCTGGGTCTGACCTTCCCTGCAGGACTCCAGCCATTCACCCACCTGACCCACCAGGTTTGCCCAGCGGGAGTCAGCACTCACAGCTTGGGGAGGGGCAGCCTAACTGCTCCACTGCTGGGGCATCTTACACCAGGACCCCGTACTCTTAGAAGTAGCTACAAATCAATCAGCTTGCATTTTTTTGGAGGCTTAGTTCATCTAACCAGGATTTTGTCTCTCTGGTTGTGACAAAGAAAATCTTATTCCTACAGTTCATACATTCCACCAAAGAGCTGATATATCATGACCTTTTTTTCCCCTATGAAATGAATGGAATAATATTTTGTGGGTTAATATATGTGTATGTGTGTAAGTGTGCAGAGGCCTGGTGCATGAAATTCGTGCACTCAAGGGTGGGGGGAGGGTCCCTTAGCCCGGATTATGAGAGGTCACAGGCCAGGCCAAGAGACCTCACTGGTGCGCAATCAGGCCAAGGAACCTCACAGGTGTGCAATCAGGGCCGAAGAGGCACACGGGAGGGCTCCAGGGCATGTCCAGCCCATCTCGCTCAATCGGCCAGACCCCAGCAGCAAGCTAACCTATGGGTCGGAGTGTCTACCCCCTGGTGGTCAGTGCACATCATAGTGAGCGGTTGAGCAGCCTTAGCATGTCATTAGCATATTATGCTTTGATTGCTTGAATGGACTACTGGGCACTTAGCATATTAGGCTTTTATTATATAGTTTACGTGTGTGTGCGTGCACATGCTTTTATTATTATTTTGCTAAACTCAAAGGAACAAGTGAGAGCTATTACAACAAATCTGGTGCATGGAGCTGGTTTTTCCTTATACCTTAGACCGGGAACATGGTTTTGTGAAGTCCTCAGAGAATACTGCTGTGCTTCAGGTTCTGTAGATGTTCAGTATGTGTTTGAATAAATGATTGAACGAGTGCAGTCATTTGAGTGAGTCTACCTTGCTTTGATGTCTCATTTGGTGGCCTTGAATTCACAAGTTAGTATACCCAAATCCAAACTGCAGAGTGATTTTCAGTGCCCAGTGTATACACACTACACTGTGTAGGATCTGTGATGCACAGTGTATACTATCACACTGTACTCTAGTGTCAGGTGTACAGACTCAGTCCTGTGGCCTCTGTTTGAATCCTGGCTTCATGCAATTGATGGGAGATCTGGAGCAAATGACTTAATTTTTTAAGCCTTTGTTTCTTCTTTCAGAAAATTAGGATCATGAAAGGACCTGCCTCGTAGAGTTGTAATGAAGTTTAAAGGAGAAACCCCATGGAAATCTGTTAGCACTGGGCCTGTAATACATGAGAACTGGGTGAATGGTTGATTGTGTCATCGTCCTTGTTGTTATTGTTTGCCTAACGTTTTGGGGGAACACACACCTGTCCATTTTCTATATGAAAGATGTGGCTTGCCCTAACCAGTATGGCTCAGTGGATAGAGCGTCGGCCTGCAGATTCAAGGGTCCCAGGTTTGATTCTGGTCAAGGGCATGTACCTTGGTTGTGGGTACATACCCAGTAGGGAGTGTACAGGAGCCAGCTGATCAATTTCTCTCTCATCGATGTTTCTAACTCTCTCTATCCCTATCCCTTCTTCTCTGTAAAAAATCAATAAAATATATTTAAAAAAAAGAGAGAGAAAGATGTGGTAGTTGCTGTTGGCCCTACCCTCAAACTTATTGAGCCACGTGCTCCAAGGCATATTGCACAAAATATGGTGCCCAGAATAGCATGGCTTATATATTTTATCTTGCTGGCAAAGGACTCTCAAAGGCTTAAAGCTTAAATTAGAGCCCACATTTCCTCCAAGTCAGGAGAAGGTGCCATATGCCTCTCCATCTTGTGTGTGGTTTGACTAGGAACGAGAGGGAATGACAACACATTGGTGGCTTCAGCCAAAACGTGAAGCCGGCAGCCTACATCCAGATCGACAATGTCTCTGGCTTTCCCAGTTCAGTCTGCTCGTGCATTTGACCTTGACAGCCATGGTCAGAGCAGTTCCTCTTTGCTTTCTGTCATTAATCAGTTCTGAAGCATCTTCTAAACAGACAGCTCGGTGGGATTGAAAAATGTGCCTGTGTTTTCTCATCTGATACAAGCATGACTTACACTGGAGTCACCTCCATTGGGGGGCTGGAATATCGGGCAGGATTTTCAAGTGGAGCTTTACCTGAAAATATTCTATTAATTGGCTGTTAATGTTGCCTTCCTGCAGCTATGATGCCTATAATTAGGAGAAGCTACTGTTCCAAGTTTTCTATTGTAGTAGAATTTATTGCCAGAGGAGGGGGAAGGGTAACATTTACGTTCACTGGCAAATGAGGTCGGATTTTGACTTTGAATCATTTTTTGAGAATTTAGGGGTGCACGACATCACAGCAAGCATATCATGGCAGAAGATATTAACCATGCTCCACTTTTCAATTGCCATATATTTTTTAAATTTCTGGATGTACCCACTAATGCGTATTTTATTGGATAGGATAAAAGCCACTATTGTTTGGAAAAATACACAGTTGCTGGCATGAGGATAAGAAAACAAGAATAATCTGTACCATTTTGCATGGTCCAAAATGCAAGTTTCTGATACCTATTACAGTACTTTAGATATATTAACGATGTTTTCATTTATTTAACAAACTCATGCCAGAGTTTTTTCATGCCTGGGCAAAATTCTCATGGAAATCCATGACAGAGCTATACCTAAAAGGCAGGTATCATGACTGTTGGTTCTGAGAATGTTCTACTGGATCATGTAACCATTGCTAAGCTGACATAGAACCTAGTAAAGGAATTAGTCTCACACATGGAATTCTGTAAATGGTTCTTGAGACACAATGGCATTAAGAAGCATCCTATGGATTGAGGAAGAAGGGCATGGGATGATAACATTTATATTCCTTCTGGCGTGCTTTCCAGCATGGAGGAATTCAGCATTTGCGGAATTTGCCTCCTGCTCCCTCCCCCACATCAGTCATTATTAGGTCTCTCTTTTTTCTTCCCCATTGCAATTTAGGTTGGAAGATGTCATTCCTATTTAATACAGTGAGATTTTCCCAGAACACAACTGAAGACCAGTGTTGGGGACATTCTACTCTAGTAAATATGGGTGGCTATGCTCCTGCCCATGTCATGTCAAATTGGTGTTGGTAGCTGACTAATGAGGGGGCTGCAGATAGACTTGGCATTTTGTCTTCTGGAGGAACAACCAATAAGACAAGTAACTGGCATTTTAAATGAGAACTGTTGTTAAACATTTCCTACATCTACTATAATTAATAGTAGAAACTGTTTGGTACCCACATTTTAGACACATGGTGGTAGAGACCCAAATCCGTGTCTTAATTCTACAAGGTACTAACTGGGGAACTCTGGTTATGTGCTTCTAGACTCTCTTTAGTCATATGTAAATCAGGAATGATACAATGCCTAACTTGTAAGGTTGCTGGGATGACTAAATTAGATTACACATATGATGTATTTAGTATAGGGTCTGATGCATTAAAAGCTTTCAGTGAACATTGTTTATTTTCATTAACAGAAAGCATTTTCATCAGGCTTCACCTCAAAAGATGCAGTACTAAAGCTAATATTGCATGAGAGAAAAACAATCTTTAAACAATAGATCCCACCTAAATTCAATTAAAGGTCCCCACTTGGTGCTTGGAACTTGTACCCAGGATAAGTTCCATTCATCTGATGGCTATGAGATATTTGGAATGTTTATCTTTGTTCCATGAGGAAATGTGTAATGAAAGCCATTTTTTTTGTTTTCTTCTGAAGATTTGTCTCTCTCTAATGGATTTAATGATTTCAATGCTAATGAATCCTCCTGGTGAGGGAGTCCATCCAGCCCACCCTCTCACCTCTTAGAAAACCTCATGCAAGGTTCTCTCCTGATAGACTGAAGATCCCTTGCTGACAATAGCTGGTTAGACTGAGGAAATCCAAAGCCATGAATGTGGCTGGTCGATCAGATGATCTCTTCCTGGGAGTTAAGATTTTAACACGCCCCATATCCATATTCCATTAAAAAATTCAGTTAGAAGGGTAAAAGAAAATGGAGTCCAAGAAGAGAGCCACATGAGATCAGGAGAGCAGCCATCATCGTTCAGGAGAGCAGACATCACTGTTTACTGGTTGAGTGACCTAAAACCAGTCACTGAAACCAGAGAGCTTTTATCTCATTATTTGCAAAGCAAGGGTAGTCATAGGGCCTCCCTTAAGAAATGAAGAAGACACATGAAAAAGGTCAGTGAAGCATTTAGCAGTGACTTGGGCACACAGCAAATGTGTAGTAAGTGCTAAACATTTTGAATTGTATTCAGCCCTTAACCAACAACCATCTGAGATTAACCTTAACTCTTATATTAAAACTACACATTTCTTTGTTAAATTTGAGTCTTTTTCTTTTTTATACTCTCTATGAGGTTTGACATTGCAAATCTCTTCCTCATTCTTAAAACCCCATCCTCTATTGATCCCTGGGCATTCTTGAGTAAGCATGGTCGTTCTCCAAGGTCCTGATCTATGTCTTAGTTTCTGCCATCTGTTTTCTCATAACCATCCAGCTACCATTTGTTGAGCACTTGCTTGGCCCTGGCATACATTCTCACTTAATGCTCCAAATAGTTCATGTAATAGACATCATCGTTCCCTTATTCAAATGAGGAAATGGAGGCTCAAAAGAATTGACTAAGCTGCTTAAGGGAACATAACTCTATGGGATAGATCAGAAGTTTTAACCCAAGATTCCAGAACTCATACTTTATTACCACTGTATTAGAGGAAACCATGTTTAAATTTTTGTTTCTTCCAAATTACTGGTGTGTTATTTGCAGTATGTGACCAAATGTGGCTTCAATTATATCATTTATAATATCAGCATGATAATAGCTATCTTTTAATTTTTGGGAAGTGCTTAAAATAATTTATGTGAAGTATTTAGCACATAGCACGGAATGCAGACAATGAGCCCAGGCTATTATTAATAATAAGTAATTAGTTTCCAAGTCTGGAAGATTTCAATTTGGATATATGAATGTGACTTTAAAAGCTGAACCCACTGCCAAATTTGAATTATTACCTAACTAGATTCATGCGACTGGAAATAGAGAAATAACATATAATTCCAGCAATATCAACATTATTATTTTCACTTTTTTCTTGATGCTGTCATCTTGTTATTTGTGCTATTTCTTAGAATAATAGAATTTATTCAGGCAATTTATCCTTAATACAAGTGATATAAATGGGGCTGTGCAGTGCTTATATATCACGCTAATAATGTTTGTTTCATCCTTCTCTCTCTCTCCTTACACATGGAAACATTGATTTGCTACCCTGTCCTGTCTTTTATTGCATTTTCTGCATTGAAGTCATCTTTGTTTACTGCCTAGATTGGGATTCCCAAAGCTAAAATGATGTTTAACACTAACAACATGTTTAAAGCATATACCATGCACTTTTGTGTACATTGTGTGTATTGGAGTGGAGTACAAGAAAAAAATAATATATTTATACATTAAGTTCATTAATTAAAAAATGCATACCTGGCCAATGATTTAAGAGCAAAATATATAGAACTTTATATTGGGAACTTCTGAAAACGTGTCAAGTAAATGAATGTACATTCAAAGATGTGGATACTCGCCACGGTTTCCTTCCTTCCTTCCTTCCTTCCTTCCTTCCTTCCTTCCTTCCTTCCTTCCTTCCTTCCTTCCTTCCTTTTTTTTACTTTTTTTCTTTTTCTTTTTTGCTGGTTTAAATACTTTATTTATTTATTTTTTACTTTATTGAATAAGGTATTACATATGTGTCCTCATTCCCCCATTACCCCCCCCAACCCCCCACTCATGCCCTCACCCCCCTGGTGTCTGTGTCCATTGGTTAGGCTTATATGCATATATATAAGTCCTTTGGTTGATCTCTCCCCCTTACCCTCACCCTCCCCTACCATCCCTCTGAGGTTTGACAGTCTGATCGATGCTTCTCTGTCTCTGGATCTGTTTTTGTTTATCAGTTTATGTTGTTCATTATATTCCATAAATGAGTGAGATCATGTGATATTAATCTTTCTCTGACTGGCTTTTGCTCCACACAATCTATGTTTGCAACCCCCAAGTATTTCTTGATGGCTTTCCAAATTATTTCTAGCACCTAATGTTTCTTCTGAACTTGAGACTCATAGTTCTTCATGCATATACCCAGTGGCCCTATTGGCATGAATACCTCATGGGCACCACTCATTCCTTATGTCTGAAACTGAAATCAGCAACCTCTGCTGCCTGCACCACCCTAATCTGCCCTGGCGCCTCCATCTTGGCAAATCACATGTGCACCTGGCTTACTCATGTTGGAGACCTCTCTGTGGTCCCTGCCTCACCTCAGCACAGTTCTTAATCAATTCCTGTCAGTGAACTTCTTTATTATTTCTTGAACTCAACCTGGCCTTTGTTTTCTGCAAAGATAAAACCAGATAACAGTAGCAGTAGAGGAGCAGGATCAACCTGTCTGGTTGTTGTAGGATGATAGTGGGACTTCAGGTTATAGCACTGATTTTCACTGGGCTTTAGACATACCTTCAGGGTGTGAGAGCCAAGAGAAGGGTATGAACTGTGCAGAAGGGAAAAAAGTTAACTTGAGAAGATAAAAAGAGGAAAGAATAAGCAAGATGTGATGACAAGATAGACTCAAGGGGAGAAGAAAGAACATGGTAAGGAGGGTACTTGTTTTGCTTGTGTTTTTATGAATGAGGCCCAAGGGTGATCTTGTTTATAAAAAACTAGAAGCCTGGTGCATCAAGTTTCATGCACTGAGGGGAGTGTCCCTCAGCCCGGCCTGTGCCCTCCTACAGTCTGGGACCCCTCATTCCTTACCTGAGCCCAGCTTCTGGCTGAGGGGAGCTCCCCCTGTGGTAGCGCACTGACCACCAGGGGGCAGCTTCTGCATTGAGCATCTGCTTCCTGGTGGTCAGTGCGCATCATAGCAACTGGTTTTTCCGCCATTTGGTCGTTTTGCATATTAGGGTTTTATTATATAGGACAGAGGGAGATGTTTGAAGAGGATAGTGATACCTTTTGTGGTCGATTGTCTTTGTGGAACTGTGTGACCTTGACCATGTCAATTAACCAGCGTGACACTTAACTCGACTTCTGAAAATGAGGGATTTGACTAGGTAATTTCTAACATTTCAGGCTTTTAAAGAGGCAGGGTTCTGTGAGTAGGGACTTGGGAGAAAAGTTTCACAGTTAAAAGTTGGTGGTGATGGATTCAACAGAGACCTTTGATGAATTATATTTGGAACTAAAGTATGCCCTTAGTGAAATAGTGCATAATAATGAGTCTGGTATTAATATAGTCTAGCTTAAGTATAATACTAGTATAAACAAAAGTATATTGAATAAAATGATGTTTATAGAGTACACCATCAAGATGAACACTAGAAAAAGGAAACTAAACCTTATGTAAATATTTCTTTACTTTTCTCTGTTGTCACCGTCTTTTATATTATTATTATGTGTTCCAAGCTGGCAGATGAATCTCAAAATCTGCTTCTGATTGCGTTTTTTTCTTCTCTCCCTGATAGAATATATATTTTTTCATTTATAAAGCACAAACAGATCACATGTTTTATCTCCCGAGGCAATGAAATAGAGCAAAAGTTTCTATGCTCAATTCCAGTTTCTTATTGAAAAAAAATTAATATAAATGAAAAAATATTCATTTACTTTTTTGAATAAAGTTTTCTCACACATCTTTTACTTCGGAGTAAATACTCCTTAAAACAAGCTAAATGCCCATCCTTAATAATTTAAAGTCAGAGAACCAGCCATGTGTAAAATAGGTGTGTGTTCACATAATTGACTACAGTATTTTGCTACATGGTTAAATGCATGATTTCCCCTAATAGAATGCCATTGTGGTCTACATCACATTTTTTAGTTCATAAAAGTCAAATGAGCTGTGACCATAGTCTCCCAAACTTAATGGAAAGTTCATTTTGTGACTTCTGAGCTTAAATTGTGTCTTTCTAGGATGAATCAATAGATTAAAACATGTTAATGGATCACATCACCAAAAGGTCTAATCCTGAGTGACTAAATGGTAGATCTAATTCAGATTTATTGCTTTTCTAACATGTTGGACAAAAAGTTCTTTAATCTCTGTAATAATATAATGGATATGAATTAACTAAATAATACTCACCTGAGGCAGATCATTGAAGTTGTCTACATACCTGGCACTGCACATTTCAAACTTTCAGGGGAGAGATGTGGGATGGATGGGTTTCATCCATGAACACTAGCAAAGAAGTGAAACTGTATTTCAGTAAAGCTTGGGGCTCACTGCACCTCTTTTTCCTGTGTGGGATGCTTGCTAACATAACACATTTATATACTGTCTAACAACATCCTTAGCCAGAGCTACCTATCAAAAGCTTATCAAGGCTAGAAAGAAACACCCACAAGTTATGTCCTAGACTGAGGACAGACTCTGGAGCACAGCCACACCATAGCTTAAATGTTCACCAACACCCAACCATCCAGGGGTTTGACCTTGGACAACAGTGTGGGTCATTGTAGGTGTCCAGGCCTGAGATGGAAAGTACAAATGGAGATGGTCAGGGGGTCCTGGCAGTGGGCTTCTGTGTGGATACCATTAGAAGGAAAGCCAAATTATTTGTTATCACAGGGAACACCTTGATTCTGAAAGATGGTGAATGAGCATGAGGCTACCTAATACTTCTGGAAAAAATTAATCCAGTCTATTTATATTGGAGCTGCTGCCTCAACCACAGTCAGAATCCTCCCAAGAGTTTGGTTGATCTTTCTGCATTCTTTGCTCACGCCCTTGGCTCAACTGTTTTCATGGTATGCCACCACTGTGTGCAATTTTACAAACCTGTAGTGTACCGAACCTGCTGACGAGAGAGGGAGGGTGGGGGAGAGAGAGAGAGAGAGAGAGAGAGCGAGCAAATGATGCGGTGACTCCACCTGTCCTTTCTCTTGGTGAGAACATTTATGCTATAATGGACAGCTGTGTTCCTACAAATTTCGGCACTATGCTGAATCATACAATGAAAACCAGGTGTATGGGGAAAATGGGGCATGGGCAATTTCATCAATGACACAAAATGATACACATGCACAAATCCAAGATAGTTTTGCATGTGTTAAATGATTAAAATCCATAAATGCTGCAAAAAAGTGCAACTTGACCTTGAAGAAGACCGGAAGTTTTCTTGTGGAGGTGGGATTCAGAAGGGTTGCAGCTTCATATGAGTTAATATGAAGGGATAGAAAGGGGAGTGATCTGAAAACTGTGACACCAGATGTGGATGGATGTGACTTATAACCATACTGTGAATGGAGGTAGCGGGTGTTTGAGGTGTGTGCTTGCATGAATGTCGGCATTTCTGTGCAGCTAATTCTAGCTGGGTGGAGTTTTCAGTGCTAACCTAGTGTTTTTCACAGACAAAATCAAACATGAGTAAATGCGAAATCCACATTATGTCAAATTGTTCCCTGCTCTATCCATTCATTGGAATGCACTCTGGTTTTCAAAACAAGCATTATCATAGAACTGGCTATGCCTGAGAGTGAGCATGCAATGGGAGGTCAACACTGGAGGTTCAGTTCCCCATTGTGAGCATCTTAGAGAATTACATGTGACTAAGAATGCATATGCTTCCCCATCACCTTAAATGCAAGCCAATCACTTCAGCCTGTGCTCAAGCGAATAAAACAACAACAGCCAAACAAAGTGTTCTGAGTTGGGGAAAAAACATGGCTGTGTAGGATCCTCACATCGTTGCCAGGGTGACCTCTGTCAACAAAGGATCAGTTTGATTCCATTGGCTATTTTTGCTTTACACATTTATTCAGAGTCTAACTGGTAGGAGCTGTGTCTCCACTGGCCTCTTACCTCATGTATCAATTCCCGGGGTACTTTCATTCCAATCATCAAAAATTGTCCAGGAATATTGGGTTGCTCTGAGAGAGCTGCCTTCTGATTCAATCATCCCCTGTCCTCCATGTTGAACTATGATCTTCTTGTCAGTCATAAAGGAGTTTTGAGTTTATTCAGTCCGTTCTTCTTGTTTTATAAAGGAGGACACTGCATTGCGGGGGAGGGGGACTTTGCTCAAGAACATAAGACAAAAGGCAGTGTCACAAAGAAGTCAGCCTGTACCTCCAGAGCTTTCTTGAGGTGATGCCCAATGATGGTATTTCTGTTGAGTCAGTTTATCTCACCTGCCTTGCTACCTGCCTGTACCCGACCCATGCATGCATACTCACAGAGAAGTCCTGTTACTCTCCACACGGCATCTACCCCGTGGTTTCTACCTTTGTCACAAATGGCTGTCATGCCACCATCCAAAATGATATTCATCATTTTATTTTTGTACCCAGCTAGTTGTTTGTTTCTTATTATAGTCTATAAACATTTTAGTTGACATAGGGATAACCCAGTGATTCTATTACTACCAATGTTGGTGATATTCAACTTGTGGATTGCCTTCCTACCCACTTACCTAATTTTCCATCAAATTCTCCTCAAAGAAAGTTTTAAAACCTTTAATTTCTTTCATTATACAGTTGGAAAGATAAGGAAACAGAATGCGGTCTTGGATTAAGTCATTTTGTGAATCTGTGCTGTAACCATATCAATGTCAGCTCATCTGACCACCCATTCAGATGTATTACTGAAACATTAGAGAGCTATGAATTGGGGAATTCATGCTCATTCTGGCTTATTCTATAATGTTCTAGAAGCTTAGGAACCCATAAAACACTTGAAAAATAAATTTAATAAAAATAACAAACATCATCCCACCACCCAAAACAGACCAAGTCACTGTTTAATTGAAATTGGAACTAATATTCTATGAAGGCATTTGAATCTATGTGATGGGGCTGGGGTAGAATATGACCTTTGAGATTAGTTTGTAGCCATATATACAATGTTCTTAAAATTAGGCTTTTATAGGAGGAAGGAAAGGTGATCAAGTTGAGATTGTAGAATGCATGTTCAATCAAGGGATATATATATATATATATATATATATATATATATATATATATATATATGTTTCAGAGCAGGAGGGAGAGGGAGAGAGAGATAGAAACATCAATGATGAGAGAGAATCATTGATTGGCTGCCTCCTGCATGCCCCCTACTGGGGATTGAGCCTGCAACCCTGGCATGTGCCCTTGACTGGAATCAAACCCGGGACCTTTAAGCCCGCAGGTTGATGCTCTATCCACTGAGCCAAACCAGCTAGGGAAAGGACTTGATTGTTTTATAGTCATATTGTTAATTGAGTTGGATGGTGTCATTTGACAATGGATGCATATTGTCAGTGCATCGTGCATGTGATTGGGTGTATGTATGTATGTTCGCACACACGTGTATTCCTCATAAACCCTTGGCTTCCCACAAAGAGGGCATTCCAAAAGAAAGAGATGAAAGAGAAATGCATAAATGCACAATAACACATGATTAAGTTTTGACCCCATAGATTGTTAACCTTCAAAGCTAACTCTGCAGTAGCACAATATTATTAGCAATAAAAGGAATTTGCTTTGCCCTTTTTTAAATTACCATAAACCGATTGGCTGAAACAGAATGATGTTAATATTTAAGAAGTAGGACACTAGATTCTATTATCTCGGAAGCTCTGTCACCAGGCTCTCTCTGTAGTCCTGTTATCTAATTATTGGGCTTCAATTGCATTAGTGTGTGAGCAATTTGTCTACTCCTGGAAAAGTAATTGACATTTGGGTTACTGCTTCATATTTGGGAGACTTGCTCATGAGTTCTGAGGAGTCCTCCTCTGTCAGGGCAGATTAGCTTAATGCTGGTGGAGGCAAGGGAAGAAGCTCGGTGTTTTAAGGTATGCTGCCTCTGTCGCAGCTGGCAATTTGGTATTAAAATTTCCGTTCTGTATCAAAGCTGATAAGTCACCTGAGATGAAATTGAACAAGGTTGTCGTGACAAAGTAATTAATGGCATTTTTTTTGACTTTCAGATGACTTTAGGGGAAGCACACTCATTCCGTTCGCCGGCTTCTGCTGCCATGTTTATAAATATGTATGCACGTTTACAAAACATCTTTAACTGTTGTCAGATGTTTTCTCTGGCTCCAGATTTATGGTTGCTCTGAATTAAACAGCACCAGGTACTCTTGGTAGGCAGTTCTGATCTGGCATTGACAGTAAAGGCGGTGACTTTCCATAATATTTCAATCGTATTGCTTCTTTTGACACCACACGTCATTGACAGGCAGTTCTCTCTCTCTGTTTTTCTTTCTCTTTGTGTGAAAATTGAAAATGGTATGCCTTGGTTCTCCTATTTCTAGCCTTTTCCCTGCCTACCAGCTTTTGGTTTGTTTAAGAAGACAGTGATGGGTATTAACAAATGTTCTGCAATTCTCTTTGAAGAGGATCCTAAGAGACTTTGACAAGGTGGCAGATACACCTGAATTAACAGATTACTTGGCTCCTGTAACCGACTCACTTGAGAAAAATAGGCGTCTTTCACATGTATCGAGAGTAAAGTCTGGTAATCTAAATAACAGAAAATATAAATGGCCAGTCACCATTTCCCTGAAGTTGAAAACTGATGCTAAATCTGGAAAGTATTCAGAAATCAATCAAAAGTTGGTATTTCTTTGATTTTAGCTAAAGAGAAGTAGCTCATGTCTGCATATGAGTATACAACTATTTCAAAGTGTATCTTCCCCTTGGTGATAGATAGGAGATACTGAAAATAGGTATTTCAAAAAGACCCTCGAAATATAAATGCCGTTAGGATGTTATAGAAGAGAATTATATTTTAAAGCTTGATTGTTTAATTTTATGCATCATTGATTTTAGTTTCTCATAATTTTTTAAGGAAAGCTTACTATTCAAATGTTTTAGATGGCTCCCTTTTCTAATTCTAATTTAACATTGGCTGCAGCAGTTGTGCTTCTGTTGGAATACTTTCAAGACAGAAAAGTAAGTTCGTAACCCATTGAGGATGAGGATTATATCTGCGCCATAAGTATATCCCAAGTATACAGAGTTATTATTATTTCCTGATTCAAGAGATTTTCCTTGCTGGTTATAGAAATAAAGTAAGTGAAGACTAAAAATAAAAAGTTGATATTCTTTTTTGAAGCCATGGGTCAAATTTGCCTTGGGAAGCATGCCTTGCCTCCCATCCCACCTCTTCTTGGTCACCTCCTGGGCTCTCTGTACCCAGTGTTGCAGCTGCCTGTCCATTCCAGGGGCATGCGGGGCTCCTTCCTGCTGTCAAGACCATGCCCATGCTTCCTCCTGGACTCCTTTCTGCACTCTGTGCCAACCTATTCTCCCCTCATCAGTTAGGGATCCGCTAAAACATCGCTTCTTCAAAAGGCCCTTCCCTGTTAGCTCCTGCTCTGTCCCAATACTCTCCTTCTCAGCTCGGTCCTGGGGAAACTTCTAAGCTTTTTTGACTCTCTTTGTAACAAACACGACTTTAGGAACTCAGGTCCATTCTTTCTCTTCATCTGCTTTCTTTCCTGGAACATAGGCTCCCACCTTACTGGCTGCTGTATCTCTAGCAAGTGGGAATATTAGATGCGTAATGTTTGGGTTGGATATCTTTATAAACCTTCCCCTGATTTCAGCCACAATACCTTTTTAACTTTTATTTTGGAATGATGTGGACGCTCAAGAAACTGCAAAATGAATCCAGAGAGTTCCCAGGTCATCATCACCCAGCTCTCTCCAATGATAACCTCTTAAGTAAGCAGAATACAAAACCAATAACAGGAAGCCACAAGGCTTTACCTTTCTTTCTCATTTTTCTTTTAAAAAATAGCACAAACACAACATTTTTGAGGTAGCACTTACATTCCATAATATGCAACTCACTCTAGAGGTAACTTCAGTGAGTTGTGTTATTTTTAAATCCTCACTCAAAGATACGTTTTCACTGATTTTAGAGAGAGAAGGGAGAAAGAGAGAGAAATGATGTGAGAGAGAAACATCGATCAGTTGACTCCTGTCCTGGGTATGTACCCTGACCTGGAATCTAATCATGACCCTTGGTGTAGGGGTTGATGTTTCAATCCACTGAACCACACAGCCAGGACTTCAATGAATTTTGATCAACATATGCACAGATATGACCACCACCAAGTCTCTGCCTTTTCTTTAAGGTAACAGTCCTTTCAGTTGGCAACTCTCATTCATTTAATTTAGTGATTTGCTATTTTATATTTTACATTGGAAAACAACCCTCCCGCCATGTTCCTTTGAAGGACACCATAAACTTTTTAAGTACATGATTTTTTTTTTATATCCATAGTACAGGTAAACAGTTTGTAAATGGACTTAACTCTTAAATAGTGAGTTGAAATGTTACCAACACTGCTTTTTCTAAGTGGGTGCATTTATTTAAAAACACAATAATTGCCCTAACCGGTTTGGCTCAGTGGATAGAGCATCTTCCTGTGGACTCAAGGGTCCCAGGTTCAATTCCAGTCAAGGGCATGTACCTTGGTTGCAGGTATATCCCCAATAGGGGGTGTGCAGGAGGCAGCTGATGGATGTTTCTCTCTCATAGATGTTTCTAACGCTCTATCCCTCTCCCTTCCTCTTTGTAAAAAAATCAATAAAATATATTAAAAAATAATAATAACTAAAAAGTACACAGGCCCTGCCTCAAGTTCTATTTGGAGCTGCTTGGAAGTTTCCCCAGGACAGAGTTTAGCTGTAGCTCCACATACACCTGCCAAACAGGCTTCTGGCTTGAGTCGCCCATGGCACTGATCAAAACAAACCCTGCTGCTGATGGATTGTTCTGTGTCTTCACCTTTTCCTTTCAGCCTGCAAACACTGTTAGTGGCTTCCGAGGCTCAGGCCCACGTTCTTCAGTGGGGCATTTTGCATAAGGTACACTTTATCCTTTATCTTCCAAGAAATGGCAGTTAATGCAATCTATAGAAAGCCATAGATGAGGCTGATAAAATTATCTAGCAGCCAAAAGTTTGCTGCATTCATTTATCCCCACATAATTCGTAAACTAAATGACAAGATTAGGGAGAGGCGATCCTTTTGACAGGAGGTGTTACCTGGGAAGATCACAATCAAGGTGTTTTTTTTCTCTCTTCAGTTTTTGGAGGAAGGTGGTTAAGAGAGGGTTAAAGAAGAGGTGGTTCAAGGAAAATTACTTAGTAAAATTGTACTCCTGGTGTCAAAGCATCCTGATGAAATCAATTGCCATATATTGGTATAATTATTTGCTTCAATGAATGATAGCGCCCTTGCCATTTGTAGTATAGATTATAGAAAAGTGACAATAGAGGTGAAGTTTAAAAGAGTGAGTCTGAATTCCTAGATTATGTCATAATATTTTTTCTTAACTTTAGAAGAGGATTGTAGTCATTAATCTCTCTTGGATATTTTCAGGGTGGGGCAAAAGTAGGTTTACAGTTGTTCATATAGAAAATAATACAATAATTGACAAATAATATAAGAATGAACTGTGTTTTGTGTACTCATGACTGTAAATCTACTTTTGCCCCACCTTGTATATGATAGCTCATGGAGTAAATATATATTTATGTGAAATATCCATACCTATATGTAGCTGAAGTTCAACAGTTCCTTTTGTTTCTTCTCATAGATGTATAATATGTAATATATACTAATATATAATATTGTATTTTATATGTTATTTCTTAAATAAATAATAAACCTTTGTTATTAATAATAAATATAATATAGAGCATAATCCCAGTTTTATAAAGTTAATATTTAAAAATATATTTTTTATTTATTTCAGAGAGGAAGGGAGAAGGAGAGAGAGATAGAAACATCAATGGTGAAAGAGAATCATTGATCGGCTACCTCCTGCACGCCTCTCACTGGGGATCAAGCCCACAACCCGGGCATGTGCCCTGACCCAGAATCAATCCATGATCTCCTGGTTCATACATTGATGCTCAAACACAGAGCCACATTGGCTGGCTGTAATGTTATTTTTTAAAGTAATTTATAATTATTGGTAACCATATATATTTTGGGTGATGGGATATGGAATTTTTAACTTTTTTATACTTGTGCTTTCCTTGATTTTTATGTGAAAACAAATCTATCACACTGAAAGAAAAGATTATAATCATTAAGAAGAATGTTATCTATTCATTCAATAAACATATAGTTAGTGCCTAAGGTGTGCCTGATATTTCACTAGATATTGAGGGGAGGATGAAACCCATCTGGTCCCTGCTCCTCTAGAGCTCATCTCTTTGCTTACCTGCCTCCATCCCAGAATTAGGGGTCCTCTACTAACGTAGTGTTCTCTCCTTCATCTCACATAGTACTTGGTATAAATCAATCACCTGGATCTATCATGAGAAAATGTTCACACACTTGTGCATAGTTGGGCATGCTTTATTGGCCTGCAATTTTTAAAATTCAAATAAATTGCCACTGCTTTAAAGATTTAGGACTTTTCACAGAGAACAAAACTTTATTCCTATCTCTTCTGGAAACAGTGGAATCTCTGGAAAAATTAGATTCCCATCCTATCAAGATATAGTAGTAATTGATGTGGAGTGGTGGCTGCCTCCTTGCTTGGGTCATGTCCTGTTTTGTTTCCCCCAGTCCCCACCGCTCCCTATAAGTCTCCCATACCTTGAGGCTTAGAGTCTGTTTGTCACCAGGCCATTTAGGAACTAGTTTAATTTATAAACTTTAGGCATTTGTAGTGTTTACTCTTAGTCTTACAGCTTGAAGGGGAATTCTGGATATGTTTGTAGTATTAAACTGGAAATCTTTCCAAAGTTTTTGAGAAGGATTATGGGCCACTTAATCTTTCTTCCTGCATAGACTAGGATAAACTGAGAGCTCCTATTTTTGTCCCTTTGGGCTTTTAAAATTATTTATTTATTTTTAATTTTTTTAAATTTTATCATTTAAGGTATTACAAATAGTAGTACACATGTCTCTAAAATTATTATTTAAATGATTTTAGTTTCTTTCTCTGGATAGCAATGCTGTGAAGTTAGACATTTTACTAAGGTCAAATAATAATTCTTGATCTTTCAGTGATGTGAGCACAGGTTTCTCAACTCCAGAGAGTCCTCAAGCTCAGTATTGTAGGGAAGGGAAAGTGTATTTTTTATACCCTTCTAAGTTTTCAATCATGATACCTGTAACAATAGATTCACAAAAGAAAAACATACACATATTCTATGTAAGTTTGACATGCACAGGAACCTTTATAAGGGATGAAAACCCTGAGAAATGGTTAAACCTGAGTGTTTTTGACTTGGCTTGATGAAGAGTGGGAAGCCATGGACAGCAATGATGGGATGAAGGGTAAGAAGTAAGTGCAGTAAACGGGGAAACTACCAGGGCCTGTTTGTCCAGATTCCTCTTGGAGGCCCTCTGTCTTCAGAGATGAGGAGGCTCCTTTCCTCCGGGCATAGGGAGGGCACCTCCAGGCACAGAGAGGGCATCTCTCACATGATGGGTGTATGGCCTGCTTCAGGGAGGGTCAGAAGTCCTTCCTGCACATGTCATTTCTCAGATTCCTTCAGCCTGAAAGATTCAGTCTGCCGCAGTGCTCTGTTGGGGGCAATGTGTCCTGAACCTCGTCAGTGTGCAGCGCTCGGGTGGGCCTAGGTCAGGGGACTGCTCACCTCCTCTCAGGACAAGGCCTTGCTTTGTGTTTCTTTCAAGAGACCTTGTATTCCGGCTCCACAGCTGAGAAACTTACTGTTACAGCAAAGACTGAGCCAAGTGGAGGGAAGATCACTTTTGGTTCTTACACTGAGACAGCCTTACCTGGCACCTGACAACCTGTTCATATCACTGCTCAAGGAAGACCTGAGACTCCTGCTCTGGGGAGCGCGGCCTAATGGCTGGTGTACCCGGGAAGGCACCATTTCTGTTTCCTTGGGATCAAGTGCCTTCCTTTGATTGATGCCTCTAGTCTAGCACCAGTAGAGCTTCTCTATTTGTTAGTCATGGTTTTAGAAGCAAGTGACAGAAAACTTGACCACAGTGACTTCAGCAGTAGACTGAGCTTCCTCTTTCTCAAAACAAGTTGACATAGGTATAAATTTCCTGTTAGGTACAGACTCTCCTGTCTTCCAGAATATATAACAAATTATATATTCTAAAAATATGCAAGATCTATCTATCTATCATCTATCATCTATCAGTATTTAAAGTCACATGGATGCATGAATGTGTATATGTGCGTGTATACATTTGTAAATAAATATTCAATGGGATGATAATGGGGTAACTTATTGGGTTTGTGTAACATTTCTGCATAGGACACATATTTTAAATCTTTCCCCCCCAAAAAAGAAACAAGAGTTATATTTTCAACCTGAAAAACAGTAAGGAAAAGAGGCCCACAGAGAGAAATCCCTGTGTTATTAATGGAGAATTGAAGAGCCAGCTGCTTAGAATAATCGTTTTACATAATAAAGCGGACCTGAAAGGCTGCTCCTGTTCAGAGTGAAATAAGCTAATTTCATATTCACAGCTGTGGTCAACTGGAGACATCCCTGAATTATGACCTTGCAGCCTCATAAAAAGTTGTCACCTCTTATGCACCAAAAGGCACCTCATTTTGAACTATAATCCTCAAAATGTAAGTCTTGTCATTGACTGCAATTTCTATTTATTACTATGTATGAGCATTTGAACACAAGACTTTATGTATTGATTTTTCTCTTTTATTACATAATGTGTCTTTTCTGTGCGGGGAGAAGTCGCATAATCAGCCTTTTTCTGAACCTTAAATTTTCTTTCTTGGTGGCCTTGTAAAATGCTCTCACATTTGGATTGTACCATTTTGGTGACCTCAGTGGGTAAATGAGATCTCTGACACTCCTTTCACCCTGTTCTGGAAACACTGGTCAAATATGCTGCCGCGCCCCTCCCCCATCCCACATTCTGCTGTTTCAATGACCACAGCCAATCATGGTCTGAACATATTAAAGGGAGCATTCCAAAAGGAAACAACTCATCAGTTTTAAAGTGCACACTGTTTTGAGTAGCGTGATGAAATATCACCCCATCCCACTCTGTCCCGCCTGGGACCTGACTCATCCCTTTGTCCAGCTTCTCCACACTGTAGACCCTCCCTGCCCATTAGTCACTCAGGAGCCAGGTTGGTTATCAGATTGCCCCAGTATCACAGCGCTTGTGTTCAGGTAACCCTTATTTTAGTTAATAATGCCACCCAGCACCATTCCCATTACTGTTCCTAGAGCATATGATTATAATTGTTCTATTTTATTATTAGTTATTATTGCTAATATCTTACACTGCCTAATTTATAACTTAAACTTTATCACAGGTAAGTATGTATAGTAAAAAACATGGTCTATACAGAGGTCAGTACTACCCACAGTTTCAGGCATCTGCTGGGGGTCTTGGATAGTATCCTCTCTGGGTAAGGGGGCTGCTGTGCTGCAGATGGGAAACCCGGGCAGCAGCTCAGCTTCATTTGAACTTCCTGGTAGTCACTCTTGCTGCTTTGATGTTCTAACACGCATGGTGGTGGTGGTACCAGCCCTCTGCCTGTGTGTACTTCTAGGTTGTCAGTTGCTGAAGAATTGCATGAATCATGCCAATTGTATAACAGATATCTAAGTCATAGATGAGCCTCAGATCTGTTGGACTGTGCTCTTATTTCAACCTGATGAAGAGCAGAAAGAATATTGCATGATTAAATAATTCTGTAGCGTGGGAAGCCCTTCCGAGTCTGGTATTGATCCCATTGGCTTTGATCTCTCCCTGCTTTTTGTCCACTGAGTTAACCTTCTCCTACTCTTAGGTCCTTTCAGCATACTTATCCTCTCATTTGGCCAGTTTCTCACCCTCAGCATGTTGACATTTGGGGCTGGGTAATTCTTTGTTAGGGGGAGAGGATGCAGGGGCACATGCTGTCCTGTGCATTACAGGACACTTAGCACATCCCTGCCCTCTACCAACGGGATGCCATTAGCATCCATTCCCCTAGCTGGGATAACCTAGATATTGCCAAATGTCCCCTGGGAAGTGAAATCACTCCTTGTTGCCAATCATTGCTCAATCTAAGCACGTGTCCCTTTCATCTCGCAGACCTTCCCACCAGCCACTCCCAGATTTGTATATTGTACCCAAACCACAGGGTTCCTCAAATGGGCCAAAGTCTTTCTCATTATTTCATATACTGTTTCTCTCTCTCTTTCCTTTTCCCTTATCTCCTTCTCCTAGATGCCTTATCCTGGGGATCTTTAATACGCTAATGTGTATTAGGAATCTCCAAGGATGAGATAGTTATAGAGATTGAGTGATAATGAGAGTGCACCTGAGTTCACTTACTTGCCCATGAACTTATCTGACTTCCAGGCATGAAACACAGACTGGCATTCCATTTCCTTTCTCTCCTCAAATATGCTGCTTCTTCCATAAAGTCTTAGGCTGGGAGGGGATTATTTCCTTCTCTAAGATTTTTTTAGCATGCTGTTGTTGCTCCCTCCTTATGGACTACATCCTGTATGATGACCCTGTGGGCACAACTCATTCCCCAGGTGTGCACAAGCTCTTCGAAAGCAAGTTTTCTGTCTCATTCAACCTGGCGTGCTTTCTTGCACATAGGAAGGGCCATATAAATATTTCAGTCATCTGCCGTTCATAACCCAGGATCAATCCACTTGCTGTTATGCCCATTGAGGGGATTCATAAAGCGATCACTGCAGAGCAAAATGTGGGTCGCTCTCAAACTAAAAATCAAAACCATGATTTTAAGCACCCGGAAGGCAAAGATGTCTTTTGTTAGTTTGCACCCTCTCCGTGGATCCTCAAAAGGAAATAGGCACTAGTGATCAGACTTGTTGAATGAATAGATTCTAATTGAGAGCTGCAGCATTCTCCAGCCCCCTCAGCGCCATCTCTTTTCATCTGAGCTGCCGCAGCGCTGAGAGCTACCTGCTCCATTGGCTTCATCTCTTCTCCTGATTAGCCTCTGCTAGAAATGTTGATGAGCTTCAGTTTCCAACTCTTGAGCAAGCAGAAGCCAAGCACTCAACACATTCAAATGGTACCCAGCATTTTATGACCTTGCCTTTTCTTTCTCTTTTTCTGGCCTAGACAGGATCTCACTCCTGGTTATCAACACTGATCCAGCTTTTGTGTGTATGTCTTCATTTCCTTCACCTAGTCGGCTTGAGGACTAAAAAGCAAGCTCTTTCTTCTTCCGACACAGGTGCCTCAGAATGATTTATATTTTTTAATGCGGCCTTACTTGAATGTTGACTTTCTAAAAACTTTCCCTATTTCATTTTTTTTTTCTCTCTCCCCTTGGAAGCATTTCTTTGATAACCAGCTTGGTCTTCTGTTCTTTTTATTTTCCTTCTGACGACTCACCTTTTGCCCACTTAAACTGAAGCCCTTTGGTGTCAGCTTGGAATTTTGGCAGTTCAAGTTCAAAAGAAAGCCCTCTTGAGGTAACCAGTTCTGACATATCCGCATCTTAACACAAAGCTTAACTGGATTAATGGGTTGGCTAAAAACATCTCTTTGCTTCAGTCAGGTTCACCTGTGTATAAGGGTAGCTTTCTGTCTATTCATTTGGGGGATTTTAAAAAAAGAAACACGTGTTACTTTATCAAATGTCCCACTTTCAGAGATATATTGGAGAACAGAATTGTTGCCAAAGAAGTCTGAATGCTACTACTGTATTTCCTTTATTTGAACATGCTTTCATTCTCCCTATTTTAACTTCTCTGAAATGGAGGAAGCTGTTATAAAGTTGATGTTTTGTCCGATCTCTGCACTCTCTTAGAACCAGACAATGTGATAATGAAACATTTAAGTATTAATAGGATGCTGCTAGGACTGAGCCCTTATTTAGGATAATACCAGGTAAATAATGAAGTGAGGAGTTGATTTGAAATTTGCAACTTGACTCTCCTCCTGGTCCCTTTGCCTCCAAAAGCTGACTGGGCATGATTTTGGTATGTTCAGGACCTGGGCATCCCCGGTCATGGAACTTCACACTGCACCTCAGCAGAATCTGAGTGACCTGCTTGCCCCTTTGATGGCATGGACTATCTGTTCCTCTCTGTGCTTCAGTGTTACACAGGCACCTGCCAAATATGTTGAGTAAATGCACACATGAAGGGAAAGTTGGATTATCAGTTAAGTTGGTTAGAGCATCATCCCAATATGTCAAATTTTGGGTTTTCTTGCTGGTCAGGGCACATACAAGAATCAACCAGTAAATGCAGAAGTAAGTGGGACAACAAATGGATATCTCTCTCTCTCTCTCTCTCTCTTTGCCTTTCTGCCTTCTTTTGCTCTAAAATCAATTTTTTTAAAAAGTTGAATAATCAATGGCAAAAGGAATTTTGAAAAGAAAATGTCCTTCCCTTTTATTATATTAGTGTGGGTCCAATATAAATTATTTTTTTACCAGTTTATTTGTTGAACCAACATGCGTTTTCACTATAATAATACTTTTAAATGTCCATCCATTCCTCTTTAGCATGCCAGGTGAATTCTAGAGTCATTCACTGAGATAAGTATGTGAATAGGACTAGCTAGCTGTTTTGGTTTGTTTTAGAAAGAGGAGAACCTGCTTGTGCTACACCTACTTCATAACATGCAGGGAATCATGACTCCAAATGAAAGACTTGTGTCAATGGAATTAAATGATGTCATCCTGTGAAACGTTCACAGGTTCATAGCTCATCTGCTAATATCAAAGCCAGACTCTCTCCCAAATGGAGTCTGATGAAGTAAAGGAGGAGGAGGAGGAAGACAACAACAACAAGAAGAAGAACAAGTACAAGAAGAAGAAGAACAACAACTACTACTACTACAACTAGGAAGAGGAGGAACTCTAATTTTCTTCTTAAGTACAGCATGGAAACATAAATGGGGTATTGCCTTGGATCTTATATATGAAAGCATAAAGGTCACTTGTATATTTGTCAAAATTGAGGCATGGCAGGGAACTGAAAGATGAGCACATCTATGACACAGGTACACATTTTTGCTGAGATACTGAGTCAATGAGAGGGGGCAATAAATTGGGAGCAAAGGTCACAATTTTTGGTTGATGATTTTGGTATGTTCAGCACTAACCAGCCTTTGTTACTTTTTCTTGAGAAAATGTGCATTGGTTCAATCTGGGTTTTGTGTTCTGTTGATCCAGTGATGCCCTTTCAAATGGGAATTATGTTGTGGGACAACCTTGAGAAATTTACTTAACCTCTGAATTTCTTTATCTGTAAAATGGGGATAAATTATCCCTCATAAAGGATCACTTGAGATAATGGATAGAAAGCTCTTAGTGTAAAACCCAAACATATAAGTATTAGTTACCAATTTATCTATATATCTACTGCTATATGTACTTATACATATATGTATCTATCTCTAATCTCTACAATAGATATGTACTGTTGGCCCTTGAATAACATAGGTTTGAACTGTGCAGGTCCACTTATTCACATATTTTTTTTTTCAATAAATATTGTAAAACTATATTTTCTTCCTTATGTTTTTCTTAGTAACATTTTCTTTTGTCTAGTTTTATTGTAAGAATATAGTATAATAAGCACAACCAATGGATATAAGACACTGGGGTGGGGGAGGGCGGGCAGGTGAAGGCATGTACTGGGGGGTAGGGGAGGTCGGGGGGAGATCAATGGGGGAAAAAAAAGGAGACATATGTACTACTATTTGTAATACTTAAAACAATAAAAAAATGGTAAAAAAAGAATATAGTATATAATACATATAATATAGAAAATATTTGTTAATCAACTGTTTGTGTTATCAGTAAGACTCCCAGCCAGCAGTAAACTATCAATTGTTAAGTTTTGGGGGAGTCAAAGGTTACTGTGAATTTGCAACTTCATGAGAGGTCAGATCCATAAATGTTCAAGGGCCAACTGTCTGTCTGTCTGTCTGTCTATCTATCTATATTTATATATGGCTTATATATATACTTATCCTATATAATAAAGATGTAATATGCAAATGGCCATGAAGCGTAATGACCGACAGCGTAACAACCGGATCACAGATCAGCAGGAGAGTAGGGCCGCGAGGTACAAACATGCAGCGGAGAGCTACAGGAGGGGGCAGGGCAGCAAGTTATGAGGGGGAGCCAGGGGCGGGGGGGCGGGGGGAGCTACAGGAGGGCGGGGCAGCGGGCAGAGAGCTACTGGAAGGAGGCAGTGAGCTACTGGTGCACAGATTCGTGTGCAGGGCTACTAGTATATCTATATTAAAGCAATGCATTTATGTATCTATATAAATGTATTTATATGAATATCTATTTTTAATCTATCTCTAAGATCTCTTCACATGCACGCACAACAACACATATAATACATACACAATACATACACTTAGTTTACTTTCTTGAAGTGCTATTTAATTGGTGCAAGTTCATGAGCATTTTCTTGTCATTATGTGACTAAAAGAATCATGCTGAGAAATGGAACCTACACCTCATTCCCAACATACATCTTAGGCCTGTATATTTTTATTCTTGAAGACTCAGTTGACACAGATCTAGTAGGTTGAGAAGACTCTATTGACACTGGAGGGACTGAAAAGAGACAGAGGAAGAACTGAATGCTGACATTAGCTGGCTTTCTCCCGCCATCCATCAGTCATGGAGATTACACTGACTTGTGATTTTTGGTAATTTATAATTTGTGTTGGCAATATAACCCTTCTTAATGAGATCTTTTGATTTACCAAGACACAATCAAAATTCTGAAAAGAATGTTTAATTGTAGTCATAAACTATATTTGCTTATTTATTTTTAAAACGTTTTTAAAATATTGATCTCAGAGAGAGAAAGGGAGGGAGAAAGAGAGAGAAACATTGATGTGAGACAGGAACATCAATCAGTTGCCTTCCACCCCACTTCCGCCCTGACTGGGAATCAAACCTGCCACCTTCTAGTGTGGAGGACAACTGCTCCAAGCAACTGAGCCACACTCACCAGGGCATAAACTATGCTTAAAGAACTATTTCTTGCAAGACATTAAAAATGCTTTGTAGCATGTCTTTCATTGTAGATTCATTTTTCATTAAAAAGTAAGATAATACTATTACAAACTCTCTAATGGAAAAAAAGAAAGTAAAAACATTTATTATAATATAATGAGCATTATGTTTGTGGTATATTGCTCCCATATTTTCTTTAATTTATGTAGTTTTGATCATAATAAGCATGAACTTTTGATTCTTTAAAAATGAAATATTGTCCCCTAGGTATGTAGTGATCTAGATTTTATAAATGTAATTTTAAATAGCTATCAAATACTTCATTGAGTGTGTGTGTATAAAACTATAAAATATGTGATTGTCATTTTATGAGGAGGGATTAAATGTTACAATTTTTATTCTAAATAATGTTTAGTGAGCATCTTTTTTCATATTTAAGGTGATTTCTTTAGGCCAGATTCCCAGAAATGTAATTACAGGATCAGGGAAAGGGGAATACTTTATATGGTTCTTGAAATATATTTCCAACTCATTTTTCAAAGGGTTATACCAATTTATATAGTCATGAGCAATGGATATAACCACTCATTTCTCTACATCTCTGCCACTCTTGGGTAATATAATTACTTTAACATTTTGTTAATAGGAACTATATCATTGCTGTTTAACTTGGCTTTCTCTGATTACCAGTGAAGTTGGTTATTTTTATATGCTTAATCTCTGGAAACATTTTCCTAATAGAGAACTGCCTTGTGTTTCAACATCTCAGCTGCCTGAGTAATACTTAGAGAGCCATGACTAAAAGTTCCATGCATTAAACAAAAGAAGAACACATATGAGTATCAGTCAGTATTCTAATCTAATGTACTACCCAAAATATTTCATTATTTACTAATAAGATCTTAAGCTAAATCATACATGAGAACTGATTTACTTCCCTTATTCCCTATAATACATGAGAATTGATTTACTTCCCTTATTGCTTCTTTTCATTTTTTAATAAGTAATTCATGCACATGGTATCACATTTAAGAGGTACTAAGGGCATATAGTTAAAGGCAAGGTGTGACTGAAGACACGTTTATATCTAGTGAGATTTGCATCCAACCAGTAAACCAAACATTAACACTAATGGGAATGTATATTTTAGAGTAGAAAGATGTTTATTTTTTAAAAAATTCCATTGCAAATGCTATAAAATAACTCTTGCATGTTCTTGGTGCCCTGATGTATAAACACTGTTTCCAAGTCAAGAAGTTATTTCCAACCTTCCTCTACCTTGCCATCTTCACTATAGAGGCCAAAAAGCAAAGAGTTGTTCCATCTTAAACTGTCTTGAAATTTCTTTGAGACAAAAGAGGTCTACCTGTTCCCTTCCTCCTTCTCCCTGCCTGGACCATGCAAGTGATGGCCGGAGTTGTGGCAACCATCTCCTGACCACGAGGATTGTGAAGGGAGCCACAGCTATGTCTGCTCTGACACAGAGGAGATCTTCTCTAACTTTATTGTTCATAAAAACTACCTGCAGAGTGTTTAAAACTCTGATCGCTGGGTCCCAGTCCCAGAGTCTGGCTCAGTAGGTCTGAAGTGGGATGCAAGAATTTGTGTTTCTAACAAAGTCTCGGATAGTGCCGAAGCTACTGGTCAACACTTGGAGTCATAAGGTGTTAGTTAGACTTACTATGTGAGGAAAAAAAGCCTTATTTTTTAAAGCCCCTACAATTGGTGGTGTTGTACCCTAAGGAAATATTAGCTGATTCATCTGCTAGGTCTGTTTATTTCTGCTTCAATTACTTTAGGGGGAGATGTGGAGATCAATTAATATATATAGGATATCAGCAGCATTGGTCAGGTGGGCAAGAGCGAACAGGAATGTTAGCCTGTGCCCAGTCCTGTCCATGTGCCACTTACCTTCTGGAAAGTGATGGGCTAGATGAGAAGAGAACCTTGGAAGAGTTTGAAGGTGATCTTTAAAAACGGAAGAGATAACTACAAATGCATGGTCTGTTCCTGAACTAGGAAATTGATATATATAATAAAAAAGCATCCCTGCTCTGCCCGCTTGATGTCAAAACTGCGGAGTTTGATGTCCAACAGCACAGCGTCGGGTACAACTTGCATGTCTTCTAAAAAATGTGTCACATCCTCTGTGTCACCTCCTGGTTTGTGTTCGGAACATGCAGAGCTTCGTTTTGAAGCCCCTTCTCCAAGGATTAATTGAATCAGGATCAGCGCTATCTGTGATGTACATTTAATACTTGGGAATGATGTCCGTAATATATGTAAGGGATTTTTGTATTAGATAACTGCTCATTAAAAGTCAGTTTTTTCCTCCAGGGTTTTAAAATAGAAAGTATTCACCTTTTGCAAATGAGGATAGTGAAATTTACTTTAACTCCTGCTACAATGAAGCCTGGAAGAAAGGGAATTGCTCACAATACAATATAACTCCCCCAAATTTGCATAATTTAGGCATAAAATGTAATACCCTGCTCACACTCTTTTGTCTTGAATGAAATTGGTTTTCAAGTAATGTGTGGGGAGTCATAACCAGCTTTAACAAGTGGATAATGTCAGAAAGCAAAATTTCCTGTTAGCCTAGGAGGCATTACAAGTGTGACTCCAGTGTGCCACATTTCTAAGAAAGTTGGCCTGGTGATTTAATGCAAAGGAATTTTGGGCTTCACTGAAGCATTGAGGCCATGCTCTTTTGATATTGAATGGAGTAATTAACCATTTGGGACCCTCAGACAACCCCTTTCTAGAATTCTGAAGATTATTGGGTAATCATCATTCTAAGAGTGTTAAAAATGACTTAAATTCTTATTATGTTCTTCTTTCCAAAGAGCACAAAATTCTTCTTGGTATTAGTATTTTTTAATACATTTGCAGGAATACAGAGTGGAGCTGCTGAGGTAGTTCCCACTATATAGATGAGGTTTGGAATGAATTGCCCAAGATCACATGTTAAAGTGTTGTTAAAGTTGAAGAGTGCAGTCTTTGAAGCTTATCATATAAATTGGGTCTTTCATCAACAGTGAGAATATAAAAGTCTAAAGGAACCCTTCATTGAGAGCATTGGGCTCTGAAGTGGTTTGTACAAAGTTAAATGTTGCCATTTTCTGTTTATTTGCCAGCTATGGCTTTGATCCTCACTTGTCTTTAAAATGGGGATGATAGCATATAGTCCTCATGGGTTTCTTGGAAGAATTTAACAGGTAAAACAGTAATATTATTATGGACTCACATATCTTTCTTTGGTTTTGACCCATCCTTCCTCAAACTTGACTGTCAATTGGAATTCCCTGGAGACTCTCTCAAAGCACACCTCAGATTTTTTGACTCCCCAAAGTCTGGAATAGGCTGGAGAATTGGAATTTTTAGGTAGTTCTCAGGTGCTCTGGCTGGTGTCACTCAATGGTTAGAGTTTTGTCCATGCACCAAAAGGTTGTGGGTTTGATTCCTGGTGAAGGGCACATACCTGGGTTGCAGGTTCCATACCTGGCCCCAGTCGGGTCAATCAATTGATGTGGGCAAGAGCGAACATATTCTCTCTCGAATCCATGTTTCTCTCTCTCTCTCTCCTCTCTCCCCCACCCCACTCCCTTCCTCCAGCTCTGAAAAGTTAATGGGAAAAAATATCCTCTGGTGAGGATTAACAACAAAAGTTCTCAGGTGATGCTGACCCTGCTGGTCTGGGGACCACACTTTGAGAATCACTGCTTTCAGAGAGCCCATGCCCATTCTCCATTCTTGTATTTTTGTTAGTCTGACAAATTTTGTTAGTGATTTCAAAACAAAACAGACAATAGCAACAAGCTTTGATTCCCCAGGATATTCTGCAACTCAGTGTGGCTGCAGAACCGGTAAAAGCCTACAAATTTAGCATCTTGGAAGTCTTACTCAGCTTGCACATGCCTTTGGCCACTTGCTCACCCCCCTTCAGGCTGCTTCTTGCCTGGAAGGAGTTTTCTCACTCAGAAAATGGAGCAGCCATGTTATGATCATGAATCAGGAAGCCACTTTGGGTAGAGGCACAGGAATATAGACAAATCATGGGTTCTTTAAGAGTAGCTGTAGTGGCCATATAGCATCCACCTCCAAAGTTCTGTTTTGTGAGAAAAAGTAGCTATATGTTTGCCAACTATAGCCATCCTTAAGTGATTTTTTTTCCTCAAGCATACATACAAACTGTTCAGACTTTCTATTTAATAAGAACAGAGGTAAATAAAAGAAAGTGATTGACATTTATTTTCAGGGATATATATAGCCTGTGCTCCAAAGTTCTTTGAGGGCAGTGATAGAGGTGATATGCAGAACAGATGCCTCCCTGGCCCATCGCCTTGACAGGCCATGCTGGGCTGCACTGTCAACCTCTGAGAAGTAGTTAAGATAAATGACATCTCCTTACCTTTTACCCCCAGAGACCACAGTGTCATTCTCCAGTCTGAAAGGCCATTTATAAAGCTCACAGAATTGCCTTAGCTATTAAAAACAAGAAGAAGCAGAAGAAGAACAAAATCAAGAGCAAGCTCTTTCTCTAAGGAAATGGCATCACCTTGGATGGTCTCTGTGTGTGCCTATGATTCTGAAACTCCCACTGTACCAGGATGGGGAGGCTAGGTATCTCCTGGCACTGTCTGCAAAGGCTGCCCTGTCTCCTGTTTCCCCTTGGGCAGTCTTATGGTTTCACCCTCACTTGTGCTCTGCATGCTAAGGGTTAAATCACACACACACAAGAATGGATTTTGCTTTATGAGCAGCTCATAAAAAGAGATAAGTTGTTATTTGCTTTTTATGCATGTAGGAAAATGGAACATGAGCTAATAGTGCTTTCTGTAGAGGAGCCAGAAGACATTCAGTATGCATAGGAATTTAATGCAAAATACAAACCCAAATGTAAACATTGGTTCCCTTCCAGATTTTTAAGATTTCAGGAAAAAAAATAGAAGTTTTTCATTACTTGTTGTAATTGTGTTTATGGAACACATCCTTCCACTATTAAAAATGGAATGGTGTAAAATATAGAATATATTCATTTTAAGGTTGGTGGACTTTCAAATGAAAAGTGGGAATTATCTCTTGAGTGAACGTGGCATGTAGAATAGTGTACGTTTCAGAATATTTCTTCTTATGAAGATGATCCAAGTCTCTTATTTTAAAGAAAAAGAAAAGACACGATTCTCCCTTTGTAACTCAGCACAATAAAAAAAAAACTCCCCTTTATCCAATGTGTACTTGAGTATAAATCTCCTTTTTGGTCTAGATTACATTTACATGATGGAAATAATAAGAGGAAATTTTGGATAATAACAAAATATATTTCACCTTATCTTCTATGTGAAAGACTTTATGGGACCATGCAAATAGCTCTTCCCTTTGCATAAGCAAGATGCTGAGTGCATAGAAAAGATAAATTCAAGAAATTAGTGATTGGAATGAATCTTTTCAACTCTTAAAAAAATAGAACAATAATCACTAATATCTATTGAACACTATGTGCCTAGCACTTTACGTGCATGAACTGATTTAATAATTATAACAACATTGTCAGGAAAATCCTTTTATTATTTCCATTTTACCCATTAGAGAATTGAGGCTTAAACCATTGTGTCTCTGATCACACTGTTATTGAGTGGAGAGCTCAGAATTGAAGTTCAGGCCACTCCATTCTAGACCTTTGTTCTTAGCATAGTAGCCCTAGTTTCTGCTACATCGAACTACCCAAAAACCTAGAGGCTTAAAACAACCATTTATTCAGCTCACAATTTGGACTAGGATCAGCTGGAGGAAATGGGTAGAAGTGTAGGGAGGTCTGATGACAGAGCTAAGGTTGGATGCTTAATTTCTTCACTCATAATAGTCTAAAGGGACCTTTATTTGTTCAACTGAGTAAATACCTCTTGTGGCATCTTAAGTAAAGAGCCACACAGCTGAGCAGGGACCTTCTGGCAGGTGATACCCAAGAACATCCCTAGGTGTGGATGTGCAGAGAACACAGAGATGGAATAAAAACACAAAGGCAGTGCACTCATGGAAAGTGTGGTGTTTGTTATTCATTCAGTGACTTTCTTGTATGTTGACCACCATCCAAACAGGGCTAGGGACTGCTAGAGAACAAGCAGATGTGGTCCTCTGACTGTTCAGGGAGTATCATCTGGGGGAAGAAATACTGATTCAGTAAAAAGTTATAGTAATTACCACTTGTGGTCTGTGTTAGGCATGAAATAGAATATTAAGAGAGAAACTAATTTGTGGAGGGTCTATTTAGATAAGTTGGCCTGCAAAGATATTTTGGAAAAGTGATAATTAAGCTGAAATTGGAAGGTTGAGAAGAATTCAGCCATGCAAAACAAGGAGTGAGGGCAGATTTGGGGACTGAGATGTGTGAGTGTGTATTCAAGAGTGAATGGCAGATATTGTATGTGGTGCAGGCTTACGAGAAATGTGCAAATATGAAAGTTATGAGTACAGGTTTCCATGATTGAACTCAGTCATGAGGCCTCCCTTTAGCTCTTCTCCTTTTCTTAAGTGTTACCTACTGAATGCCACACACACACGGAAGGAATTCTATCTGGGTGCTCTGTAAAGATGAGGAGGGTGCCTAGTGTAGGGATAGTTTAACAGCACCAGATGGGGAACAAGATTTGTCTTCTCCTCTTGGCTTTGGCCCTTATTCACCATGTGTCCTTGGCAAGGGCAGGGCACTTTGCCTACCAGAATGTATTTGCCTCTTGTGTAAAATGAGTGAGCTGTCCTAGGTCACAGTGATGTCAGTTCTGATCGGTGGGTAAGTGCTCTGTAGGTAAAGGGGTCTGAGGCCCCTTACGATCTCTGTGGGCCAGAATTCTGTAATTGATTAGGGCTGTCTGCCATGGACTTGGGATGAGGAAGTAGTACTGTGTATGTCCTACATTTGCCACTCTCTGAAGGACCTTCCATTTCCCATCAAAATGTTTGCTATGGCTTTTGCTGCTAATTGGAAAATTTTTGTAGCTTCCCAGCCTTTTGTTCCAATTTTTTTAAATGCAGCAATAATTGAAAACAATCAAGGAAGGGACTAAATACATCAAAACAGCCCTCTGCACACTTGCTTCAGAGGCTTCAAACAAAGCAAATGGTGCACGGGAGGGAGGTGGGTTTGTGCTTCTCTCATTTGTAGTTTATTGGTGTGATTAATATACAAAGCTCAGTACTTCCTGAAATTTGTAATTGCCCCACTCCTCCATGAGCTTTGTGTTTCCCAGAGTAATCATGCCAATCCATTTCCTTAAAAATGTATTGCGTGCCTAAGTGCTCATTTTGCAAGGGCAGCGGCATAATTGGACACAGTGGGGAAACAGTGGAGAAGCGGTTTGCTTCCTAAGGAAAGGAGATGCGGAGTGAGTCCCTGCTGGATGGAATGTCAGGCCAGCAGGGACCCATCTCTGCACCTTGTCTCTGAGCGGAATGCTTAAACACTGTTTATGGAATTAGGGCTGGAGAACAGCAGCTAATTCTCGGATGAATGGAGGGCTTCTCTGGATTATAAAATGTAGGTTCTTTTTAATAATGGGACCAAATGGGAGTAGACTGTTTCACCATTTTTATCTTTCTTTCTTATTTTTTTTTCTCCCAACAAGACAGCTCTTTGGTGCTCCTGGTGATTTTACCCCTGGGTTTCATCTTCATGACATTATGGTGTGTATGCTTATTTCTAGCCACTCTGCCTCTTCAGCAGCCACCTGTAAAGCATCCCTAGCTTCCCTTTGCGATTGGCTCTCTTGCTAATTCTAGCTTTTGGAACTGAAACAAAGGAGAGAGATGGGAGTTTTCAGGTGAAAACACATTTTAGGCTCATGCTGTGCTATGCATCTGCCTGCCTGTGTTTCTCTCAATCCCGTTCTCTTTTTCCAAAAGAGAACTGCATTTCCAGTTCGTTAATGCAGTGGCCTTAGCGTCTGGGTCAGGGATGCTTCCACCTGGGTTGGTAAGTAACCTGAGATCAGCCTGCTCCGTATTAGCCATGCTAACCATGGGAAAGAACTTTGGCATATTGAACACCCATGGCCTCTTCTGTGAGTTGAACACAGCCTCAACACCCTTTCCAGAGAATTCGGCTTTGGAAAAATCTCAATATAGTCAAGGCATCCATGCTGTACAAGCCCAGGGGCGCCATTCACATTGACTTTTACTAGCCTGCTTAGCATCTGCAGGGAGCCTGATATACACCTTCCAGGGCAATTTACATAGTTTTCTTCAGTGGGGGAGAGGGGTGAGATAGGAAGAGAAGAGGCTGGAAAGCAGGTATGGGCTGGGTGACAGAGTGCATTATGAATCATGATGGAGTAGGAATTTTATCCTGAATGTACCTGACTGCAGTGGCATTTCAGAAAGGCCTGTTTAGTCTCAGCTTAAGAGAGTAAGTTGGTGAAGGCCAGAACTGTAGAGAAGACAAATGAAAAGAAACTACAGTATCCCCCCCCCCACCCCCTGCTTATCCACTGTTTTCCTTTCTGTGGTTTAATTATCCACAGTCAACGATGGTCCAAAAGTATTCGATGGAAAATTCCAGAAATGAACAATTCCTGGGTTTTAAATTGTACACTGTGTTGAGTAGCGTGATCAAATTTTGTGTTATACTGCTCCATCCTGTGTGAATCACTGGTTTGTCCAGCAAGCCCACACTGTGCCTGTTAGTGACTTGGTAGCTGTCTGTTATGAGATTGACTGTCATGGTAGCAAAGCACTGTGCTTCCCTTATTTTACTTAATAAGGGCTCCAAAATGCAATAGCAGTGAGGCTGGAAATTCCAGTATACCAGAGTCCAGCCATAAAGTGCTTCCTTTAAGTGAAAAGGTGAAAGAAAGTCTCAATTTAATAAGGAATGGGAAAGAAGTCATATGCTGAGGTTGCTAAGATCTATGGTAAGAACGAATCTACTATCTGTGAACTTATGAAGGAAAAAGGAAGTCATACTGATTTTGCTGTCACCCTTCAAAAGTCAGGACCACAGTGCATGGTAAGTGCTTAGTTAAGATGGAAAAGGCCTTTAGTTTGTGAGTAGAGACATGAACAGGACATGTGTTCAGTTAGACACAGTCTGACACCAGAAGGCATTGGGTCTATAGAAGACTTCAGGAAGGGATCCCCAGAAAGGCCAGACACCAAACTACTTACTGCAAGTAGGAGATGCTTACATGCATTAAGGAATAGTTTGGGGCTGAAAAATATAAAAATTGCTGGGGAGGCTGCCTCTGCCTATGAAAAGCTGCTGCCACACTTCCGGCAGAGTTCATGGAGTTCATTAAGGAGAAAGGACACCATCCCAGAAAGTCTTCAGTTGCAATGAAACCTTTTTCTGGAAGGCTCTTCCGGAAGAAGATGCCCAATAATACCTAGGTTCATAAAATGCACAGGCAGCACCAGAGTATAAAACCCGGAAAGTCAGTTTATTTCTGGTGCTATGTGGCAAGACTGCACTCATACGCCCAGGCATGTTGTCCAGAGTAAAGAACTCATACGTTCATGAAAACAAAAGCAAAAATTACCTTCCTGTTCTAGAGATGTAATCAGGAAACGTGGCTGACAGCAACTTGTCTGTGGAATGGTCCCATCACTGCATCACAAGAAGAAGGGTGAGGACAGTACAGGAAGATACTTTGAGAGACTAGAGAGAGAACATTTATATAAGTTTGATCACAGTATTTTGTTATAATTATTTTATTATTGTTGTTGTTAATCTCTTACTGTGCTTAATTTATAAATTTAACTTTATTATAAGAATATATATATATATATATATATATATACATATATATATCTCCTATCTAATAAAAGAGTAATATACAAATTACTCTTAGGCTCTACAGCAGCGGTTCTCAACCTGTGGGTCATGACCACTAGCAGGGTCACCTAAGACCATCGGAAAACACAGATATTTACATTACAATTCATAACAGTAGCAAAATTACAGTTATGAAGTAGCAACGAAAATAATTTTATGGCTGGGGGTCACCACAACATGAGGAACTGTATTAAAGGGTCATGGCATTAAAAAGGTTGAGAATCACTGGGTTAGGGGCAATCAAGAAGGCTGGCAGGCGAGCAGTTGGGAGCCAGCAGGCCTGGATTGTGAGAGGGGTGTCCGAGTAGGATCGGGCCTAAATGGGCAGTCGGACATCCCTCGAGGGGTCCAGATTGGAGAGGGTGCAGACTGGGCTGAGGGGCACGCCCCCTCCCCTGCATGAATTTTGTGCACCAGGCCTCCAGTGTGTGTGTGTGTGTGTGTGTGTATACATATATATATATATATGTGTGTGTGTGTATATGTGTGTGTGTGTGTGTGTGTGTGTGTGTGCATATATATATATATATATATATATATATATATATATATATATATATGGCTAATATGCTAAGTGTCCTTCTCTCCCTCTGGGTAACGATGTCACGTAGCAATGCCTGGCTTCCTGTCCTTGGAGTTTCTTCAGCCCAAGAGCACAGGTGGAAACGCTTTACACTGTAACCAAATGTCTGTGAAGCATTTTCCTGTGCCTCATCTCATTTGATTCTCACAGAAGTCCTGGAGTACTTCGATAGGAGACTCAGTGGAATCCTATTTTCTTTGCATTAGCTGGAAAATGGAGATTTAGGAAGTTCAGAAACTTGACCAGACTGAAAAGAAGTAAGAAATGGTGGACCTTGAAAATGACTTCAGGTTTTCTCACTGCGCAGAATATAGTCAAAGACTGCTGAAGTTAAATATTTTACCCTTTGTTCTCCCTGTGTGATCTACAATAATAATCTGCTTTGTGTTGATATTTACTGTTGTGTTGTTGACAATTACCTGAAAGCGAAGTTGGGGTACTTCACTGGGCTGGAAAAGTTTAGCTAAATCAGAAAGCAGGTCTAATTAAGAAAGTTTATTCTATGTCTATAAAAGGACAAGTTGACTCGCACATGTGTGATACATACAAAGCTCTCGCTGGCGCCAATCACACGCATGTGTTTTGTTCTGTCATTGTTGATCATGAATTTGGTTGACACTTCTATTATAGAGAAAGGGCGGATAGCGACATTAAAATATTTCTTCTAATTAATTTCCTTTTAATGTGCATGAATCCATGCCCTGGGCCACTAGTACATGTATAAGAAAGAACATAGCATCTGTAGGGTTTGGTACTATCTACAGTTTCAGGCATCCACTGGAGGTCATAGAACATATCCCTGTGGTTAAAGGGGAACTGCTGTATTGAAGTAAGATTTTCTTGCCATTGACTTCTCTCACATTCATGGTGACACCACCCTGGGCCAATCAGCACCCCCTTGTGTGGATGATTACAATGAGCTCTCAATGAACCCACACTTCCCTCTTGCCCCCAGCTCTCCTCAGTGCCACCAGAGTAATCTGATCATGTCACCCCATATGATACCTTGAGGGATTAGGAGTTCACATTGCTCTCCAGAAGGTGATGGAAGTCCTCATGTGTAGAAAAGCCTGGCAGGACTTAGACCTTGCCAGCCTCTCCATTGCCACTCACTCTGCACCCACCAACTTGGTCTTTGTTTCTGTTTCTCTTCAACATTCTCTCCCATTACATGTTACTCACACTGGAACTTGCCAAACTCCTTTATGCCCCCACCACCTTCGCCATACACTTATTTAGCTGGGTTCATTACCATTTAACATCTCCCATTTCCTGCCCAGTGTCACTTCTTCCATCTGTGTCCCTTCTATCTGCTGTCCATCAAAATACCAACTGTCTCTCCTTTCAGCATGTATCTTAGTTGTAAGTTTACATGCATTCATATGATTCTTTGATTGCCATCTGTTTTTGTAGCAAAATTGTAAGTTCCATGAAGGTAAGGGCTATTTTTACTGGTTCATCATTTATCCTTCTCAACACATAGCTTGTTGTCTTATAATAGTAACATTCAGAAATATTTTTGAGTGAGTGAATAAGATACAATGGAAATCTAGATAAATCTGGTCAAGAGGGAGACCAGAGAAATAAAAGGGATTTGTGGGAATGGTAATTTTGATTTCTTAAATGATTAAGAGAATAATTAGGTTTTACCTGGGTGACTGAGTAGAAGGTGACATCTGAAGCATTAGCTTTCAGCTCTAAACAAACTCAGCGGATCCAACCATTGAAACCGCCAAAGGATGGCTTACCCAGGTCATTCCTCAAACAGGTGAAATATCTAACCAGATTTCCTTTTAAAATATATATATATATATATTTATTATTGATTTTTTACAGAGAGGAAGAGAGAGGGATAGAGGTTAGAAACATCAATGAGAGAGAAATATTGATCAGCTGTCTCTTGCACACTCCCTACTGGGGATGTGCCTGCAACCAAGGTATATGCCCTTGACTGGAATTGAACCTGGGACCCTTGAGTCCACAGGAAGATGCTCTATCCACTGAGCCAAACTGGTTAGGGCCAAATTTCCTTTTGTTATGCCTGAACCACAATAGTGGCAGCCATTAAAATCTTAATGCTTTTATTATAAACACTAGAGGCCTGGTGCATGAAATTTGTGTATTGGGAGGGGGGGTTGTCCCTCAGCCTGGCCTGCACCCTCTCCAACCTGGGACCCCTTGGGAGATTTGACTGCTGCCAGTCAGACATACCTCTCACAATCCGGGACTGCTGGCTCCTAACCACTCGTCTGCCTGCCTGCCTGCCTGATTGCCCCTAACTGCTTCTGCCTGCCAGCCTGATCACCCCCTAACTGCTCCCCTGCTGGCCTGATTGATGCTTAACTGCTCCCCTGCTTGCCCGATGGCCCCCAACTGCCCTCCCTGCTAGCCCGATTGCCCCCAACTGCCTTTCCCTGACAGACTAGTTGCACACAACTGCCTTCTCCTGCCAGCCTGATTGCCCCCAATTGCCCTCCCTGCTGCGACCCACCTCCTCCTCGCAAGGTGGCAGAGACGCCAGGACCAACCTCCTCCCCACCATGCAGAGCTGTGGGACCTCCAGACCTCACCATGCAGAGTGGCTGCTGGGTTCTGCCTCCACTGTGCACACAACCATCTTGTGGCATCCATTTTGTGGTGGCCATCTTTGTGGCAGCCATTTTGTGGTGGCCATCTTTGTGGCAGCCATTTTGTGGTGGCCATCTTTGTGGCAGCCATCTTGTAGCAATGTTGCACATGAGGACCACCTAGGCTTTTATTAGTATAGAAGATACCTTCCTATAGATTTTGTTAGGTGTTCTGTTTGTGTTATCTTGCTAAAACAGTAGGCTGTTGCTTTGATAAGTGATTTTCATAAAGTTAGAAGGTGAAAGAACACCCTACTTTCTCCCTGTTTGTGAGAAAAAGCATGGGCAATCCTAAATTTTTATTTGGCCAGACCTGACTCACCCAGTTACTAGCTAGGTAGCCTGGGGCAGGTCACTTACCTTTCTGAGTCCATTTTCATCAGTTGTGAAACCAGAATATAAATACTTGCCACAGGATTGTTGAGAATTAGAAATGTCTATTAAGTACCTGGCAGATAAAAGGCATCAAAATATTGCTTTGATAGTGATTGTGGTAGGTCTGTAGTATGAAACTGGAGAATGATAAGGTGTCATCTAATGAAGGTTTTAACTTTCTTGGAAACCCCTCTTGTGATCTGCCCTTACTCCAGGGACCCTTTGCACATTACACATGCCCAGCATTGCCTCTGATTAACTAGGAATCACCTTCCTTCCCGATGCTGGAGGATTTAAATAGTGACTCACCTTATAGGATGCCACCTGGCCTGGTGAAAATCAGCAGAAGATAAAAGATGTTTAACTGTACTTTGTTTTGTGCTTGTTTTTTATGTCATATCTCCAAGTCCTAGCCTTAGATCTCAAAACTCAGACCAAGAGGTATTAAGTATATATTACAGGTTCTCATTCCTGACTTCAAGTTTGAATCAAATGGGGAGAGTTTTAAAAACTATTAAAACTTGGTCCCAATCTATACCAATTAAATTAGAGTCCCAGGAGTTTCATGCTCAGGCCTCATTTTTTTTACAGCTCCCTAGGTGGGTGATTCTAATATGCAGTTAGAAGTGAGAATCTGTGGTGTAAATGAAGCTTATCTGAAACTGCACTCTGTCCCACACTCAGCCATGTGAGGCTATACTGTTCTCAGCCATTGCATTTCTTAATTTTGATTGGAATGAATGAATTAATGAATTACATGAGTGAATGAATACCCCCACACAGGTTACCAAGTAATGGTCATCTTACATTTTGCATTAATGTTCAATCTCTCCTCGTAGACTTAAGATCCTTCTTAAAGTCTGTGTCAGAGTACTTTCTGTGTCCCCCCCCCGCCCCCCTGCCAGCACCCAGCAGGGTGCCTTAGGGAGAGTACACACTCAGTAATTACCTGTCACATAGGGACAAATTTATAATGAACAACTTTCACATGACAAAAGATTTATGGAGTCAAGAATAAATTACTTTCCCCTCCTGACTCAAAAGAATAGTTTTCTTTCTGTGATTATGAATATTCTTATTTGTAACAAAATATGTGCATCAGTGGTCAATGTGGGCACTAATTGTCTCTGAGCCTCTTGATATAGTTCTACAGCTTATCTTAAAGTAACCATTGGGTGGGGGTGAGGAGAACCATCTAAGCTCCGGTCACTTCATGCAGGACACTGGAGTGAGTGTCTCTCTCTTTCCTGCCTCATGACAGCCAGACCCTCCCGGGAGCATGAAGACTCCGGCTCACGCTTGGCACACCTTTCACACTGTTCATGAGCTCATACTTTGTCTGGGGGTACAAACTCTTGTTAAAACTCCCCCCAGACCTTCCCCCAAGGTGGACCTTGCCAGATCACCTGCGCCTGCCTCTAACTACTGTTGGCTTCATTTGCTGTGGGTTTTCTCCCTTAAAATATGCCATTGGTCTGGGGTAGAGCTTCACATCCTCAGAGCATCAGGGTCCCAGGTGCTTACAACTTAGTCTCATTTGGGCATTTTTATTCCAGTTGGTCAAACTCCAAATCTTTTTTAAAAAATTATTATTAACCTGAGTTTTGCAGTCAGAAATATGCAAATAATATGCAATTTTTCCTTTTTCTTTGTGCTTTTGTATCTTAAGTTACTATTGACCTCTATGTGTTCATTGTGCTCAGTGATTTCACACATTATTTTTTTTTTTTTTGCTACCTGCTCATCCCGCTGGCCTTTCCTGCACCAGCACAATAGATCCTCCTCTGACCACCTCCTCTGCCGAGTACCTCCCATTCTGCAGTGAAGCTCATTGATGTAAACGGACACACAACACTTAACATAACACTTGTCTGCCTTGGAGACAAAAGCAAACCGCAACAGCCTTAGAATATAGCTATGAATGAAGAGAAATCTTAGTACCCCACCTGCACTAGGACAAGTAAGGGGAGTAAGCAAAATAAGAAAAATAACTCCATTCCAATGGGGCACTGTTGGAATGTCCTGGTCTGTTTGTTACAGAGAGGAGTTAGCTATGGACTGCAGGGATGTTGCTGGCACAACTGTTGCTTTCCACATGGGAGGGGAATTTAAATTTTTAAACAAATTTTTAGTTATCATTTTCTATAGCATGGATGGACCTAGAGGGTATTATGCTAAGTGAAATAAGTCAGTCAGAAAAGGACAACTATCATATGATTTCACTTATATGTGGAAAGTAAGGAACAAAATAGAAACAAACTCACTGATGGTTGGTAGATGGGGTGGGGGTTGGGGATCAAGGTGAAAAAAGTGAAGGGAGTAAGAAGCACAAATTGATAGATAGAAAATAGTCACAGGGTGTAAAGTACAGCATTGGGAATATAGTCAACAATATTTTAATAACTATGTATGGTGCCAGGTAGTTACTAGACTTTGTGAGTTACATAAATGTCTAATCGCTATGTTGTACACCTAAAACTAATAAAATATTGAACATCAACTGTAAAATGTATAATATCAAAAATACTGTTGCAAGCATTGGATATCACTTTACAGGTGTGCCTGTGGTAGTTAATAATTGTCAAAATAAGATTGCTGCCAAAAATAGAAGCTATAAATAGCAAAAAACAAAAACAACAAACAAACAAACAATAAAAACCAAGCAATCAAACAAACCAACCCCCCTCCTCAACAACCAAAACAGACATGCCTGCTGTGGATATTTTTGAAACATAATTTTTCTTGTAAGTAATATGCAGCTCTCAGACAGTAAAAAGCTACATTCCTATCTCTGGAAGTGAACAACCTGTAAATTAGAATGTTCCCAAAGACTGGGAGTTAAATAGAGTTGCAACAACAGGGTGGCCATTGCATTAAGTAATTTAATGAACACTGATACAGAGGAAATAAATCAAAGGCAAACAATCAACACCAATCAAAGAAACTGAGCATTCCAGACACTTAAAATGTATTAAATGAGTGTTTCAATCACAGTGGGTACTTTCTCGAAAACTCTCTTAATCAGCTAGCCTCATTCTCTACACTGTGGCCCATGCATGTAATATAGTGATCTGAAAAAAGCCAGACGGTCCATTCATGCAGGAACGCCATTAGGAATGGAAATTCTGCTTAAGATTTGCACAGAGAACATAAACAACAGCAGATGCACTGAGAAAGGTCAGTGAGAGCCAATTTTAGAACAAAGGCATTAATAGTATTTTGTACTTGTTAAAAAAAGGTAATAGGAACATACTCAACCCATCATGTTGCATCTTGCTTTCGGTGTTTAGTACTATATCATGAAGCTCTTCTGTATCAGCCTGCTTAAAGTTTACATAGTATTTATTGTACGAATCTATTATAATTTATGTAACCATTCCCTAGTAAGGCATGTAGATTATGTCCAGTTTGGGGGACTATACTTTCTTGAACACACACACACACACACACACACACGTGCACACACACACACACACACACACACACAAACATCTGAAAATAAAGTTGAAATTATTTGAGATTTTATTTGTTTAGTTAATTAGTTAGTTCTCACTGGAGGATGTTTTCCCATTGATATTTAGGGAGTGTAGAAGATAGAGAGAAACATCGATGTGAGAGGAACACGTCAATTGGTTGCCTCTTGCATGAGTCCTGACCAGGGGCAGGGCCAGGGAGAAGCCTGCAGCCGAGTTATGTGCCCTTGACCAGAAATGAACCCGGGACCCTTTGTTCCACAGGTGAATACTCTATTTGCTGAGCCAAACTGGCTGGGCAAAATTATTTGAGATTTTAAAAACAAAAATACTTGAATTCCAAGTATATATTCTGCATTTCCAAGTAGACACACAGCCCACACACTCATACTTTTCCATTTTACACATATTTTAAATGAATTCTCATTTAAGTATTTGTATTGCATCTGTTTCATAGACTAGGAAACTGAGGAACAGAGAGGTTAAGTAATTTGCCAGAAGTCACCCAGATAATAAACACATTCTTTAAAACCCATGTCTCCTTTTCCTTTTTACTTCAATCACCTTTAATCACTGTGCTGCAGTTTGAGTATTTGACCAATGTTAGAACTGTCGGAGCCATAATATAATTGTAGGCACTTCAAAGAATGTGTCTATCTGGAAATATTAGGAAAAAGGTCTTTGTTTGTTTGTTTGTTTTCTCTCCAGAGAAAAAGCCAAGTTCTCTCTCTCTCTCTCTCTCTCTCTCTCTCTCTCTCTCTCTCTCTCTCTCTCTCTCTCTCTCTCTCTCTCTTCTCTCCCCCCCCTCAATCTGAAGGACTGCTGAATTGTGGGAGTTAGTATCAGTGTTCACAGAAAGTAAAGGTGAATATTCCTGCTTATGTAAGAGTCTTATCACACTCCTGTGAGTAGCTGTGCTTGGAGAAATTTATAGATAATTTCCTAGGAGGAAGCCTTTTCCTTTGAAACATTAGGTGAGTTTGAAATGTTCTGTTTGTCCTTTCGTTCCCACTGTACATCTTCACATCTTTGAAGATGTTTTGTTCTTTGTAGTTTCAAGGAACTTCAGTTGATTTGGGAGAGATAAAAGTATTTTGATTTATAAAATTCCAAGTACTCTTGGAGGTTTGCAAAGCATCTTTGAAGGTTCTTCTGATAATATCGGTTATAAGTGTATTTGCAGTGAGGGCATTGCTATTGAAGCTTAAGGTTTACACTGGAACATGTTCTCCAGTCCCCATCTCCCTTCCCTCCCCATGCTCCCAAAGAAGGCACTTGTCATGTCTGCCTGATCAGCAGCCATCTCTCCTTCAACAAGTAGCAGCATATCCCCCTGCCTTTAATGGCAATTCATGTGCAGTCGCATGTGCAGATCCACCCCAGAATCAAACGTGGCACCCCAGAATAATCCAGGCCTGACCAATCAGGGCATCCCAAAACCTGACCTCCATGGAAGGCTTAAGGATGAGCAGGTGCTCAGAATTGAGTTTCACTCAACTGGGTGGAATAGCACTCTGATTTGGCCAGTTAAGAGCTGTGAGAATGAGAGCTTGGAGTAGCTATGGCCCCTGTGGTGGGAGACCTGATTAGGATGAAAGGCAATACAGAGCAAGCAGATCCCAGAGAGAAAACAAGTCTGGGTGCCTGCACAGCACTGTGTCTGAGCTGTCCCTACCCTGCTGTTTAAGTTACATGAGGCACTGACCACCTTCCCTCCCCCACTTCATAAAATTCCATTCGGGCTTCTTGTACTTTGTTTCTTAGAGCCCTGACTTATACAGCCATCTCTCCTATGGTGAGCAGCATTTTAAAAGATATAGTCATTCCTGCTAAAATCCTTGGAAAATGTTTGACTATTTCATATAAAATAAATAAAATCTGTCATCCCACTGTCCCTCCTGATTTACCCTCAGGTCAACTTTGAGTATTGTTTTACAAAAACTCAGATTTGGTTCTGTCACTTCCTCTATCAAGGAAAAATGTTGGTGGCCTGTCATTTGCTACAGAATGAAACCTATGTCTTAGCTTGGGAGTCAAGACCTATGGACATCTGGTCAACCAGCCTTTGAGTCTCAGGGCCCCCACTCACCTCATGCGGGCTTTGTTCCAGGGAGATCAGAGGACACGCTGCCTCCCAACACCCCTCAAAGGTAGCTTGTGCTGGCATAACGTTATGCCTTGGGTGTGCTGCTCCATTCTTTGGGGATTGTGGTTCTTCCCTTGACACATACCAGTCTTGTCTGGTTGAGTGAAGGCTCAGTCTTCATGAGTTCTGGAGCTCTTAGTGCCTTTGACAGTATGATATTCATTACATTTGGTCAGCCTGGCTTCCTTAGTATGTCTTCCTCATGTCCTTGTTTCAGGTTTCCTTGGCAATCACTGTGTCTTCCTCTTTGGGGTCCTAGAATGTATAGCATTGCTAAGTCATAGCAGGAGCTCATATATGGGAATAAACACAAATAAATGAGTGATTGAATGAATGATGCACTTTTTACTTCTAAGCAAGTCACATGTTTTATGAAAAAAACAGAAGAAATCATTGCTTTACTTTTTACTTATTTGTACTATTTGCAGGTTTTCACTCTTGTGTATACTGGTATATACAACAGCCACGGGGATTCCTTTAATGCAATATGTCACTAAATACCTTGCTAGAGACATTTTCCTTGAGGATATTGATAATGGCTTCTTGTGGTTATTTAGGATTCCTCTAAGGTTATATATATGCATCAACTATTCCATTTTTCATTTATCTATTCATTGACTTTTATTAAGCACTTCATAGAGTCCAGACCTGGGGCCAGGCCACAACAGACCAAAGACAACTAAGGAATACCCAGCCCAACACCTACGAGGTTTTGCAGTTGGATATCTCTTTACTGCCCTCTACACACCAGAAATAATTACTATTTATTAGTAACCATCTGTGGGCCACAGGTAATAGTGAGTGCTTTATTTGCATTCCTGATAATTCTCTTCATGACTTTGAGAGGTATTAGAATCTTTATTTCATGGAAGAGGAAGTAGAGCTCATAGATCTACAGTGACTTAGCAGTAGAACTGACATTTTAACTGATTTATTTGATCCCAAAGCCACTATACTGTAGGCCTTCCTATAGTCCTGTCCTTCTTTCACCACTTCCTTTTAAGACATAGGACATATAAACCTTGTTTTTTCTTTCTTTCTTGATTTTAGGGAGAGAGAGAGAAACATTGATTTGTTGTGTCACTTATTTATGCAATCATTGGTTGCTTCTTGTATGTGCCCTGTCAGTGGATGGAACCCATAACCTTGACACATCTGAACAGTGCTCTAACCAACTGAGCTACCTAGCCAGGACCTTGTTTACTTATGCATAATTTTAAGCTTTCATGTCCACTCAAATTATTCTTTCAATAAAAATATGCTGCTTCCCTTGTCCTATCTTCTTTCTATCTCCTCTTTCACTTAACTATTTTAGCTTTCTTAGAGGTCCTCATTCATACCTGTATTTTCTGGTACCTGTATAATCAAAATTATTTTGACTGCAAATAACAGAAACCCAATTCACAGTAGTTTTAACAAAATGAACCAAAACCAATGACTGCAGACTACATTGGATAATGGTTTGGGGAAGATTTTTGTGTTATTCTACAGAACCAAATGAGTGACTACAGGGATAAGGTGTCAGAGACTGGACCTCAAGTTTTGTAACTGGAACCAATGACTCAGTACTACCAAGACATTCTCTTTTGTGTTCACCTCTCATCTTCATTGCCTCTGCCTCTTGGTGGGTGGGTAGCTTTTTCTGTTAAAGGTCAAGTTCATCTAAGCAGCCAAGGAGCAGTGTTTTTTTAAGCATCGTAATCTGCCCTTTCCCCCAAAACAAGGACCATCTTTCTTGACAGATCTACTAGAAAATTCCCTGGGAAAACCTTAGTTGGCTTGCTTTGAGCTCACACTTCATCTAATCTTTGAGGCTGGGAAGAAAAGTGCTACTATATTTGGTAGTTGTGGTTGAAGAAATAATTGGCCACAGTTGGAGGGTGATTCCACCAGAACACAGGGAGTGAGAAAATATGCCATGAAGGAAGTGTTAGAGGGCATAGTCAACTATTGAAGGAAAAGTTGGGATTCCTGCTGTATCATTACATGGACAATAGGTAGAGAGCATTTGTCCCAGTCTGTCTGGTACAGTCTCAGTTTATGTCTCTTTCCTTAGCATTTATCACTCTCAAAATATCTAGGTTTAGATAATAAATGATATGGCCACTCTAACAATAAGATACAACATTTAAAATTGTGATTGTCTTGGGAAACTTAGGAAATGGTCTTTATCCTCACAACTTAGAGTAGTGGACCAGGCATTGGTCTGAAATCAGATGGTCACTTCTCTAGTTTTGACTCTATGGGTTAGTCACTGTGTAATTTTTAGCCCATTACAACACCTATATGAGCCTTCCCTGTAAATGCTTACCATTAACTAATGCTGAGTTACTTTACCTAAATGAATTATGTGTCTGTATGTGTTTGATTGTGTGTGTGTGTGTGTGTGTGTGTGTGTGTGTGAGAGAGAGAGAGAGAGAGAGAGAGAGAGAGAGAGAGAGAGATTGATTCTTTCACCACTCTGCTTTATTTCTCTGCCTGTGTCCAGGTTTTCATGAGGAGTAGCCATCCTCCAAGATGGCAGAGTGGACCAGTACTGGTTAATAGCTCTGGGATGATCCCATATTGAGGGACATCCATCCCTTTATGCTCTGACATTGATGTTACTGTCAGTTGACAGTGAGCTTTATCATCAGTCCCTTCAAGTACAAAAGGCCACTGTTCGGAAACTGTCATTAAAAGCAGCCTGTCTCTTTTTAAAAGCAATCTCTCCTTTATTCCCTTCATAATAGGAGCCAGTATAGCAGAAGAGACTGACCTTAAGTTGAGCCTATTTAGTTAAAAAAAAGAGAAATATAATAGATTAGGTTTTTAATGTGTTTAAGATTCAAGGCATAGAATTAGAATGGAGTTGAGGGTAGGAGGGGATGGAAGGACAGGAGAATGCAGAGGTGGCCTTGGGTTTTCTTTGCTTTTGGATAATGGGCATTTCTAGTTAAATCAACACAGTCTATTTCACAGCCTGTCTCCTGGTGATATATATACTCTTTGGACAGGGTTGTGGACTGCCTAAGGATCTCTTTTAGCCATGGGACATGGGTATAAATAAGCTTTATGTAGTCACAGCTGCTAAGAGTGATTATGGGGAGAGTGCATTCTGAAAGGATAGGTTAGGATGTTCATTGTCATGGGGAAGCAGGGAAGGAGCGACAGGGGAAAAAAAATCTCAAAGGGATGCAATGGGTAGAGTTCTGAGCAAACGTTCTCCACAGTAATTATCACTTTTTAACGACCTTTTGGGAACCTGATTTCATTTTAATTAAAAAAAATAAGCTTGCAATTGAGAACTGACTCAGTATGGAAGTTAGGAATATGGGTATTGCAACCAGGCTTTCCAGGTTCAAATTTAACCTTCATCATGTACAAGTCACACAACGAGTGCACTTTGCGCGCCTGTCTGCAGAGCTATAACCATGCACATTAGCTGTGAAGATGAAATGAGTTGATGGGTGAAACAAGCTTAGAAGAGTGCCTAGCACACAATGAGGGCTCAGCTAACATTTATTTTATTATTTATATTTCATGGATTCATAGGCATACATAAGGCAACAGACAAAAATTGTTCCACATTTAAAAAATATATTTTTATTGAATTTTAGAGAGAAAGGAAGGAAAATGGATAGACAGAGAAACATTATTGATCAGTTGCCTCCTGCATGCCCCTTACTAGAGTTTGGGCCTTCAACCCAGGCATGTACCCTGACTGGGAATCGAATTGTGACCTCTTGCTTCCTAGGTCTATGCTCAACCAGTGAGCCACACCAGCCAGGGCTTGTTCCATATTTTTTAAGAGTCATTCAACATTTTGAGAGTGCTATAAAGGAAGCTCAGTAGAGATTTGTTCCCCTCCCAACCAATGTCCCCTACTTGAGGTTGTTAGGAAGGGTCTTTGTAAGGAGGTGGCATTTGGGCAGAGATGAATCAGCGGTGGGGAACATATTGCAATTGAAATAAACAGAAGGTGCTTAGGTTCTGAGGGAAAGAAAAACAGGATTGCTTTTACAGAGGCGTTGAAAGGAACCAGTGTGCCAGGAGTGCAGTGAGCCGGGCAGGCAGTGGCCTGCACTGAGGAGAGGCAGGTAGGAAAGGGCTAGATCAGGCAAGAGCTTCCATGGCAAAATGAGTACTTGGATTTCATCTTAGAGGCAGTGGAAGCCACTGGGAGATTTGAAGAGTGGCCTGATCATGTTCACATTTTAAGATCACCCCGGCTATGGCACAAAATATGGGGCCTGTAGGTTGGGGCAGAAAGGCAAAAAGGAGACTGTTATTGAATGGGCAGGAGGTGATGCTGACTTATCAGAAGGTGTCAGAGCCTGATCATGGCCTGCAGCCCTCACCAGACAAGATCGGGACCTCACCATGTGTTCTTACCACCATGATAACTTTATTCCATTCATCTGCCACTACTTACTTTTAATTATTTGTTTTCAATAGGTTATAGGGGCTGGGACTCTGTGTCTTCCTTCCATTACTTTATTCACTCAGTTACTTGTCCAATGCCAAGCTCTAAATAGGTGCTTAATATTTGTTTAATGGATGAATGTGTGCAGTATAGGGTTCATTGCACTGTTTAATTTTACAAGCTCATGTTATTAGAACATCAACTAATCTACTTCATGAATAAGACAGTCCTTCCTTTTGGACTTGCAGTGTTTGTGATGGGGAGATGGGATCCTGGAGATCGTTATGTCAAGGAAAATGAGCAACACTGTGTTGTGGATCTTGGATGGGCAAAACTAACCCATGGCTCCACTCTGTATTTTCTGCAGCAAGATGTTCCCTTAGCTCCTTATCTGTGGCATATCAACCAGGAGCCCTACTTAATTTTCATGCAGAGGAAGCCTTTGAAACCCAGGCCTCTTTCATGCTCTGGGAAGATTTGAGAGGGGTCAACCCTGCTTAGATTGGTTCTCTGCACCAGCCAGAGCAGCCTGCTGACTGTTCTCAGCATGGAGTATGTTGCTGAGAGGAGATGAGCAGGAAACAGACCAAAGAACCAGGGCACTTCTCAGCTTGAATCAGGCCTGTCTTGTGTGGATTCATTATTTTGTTGGAAATTAAGCCCCAGAATGGCAGACATAGTGTATTTCAATGTGAACTGACAGCATATTTCATGGCCAAGTGAAAATGGCTTTTGGATTATCCACTCTGGTTGATTGTCCTTGCCTCTGAACCCTCCCATTAGTGCAGATAATTGAACTATACCTGGTTTTGTGTTTTCACACCCAATTCGGTGTCTTTATGGCATTTGGCGTGGGTTGGGGAGTGTGAGATGGCTATTTTTCCACAATGGAACTGGTACAGTTTACAAGCCATAGTGACCCTGTTGTCACTTATTCTGGACATCATGCTCAGACCTTTATAGGAATTATCACATTCAATGCCACCACGATTCTACAATAATCATGGCGATTAGCACTTATGTGGCATTTACTGTGTGCCAAGTGATGTTCTAAGTGCTGGCATATATTAAACTCATTTATTCTTCAAAATCTAAAAAGCAGTAACTCCAATCCCAAGACCTGAGAGTCACGTGGACTTAGATCTGAGCAGTGTGCTTGGTTTTGAACCAGGAGGAAGAGGATGATGTGGGTCCTGTTACCATCCTCCTGTGACAGAGCTCAGAAAGGTTAAGTCATCTGCCCCAGTCACACAACCAGTGTGTGTGGGGTTAGGGATTGAACTTGTTTGTCCATGTCTAAATACTTTATATGTTTGTTTGTCTTTTAAAGGAGGAAAAGCAGGAGTTTAAGGTTTACAAAATATGGCATGTTGAAATATCAAGACCATAGGCTTGGTTTTAAATTACATTTTTAGGAAAGTTATTCTGCTATTCTCATTTTTAGATTCATGTCTTAAAGTATGACCAGATGTTTATTTTTCTAAGTGATTGGTTATATTTTTAAGGGAATATAGGCTAAAAGCTATTTCTTTTGAACAATAGACATATATTCAAGAAGAATTCTGATTTAAAGATGACATTGTTTAAGTCCTAGAGAACAAGCCAGCCACTTAAAACTAAAAGGCAGATGTTTATTATCAGTGGGTTTGGGACACTGAACACTCTGATAGAGGAATCATCTTCCAGATTGTTATTAAAGTGAGATTTGCAGCGAATATCATGGCAGGGTAGATGCGGGCATTGTTTCAGCCCTGCGTTTGCAGGGTGAAGTCAGCCTGAAGAAATCCTGAAAGCCCCAGTTGGTCAGGAGAACAGGATATTACAGGATGCTCTCAGATTGTTTTCTTTTCCATGCCAAGGTGGGGTTATTTTTGGTTGTTTTTGTTGTTTGCAAACTTCTATTCCTGAGTGCATAGGGCCAGGAGCCAGAAGGACAACAGTGGCTTTGGCTTTGTAAATTTGCAACAGATATTCAAATAAAATAAGCACATAATTAGCATGGAGCAGCAGATGACATCGTCTGTAAGATTTAAATTATGCATAGGGAGTTAGCACATAGCTCCTGATAACAACTTTCCAAATATGTTGCTTTCAGATGGGTGTGAATGGAGAATGTGGGCACAGCCCATCCAGACAGTTAATAATAGATTGGATTGTTCAAAAATAACAACTTATTGCCTGGCTAGTGTGGCCAAGTGGTTGAGCATTGACCTATGATCCAGGAGGTCATAGTTCAATTCCTGGTCAGGGCACATGCCTGGATTCTGGGCTTGATCCCTGGTGGGGGCATGCAGGAGGCAGCTGATCCATGATTCTCTCTCATCATTGATGTTTCTGTCTCTCCCTCTCCCTTCCTCTCTGATATCAATTTATATCTATAAAAGCCTAATATGCAAATTGTGCCCTTGCAAGTTCGACTGGGAGGCTGGGAGTTTGACCACTCACTATGATGTGCACTGACCACCAGAGGGCGGTGCAGAATGAAGAAAGGCCCCAGCTGGCAGCCAGCAGCTGGGGAAGGGAGGCCCAGGCCGGCAGCCAGAAGGCCCTGATTGGCCCTGATTGTTGGCCAGGCTTAGGGACCCTACCCGTGCATGAATGTTGTGCACCGGCCTCTCGTAAAAACATAAAAAGAGAAAAAACACACAATTTATTGTGTGCTTCCCATCTGACAAGTAATATGCTAGACTACATATATATATATATATATATATATATATTATATAATTTATTCCTCACAGTAACCCTGTGAGGTAAGTGCTATTATTAACTCCCTTTTACAGATAAGGGCATTGAATCTCTGATTGTTGGGGCATGACCATTCTCTCTCTCTCTCCCTCCCTTTCTCCCTTCCTGCCTCCCTCCCTTTCCATGCTCCCTCTCTATTGAATCTCTGATTGTTGGTTGGGATATGACCATTTTTTTCCTCTCTCTCACCCCCTTCCCTCTCTATTACACATATACCCATCTAGTAAATGGCAAAACTGAGATTTGAACTCAAGTATCATTTAATTTCAAATCATATACTCTAGAGGTTGACATTAGGGGTTTGAACAAAAAAAGGTTACTCTTAAAAAGCAATCTAACTTCTTTTCCTCTGTCCCTCACAGTCACCATTGTTTTAGCACTGCGCAGAGTAATCCCATCTGCCTTGGCCTACCACATGCTTGGAAGGTGAGGTGGGCTACCCAACCTGCCTGCACTCATTTGTGGCAGCTCTCAGCAGCCCTCTGAGAGAGGCACTGAGGCTATCATACCTGTGACTCGGATGGGAAAGCTGAGATTCATTTTCCAAAGTCACACACACAGGAGTTGTGCCAATACTCTCTCTCCCTGAGCTCTAAATTTGCACCCTTAGCCATATGCTAGCTTGTCTCCCAGCCAAAGCCACACAAATGGTTTGTGACTCGATAGATAGATATGTGAAGATACACAGAGGGATATGCATGTATCTCCATCTCTCTATCGCAACTTAGGTTTCTAGACTGTGCCGCCATTCTCTTCCTTCCCCGTCATCTGACCAGGTCGCTCCATGGGGAGCAGCGATGTGCTTCCCTCCTCGCTGGCATTGGTATTCCTCTTCCTCACAGCCCCTGTCACAATGGCAATTGGAATAAAACCCAAAGAGTAGTGCCGAGAATATAAATGGGTTATTTTTCTCTTCCACTCTGAGTAGGACAAAACTCCCATAAAGAACCAGGGAACAAAGGTTCCGTGACAAACATACACCAGGGGACCTTAGCTCTCTCTTGTTCAGCCTGTGCGACATAACGGGGAGAGAAACAAGACAAAAGGAATTCCAGAGAGAATTGCAGGGTTCCTCCCACAATGAAGATGTGTGGTCCGTGCATGTGTAATTGTGCATCATCGTCAGTGGCATGCATTGAATATCTACTGTGCAAGTAGAGCCACTGTGTCACCTTCCTGCCTCAGTTTGTGGATCAGGGGTGTGGATACACAGGAACTAAACCAGCGGGTTAATAGGGAACTGCCTTCTACCTGTGTTTCCATCTTTGCTTTTCCTCCTTCTATCAAGATCATGGAGGTAGTCATTCAAAGGGAATATACAGCTCTACCATTGGAAATAAGACCTCTTTGAATAATTAAAAACTGATATGGAATTGAACCATTTATTTTGAGAGTCAGACCAGTGAAGTGGCTTGGTCATAATCCTAGCTGAATTTAAAGCTTAATCCTGAAATCATATGATTTGGGGCAAATTGAGTGACCTCTGGAGAAAAGGGGCCCATTAATATCTGTGTCCACTCACTGGATCCAGGGTACCCAGTGCTGTTACTAAACTCCAGTCAATGGGATAGAGCAATGGATCATAGTAGAATAGCTTTTGAAAATTAAAATGATCTAAAATAATTGACTGCTTTCCCCTGGAAAATAATATATTAAAGGGCACCCTATTCATGATCAGCAATGTGTGTCCTCTTTCCTCCCTGTTCTCTTGTATCTGTACTGTCACTGCCTTTCACTGGCTGTGCCTACCTTACGCCCACTCTCCACCCTCAGCCCATTCACCCCTCTCCCTTTCCCCCCCTGCTTATTAGTATTTGTACTGTTGCCCTCTCTCTGTAAGCCCTCCTCTTTCTGTCATTCTCAAAGTTCAGCTTAGAGTATGTCCAGGCACCTGTGTGACAGGTCAGAGGCTAGGGAGGGAGATAAACTGAGTGACAAATCTGATTGTCAGTCAGGGAGATAGGCAGAGCCTGACAGTATTTCCATATCAATACTTTCTGGTATAATCACCTCTGGGCCATGGCTTCTTCTCATCAAAGGCACACAGTGAAGGCCCAGCCTCTGATTGTTCTTTCTCAGCCACTGTAGGTCATTCAGGGCCACTTTCCTGAAGGTCCTAATAGGACCTGCCAGATTGGGAAGGAGGGTCTGACATCTTGAAGGCCCAGAGATGAAAGGACAGATGGCATGGCAAGAAGCATGGAAGAGACTCTAGTTGGTGTGAAGCTATTTCTCTGGAGAGACGAGTGTGTTAGACGTGAACAGGTGATCACTTTGACTGTAAGACTAAGGAAGGTGACTCCTCACACACACGGTACAGGTGGGTGCCAGCAGGAGGAGAGCCTGCTGCTCAATGTCCTGTTAAGTTAGCAATCACGTGGGCTGTCAGGTCCACAGGGAAAGTCTTTCGGGAAGGATGGATAGTGTATGGAGGCCAGGTAGAGAGGCTGGCCCAATAGGGGAAGAGGATGAGTGAAAGGCCTGAGACTGGAGGAGGCAAGTGTGCTTAAGGGAGGCTGAAATCATGAGGCATTTGAAAGCAGAGAGCTCACGCGGGACACAGAAGTGAAGCAGGGAAGTTGGTGAGACCAGATTATATGGACACTGAGAGCCAGACTCAGGTTGTGAACTCCCCACCATTGGCTGTTGTGAATTTTGAAATGTGTATAAACCCATATACTCAGCACATGTTTAGGGCAGGGCTTCTCGGCCTCAGTGCCATTATCATGCCAGCCACCAGACAGTTCCTAGTGAGAGACATTGTCTTGTGCATATCGGGAACTCACAGCATCCCAGGCCTCTGGTCCCTTGATGCCACCAGCATAGTTCACCTCTATTATGCTACCAATAGTGTCCTGGAATGCCAAATGGGGGAGGAAATCCCTTTGATTGAGAAATGCTTATTTAGGAAGATATTGCTAACAGCTGTGTGTGGATGGATAGGAGAAGGCTCATGAGACCAGAACAAGGAGACCTCTCTGAGGCTGTAGGAAAATCAGAGGGAGAAGTGATAAGAACATAACCCAGCACCTCCACCGCCAGAGGATGACCATGAGTATGTGTCATGCTCATAGGAGCTCTGAGGAAGAGCCATGGGATTGGGGTGCTTGAAGGAAGTGATGTTTTGTTTCCTGATGTAGTTTATTTTTCAGACTTTATTACCATGGTCCCACAGTCAAAGCAACTGCACACTCCCTCTCAGCAGGGCTCTTAGCCACGTCTCTCTTTTCATCACCCAAAAGGAAAGATAGTGTTAGCAACATTTGACGTTGAGTTTCTGAGTAAGAGTCACACTCCCCCTATCTTGGCATCTTTTATGATCTTTTATTTATTTTTAAACCTCCTTAGAATTGTACATTTCTGTCTAGGTTCACTCTGCCCTGCACAGTCACTGGCCAGCAGAGAAATTGAGAAAGGAAATTGCCAGAGCAACTCTGCTCTTTTGTGTCTGCATAATCAACCCAAATAGGCCCGGAAGTGATTATACCTGAAGTCACCATGATAGCAAAGCTATCCTGCCATTCACCTGGTCCCATCTTAGGACTGTCTCATTTATTTACATTTTCTTTTCTGTCTAACACAAGGGTTTTTTCATAAGAGGGTGTGTTTGATCGCGCGCGCGCGCGCGCGCGCGCGTGTGTGTGTGTGTGTGTGTGTGTGTGTGTGTGTGTGTTTGTATATTTGTGTGTGTGATGCTGTTTCCAAATAAATCTTCCTCAATCACAACTCTACTCATGTCCCCTCTCTGCTCAAAAACCTTCAGTGGCTTCCTATTGCTGATCAGATCAAGTCTAAGCCACTTGTATGGACTGAATGCCTTTCATGGCCCCAGCCCTCTGTTCTCCAGTCTTTTTTCCTATTCTGTTTCATGCATTTTGCTTGTTAACTAGGCTAGGTGAATTTTTAAAATGTTTATTGAAAAAGAAGAAACGAATGAATCAATAAGATCCCAAGTCCATTTACAACATTAGATGAACAATAGGGAGTAATAAGATGCAGACTTTCCTTATACTCACTTTCCAAATCAAAATTGTTTTTCACTTCCATCAGAACACCCAATATTTAATTGCGCCATGTCCGACAGGAGATCTAGAGCTGCATATTCTAAGTGTGCACGTTTATGAATTTTTCATTAATTACTCTGACTGAAATTGGATATGAGCCTGGCTTAGAAGATCGCCCATTGTTTATGTATTCAGTTTGTTATCCAGGTCACCTACTATCCAATTAAATCTATCATTATTCCTTTGCTTTTGCTTATTTCATTTGCAGGATGATTTGCTCGAGTATCCTTCCTACCCCTTTCTCCTCTATGCAGAGTTTAGTAATGAAGTAGTGAAAAGTATCACACAGCTCACATTCCCAAAAAATGCAAACGTGGGGCCTTCTTGATAAGCGTACACAGACAAATCCATGCCTCCATTTCCACTTTCTGCTTGTTAATAAGCCTGTGCAAGAATGAGGCACCATATTTTTCTTTTCTCTCCTGCGAAATTGCTTCGCCTTCCTGATTCCCTTCCATGTCCTCCCTCTCAGAATATCTGGGGCCTGCAGAGTAGAAGACAAAAGTACATGTGAACTGGTGACTAGAAAATATCTGATGAAGATAAGTGCATTTCCCCCTTTCACATCTCTCTGCATCGAGCTGTTTAAACAACTCATTTATCTTTGTGAGAAATGGCATTGGAGATGTTCATTTCTGGTCAACAGCCACCACCATACATCTGCGGGCTTTTGATGCTAGGTACCCATTGCCTCTACAAAATCTGTTGAGCTGGGACAAAGTTCTCCCATTGCGAATAATGCTGCACTTTATATGCAGCCTGTACTCTGTGACGACCAATAGATTGCCACAGGATTACACATACTTCTCTGCTGCTGCTGGACGCAGGCCACTCTGGTTTACGGATGCCCAGATAACTCTCTACCTGCATCCCCAGCAGAGCACAGAGAAGCTTCATGACACAGCTCCTCCTGAATCTAAATGACACATGGTTGGCCCCAAGTTGTTGCCACTTGATTCTTAGTTTAAGAGCTGGGACATATTAGGCCCCTGCTTCTATTCCCTTCCTGCAGATCTGCCTTGGCTTCATAGACCCTTTCTGGAAAGACTCTCCCGGAAGTTCTTGCAGGCAGCATGAGGACCCTTTTTGCTTTCTTATCAGAGGAAATGCTGGAGTCATAACTTGTGAGTTCAAATCACATATCTGCTACCCATTAGTCTTGTGACTGGGTTCATGTCACCTAGGCACTGTGTATGCGAGGCTCCTCCTCTGTATAAGGAGGATGCTAAAGTATGCACATCGCAGGGCCTTGTGGAGATTAAAAGGAATGAGACATACAAAATGCTGATAAACATTTTGGACACGGGGCAAATGGTTCCTGGCTTTACACTTATCGCGTGAGTGATTGTAAATATGTACCTTCACAGAGGTTGAAGGACTTGTCAAGTCACATAGCTCCACCCCAAACTGAGCATGGCCTAAATCATGAAATGGAGTGGAATGGATGGAATGGAGTCATGGACTGAATGATATAGATTAGATAAGAATAAGTGGAATGGGTGGAGTGGAATGGGGTAGAGTGGAGTGGGGTGGGGTGTGGTGGAATGAAATGGAATGGAATAGAGTGGAATAGAATGGAGTGGCATGGAGTGGAAGAATGGCAGGGAGAAATCTGTTTATAGGTTTTAATTAAAATCCATAGAGAGAGAATCTGTATTAAGATAGCATGCATCCTTTGAGAAAATGAAGATGATAATGCCTACAAGAGGGGCACTATTGATTCTCCCTTTGGCCAGGGACAAAATATGTATCTACATGTATATTAGAATTATGAGAAATATCTTTTTTGCACAATGCTATCATCAACTTGTGATGTGCCAAACCTCTACAACAGAGGTAGGAATTATCTGGAATGTACAACAGAGCATTAAAAAATCCCAAAACTCCCACAAGTTAGAGTCAGTTTCTTTCCAGGCTCATGAGCAGACAACTGGGGAAACACATTCCCAGGGGGTGAGAGAAAAATTTGGCGCCATCACTTCCCTTCCAGAAGGCAGAAACGCCCTGCCTTGGCTTTACCAAAAGCCATACCTTGTGTTTTACCAAAATTGATGTCTCTGGGTCGCGGTGTTATTCCCATCTTTCAGTTTTTTCATCTTGAACAGAGTACTGCCCAAATAGCAGGTCAGAGCGAAAACTGCTTTCAAACAACTGGTTGTCCTCACCTCTCCCCATGTCAGATGATGGGTGTGATTGTTTCTGTGCCTTGTCTGTACAGCGTGAGAGTCATTCTGACCACGAAGCAGACCAACAGAAATAGGCAGATTAGCCATTTGCTGGGTCAGTCTCATCCTGGGACACAGGCCTCCATTGTCAGCAACTCCACTTAGCTTTACCAATTTCATCTATATAAATGCCTGCATTTAATTATTTTTTTCTTGGCCCATTAAGTCAGCTAAGGTTAGGTTAGGTTGCAAGTGATGGAAGACACTGTTTTAAAAATGTAGAAGTTTACTTCTTTCTGGCATGAAATGAAATCCAGAGACAAGAAGGACAGGGCCAGTGTGGGGACCCCTGAATCGCCCATCTATCAAGATACTTCATCATCCTCAACACTTTGTCTCCACCTTCTGATTCAAGACCCAGGATTGGTCTTCCATCATCACATCCTTATTCCAGCAGACACCAGAGAGAGTTAGAGGGATCAGATTATATTTCCTTTTTTCAAGGGCACTTTCTAGATGTTGCACATACTGATGTTACTTACATTGAATCAGCTGGTAGCCACATGGCTACACTGACTGCAGAGGAAGATGGTAGAAGTAATATTTGTCATGAGTAGCCACATGCTCTTTCTAAGAGCTAAGGGTACTTTGGGAAAGCGTGAGCACTCTTTATAGCATCTGTGTTGAGAGAGACTGCTGAAGCAACATCTCGTGAGTGTTGGTTGCCAATATATTTTTGTGGCTATTAGGCTATGAATTGATTGCACATTCTTTTCCCACAATTGCACACTCATATTAAATTTCACCTTTCTTTTAGGCCTGGTTACCTTGGCTTCTGGGAAGATTCAGAACAAAGCACTGAGGACTGATTACTTTATTATTTTTGGCTTAGGTGGAGTGAATAGGAAGCCTGCCTATGTCTTTGAACCAGGAGTTGTATCCCCAATATTCCTTCTTTTGTCCTTAATATCCCTTCATCCAAGAAAGCCTTCATTGATCTAAGCACCAGGGATACAGTGAGATGCAAAACCAGCTCGTTGTCCTCATACAAAGAAGGTGCCATGATGCTGCTTTCCACCCCGTCAGGAGTTCCATTTGAAGTCATTTGTATATACAGGTCCTTGGTGCCCCAGTCTTTCCTGAAATAATTGCAGCATGGTGTGTCCATGCTAAAACTTTTATGCCAGCGTGGAATGGTAGGTAGAAGAATGTTTACATGTGAAGGTCTGAAGAGAGAGGCTTCAATGAAGACATTCAGTTGGTTGGGGAAAAATAACATTTCTGGAATTGCGTGATTTTGGCTGAGCTGTAGAGCTTCAAGTTATGAAACCATTTCCCTCAAGTTTGTTTTTTTCCCCAGTCTGTCTTCCACATCCACAGATGTGGCTATCGCGTGTCTGATTCAACAAACATTTGTTTCTCTTTCTCTCTGCTTCATTGGAGCGGAGCTCCTGCTAGAGTCTGCTTGCTTCCTGGTTGGCATGTTCTTTGCTCCATTTGTTCTGGTAATTTGGTGAATTTTCTTTTTATTTGTAAATGTGTCATTATCCCCCCCGCAAAGCTTCCAGCCATAGTTTGGTAAATATCTTGATATCTTCACATTGAAAATGACTCTATCTGTGAACTAGATGCCTTCTTCCCAAAATACCATTTCGGAGGAGAAAGTTGGAACTGAAAGGAGTGGCAACAGTGACCGACACAAAAAACATACACTATTGCAGGATCAATAGGCATTAAGTCTGCTTGAGCCCTGAATTGAGCCAGTGCTTTACTAGCAAGTGGGGCTAAGAAAACAAACAAGACAAAGCATTTACATCAGGACAATTGTCCTAGACTATTCTTTACCTTCTTTTGACTGGTGGTAAACTTGCATTGGAAGCTCAGTAACTGAATCGCGTATAGTTTTGAGACTTATAGTTACCCTACTTCTGCAACTGCACACACACATTGTTTTTTGGTCTTCATTATAATTTTTTTTTTGTTTGTTTTTTCAATGTTCTGCTGGGTAATCCATGCTGCTGACTCTTTGTTTTTTTTTAAACAATTTTTTAAATATATATTTTTTGAATTTTTACAGAGAGGAAAGGAGAGGTATAGAGAGTTAGAAACATCGATGAGAGAGAAACATCGATCAGCTGCCTCCTGCACACCCGCCATTGGGGATGTGCCTGCAACCAGGGTACATGCCCTTGACCGGAATCGAACCCCGGGACCCTTCAGTCCGCAGGCCGACGCTCTATCCACTGAGCCAAACCGGTTTTGGCACTGCTGCTGACTCTTTGAATCTCCACTTTGCAGCTTCCTATTATGAAGGGAGAAAAACTGAAGTCCAAGGGAGTGGGAAACTCCTTCTTTACTGCACTACATCCTCTGCGTGGATTGAACTTGACTTTCTCCCAGCAAAGTTGCACTATGTAGGCAATCAGTTCTGATGTCATTGAAGTGGAAGTTGCCCTAACATGGTCATTGGGTTATACTGCTCCCTTGTTGAAAACATGTCAAATAGTCTTAAAATGAAATTTAAACCCTCTCAGTGGCTTGAGAGATCCTGAGTGATCTGATGGCATCCAGACCTGTCGAATCCCATCGCCCATGCCCACCTGCTTGCTCTGATCACTTCAGTCACAGGAGCCTTCTCTGAGATCCTCAGACATGCCATGCTCTTTCCCCCTCAGGTCCTTTGCACATGCTGTCCCACTGCAGGAGGGCTCTTCCCTCCCCACCTCTCCCAGAATGTGGGTCAGAGGTAGATACCCATCCCCAGGGAAGCCTCCTGACCTGTTTGTGCCAGGCATGCTCTTCTCCAGCAGAACCTGTGCTGTGTTTTCTTCTTATCATGGCACCAAAACTTCCGTTATTTAGTTCATTTGTTTGATTTCTGTATAATCCCTAGAGACCTTGTTTATTATTATTATCACTGAGTCCCTAGAATTTAGCAGACTTTCTAACATCTAGTAAATATTCAATGAAAATATGTTGGATGATTGAATACAAGAACTCTGAGTTTTGTTTTAGGAACCGACTCTGACCCAACATGAATCCATGGGTGACAATCAATACACAACTTTCAACCTTGTCCTGTCATCCATTTCATATTAATCTATTGCATGTGAATTGATGGTTCAAAGATGCCCTCATTCAATTTTTCTATGAGTTCTTCAGCAGACATGCTTGGAGCCATGGTTTAGGTGGTAGGCACCAGGAGCTCTAAAGTGAACATTGTCATTTGCACATTCCTGTTTGTCTGGTTACCCTATTGTCCTTCCTTTTGTCTCCATTTACCTTAACATTTTGAATAGCTCACAACATTTACCACTTAAAGAAATCTCCCACCAGTACTACTTAAATAGATAGGGTCTCTTTGTTCCTCTTCCCATGAAAGATTAGGCTGAATTCAGTTACAAGTGGCTTAGACTTACTAGGTGAAATGACCAGGTGCGTGGCATCTCTCAGCATCCATAGGTGAAAACAACAGGTTGGACTCATGAGCATTTCTCAGCCTGCAAAGAACACTGAGCTTGGTAGCTTTAAATGGGCCATTACCTTTTTTTATATTTATCCCAAACTGTTAAGGTCAGCATTAAAATTTGACCTTTTCCCTGCCAACTCGTTTGAAGTAATTAACCCCTGTGTCTTGAAACACAAGGAAGCTATGACTTTGTTATTAAATTCTCATAAAGAGCCTATTAATATTAAAATTGCTTCACTCTTGGGCTGAATGCATTAACAGCCCTGTGCTGGGTAAACACAAACCCTCAGCACAGTGCTTTAAAATGCATGAGTGGAGGGCAGAGCCTGCACGTCCCGCTACCTCCTCTGTAGCAGAGTGTTCTGCCTTTTGTGACAATTTACCCTCATATTTGATCAAGTGTTTCCAATTTGAATGTGTCCCTAGATTTTCCTCTGTTTATGGGGGAACTTATTTAACCCCTCGCAGTTATGGAGCAGAGCACCTATAATGACCCCTGCTCCAACACTTTGTTACCTCCCAGAACAGTGCTCAGACCCTAATCTTCTTGTGGGGAGCATGGCTTGTGATGTGTCCTTTATTTGGGAAGATTATTCTTTTAGGTGCTCCAAAATACCTGGGTACCCACCTGTGAAATGTGCTTAATTATGTAGATCTGGCAACTTACCCTAGACTCCTGAATCAGAATGAACAGAGATGAGACCTTCCTAAATCTGCTGTATAAACTAAATTCTTGAGGGGTTTACTGTGAACCCTATGAGAGTTCAGTTTGTTAATTCAATCATTTAAGACATGCGTAGCCCAGCTATTATATGCTTAAGCCTAGGGGATACAGTGGGACACGGAAGAGCTAGACACTTGTCCTTATGGATATTACAATTCATTAAAGAAACACGTAATGAACCAGGAGGGAATAAATAATCACAGCTATTAATAAGTTTAATTCTGCTTCTGGGAAGATGAAGTAGACCCACTCCAAAGAGGGCAAATCCAAAGAAATCTATATGGAGACATCATACCCAAACTTATGAAAATGAAAAAAGGAAAGAAGTCGTGAACATAGGGAGGAAGAGGATACTGTACCAGGGGAGGAAAACAACGTGAAGGACTGCGGATTTCTCACCCAAGGCCACAGAGGCAAAGAGGAATGACGTGACATTGTTCAAGTGGGGAAAGAAAAGACCTGTGGACTTAGAATGCTACTTCAAGGGCATATCCTTCAGAAATGAAAACAGAATGAAGCCATCATCAGAGGAAGTTCTCTAAAAAGAAAGGAAATAATAAAAGAAGGAATCTTAGAACTTCAGAAAGGAAGAATACAAAAATAGGGGCAAATGCAAGAAACTTTCTTTCTATAGTTATTTTCAAAATTATACTCTATGACCCAACTCTATGCTGTTTGTAAGAAACAACTTTCAAACTTAACTATATAGGTAGATTGAAAATATAAGGGTGGGAAAAAGATAGCATGCAAAAGAGCAATCAAAAGAAACTAGGAGCAGCTATACTTATATCAGATAAAGTAGACCTAAGAGCAAAGAAAATTACCAGAGAGACAGAATGTTATGAATATAATCAATATAATATAAAATATAAAAATGTCAGGCCAACAAGGAACATAGTCTTAAATGTGCATGAATTAAACAACAGAGCTTAAAATATGTGAATAAAAATATAAAACTAAAAGATGAGATTAGAAAATGTACAATTAAAGTTGGGAACTTAAACACCAGTCAGCTAGCAATTAATAGAAAAACTGGACTGAAAATAAACAAGGAGAAAAAAGAACTCAACCACAATCACACAATAGTATCTACTCAATATTATAGAACACTCCACTCTTCAACTGAATATGTGTTCTGTTGAAGTGTCCATCAACACATAACAAGTCAGGTCATGCCTGTTCAGTATTGTTCAGTGGTTAAGAGTCAACCCATGAACCAGGAGGTCATGGTTCAATTCCTGGTCAGTGCAAATGCCGGTTGTGGGCTTAATCCCCAGTAGGTAGCATACAGGAGGCAGCTGATCAATGATTTTTCTCTTTTCATTGATGTTTCTATCACTCTCTCCCTCTCCCTGAAATAAATTAAAACATATTTTTTTAAAAAGACAGGCAATGCAATGAAACAAAATTCAACAAATTAAAAATAAAATCATACAGAGTGTGTTCTCTGACCACAATGGAATTGATTTAGCAATCAATAACAGAAAGATAATAAGGAAATTTTTGAACATTTGCCAACTAACCAACACACTTCTAAAAATTCTATGGGTTGCAAAAGAAGTCTCCAGGGAAATAATTACATTGAACTGAATGAAAATACAACATGAAAACTGTGGGACACAGCTAAAGTAGTGCAGAGAGTAAAATTTATAACAATAAATGAATACTTTAGAAAAGAGGATAACTCTGAAATCAACAATCTAAGCTCCTGCCTTTAAACCCTAGGAAAAGACTTGCAAAATCAACCCTAGCAAATAAGGAAATAATAAAGAAAAGAGCAGAAATCAATTAAATTGAAAACAGTAAAATAATAGAGAAAAATCAATGAAAAGAAGAGCTGACTCTTTGAAAAAGATCGTTAAAATTTACAAACTTCTAGAAAAATTGGCAAAGAAAGAAAGAGTGGACACAAATGATCAATATTAAAAATGAACAGAGTATTGCTGCAGACCTTGGGATGTTAACAGGGTAATAACATCTGTACAACACACATTTGACAACTTACATAAAATGACCTCTTAACATGAAAAAGATAATTGGAATATCCTTATAACAAATAAGGAAATTAGATTTTTAATTTAACCCCCGCAAAGGAAATCTCCTGATCCAGAAGTTTTCATCAGGGAATTCTACCAAATGTTTAAAGAAGAATGAACACTAATCATACGTAATCTCTTCCAGAAAACAGAAGAGAAGTGAAAACTTCCCAATTCATTTTCTGAAGTTAGTATTACTCTGATACCAAAACCATACAAAGCCAGTACACACACACTGAAAGCTATAGATTGATATTCTCATAACCATAGATGAAAATATCTTGTTTATATCAAAATATTATAAATTCAGCAATATATAAAAGAATTATACACCTTGACCAAGTGGGATGTATTCTAGGGATGTAAGACTGGTTCAATATTAATCATTAAATCAATGTCATAACAGGCTGAAGAAGAAAATTACCTGATCATATATATCAGTGTAGAAAAATATTTGATAAAATTCAACATCCATTCATGACAAAAATCTATCCGAAAAATAGGAATAGATGGGAACTTCCTCAATTTGATAAAGAACATCTACAAAAAATCATGCAGCTAACCTGTGGACTTGGAAATTAAAAATACAATACCATTAACAATGACTTTAAAATACTTAAATAAAATTTTACAAAGTGTGTACATCACTTAAATGCTGAAAGCTACACAATGCTGACAAAAATAAGTTAAAAAACAAAACAGAAGAAAGGAGGGACTATGTTCATGTATTAGAAGACTCAACATAGTAAAGATAATTTTTTTTCCAAGTTTAATGCCATTCCTATTAAAATCCCAGTAAGAATTTTTGTGGATATAAGTAAGATTATCCTCAAATATATATGAAAAGGCAATGAACAAATATAAAGTGGGAGAAATGAGATTACCCAACTTTATGACTTACTATTTAGCTACAGTGATCAAGACTGTGGTATTATTGGCAGATGTTTAGATACATTGGTAGATGTTTTGACACAAAGATCTATAGGACCCAGAAATAGATCTCTTTTTTAAATATTCAGATTTTTATTAACTTATACAGTATACACAGAGGAAGGAGGCCATGGCAGAGTCAGTCTCCTGCAGAGAAAGAGCATATACAAAAGAAAATAAAGAAACAAGGATTATAAAAATGGAAATGCAGTGACTGGATAATAAAAGATATGAGAAAGAAGAATAAAAAATGGAGAGAAGATATTGAAGACGATCCGGAACTAAAGTTTACAGAATTAAAGGAAGGTAAAATATCTCAGATGGAAAGGTCTAATAATATCCCAATAAGGAAAGGGAATGGAAAAACCACATGGAAATTTGATAATATCAAAGACAAGGAAAGGTTCTGAAAGTCTCTAAAGAGAAAGAGAAGAAAACCTGCAATGAAATGTTAGATTTGACTTTTCAATAGAAATCTGAATGTATTAAAACCAATGACTTTTTTATATTAAAGGAAAATATTAAAATTAAAATTTTATATCAAGTCAATCTGGCAGCCAAATATGAGGGAATAATAATGATATTTCCAGGACCTTCTACTTCCAGATAGGACGTACAGTGGCAAGCTGACATTTCTGCAACAACAAAGATGAAAAGCTAGAAAATTTATAACATTTATATTTAAATTTATCAGAGAGTCATAGAAACACGGGTTGGATATAATAAAACTCCATATAGGGTAGAACTGTGCTCTGAAGTGAGCTGATTGTAGGCTGTATCTTTCCCCAAAGGCATTTGCTATTCTAGACAATGGCTGAAGACCTTAGCTACCCCAGGCAGAAAGCTTCAGTTTGGGCAAGAAAAATCAGTAAAGAATTCATGTGTTGCTGAAGTGACAAATTAGACTATTGAGGAGCCTCAAACACACATGACGTATACACACACATAACATTTGCTAATTTAGTATGAGGTTGTCTAGGAGTTTGACAGGATATGTCCCCGCCGCAAAAAAAAAAAAAAAAAAAAAAAAAAAATCTAAAAAGTAGTTGAAGTTCTCACACTGTGTAGGAAGCAAAACCCAGTGGCTAGAAGAAGCCTTTTTCAGATACTTAACTATCTTCCCCTTTATCCATTTGGCAAATTTTGAACTACATGAGACAGAGGTTTAAATAAATAAACCACAGGTGGGGAAAACTGAATCAGCCACAATCTTTTGGCTATGAAGAGACAAAGACGGAACAGGTTCTTAACAGTCCGTGAAGGTAACAATATAGGAATAAGTATGACCCAGAGATAAATTGTCTTATTAAAATTGCAGCTCAACCCAATGAATCCCAATACCTGACTGAAATGATATAATCACCCTTTTACTCATATATATATATCATAAAAAGGGAAAAACTCTCTCTGGTAGAAGGCACCATCAAGAATACCCACAGCTCTGATACAAAATGGTCAGCATACAAGAAAAAAAAATACAATTGAGAAGAGAAACCATCTGAATGATAATTGATAGTTAAAATAAGTAATAGAAGCAAATCAAGATAATCTAGATGTTTGGATTAATAACACTGGTGTGTTAAAAATAGTGGAAAATATAGATTTCCCGCATATGATTGAAATCACATGTTTCTTAGCTTTTTCTGACTGATATATTTCACTTAGCATAATGTTCTCAAGGTCCATCCATGGTGTTTCACATGGCAATATTTAATCCTTCCTTATGGTTGAGTAGTATTACATAGTGTATATGTATCACATCTTATTTATCCAATCCTCTATCAAAGGACACTTCAGTTGTTTCCATGTCTTTGCCACCATGAATAAAGCTGCAATGAACATAGGGGTGTGTATATCTTTGTAAATAAATGTTTTTGAGTAGATATCCACAAAAAGAATTGCTGGGAGATAGGATAATTGTATTCTTAATTTTCTGAGGAAACTCCATACAGGTTCCCGCCGTGGTTGGTACCAGTTTTCATTCCCACCAGTAGTGAAAGAGGGTTTCTTTTTCTCACAACCTCTCCAACATTTGCTATTACTTGTCTTGTTAGTAATAGCCATTCTAACAAGTATGAGGTGGTATCTCATTGTAGTTTTGATTTGCATTTCTGTAATAGCTAGTATAGTTGAGCATCTTTTCATACATCTGCTGCCCACTTTTATGTCTTCTCAGGAAACGTGTCTGTTCAGGTCCACTGCCCATTTTTAATTGGATTGTTTATTTAGTGTTGAGTTTTATGAGTTCTTCATATATTTTGGATATTAACCCCTCATCAGAGCTATGGTTTGCAAATATCATCTCCCATTCGGTTGGTTGCCTTTTTCTTTTGCTAGCAGTTTCTTTGGCTGTGCAGAAGCATTTTAGTTTAATATAGTCCCATTCATTATTTTTGCCTTTACTTCCCTTCCTTTGGGGTCTATTCATAAACTCTTCTCTGAGACCTATGTCCATATGTTTAGTACCTATGTTTTCTTCTATGTAATTTATTGTTTCAGATCTTATATTTAGGTCTTTAATCCATTTTGAATTAATTTTTGTACATGGGGACAAATTATAATCTAGTTTCATTCTTTTGCATATGGCTTTCCTATTTTCCCAGCACGGTTTATTCCATTGCAATTTTTTTACTCCTTTATCAAAAAATTATTTGCCCATATACACGTGGTTTTACTTCTGGGCTTTCAATTCTGTTCCATTGATTTGTTGTGTGTCTGTTTTTCTGCCAATACCATGCTGTTTTTATTATTGTAGCTCTGTAGTGTGATACATCCAACTTCATTCCTTTTTTTTTTTTTTCCTTCTCAGAAATCCTTTGGCTACTTAGGGTCTTTTGTGGTTCCATATATATCGGATGATTTCTTTTATTCTGTGTCTTTAAAAATTGATATTGGGATTTTGATAGGGTTTGCATTAAATACCTATATCACTGTGGGTAACATGGACCTTTTAACTATATTGATTCTTACAATCCATTAATATCTTTCCATTTAATTTTTTTCTTTTTCAGTATCTTTTAATAATGCTTTGTGATTTTCAATATAAATGTCCTTCACATCCTTTGTTAAGTTTATTCCTAAGTATTTTATTTTTGGGTTGCAATTGCAAAAGGAATTGCTTTTTTATTAATGTAATTTTCTGAAATGTCATTGTTAATATATAGGAATGCAGTGGATTTTTATGCATTGATTTTTGTATGCTGAAACATTTCTGTATTTGTTTATTATTTCTAATAATTTTTTGGGAGAGGAATCCAAGATGGCAGCATAGGTAAACACCTAAACTGCTGCCTCAAGCAACAATTTCAAAAATACAACTAAAAGACAAAACATCTATCACCCACAACCACGGGAAAGCTGGCAGAGTGGAAGTTCTACAACTAGAAGGAAAGAGAAAAGAGCATTGAGACGTGCACGAGCGCTGAAAAGCTGAGGTACGGAGGCGCGTGATCCGGACTGGCGGCAGGCATTGCTTTTTTCAACCCAAAGGGAGACAAGCCCCCGATTACTCTGAAATCCAGTTTCTGGGGAGACGCGGGGGACCCAAACTCCTACGGGGAGAAGCTGGACTGTCTGCCAGTGAGGGTGGCTTGCTTGCAGAGCTGCGCGCAGGAATAATTGTTTACGGTGCTGGGGCACAGGACGAAGAGCCGGCTAACTAGCAGCCATTGCTGTTTGCCACGCCCTAACCTAGTGACGCCCTGAGGCCCCGCCCTGCACAACCTACAAACCCACCCAAGCTCCAAGCAGCAGAGTTAGCATAAGAAAGCCCTGCTCTATTTCAGCTTAACCTAGCAAACTTGCAGCCCCAGTTGACAGCTCTAAAACCTCCAAACCACAAGCAAAGAGGAGAAAACTGTAGCTCCTGCTGGGTGGCCTCAGACAGTAGCTGACCTGCACCCCATTGGAGATCCAGAAACCAGTGTACCTAGTGGTCAGTGTGAGACACCAGATTTCAACTCCTCACATCCATAAGTGACACATTCAAGAGGCAGACTCAGTGAGCACCAAAGCCCCACTGAAACAAGTCCTGCACCATAAGTGTGTCTTCAGCGCAGCAGTTCTTCCATTATAGACAAAGCGAGTGCTCACAGCTAATTGGCCTGGAGGTCAATTCCTCCCAGTGTACCAATAGCAATTAAGGCCTAACTACACCAAGACTTTGCACTCAGCCCACAAAGGGGTGTACCAAGAGCATCCACATCAGGTGATTGGGGAGGCTGAGCTACTGCCCCCTATAGGTCACCTACCACACAAAGCCACTCCATCAACACAGGGAAGCAGCCAAAATGCAGAAACAAAGAAACATGTCACGAATGAAAGAAACGGAGGAAAGCAAACTACTGGACGACATAGAGTTCAGAACCACATTTATAAGGTTACTCAAGAATCTTCTTAAAACCGCTGAGAAACTTGATGAGACCTTCATGGAGCTTAATGAGAATGCCAAAAAAAATGGAAAAGGATCAGTCAGAAATGAAGCATACACTGTCTGAAATAAAGAATATACAGAAACTCAACTGTAGATCAACGTACCCCAAGAATCAAACCAAAGATCTGAAATATGTGGAAACAAAACACATCCAACCAGAAAAACAAAAAGAAAAAAGAATCCAAAAATATGAAGATAGTGTAAGGAGCCTCCGGGACAACTTCAAGCGAACCAACATCCGAATTTTTGGGGTGCCAGAAGAAGGGAGAGAGCAAAATATTGAAAACCTATTAGAAGAAATAATGACAGAAAACTTTCCCTACCTGGTGAAAGAAATAGACTTACAAGTTCAGGAAGCACACAGAACCCCATACAAGAGGAATCCAAAGAGGACCACACCAAGACACATCATAATTAAAATGCCAAGGGCAAAAGACAAAGAATATTAAAAGCAGCAAGAGAAAAACAGTTAATTACCTACAAGGGAGTACCCATACGACTGTCAGCTGATTTCTCAACAGAAACTATGCAGGTTAGAAGGGAGTGGCAAGAAATATTCAAAGTGATGAACAGCAAGAACCTACAACCAAGATTACTCTACCCAGCAAAGCTATCATTCAGAGTTGAAGGTCAGATAAAGAGCTTCACAGATAAGAAAAAGCTAAAGGAGTTCATCACCACCAAACCAGGATTACATGAATTGCTGAAGGGTATTCTTTAAGAAGAGGAAGAAGAAGAAAAAGGTAAAGATAAAAATTATGAACAACAAAATGACATCAAATACATACCTACCAACAAGTGAATCTAAAAATCAAGTGAATAAAAAATCTGAAGAACAGAATGCACTGGTGAATATAATAGAATCAGGGACATAGAAAGGGAGTGGACCGACAATTCTCAGGGGAAGCAGGTGTGAAGGGTGCGGGAAGAGATTGGACAAAAATCTTACTCCTATGGATGAAGACAGTGGCGGGGGGTAAGGGCATGGGGTGGGGTAGGGAATCAGGTGGAGGGGAGCTATGGGGGGGAAAAAAAAGGAACACCTGTAATAATCTGAAAAATAAAGATTTATTAAAAAAAATTTTTGGAGGAGTCTTTAGGGTTTTCTATATACATAATTATGTAATCTGCAAAAAGTGACACTTTTACGTCTTCATTCTCACTTTGGATGTCTTTTATTTCGTTCTCTTGCCCTATTGCTCTGGCTAGGACTTACAAAACTGTGATGAATAAGAGTGCAGAGAGTGGGCACCCTTGTTTTGTTTTCACCTTTGAGTATGATGTTAGCTGAGGGTTGTCATCTATGGCCGTAACTATGTTGAGTTACTTTCCTTCTATACCCATTTTATTGAGTGTTTTAATCATTAATGGATGTTGTATCTTATCCAATGCGTTTTTCTGTATCTTTTGATTAGATCACATGATTGTTGTCCTTTGTTTTGTTAATGAGTTGTGTTACAGTGACCTATGTGTATATGTTGAACCATCCTTGTGCCACTGGAATGAACCCTGTTTGATCATTATAAGTACATCCAACTAATTTTTGACAGAGGAAAAAAAACAAAAACAAAAAACAAAACAAAAACACCAATTTAATCAAAGGTGATATTCTTTTAGCATATTGATATTCTTGGAACAGTTGGGAATGCAATTGGACATCCTTAACCTAAATTTTACATCTTATACAGAAATTGACTCAAAATGGATTTTGAAATTGAATCTAAAACAAAACCAAAAAAAAAAAAGAAAAAGAAAAAGAAACAAAACCACAACATCTCCACAACTTTTAGAACAAAATAGAAAAAAATCCTTGAGATTTTAAACTAGTCAAAGAGTTTTTATACTTGGCACCAAAAGAACAATCCATTAAAAAAAAAAAGAAAGAAGAAAATAGACTTTTTCACGAATAAGATTAATCTTCTTTTTTTTCCTCTGCAAAACACCCTTTTAAGAGGATAAAAAGGCAAACTATACAGTTTGGAGAACACTTTTGCAAAAGACCAGTATCTAGAATATATAAAGAACTCTCAAAACTCAACAATAAAACGTCAAACAATCCAAATAGAAAGTGAGCCAAGACATGAAGAGACATTTTACTGAAGAGAAGATATAGATGCCAATTAATCATATGTAGAGATTTTCAACATCATTAATCATTGGGGAAATGCAAATTATCACTGCAATATGATATTAGCCTGCACCCATCAGGATGGCTAAAATAAAAAATAGCACTAAAGCCAACAGGGATGCAGAGAAATTGGACTACTCATACATTGCAAAATGGTATAGTCACTTTGGGAAACGGTTTTAGTTCCTGTAAAAACTAAACATGCCACTACCATATAACCTAGTGATCATCCTTCTGGGCATTTATTCCATAGAAATGAAAATTTATGTTCACAAAAAGCTTCTACATGAACATTTATAGCAGTTGTGTTCATAATAGCCAGAAACATGAACCTTTCCATGGGTGAATGTTTACATACTGGTCATACATCCATACAAAAAATTACTTCTCAGCAATAAAACATAATGAACTATTTATACATTCAACAGCCATTATGCTGAATGAAAGAAAAAAAATGGTGCATAATGTATGATGCAATTTATAGTACAATTTTGAAATTTCAAAATTATAGAAATGATGAGCAGATTATTCATTGCCAGGGATTAGGTAGAAGAGGGAGGGAAGTAGTTGTGATTATGAAAATGTGGCATGAGGAATCCTGGTGTCAATAGAAATAGCATTTGTCTTGTCTGTGTTACTATTACTCTAGTACAATATCCTGATATTGCACTATGGTTTAGTAGCTGCCCCCATTGGGAAGAAAGCAAGCAAAGGGTATGCAGGATTTCTCTGTAGTATTTCTTACAACTGCATGTGAATCTACAATTAACTCAAAATACAATGCTTAACTAAAAAAGAGCATTTATTAAGTTAATAAAATATAATAAGTGCTGTGAAAGGACTGACAGATGGAAGACAACAGGGATTAGCTAGATAGGATATTCAGAGAAAGCCTTTCTGAAGAGGTGACATTTAAATTAATCCATGAATAATGAGAAGGACCAAGCCATATAGGTAGGACAGCATAGCAGACAGCTAGACTGAAATACTTTGAGATGCTGTGTTGTGAAGCTCTTACACTAGAGGGATTATGCCATCGCTGCCTCTCCAGAATGGCCTGCTCAAGTTCAGTGCAGTGAGGGCCGTACTATCTGAGCCCTCTTATCCATCAGAGCACAACCCAGGGTGTCCTCATACCCACATCCATGGGGTCACTTCAGTCAGAGTTCAGGGTTGCAAAGCTAACATTGTTCAACCAACAAACTTTTATGGAATACTTACAGTAATAATGACTGCTCATACTTATGGGGGCTTCACTTCTCTCTGAATTTTGTCATGCATCTTATTTCATTAAATTTTAAAACTACCCACTGGCCCAGGAATTATTAACACCTTTAATTTCCTTTTGCATATGAGGACATTGAGACTGATAAAAGGTTAAGTGGTATGTTTAAATATGCTTGAAATGGCAGGCTCAGGGCTCAGGTCTGGTAAGTATAATTCTAAAGTCCATATTTTTCCCATTGAGCACTCTTGATGGTACTATATTCTCTACATATAAAAGCCTAAGCAACCATTAGACTGAACAACCAGAATGACTGGTTGCTATGTTGTGCACTGACCACCAGGGGGCAGGTACTCAATGCAGGAGCTGCTGCCTGGTGGTCAGTGCTCCCCAGAGCCAACCTCCGATGGCTGGCAATCTCCCCAGTCCTTCCCCACCACCAGCTCCGATGGGGCCCTATTGGCGGTGGGGCCAGCTGGACAACCTCCCCCAGCCTCTCCCTCCTAGCCAGCCAGGCTCTGATGGGGCCCCGATTGTTGGATTGTTGGCCAGACCAAGGGACCCCACCCATGCACAAATTAATACACTGGACCTCTAGTTTACTATAATAGTATAGTATTAGTATATTATAGTAATAATACAAATAAAAACCCGCTTTTGAGTGATGAACAATTTATTAAGGGGACATAATTGAAATAGAAAATATTATCAAGAAATAGAGAAAAAGCACTTATTTTTACTGCCAATGAACATGGTGAGAGTAGTTGACACTGAAATACAGAAGGAACAATTTAATAATTTTCAACAAATATTTTAAAAGCTTTCTCAGCACCATTTACTAAAAAATCTTTCTCTTCTCCCAACCTGTCTGTGATGGTAACTTTATCATATCCTAAATTATTGCATTTAGTAGGATGAGTTTTTATGTATTCTATTAATTCATGTGTTGATGCTGGTGCCACCCGCATTTGATTATTATAATTCTACAACGTGTTTTAATTTTTCATATAGTAAGTCTTCTCTCATTAGTGGAGGATATAAAAGGGTTTTAAAATATTTTCCTTTAAAACTTCACCACTCATTAAATGAATACCTTTTCTCATGCAGTGAGAAAAAGATAAGGGGAGATTAAGTAGAAAGAAAAGAACGATTAGATTACAGTCTTCAGGACTGTGGCCAGAATCTTCTTAGATAGCATGTCAATGTCAAATGTGTGGAATATCACACAATAGGCTCTCTCCTATCCTCTCAGTTTTTCAGATGTGCCAATCAGGCAATACCTTTATGTTGGATGACTGTATCCTTTTTTAAATGCTGGATTCAAATTTACCTCATATGTTAATTGGTTATTTAGATATGTTGCATCAAGTTCCCAACTAGTTCTGTTATTGTTCATTAGTGCATCCTTTTCATCTTTTTCCTAACAATGCAGTCTATAATTATCTCCTTTATTTGCTTATTATCTCTGCTCATTACTGGAATGGAAACTCCATGACGATAAGAGCCATTCTCATCTTATTTCATGCTTTCTTTCAGTTCTTAGAACAGTGCTTGACACAAGACAGGTGTTCAATAACCATTTGTTGAAAATTTTGTGGAATTAATTTTAAATTTATTTTTCCAGAAGTATTGGGAAACAGACTCTTCTCTTACTGGGGGAAGGGTTGTCACTCTTTAAAACCAAAATAATCTGATCTCATTAGAACTTTACTACACATAACTCAACTGTCAACAATTGAGAAAATAATTCATGTTTTGTAATGGCCCATAAATTATACTATCAAAGAATCAATTATCATGTAGATGGTGACTTTTTGGGTTCTGAATGCAGAGGACAGCTTCTTGCCTCTCCTGCCCCTTAATGTGGTGTAAAGGAAAGGGGTGGCGATTCAGGACCTGTGATAGGGACATGAAGGACCCTGGTCTAAGTTACCTTAGAAACTTCTCATTTGCATGGAATGTGTCATGGTGCGGTAAAGCCCTTGAAGGAATACCATTACCCTCATAGCACTGTCTTTCACGGCTCACTTTTACTCGGCCAGAAATTTAATTTTAAGTGATCACTGGATAGGTGATGATGTTCCATTGCCTCCATGAGCTGAATGAATTAAAATGTGAAGTTCTCTTAGTTTCTAAGTGGGTAGGAGTTCATTGGACATAGTCCATTAGTCACTTAATTTCTGTGCTGTATAAATGGGGTGTCTCTTTGCCATTTTGCATGAATGGACTTGATGAAAAGCCATAAAGAGGGACAGTAAATGTGGAGGCATGCACTTTGTGACCACATCACCCCTTTCAGGCATGAGTCCTTGCAGGCAATTTCCTGCCCCAGTGCCAGAGACTAACTGTGCACCTTACAATCCTCTTAAGCATCATTCCTTGCCCTGCAAGGTTCTCCCATGATCTTTTCTGTTTCTCTCCAAACAATGGAAATTATGGGGCTCAGCAAAAAAGTGAAGACACAACCCAAGCAGAGTTTAACTTGACTGTGTAAAGCATGAATCTATGCATCACTTCTTACCTTAATAAATTGTGCTTTAGTTTCAGGGTTGGTGAGTCTAAATGGGGCCCCAAAGTGAAAGGGTGATAATTTCATTATTATCCATGAATTCTCTTTTCAGCTTTTTCTAACTATCTTGAGTCTTTACAAATATTTTCTCTTTTATTTTTAGGATGTAAAAATTTTGTACAGTGTCCTTGTTTCTCCTCAGACTCCATTATCTGTACTTAAAAATATAGAGAATTAGTAGATACTTGCAAACAGCTTAGAACAGAGCAGGTGGGGATTATTTTGGTTTGTATCTGAAGCTCAAACTCTTCTTGATATTAAATCTTAAACTATTGGTGATTTTCATTTAGATTTGTTTCATCATTGTGAAAGTTAAAATATGTCTAACCCATTCTGAGAGTCTGAATCAAGGTTGGTGTTCTATTTGCCATTTTTTGGGTCTAAAATTTCATTAGACATTTTCTTGGTGAAAAAATTAACTGATCTGGAGTAGTGATGATAAATCATTGGAGGTGAAACCAAATTGACTTTTACACCACCTCTCACTTGTTTCCATCTTTGTGGAATTAACTCTATTTGGTTCTGAGAATGTTTATGGGTATTATAAAACATTTACATCGTGATGTATTGAGGTACTTGAGTGTTTTTTAGCCATTATCAAGGGAATTATATCAGGATTAGTCTTGTTATCAATCTCTGTATCTGGCACCTAGCTAAGAAATGGCTGTTTTATCCTCATTAAAGCCATAAATAGAACTTCATTTACTAGCACACATCAAGTGCCAAGGCTGGTGGCAAATACTCATTTCACTTTTGGTGGAGACCATGGGTTTCTGAACATCAGAAGTCAAATCTATACTAGTAAGTCTTTGACATTCTGTAGAGAACTTTCTCTGTAGAGAAGTGCCCTATCCCATTGGAGTGTGAAAATACTGTAGGAGATGAAGATTCTATGGAATCTTTAAACAACTGGGACTGATAGGTTTAATCCCTTTGATGTACTTGTGAAATTCTCATGAAATAATGAATCTGCCTCTGCATTAGCCTTGAAGAAAGAACGCTGCAAGTAGCTGTATGGGACATTATTCTGGAGCTGTGGTAGGTAAACAAAATACTGACCACTACCAGGCTACGTTTTCGATCTTGGGTGAGGCTCCAACGTCGGGGTCCAGTTTTACTTATCTGAATTTTCTTTTGCCATCAAGATTAGTTCTAACCAGCTTAGATGAAACCTGGCTGAAAGATTATAAACAAAAGATAATGATAAATGGTAATGTTCCCACTTGGCTGGGATCTGGGGAGAGTGGAAGCAAGATTCATAATAGCTTGGTCTAGGTGAGGCTATTTTTTTTTTAATGATCTGGAAGAGGAAGTAAATTGCATGCTAATTAAATTTGCAGACAGTATTAAATTGGAAGGTGTTGCAGGCAGGAGTGTGGACTGAGGACATTACATAAACCTACCCCAAACAGACTAGACATACAAGAAAAAAAAAAAGGTTAAGACAAGATTAAACTTGAAAAAGACAGGCTAATTCCGTCTTGGGGAGTAGTAGAGGGGAAGAAAATGAATCTTGAAATAGAGCTGGTGGGAAAACTCAGAATAAAAAGATCGACCACAGAGGTAAGGGCAGATGCAGTGACATTTTGTGCAGGTTTCAGTGATGTTGTAAACATTTTACCTGGTTTCCTGGCCTGAATGAAACCAGCCACAGTCTCCGGGCTATGGAGACAGCTGCTTACCTCCATCCTCCTTTCTCACAACTTCTAGGGTTGCCTCTCATCTCTCTCTCTTCATTTTCCACTCTCTTCCTTTTTTTGTTCTTTCCTACCCACCAGCTCACCCACCCCTAGTCTGTAGCATTTATTTCTGGTACTCTCAGGAGAAGAAAGATGGAGACAGATTGGAGAAAGGTTGGCGATGGAGAGGGAAACAGATTAAAGGAAGGGAAGGTTTGATTTATGAAGGGAGATTAAAGGCATTGCATTTGCATAGCTAGTCCCAGCAGCATCTAAAGGAGGACTCAAATGCACAGGCACTTAGGTGATGTTCACAAGAAGGTGGCCGTGACATTGCTAGGCCCTGTGAGCAGGGGTATCTGCAGAAGTAATTAAGATAGGGAAATTATATAATCAAAATTCATTGCAGGAGAAAATTAAGGGTTGGAGACATAGTTGTCTGCGTGTCCATCCCAGTCAACAGCTCAGCCAGGTGCATTGAAGGGTTGTGGCTGCATTGAAGGTGCAGTCACTTGTGAACAGGAAACCTCAGGAACAAGCCCATATGCCTAACCTTCCCATGGAAAGTAGGTGGCTACTCCTTTCTGCTTTGATTTTTTTTTTTGGGGGGGTAAATATGGCTGTCTAGGAAGGTGCTCAGGCAAACATCTATAAGCAGATCTGCATGTTGGTGACAAATTGACATACAAAGAGACAAGAGGGCAGTGGGCTGACATCGATTGAGAATATGGTAGGAGATATAATGAGACATAAATTACATCTTTATTGAGCAGCTCACGTTCAGGGATGCTGACTGTGTGCCCAATGCTGGGACAGGCACCTTATGCATATCATCTGGCTACATTGTCACCAGCACCTTCTGAAAAGGGCACTGTTATGATCCCATTTTATAGGCGAGGAAAGTAAATCTCAGAGAGGTTATTGCACTGGCCAGTGTCCCTCAACATGGGAGTCTTAGAGCTAGGAGACTGCCATATTCCACAGCCCATACTTTTAAAGAATATGTCCTGTCAGGAAATAAGTGATGGAGGAAATCACTATGTATCTTTGGGTTTTTCAGGTAGGGTAGATAAATGTCCAGAAGAGGGATTGCTGGGTCATATGGTAACTTTATTCTTAATTCTTTGTGAAACCACCATACTGTTTTCCATAGTGGCTGTGGTACATAAATACTATGGAATACTCCTTAGCCATAAGAAAAGATGAAATACTGCCATCTGGGGCAACATGGATGAACCTTGAGAATATTATGTTAAGCAAAATAAATCAGCCAGAAAAAGCTAAGGACCATATGATTTCACTCATATGTGGGCTATAAAACTGAAACTCATAGACAGAGACAAAGGTGTGGTGATGACCAGAGAGAATGGGGTGAGGAGGTAGTAAGGAGCCAAATACATGGTGACAGACAATGATTTGACTTTGGGCGGTAGGCACATGATTCAATATACAGATCATGTATCATAGAAATGAACACTTGAGACCTATATGATTCTATTAACCAATGTCACCCCGATACATGTAATTAAAAAAAGAAAATAGAGAAAATCAGCACAAATGAGATGGGGAGAAACAGCTTCACTGAGGGTGTGGCCTTGAAGGGCTTTGTTTCAGAACTCGTAGCAGAGAAGAGAGGAAATAGGCATGGCATGGGGCCCTGACCATTTTATATGGCAACATTGAGTAAGGAATAGCAGCTGTTGTGTTAATAGTGACAACGATATTCAAATTTCCTTGCGTATTTACTGAGTACCGATAATAGTGTTGAAGCACAAAGTCCTCATAGAAAGCACTGGAGGAGCATGGGCAGGAGAGTGATAAATGACTAGCCCGAGGTCTCACTGCTGCTATGTGAGCTGACCCGGGTGTGAGCCCAGGAGTGTGGCCAAGCTCCCCTGTCTCCTGCTTCTCTTGAATGGAGATAAAGTGGGAGGAAATTAGGCCATCCTGGGCATATGTGGATGGAAATGAGTAAGCTTTTATTATCAGGCAAAGCAAAGACATACTCTTTATGCAGTGGTGCATTATTAACTGCTTCTGAGTAGAGAAAAGGGTATTATCTACATGTGCCGACAAGTGAAAGCTCCGAATTAAAGGTATCCCCTCTGAGTTTTAATTTTAGAAGAAGCTATCTTTGTCTGAATTCACAAGGATTGACCAGTTCTTGGGAAAAGTCCCAGATTGTTCCTAGACCAGCATGCCTGATCCCGGAGACAGATGGACATGGTGTAATCTAAATGTGAGAAACCTTGGGGACATTTTAACAAGGTAATTTTTGTCTCCTTTTCTGCACAGTGGATTTGACATCTGGCTGTGACTTCAGGGCCTTCTCCATTACTTTCACTCTGTCCTTTCTCTTAAGGGGATAGTTAAGCTTTCTGTCCATTAGATTCTTACGAACCTGAAAGTCTTCAGAACCATGGAGAGCGAGCTTTGCTTAAAAAAAAAACCTACTCATTCCTGGAGCATCTTCTATGTGCTAAACACATCATTAGCATTTTGCATGCATTGTCTCATTTGTTGCATCCTTACCACCTACATGTTAGGTAGATACCAGTACCCTCCCTTTGCCTTTTAGAGAACCCACACTTCAAGAGATTGAGAAGTTTGTGTACATTGCCACACTATTGCAGTGACTAAGCCAGGCTTTGATCCAACTGCTAGCTACCTGACACTAAAATCCTCACTCCTAACGACTATTTTATGCTGCAGGGAATGCATTCAATTTTCTGTTTATTCTAGTTTATCTCATTCTCCTCAATCAGACTCTGCAATTGAAGTGACAACATCAGCAACCAGAGGTCCATTTTTGGCCTGTTGCACTGGCTCAACTTTAAATAGTGTACATGGGTATCACCCAGCATTAAGAGCAGGAAGAAAATGAACATGCCTCTAAAAGTTAGGTGATTGTAATACCAGGAAGGATGATGGCTACATAGGTATTATGCTAGTTGATCCAAGTGCCTCTGCATGTCATTAGTCTGGGAGTGATAGAGGTACACAGTGACATGCTGTGGATCTATAATGAACACACACACACACATGTGCACACACTTTTTATTTCTTCCTTTATAAGAACATCCTATAATTGAAAATTGCATACCTCTGGTAAATCTGTGTGGATTGACAATGACTGGCAGAGTTAGAGCCAAATTACCTGCAATGGCATTTTTCATTTATTGCCTATTTCTGGTTTAGCCGATGCTAAACCAACTTTGTTCCTGAAGCCATTCTTATTTGGAGGAATAGGGAAAATGAAGGTTTCCCAGTACATGCCTACAATGCAGAAAGGCAATTATTCCTGTTGGTCCTAGCGGGGTGTGGATAGTAGTCTGGAGGGAAGGAGCTCTCCAGGTGCTTGTTTTTAATGTCATTCTCTGAAGAGCATTGGCTATTGATTAGATTCGCATAACATCTAGGTCATTGGTGCTCAAATGGTGGATGGTAATCATGTTACCCCATTATTCTTATTATCTACTTAGCAACTAGAAAAATATAATTTCTCTTGCAATTTTATTTCTTTTCATTCGTTGGCTTTGCTAATGGCACTGAAATTAGCTAGTTTGCTCCATCTCTTTGCCTGTGCCATCAGGACAGCTCTGGGGGTAGTTCAGAAACCAATTTTCAGCCAGTTCACAACTGTACCTAGAGTAAACACCAGTGATGCTGGCTGGCAAGCTGCCCATATTTGGAAGTCACTGTGCTAATGAGGCCCTAACATATAGGATTCTGCCTAGATGAAGCATGCCTTTGAAGATGCTGGCTTGAGGAACTACAAGGGGGTGTGCCACAGAGTTTCCTGTTGCTGAATGCCATTTCTCCACCTGCGTGCCTGAGGAAAAGACCCCAGCAAAATGTTTTATAGCTTTTAATACAGAGTTAGTGTTTTCCTCAAGTCAGGACAAGTCCAGCCCGATTCCAAGAGGTGGGAGGTCACCTTGTAAAGGGAGCTACTGTTCAATCATGGAGAATAATGCCCCTGACCTTGAAGGCTCTGGCGGGAATGGAAGTTGTTTTCTCATCAGTCATTGGCATTCAGTTAAGTGGTCTCCCTGCTGGGTTGTCTTAGAGGCACTGGGACCCAGTGCATATTATGTACGTGTACATGGTGAACACATTGTTCTTCTTATTAAAGGCTTATTATCTGCAGTTTGTGAAATAGGGGGAAAATAAACACACTTCCAAATGGCCAGCACATTTGTTATTCCCTTGTCTGACACATAAAACCCTAGGGCATGGGGGAATTTACAGAAACAAGGGTTTAAGAGAAACATTCACAATTATGTAGGTTCACACTGAGAAAGACAAGAAAACCTGAGACATTTTGATTTTTGCCATTGTAGTTTTCTTTCAGTGCATACTGTAGGGAATCAAGAAAAATGGAACTTTAGAAATAATGGCTAAAAATATTGAAGGCTCTGTCACAATGATACTGCATCAGGGAAAGCTTCCATTAATTTTCAAGCTTGGAATTCCAGGTACTAAATATATTCAGTAGGAAGTAAATTCTGCATAAGCCACCATAATGAAGGCATTTTATTAGAAGTACGGAAAGAATCATGGAACGAAAAGTTTCAGATTTTCTGGAAGTATGCATTTGAAGGGCATGCACGTTAGATTAAAGGACAGGGGCCACTGATGTTGGTAGAGATATGTACAGCCTTCATACTGACACTATTTCCCAATCCGTAGGAGCTAAGGGCCCTGAAATCCACATTACTGTATATGAATAAAGCTTTTCATTCCCAAGGGTGTTGCTGAGTGAAGAGTCTATGTAGAATGAGAGATACGTCTTTGTTCTTTGCCTCACACATTCTGAAATGTGTAATAATTTCTACCCTTCCTTCTGGCGAGAGATCTTATTTAGGGATGTAAATGACCATCGCCTTGGCTGGGAAGTTCTGCTTGTCCTGTCCCCAGTACTAGCCCATCAATCTTTGTATTTCCGCAGTCTCCATGACCAAAAAGGAGGATATAGTGTGTCATCAACATCAGAAGAGACTTCCATTATAGGCAGATTCCTCTCCTTCACTCTCATCTCTGGGAAAGCTCCAGTTGCATTGCATACATTGGATTTTACTAAGAGCCACCTTATTTACATTGATAACCCACTAACACTACATGTAACCTAAGTAGGAATGCAACAGTAAATCACCAGTCACATAATGAAATAAATTGAGGCTTCTTGTCTAAAAGTGGGATAACATACAGTCAGTGAAGCTTTTGTAGTTCAAACCAAACTAATATTGTTAGAGTAAACATTAAGGCAGGTGGATGTACTGCATCAACATAATTATACACTGTCTTGGTGCTGATAATAAATACTCTCATATGGTCTTTTCTCCTGGGGAAATGCTGAAAGATGCTACAAAGCAAAGCTCTGAATAATTCAAGGAAGCCCAGTCCCAGCAGGAGGGCTCAGCTGGTGTCAAAGTTGTGGTGTCAAAGTTGTGGTGTCCATCTTTCACTTCCGTCACTGTCTTCCTTTCTTCTCCTGAGGACTCTGAGTGCCAAGTCTCCTTGGGTCTGAAAATGGGTCATGAAAGCCACATCCCAGTGTCAATACCTTAGGGATGTTCAGAAGCCTTGACTTAGATGTGTGAGGACTTTTGAGAGGACTGACCTTGGTGGGAAGCCTGGGCATCTCCATTTCTCCTTAATAACTGGCAGATGCCACCACCTGTCCTTTATGATGGTTGTAGGGATTAGACATAATATATTGACTGCCCTTGGAATATGTATTCTCAAGGTTGACATGGTAACTGTGAGAAACATAAACATGTTTTGTGAGTTCTGGGAGAGAGCAGTCACATCCTTAGGAAGCCCTGCTTGGACTCTGAGAAGATTCCTTTGGTGTTAGGTAATTCCCATTAGAGTTCCTCTTTTTTGCCCACTGGCCTGGAGAATCATCTGGAATTATTTGAGGTTACCCCAGAGGAGGAAAGGTGACTCTCTGGGTACTGCAGATGCTCACCTGAGTAGCAGAGGCTTCCTCTGGGGACATAGGCCTTGGTGGCAGATATCCCCAGTGCATCCTATCCAACAGGCTTTCATACAGGAAGACTGAACTTGGAAGGACTTGATCACTCTAAATCAGTGGTCGGCAAACTGTGGCTCACAAGCCACATGTGGCTTTTTGGCCCCTTGAGTGTTGCTCTTCCACAGAATACCACATGCGGGCACGCACGTACAGTGCGATTGAAACTTTGTGGCCCATGCGCAGAAGTCGGTTTTCAGCTCCCAAAAGAAATTTCAATTGTTGTACTGTAGATATTTGGCTCTGTTGACTAATGAGTTTGCTGACCACTGCCCTAAATGATACTGTTTATTTCCTTGTTCCTTCTCTATCTCCCTGCACTAGAATTCTAAGTCTGTGACAGTAAGGATCATATCTTTCCCACCCATGGTAATATTTATTCAGCACCTAGGATGGTGCCTGGCACAGACCTGTATGGAAAGATATATCTGAATAAATGAATCCAGAATGAAATAATGGGAAATTAAGTTTCAAACTCAGATGTCTACAGAAATCTACAAATTTTGAGTTGGTCTGAGTACAAAATGATAAGGGAACAGATTTTGCCTCTAAGAATGAACTCAATGAATTTACCATTCTCAAGTTGAAATGGAGGGTTAAAGGGAACAGTGACTACTGATATTCAAAATGGCCAATGATTGCCACCAAAATAGCCATAATGTTTCTCGTTTCTCTCTCTCTCTCTCTCTCTCTCTCGTCCATCTCACCCATCTGTTCAGCCGTGAAATAATGCTGGTTGTATTTGCAGTACAAAAACAAACATGTTAGCAGTCATCCTATCTAATAAAAGAGTAACATGCAAATTGACCATCACTCCAACACACAAAATGGCTGCCCCCATGTGGTCAAAGATGGCTGCCCCCATGTGGACACAAGATGGCCACCACAAAATGGCCAGCAAGGGAGGGCAGTTGTGGACAACCAGGCCAGGAGGGGAGAGCAGTTGGTGGGAGAACAGGCCTGCAAGAGAGGGCAGTTGGGGGCAATCAAGCCTGCAGGGGAGGGCAGTTAGGGGATGACCAGGCCAGCAGGAGAGGGCAGTTGGGCAGGGGTGACCAGACCTGCAGGGGAGGGCAGTTAGGGGTGACCAGGCCTGCAGGGAGGGGCAGTTAGGGGTGGCCAGGCCTTCAGGGGAGGGCAGTTAGGGGTGACCAGGCCTGCAGGGGAAGGCAGTTAGGGGCAAACAGGCTGGCAGGGGAGCAGTTAGGCATCAACCAGGCTGGCAGGGGAGTGGTTAGGGGGTGATCAGGCTTGCAGGCAGAAGTGGTTAGGGGCAATTAGGAAGGCAGGAAGGTGAGCAGTTGGGAGCCAGCAGTCCTGGATTGTGAGAGGGAATCCCGATAGGATTGGGCCTAAATTGGCAGTTGGATATCCCTCAAGGGGTCCCAAATTGGAGAGGGTGCAGGTTGGGCAGAGGGACACACACCCCCATGCACGAATTTTGTGCACCAGGCCTCTAGTGTATTATAATTGGCATAGGCTAGTGGTCGGCAAACCACGGCTTGCAAGCCCCATGTGGCTCTTTGGCCCCTTGAGTGTAGCTCTTTCACAAAATACCACATGCAGGTGCACATATACAGTGTGCTTAAAACTTCGTGACCAATGCACAGAAGTCAGTTTTTGGCCTGGGCAAGTCTATTTCAAGAAGTGGCATTAGAACACTCAAGGGGCCAAAGAGCTGCATGTGGCTCATGAGCCATGGTTTGACAACCACTGGTATAGGCCAACATGGTGTTTATTAAATTAACCAATGGATGTGTTTTGAGTGTCTACTGTATGTCAGACATGGAGCTGGGTGAGTGGTTACAATGCCAAGTACTACAGCATTCCCAGTGCTTTTCACCTAGCATCATTCTTACCACTGCTAGCACAGTGCAATGCCTGGCACATAGTTGGCCTTCAATAAACATTTTCTTGCTGATTAAATGTTTAATGGGAAGAAGGAAATAAAAAAATTGCTGATTGCTATTTCAAAATATATATGTACATGCACACACATATCTTATAAAATGGCATGTTAGAATATTCCTTTACTTATCATCTGACATGTCTAAACTTAAGAATATTGGTTAAATGTAATATCAAACTATTGTTCCTGAGCTAGAAACATCTTTAGAAAATATTGGTAGACCTTAATATCTTCAGATGAGCTTTCCAATTTAGTTTACATGTGTTTTCCTTTTCTATAAAAAATTCAGCTTCGATTTCTGGCTAAAGAAAAATAAGACATTTTAAGTATTGGTGCATTTTGCACACTCCCACCTTTGGTGTCTGCAAACAAGCATCTATAAGGCATTGGCAACAACACTAAAATAGCTTGTGTTCCACTTTGTGACTTAATGTAACTCTTAGCTGCGTGTGGCACCCAGATGAGAGGTGAATGCTCTGATTCAGTGTCCAAAAGGGAAAAGTATTCCCCTTAAACATGTTATCTCCGAGTTGTTAAAATTTGGGGGGAAAATGTTGGTGATCAACAATGCTTATCAGAATTAAATATAAACATGTGCTTATAGCAGTGTTTCTCAAGGTGGATTGTGCATAAGGATCACCTAGGACAGTGGTTGGCAAACCGCGGCTCACGAGCCACATGCGGCTCTTTGGCCCCTTGAGTGTGGCTCTTCCACAAAATACTATGGCCTGGGTGAGTCTGTTTTGAAGAAGTGGTGTTAGAAGAAGTTTAAGTTTAAAAAAGTTCGCTCTCAAAAGAAATTTCAGTCGTTGTACTGTTGATATTTGGCTCTGTTGACTAATGAGTTTGCCTACTGCTGACCTAGGAGATCAGGGTAAAATTCAGATTCTGATTCAGCAAGTCTGGGTTAGGTCCTGGGATTCTGTATTATTTCATTCCCACTCACATGACAATCCTTTAGCAGGTGATGTATGGTTTTTATTATTTTTATTTTATAGCTTGAAAAAATAAAATTCAGTGAAGTGAGAGAACTGATTTGACATTGTACTTCTAGGGAAAAGCAGAGCTGGGATTTGAACCCAGGATTCTGGCTTCAAGCTCATGCTGTTAAGCACTGTGTCCACCACCTGTTGTCATCACTTTAATAGCTGAAGCAAAGTCTTAGGTCTGTCATCAGATACTGGCAGACTATCTCTCTATGTCTCTGTGCTAGGGTGTTTTTAGAAGATGTTTTTAGTAGCCTCTGCTTGGAATGGCTGGATTGAAATCCTGGAGTTTTAAGGTCTGTTGGAACCATCAGTAATTATTGGACATTTGTTTTCAAGTTAATGCTTCTCATTAATGCTCTGTCACCCCGAGGAGGGTACAGAATCGATCTCTTTAGCTCCCAGTAGCGTTAGAAAGGTAAGTAGTCATTACCTGTAGGCCCAGGCTTTGAACAGAACGAGCTTTTATCATTTTTTACCAGTATGCCCTTTATTTGTGCATGAGTATTTTTAGAATAATAAAGAAATGTACTGATCTGTTTAGTAATGGGAATGATCTTTCCTTCAGATTACACTGTTGAGCAAATTCTGAACAAAGAATTTTTCTTTGCAGATGTCACAGAGGTATCATTTCATAGATTCGTTAGAAAGGGTAGATATAGATTGATGGAGTAAGTTGGTCTTCTATCTCTGATTGGTGTTGCAAAGAATAAAATCCCACTAGTGTCCCTTTTGCATAATCAATAGGAAGTGAGGAAGTCACTCATTTTAACTTGGATGCTAGCTGGCACCATTCTAATCAGCTCACATTTTAATCACAGCAGTGGGAGGAAGAAAGACATTCATGGGCCTGCTAATGCGTATGGTACAGAACCATAGCTGTTCAATGGAAATTGCTAGAATGCTACTCTCTTATGCCATTTTAATGGAGCAGCTTTCCATCTCCTAGCATGTCCAGCATCTGTCTCATCCATAAGCAATGCTAATTTTGAGTCAAAATATAGCAAGCTGTAGTACAAGAATATGCAATGAATAAGAATTATAAAATGGAAAGGTAAGGGCTAAATGCATCATGAGGAAAAATTCCTTCCCAGGCAATTTAAAGGAACAAAATAATGCAAATATCTTCTGAATATAGTAAGGATTTGAGGCCATCAGTAAAGGGAACAAATTGAATGAGAAATATGAAGAATCATTCCACAATAACAGAATAATGATTTTATGAAGCGGTGTAGAAAGAGAAGGGAGAACAGAGAGATCTGAATACCTTTAATAGTTGAGAATGAAATGGAAATATAACAGCTTAACAGGGGGAATGGGCAGAAGAGGAAACAAGATTATAAGAGATAACCAATGCTTTTAAGCAAAATGAGGGGAAGAAGTTTAGAAATGTGAACAATTGTGGCCATAGCATTTTTAGACAAAGGAAGAGATGTAATTGGATTCTTGCCTTTAGAAACTACCTTTTCATGAATCTGGCCAACTTGTTTGAAAGTAATAATTAGTCACATGTGTAATATAAACCAGCATGGATTGTAATGATAAACAGCAACAATTTAAGTATGAATAACATGAGGAATAAAGAAAGAAAAGGAAAGGAATCATATAGAAGTGTTCTTATTGTGGCTAAAATGAATTTAACACATATGGGTAAAAATGATTTTGTACCTATTAGGTGCTCAGTTAATACTGAAAGTGTTTAAAGAGACAAGAGAGTCATTTTGTTACTGCATAGAATGTGCTATTGCAAATGAAGAACATTATACATTCCACTCTAGAATACATGGGAAACATATTCTTCAAATGCGGGTCATGCATTTACTTGCCAGGATGATATCACAGGAGGCAGTGGAAACTACAGGGATGTGGGTTTTTTTTCCTCCTCCCACCCTCCCTCACTTCCTTTTTTCCCTTTGTAGAATTGCCTAAAAACTGCAGACTTCACATTGTGTGTACTTGTGTGTTCAATTCAGGTTTACAAAGTAGAGGATTAAAAAAGACTTTTTCTTGATGACGTTCATTAATGAACCCTGGTGTGCCTTTGGACCTTGGCATTAAACTAAAGAAGGTGAAGTTAATAAAGAAATTGGTATTTTACAGGTGAAGTCTTATCTAGAATAGTCAACTGGAAATACCTCCAATGGTTTATCATTGGAGGAAAGAGTTCTACCATTTGTGGGTTTTTTTTTTTTTTAATGGAAAATCCAGTTACTTGTGATTTTTTTTTCTGGTCAGAGGTAGTACTGAGAACTTCCTAGTACTTAAAATTACTCATTAATTTAGTCTCAAAGAGACACATTCAAACATTAAAGCCAGCCTATTAATAGGATGTTTTGGGACTTTGAGCCAAGATATATGCATAGGTAAACGCAGTACTTAACAACATCAAAATTACAACTAAACTACAGAACAGTCATCATTCACAAATGCCTGGAATGTAGCTGAACAGAAATCCTACAACTAAGGATATAAAGAAGAGGGCACATTGAGACTGACAGGAAAGGTGGAGATCCAGAACAAGCTAATCCCATAACCAGGTGTGGTGGGTAAAAATCAGAAGGGATATCACAACTGCAGAAGTCCCCCATGAGGAAAGAAGGGTCTCAGCCCACACCAGGCACCCCAGATCAGGATTCCAGTGCCAGGTAAAGTTCCCATAACTTCTGGCTGTAAAAACCAGTGGGGATTGTGGCTGAGTGAGATGGAAGAGTGCTGGAATCCCAGGCAGTTCCTCTTTTTTGTTTTTAAATCCTCACCTGAGGATTATAATTTTTCCATTGATTTTTAGAGAGTGTGGAAGAGAGAGGGAAAGACAGAGAGAAATATCAATGTGAGAGAAACACATTGATTGGTTGCCTCCTGCTCATCCTGACTAGGGCCGAGGCCAGGGAAGAGCCTGCACCGGCAGAATGTGCTCTTGATCAAAATTGAACCCAGAACCCTTTGGTCCACAGGCCAACACTCTATTCACTGAGCCAAACCAACTAGGTCCCAGGCAGTTCCTCTTAAAGAGCCCATGCATGAACTTTTACTCTGACTTACTGGCTCTGAACTTCAGGGCTGGGACAGCAGCTCCAAAGGCACTAGGGACATATGAGGAGGAATGGAATTGTTTGGTATCAAGACAATAGCTGGAGGGGCAGCTTTCTATCAAGCAGAAGTACTGGCAGAGGCCATTGCTCTTTGCTGAGCACCCCCCTCTACTCCACCCCGGAGCCAGCAGGTGGGTGCCATATCTGAGTGTTCATCATTCTGGCTAACACAGCCCCCTACCCCGCTGTAATTTTCTGAGATCCAGCCCCATCTAACTTGTGGTCCCACCCAAGCTCTTTCCAATATCTTTTCCAAACAAATCTCCTATCTTGGCTCATGCTTCAGACTTTCCTAAAACCTCTCAAACATGGAACATCTGATCTCAGCATGTGGCCCAGCACTAGTGAAAGCCAGCCTCTGTTTTCAGCTTAGCCCCTTCTGGTCACCTCCTACCGAGCACAAGTATCAGCCATCTAGAGATTGCTCTGTAGCTCATGTTGGATGGCCTTGGGCAAAGCAAGGTAGCAGCTGACCTTGGTCTGCAACTCCTAGTAGACTGTAGAGCCAGAGCACCTGGTGGACATATTCAGTCCATGTCAAAACCACTCAACCACCTCTACAAGTGACACACCCAAGGGGTGAACTCAGCATGCTGAGAGCCCCACTGAAGTAAGTGCTTCTCTGTGGGTCAGCTCCTGCAGAGCTGATCCTCCTTAGTGGCCACAGCCAGTCTTCACAGCCAGTGAGCCCAGAGGTAAATGCCTCCCATTGAGGTGCCAACACTAATCAAGGCTCAACTACAACAGGAGGGTGAACACAGCCCACATGGTGCGAGAGGGCACACCTGGAGTGCCCAGTTTGGGTAACTGGGAAGGTTGTGTCACTGGACCTTACAGGACACCTACTACATAAGGCCACACAGCCAAGCTCTACCTAATACATAGAAATAAGCACAGGGAGACAGTCAAGATGAGGAAAGAAAGAAATGTCCTAAATGAAAGAATAGAACAAAACTCCAGGAGAAAAACTAAACAAAATAGAGATAAGAAATCTACCAAATACAGAGTTCAAAATACTAGTTAGATGGTCAATGAAATTAGGGTGAGAATAGATGAACTCAGTGATAATTTCAACAAAGAGATAGGAAACATAAAAATGGAAATAGAAAACATAAAAAAGTCAGAAATCCAAAATACATGAACTGAAATGAAGAATACATTATAGGGAATCGACAGTAGAGTAGATGAAGTGGAGGATCAAATCAGCAATCTTGAATATAAAGAAGCAGAAAACACCCAATCAGAACAGAAAATAGAATCCAAAAAGTGACGATAGTGTAAGGAGTCTGTGGGACAATTTCAAGCATATTAACATTCACCTCATGGTGGTGTCAGAAGAAGAAAAGAGAAAACAAGGAATTGAAAATCTATGTGAGAAATAATGCCAGAAAACCATAAGCAGGTGAAGGAAATAGATATGAAGCTGAGTAAACATAGAGGGTCCCAAACAAGATGAACCCAAAGAGGTCCACACCAAGACCCATTATAATTAAAATGTCAAAGGTTAAAGACAAAGAGAAAATCTTAAAAGTAGCAAGAGGAAAGCAATTATCTACAAGGGAGTTTTAGAAAAGACTTTCAGCTGATTGCTTTACCGAAACTTTGTAGGCCAGAAGGGAGTGGCAAGAAATATTCAAAGTGATGTAAAGCAAGAACCTACAACCAATATTACTCTACCCAGCAAAGCTGTCATTTAGAAGATAGATTAAAGAGCTTGTCAGGCAAGGAAAAGCTAAAGAAGTTCATCATCAGCAAACCAGTATTATAAGAAATGTTAAAGGGTCTTCTGTAAGAAGAAAACAAAGATTAAAAAATATGAATAAGAAAATGACAATAAATACATAGCTATCAACAGTTACTCCCAAATGGATTGAATGCTCTAATAGAAAGACATGTGCAGGCTGAGTGGATAACAAAACAAGACCCTAACACATGCTGTCTACAAGAGACCTAGTTCAGATCAAAAGACATACAGACTGAAAGTATAGGGATGGAAAAAGATATCTTATGAAAATGGAAACAAACAAAAGCTGGGGTAGCAATACTTATACCAGACAAAATTGAATTTAAAGCAAAGGCTATATAACAAGAGACAAAGAAGGACCCAGCAATTCCACTTCTGGGTATTTATCTAAATAAACCCAAAACCCTGAATAAAAAAGGTATATACATCCATATGTCCATTGCAGCATTATTTACAATAGGCAAGATATGGTAGCAACCTATATGACAATCAATAGATGAATGGATAAAGAAGAAGTAATGCATATATCCAGTGGAATAATACTCTGCCATAAAAAGAATGAAACCTTTCCATCTGCAACAACATGGATGGACCTAGAGGGTATTGTGCTGAGTGAAATAAGTCAGACAGAAAAAGACAACTATCATATAATTTCACTTATATGTGGAAAATAAGGAAAAAATAAAGGAACAAAGCAGAACAGAAACAGACTCAGAAAGAACTCTTTGATGGTTACTAGATGGGAGGGTGGTTGAGGGGATGGGTGAAAAAGGTGAAAGGGATTAAGAAGGACAAATTGGTAGGTAGAGAATGGTCATGGGGATGTAATGTACAGCATAGGAAATATAATCAATAATATTGTAATAACTATGTGTGGTGTCAGATGAGTAGTAGATTATTGGGGATATCACTTCATAAGTTATATAAATGTGTAATCACTGGGTTGTACACCTGAAACTAATATAATATTGTATGCCAACTGTAATTGAAAAATGAAAAATTGTATTGAAAGTAAAATAAAAAATCCATATTTCTGTTGGCCTTAAGACATGCTTTGTCTTGTAGAGTTTTAGACAATGTCTAAAAGAAAATCGTTGGTAGAGGGAACATCACAAATCCAGGGAATTCCAGTAGTCAGACTGAGTTTTTTCCGTTGAAGAAGGACAGTGTTATATGTACATTGTCAAAAAGTGACTGAACTGTCTGTTTCCTGACTTCAAACATTCCTATTATCATCTTTGTAGTTCTCCAGATTTGGGTGTGAAAAGAGTTGCATGAAATAGTTAATTAAAACTCAGTCTGGATGCTGCATTCTGAACACTTGGTTCTCTACTACTTACAACATACAATTCAAAAAACTCTAGGCTGACACTCTAGGCTGGCTCCACCTGTGTCAGGCTGTTCTTCACTACACACAGTGACATACCGAGGGTCACAGCATTGTTGACTCTTGGCACCTACAATTCCCTTTCTCCCTGGCTTTATTTTTGCTGTTGTATTCACCTGGGGTATGCCTGCCCTTCAGGTCCAAACCACACCTACTCTTCATAGCTCAGCCCAAATGATTATTGCTACTATCTAGATTAGTGGTCAGCAAACTCATTAGTCAACAGAGCCAAATATCAACAGTACAACGATTGAAATTTCTTTTGAGAGCCAAATTTTTTAAACTTAAACTTCTTCTAACGCCACTTCTTCAAAACAGACTCACCCAGGCCGTGGTATTTTGTGGAAGAGCCACACTCAAGGGGCCAAAGACCCGCATGTGGCTCATGAGCCGCCGTTTGCCGACCACTGATCTAGATACAGTTTCTACATGTTTCACATACGTAGAAAACTTCATTTTCATAATACCCTGTTTTCATAATAACCTATGTATCATTGTATAATACCCTATGTGCCATTTCATAATACCCTATGTATCATTTACACATGGGGAAAGTGAGACCCAGAGAGATTAAGTAACTTGTGTCAGGCACATAGCTGGGAGGCACTGGATCTGGGAGTTAGACCCTCTGGCCTCAGAATCTGTACTCTTAGTCACTATACCACACTGCCTCTCAAAACTTACATCTCCTGTGAAACTGCTCTTGCTTCTCCCCATGAAGAGTCAAGCTCTCCCTCTTTGGACATGCTTATCACTCTGCATGCGTTCATCATTTTCTGCTTTGGATTTATTGGAAATTCAGTCATTAAACATTCATTTCCTATGGACAGGGTTCTTTGATAAGGACCAACATTGGATAATTTCCTCCCTTCAAGAAACTCACAGTCTAGGTTTGGAGAGAGGCAGGTAATAAATATATGAGATAATAACTTTCAGATAGATAACTTAGATACCCTGAATCTTAGTTTATCTTAGTGGGAGCATATACTTAAGATATAAGAACATAGAAACCCAAGAGAAGAGAGGCCAGTTTAGCCTGGATGGGCCTGGGAGGCCTGCACTCTCCTCAGGAAATGACACGAGCTGAACCTTGAAGCATGAGTGTGCTTTTCCTATATAGAAGGTCAGGAAAGGGATTCCAGCCCAGGGTAATAGAGGAGTAAAACCTCAGACACCAAGGGAAGTGAGGCACACCAGGGACTAGGAGATGTGGTGGCTAGATTACAATGGACAGCATGAGATGGTCAAGGGACAGGAAGTGCAGACCGGGTTGGTGAGGTCAGCTTGTTCTATAGATGCAATGCTAAGGAGATTACTGGCATTCTGTAGGCAGTGGGGAGCCACTGAAAGTTGTACATGCACATGAGTGACATGATCATCACAGCTATAGTTTTCAAGTTCATGTGTTAGATGAGATCTTTCCACCTTTGGAATATTTCTGCAATGATAATGAAAACAAGAAGGGAAAGGTCACTTTACTGGCTTAGAATTTCATCAAAACATCAACCTTTCATTCTGTTCTTGTGACCAATTTGTGCATGGGTTTGTACCATTTCAGAATTCCAGGGGGGGAGGGGGAAAATTGCATCTATTTTTGCTCTAAGGGTAAAGGAAAAACCCTTCAGTATATAAAATGAAGATATAATGTTTGCCTTTCACTCTAAATAGTTTAACCAGAGGTCAAAAATTCAAATGCCTACAAGGGTCCAAACAGGTAACATCTTTGAGTGAAGTGGTAGAGGCAATAGTGATGGGTGGGAACTGGGGAGAGCACACAGTCTTTCTAATGGGAGCATCAGCTACTCAGCTCATTGGAATTTTGCCTGGAAGAAATATGGTCTCAGTAAGGTTGGATGTTTTGGTTTATCAAGAGTCATAATTATAGATATTTAATGTTTATTTTTAAGTAATGGCAATTTTTTCATAAATTGTCTTAAACGGTGAGTGGTTCAAGCATGAACTTCCAGCTTATGGTAGCTGATTTAGACCAAGTAGGCTTAGTCAGAATGTCTGTACAATGTGCAAAACTAAATATGAATGTTCCTGCTTGTAGATTAACTCTAATCTCCCTGCAATTATTTAGAGCCTCCTCCATGCTAAGTACTGTCAGATATGATGCAGAGGCTATAAAATTAGCTAGACAGGGTGGGGAATTCTTAGGTTAATACATGTTTGGAAAATTGTGTTTTTGGCAATTGACACATAAATACCAGATTGTCCTTTTGGATAGCTCTCTATTATGGTGTGTATTTCCAGAAATGTTCCTCTTATTTTGAGTCCCTGATGGGGAAAATAACTAGCATCAACACGATGAATTTAAAGAGGAGGATGAGCTACGTGTCAGTTTCTTCCCAAACCCCCACCACCTCCACCACCACCATCTAATTACTGGATTATACTTGTGCATTTTCATTTTGGCTTCTACTTGTTTTCAGCATGACCATGCCTCTCTCTCTCTCCCCCCTGTCTCCCCACCCCCAGCTCCATTTGTGGCAGATAGCTCTTAAGTGAGTCTTTACACTGGAGGTTTGTATGCTCAGCCTGTCAGCCTGTGGATCGTATGCTATTACTGAGTTTTATCCTCTGAGTACACAGCCCGTAGTTGGGTTTGAATATTAAGTGTCAAACTCCAATGCACCGGTGAAAGATTTGCAGTAACCAGCAGGCCCCTTCCGCATCCCTGGGAGCTGCTGGGCACTCTCTTTATTGATAAGCGGTCTCATTTCACACATGTCAGATTACGGGGATGAAGCTGCTGATATAGTGCGTGGTGCTGAAGGTGCCGTTCCCTGCAGCTGGCCTCTTTCCTGCAATGAGGTGGGGACAGGGACAGCTACTTGGGAGGGAAACGTGCAAAGCAGGCTGTTCACCAATGTGAAGGTTACTTCAGAGAGCCCTGGGAGTGTTTTGTCAGTTTTGTTTGCAAAGAGATAGGGAGTGAAGGATTATGATTCTTGGCGCTGATAATGTCCCCTGGGCCCAAGCTAATCCAGCAGGACACCAGATGTAACATGGTCATTTTATTCTCACATTTCTGTATGGTTATCATGGAGGGCAGGGACAGAATGGAAAGGCTCAGGCGATAATTATCAGGCAGCATTGTCCCCTTCGCAAAGCAGTCAGAGCCCTAGCTCTGCACACGCTTAGCCATAGCAGAAGCCATTCTTTACACAAACACTTATGGAGCACCTTCTGTATGCAAGGCGCCTTTTCCGGATGTCATGGGCACAGCTGTGAAGGTACCTGGCTCTGCAGAGATCCCATCCACAGGCCTCAACATCCATGAACTCATTCGTTCAACAAACTCCAGTTGTTACCTGGTGCAGATTCAGTGCTGGGCTTTCAAGAAAGAGAGTCAAAGTTTTTGGCTTTGGAAACAGAATCCTGGCTTATTACTAAAACCTGGGTAACATATTCCCCAAAGCCTCACTTTGCTTATCTGGAAAGTGGGTATTAAAGCAGTTCCCGCCTCTTACACCACTGTGATGATTGCATTAGGGATGGCGGATATTTGAAAAACACTTAGCATATTGCATAGCTCTAAATATTAGTGACTAGATTGCCATAAGCTTACTGTCCAGAGGGAGGCCATAAATGGTGGGGCCTCTGTGAGAGCAGAGAGGCATCACCCACCACCCCACTGTCAGATGCTGGCTTAGTTCCACCCTCACAGAGGCCCGGCAGCACCCGGGGAGGCCAAGGAGGCCTCAACTTCGTAGTGGGGTCCACAAGAAAGGGTTCAAGAACGCATATAAATATTTAACAAAGCATAGTAAATTGATTAAAGCTAAAATGTACACTCCAGAAGTGAGAATGGGTAACCTCAGAGAATGAGATGCCCAGATGGGGTCTGGGTGGAAGGTTTTTATTGTAGGGGAGGCGTAGAGCTTGGGCCTTTGTTCCCAGTTCTAACTTTGCTGCTGCATCACCACTGACTGGTGACCTTGCCATGACAGTGACCTTGGGCATATTATAAAACTCTGAACCTTGGTTTCTTCATCTGTAAAAACAAGAATGATTAAATTAGTGTTTATTAGCCCAGTTGAGCTGCTCGGCATGCTCAATATGTGCCATTGCCTGTTATTTTCCATCATGTTGACGGGACTGATGCTGCTCATGCGCTGAGGAAGCACCCCGAGCTCCGCTGGTGCCTCCCCAGGTAAACAGCACATCCCTATGATGTAGAAAACAATTGTCAATTTATTTGACAAATTTTTGTTTTTCAGGTTTTTAGAATAATCAGAGTGTAACAGCTGGTGAGGCTTGATGATTTCTTTTCAAATTGCATTGAATGCAGCTGCAAAGTGTCTGAACTTGGCCTCTCGCTAAGCAGATCCTAATGGGTTCAGATGACATTGTGCATGCATGTGGCTCACCAAGACCTTCCTTCTGGCTTGGCAATGGTGCTTATTAAAAGTAAAAATACCCTGAGTGTTCATAGACCAAGCACGGTTCAAGAATGACAAGCTGTCTCTAGAGATTTCCCAAAGCTGAGCTATTGAAATGAAACACATCATGGAGCACTCACATAGTCATTGGATGCAAGTGCAGTCCAATATTTAAATGGATCACTGTGACCTTTGGGTGTTACTGGAAAAATTGGGATTACAATCTGTTTGGGTTTGTGGGTGACCTGGCATTCCCCACACAGTAAGTTGGAGCTTAAGAGCCCAAAGGGATTGCACTGGCAAGACACAATATAGCACTGGCAATAATGGATGGAGGAGAATATAGGGAGTTTGATCCAGTTCCCTGTGTTGCCTTGGCCCTAATCTCTGGCACACCTGTCTTTGTGCCCAGGTAAGGAGATTTGGAAGAAAAGCAGCCTGGGCACTGCTGTAGATGGTAGTAGCTTCAAAAGGGAGGGTCAGGTTGAGAGAAAAAACAGGAAGAAGATATGCAACTGCCTGGCGCATTTGACATCCCCAGGGACAGGGACCTGTCTGAATGGGCTGGCCCATTTCCTCTTTTCTCTTCAGGGTATCTTCCTTTGGAGATGATAAACTAACAATTACCCAGGAAGACCTAGAGACTCTAAATACATTAATTTATTCCTCAAAATAACCCTCTTGAGATGAGTGGTATGACTATGACTCCCATTGGTCAGATGTACAAATTGAAGCTCAAAGTCACAAAGCCAGAGCAAATGGGAAAGAGCAAATATGCAACCAGATACCGAGCCTTCGAAGACTGCATTTTACAATGGTTTCCCAAGCCTCTATGTCCATCTCTCAACTTCAGTCCATTTTCTTCCCTGTGGCCAATTATTCTCCTAAAATACAGGTCAGACTATGTCATTTCTTTTCTCAGACGTCCTTCACGGATCCTTAATGACTACTGGCCAAAGCCTGAACTCAGTTATTTCCAGTGGCTCAGAGTGTGGCCTTTGGAGTCTGATGGGTCTCAGTGAAGGGCACGGTTCTATTTCTGTCATTCAGGTGTCTTTCGGCCACCCGTCTCTCTGAGCTCTGTTCCCTCAGCTATATAAAACTGGCATTAACACCTTCACAGAACTATTGGGCAGGCTCAGCTCTTGGTTAGTCTATGTAAAACACTAAGCACAATGTGTTCCTTACATCAATGCTGTCATTGGGAATGACCCATGAAGCTCCTGTGTCTGGTGTAATCTTTTCCTGATCGTTCCCCTCAATAAACGCCTTACATTCTGCTTCCCAAAGATTGCTCAGGGTTCCCCAATAGGCCATGGAGTTTCATGCTTCCTCCTGCTTAGCTATATTTTTACTTTAAGCAGCAATTTATCCAATTCTTCATGTTCTCCTTTTCTGATTGTTGAACAAACAAAACCTAATTATTCTCCAGGAATCATCTCAGTTGTCACTTTATTTCACCCCCACCCTTCCCCCAAGGCAGACTGTGCTCGCTCAGGTTCTCTGCTTGGAACCTGGTCTTATGGTTGCTTTCCATCAGCTCTTATTAATGTGAGCTCATTTAGATATTGGAGTGTTGCATTCATCTCTGAATCCCAAACTGTACCTGGCACCATGCTTTGATGGTTTTCACAAAGTGGGACCTCAAAAACCGCCACATGGATTAATGAGTGGATGCACACATTAAAATGAGCCAAAGTAACTTGCATTATGTTTCTTTTAAAACACATTTACTTCCTCTGAATTGTTACTGAAAAAATCCTTGAGGATTAGAAACAGAACCTGGGGACTATGGAATGTAGACTTTTTTTTTTCTTTTGCTTCCTTAATTAAAGATGTCTGCATATTTCAAACCTGAAAGAAATTATGCAAATCCAGACTCTAAACCCAGGCCAAAGAGCTCAGAGTTTAATATGCATGAGTTCTGTATTTTTGATGGGTATCACATGGTATCAAAGGATGTAGACCATGGGTGGAAATTAAGTGAGTGGTTTTTTGTTTTTTTTTCAATTTCCTGGGTAGGAGTTTGCTTTAGGATTAAGGACTATTCTCTTATTAAGTGATGTGGTCCTATTAAAGTAAGTACCTTTATTAACATGGCGCTTTTATAATCTTTGTAAAGGGTTGAAGCATTTTAGGGTAAGGGGGAGCATTATGAGATTTAGTTTCCTGAGAAGTGAGTAAATGTAACTGATAAATATTTTTCAATGAAAAAATATTAGGAGAATGCCTGGAACTTAGTAAATACTCAGTAAATTCCAGTGTCTACTCCATCTGGGAAATAAAAATAAGGCTTTGAATACTAGAGGTTGATTAAAGAGTTATATGCAAGCATTTTGTTAAGCATTTTACATGCATTATTTCATTTAACCCTCAGAGCGATTCTATGGTGTAGGTACTGCTAGCCACTTGCCAGAGGAAGATTCTGAAGTTCAGAGAGGCCCACACATGTCTGATGTCAAACATAGAGAAAACTGAACCCAAGTTTTACTTACTGTCGGTCTTGAGTTCTTACCATTATATGTTATTGTCTCTCATGAAAACACTAGAGAAGCAATGATTTTTGTCTCAAAACTTTCTGTATTTCTTGTGGCTAAGTCTATAACAGTTAGTGCTTACTTGAAATCATGTTTAAAGAAACTATCAACCAAAGCAGGTTTGGATGAGGTCCCAACTGAACACATAACTTTTGATGGTTACCTGATGTGGCCCTTGGGACATTTAGCACATTTTTCATAACTTGGGTCTAGTTTTATGAATTTTGTTTATCCCACATGGAGATGCTGAGTGCTGTATTGATCCACCTTTCTGCCGAGCTATCTTTCCTTCATTTTATTGTCTTTGTTTTTCTGGAAAATTGTACCAAATGGCTTGGTGGGTCTTTGCTGAATATGAAGGATTCACTATGGGGAATTTTCTTTTGTCTCCTGAAATCTATTGCATTTCTTTTGAAATTAGATATTTGCTTGTGACTAGATGGATTATATCTATTTTTGCTTAATTTTTAGGGGGTATTGTTTAGGGGACATTTCATACCAAGAGACACACAATATATTCTGTCTTGGCCTTGACCCCTGTTGAGACTTGTACACACACTTTTGGGGTATCTTTGGCTATTGCTCTCATTGATTTTCCTTCTTATGAGAATGAATACAACTCAGATCATCTAGATAAACTAAAAGGTCAGTTCAAAACAAGAAGTTCCAGTTCTTTCTTTGTGCAACTGAGGAAACTGAGGCTCAAAGCCAGTTGAGAAACCTAATCAAGGCAAAACAGTTAAGTGAGAATGGAGTTAAAATCCATACCCACATTAGTGACTAGTTAAGAAACTATTTTTTAAGTCTTATATTTTTCAGAATACTGAACTTTTAAATGTAAAGAATGTAGCAAGGCATCTTTGAAAAGTAGTCTTGCGACTAGGAAAATAAAATGGTATTATCATCAGAGGCACTTCATATGTTTTATATAGAGGTCTCTCCTACACTTGGGGGAAGACCCAGCCCCTGTGATTTTGTTGGCATCTGATGCTTACAGTTTTTATACATAAAGATAACTACACCGAGTTTGCCTTGATACTTTTACCATTTCATTGAGATTACATTCTTGATTTGATGAGACCAACTTGAATTTTCAGTGTAGGCATGAGACCTTTCTTAGGTTGAAATGAATTCTGATAAGCTGATTATCTCTCTGAAGAAAATATGATGTCCACATTTCATAGCTTAGTTCCTATCATTTTAGTGTCATTTTTATTCTGAGACACCTTTCCTGGTCTGAATTAAATAAGGTAATAAGAAGCTCTGGAGTCCAAGACATATTAAATATAATTTTTTTAAAGAATTGAGAGCTACAGGGTAGAGGATGGGTTTTCTTTATGGTACATTTTCTTTCTCCGTGTTGAAGTAGATGCTGCTAGCTAGATTCCTTTGCTTTATAGAGCAATGAGTTATGAAGCTAAAACACAAAGTGTTCTCCGTGGTGTACATAAAGCAGCAACCTGAGCAAATACATCACACTATGTACTGAGAGTTTTGATTTTTTTTTCTTTCCTTTTTTTGGTCTGTTTTCTTCCCTTCTCCACTATAGTCTGGCTTATGCTGGTGTGTATTGTTGACACATTCATCTTGGTAATAGAAATGGAAAGCTACTTTTCATTGTGAAATAGATTCAAAGTAAAAGATGACTAATGGATGAGAGCATCATGCATTCCCAGTGTCCTGTGCTTTGCCTCCCAGCTCTATAAATCTGTCTGTCTCTCAACTGCTGGTGTATCCATTCACCGATTCACTTTTATGGAATTGGTTGGTTTAGTCTCCAGCTGACTATGGGTCATGGCAGGAGGACAGCTGGAATAGTGGGGAGGATCTCTCTCTGCTCCTTATGCCTGAAAAGCAGAGCCCAAGAGCTTGGAGCAGTGCTTGCTGCCCAGGGGAACAGATTGTGGCTTAGAATCACTGTGTCTGAGAGAGCTCCCTTTGTGAGTCTGTTGCTCATCCCTCCACTATTTCTCTCTCCAGTGACAAAGATCAATAGACCTAGTGAGATGATGGATAACAGCCAAAGGAATTGCTTGGGTCAGAATGATCCATTATGTAAATGCTTCCCCTGTGTGTGAGAACAGATCACGGCACTATGGTACATCTAAACTTCTCTTACGTAAAAGTACTTTGTTGCCTCTGCTGGTCACCTGACATCCTTCTCTGGGATGTCACAAGCAAGTGATGTCTACCTGCAATGGGAACATCCTCTTTGAGAGTGAATATAATGTCATCTAATCACTAGTCAGATCAGGGTTCAAGTTTTAGTTTTTCTGTGGGAACTTGAACAAATACTTAACCATTCTGAGTATCATGCTTTATCTGAACGTTAGATAATGATATCCACAGCATAGGGACTCAATGAGAATTCAGTGGAATGCTGCGTGCAAATTGTTTATTATGGTGTTGACACAGAGTAAGCATTGGATGCTTATTATTATATTATATTATATTATATTATATTATATTATATTATATTATATTATATTATATTATTACTATACATCTGTTATTGTTGCTGTCTTATATACACTCACATACATATGTCCCTATATGCCCAAAAAGATACTGAGTTCCTTTAAGTCATTATTGTCCATTACTTTTTTTTTATTTTTAAGATCATCTTTAACTTAGGAGGACTTGGGTATGATTAAATTAGGTGCAACTCTTTGAACACCCACTGTAGACTTCCCCTAAGCCTGTTTTCTGTGTTATCTCATTTAGTCATTGTCAGAATCTGCTAAGAGGAATTTTTGTTTCCACTTTATACATGCAAACACTGAGGCCCAGAGATAGAAAATAACTGACTCAGGGTCACACAGTTAGGAAGTGCTGAAACCAGGATTTCTACCTAGGTGGATACAACCCCCGAGGTCAAAGCTCTTCCTTCGCATATAACTCATCTCTTCAAATATTGTCATCTGTGGTATAACAGACCTGTCAGAAGCTGGATTGGGAATGGAAGTTGGGCTTAAATAAAGAGTGTTCAGAGCAGGGTTTTAGTGATGAATACCTGGGTCACAGGTGAAGACCCTTGGGATGCCAGAGGAAAACGTGTTTTCATTCTAAAATTACTCATTCATATAGTCATCCAGCAAATATTTAATGAGCATCATTTTTGTGCCTGATGCCATGTTAGGTGCAAAGCATTCAGTGGAGAACAAAACTCTCACTGTCCAAGTCCTCATGGAGTGTTCCGTCTAGCCAGAGAGGCAGATCCTATCAGGTGATTGTGTTCATTTGTGTTGTTGGAGCTGAGATAAATGCAGTGAGATCAGAGCCGGTCTTAGATTTGCTGCAGAGAGAGACCTGGGAGGCTTTGCTAAGGAAGGGATACTTGAGCTGAGAGTTGAAGCCACATGGGGTGGAAACCATGGGTGTCTACTTTCTCTTCAGGCTCTGCTCCTGGGGCCTGGCGAGTCCAGTAGCAGGTGAAATTGAGCCTCCCCATTATCACCTTTCATGCATCTGAAAGAGCAGTGCTCCCTGTGTCAGATTTCTGCAGAGGCTGGTTCTCTTTTTCCATCCTGAGTTTTTTATGTGGGAAGTTGTGTGGTTTCAGGATGGATGAGATCCTTTGATCTCCTTAATACCAAGTGTGGGCCAGGCCAGCTGCAGGCACTGAGGGGTCCAGGTAAACTCAGTTCATGTGAACACTGAACACAAGAACATTTGCTGAGAAGCCTCATTCTTCATGACGGAAAGAACTCACTGGCCATTTCTATGACAAGAAAAAGTGTTTTCGCCTTTGAAGCGATTTTGTACGATGCGATGATCAGCCAGGAGTTCGTATCCATTTCTGCCAGTGTTTTATTGTCCAGCTTAAGGAACTGTCTGCAGAAACTAAACATCTTCTCCTGCTCTGATTTACTTCATCTTGATCCATGGTACCTCTAAGGCAGTGGTTCTCAACCTTCCTAATGCCGCGACCCTTTAATACAGTTCCTCATGTTGTGGTGACCCCCAAACATAAAATTATTTTCGTTGCTACTTCATACATGTAATTTTGCTACTGTTATGAATCATAATGTAAATATCTGTGTTTTCCAATGGTCTTAGGCAACTCTGCTAGCGGTTCTCAACCTGTGGGTCACGACAGGTTTCTGTAGAGCCTAAGACCATTGGAAAACACACATATTTATATTACAATTCATTAACAGTAGCAAAATTAGTTATGAAGTAGCAACGAAAATAATTTTATGGTTGGGAGTCACCACAGCATGAGGAACTGTATTAAAGGGTCGCAGCATTAGAAAGGTTGAGAACCACTGCTCTAAGGAAACGTCACAGACCACAAGGAATGCCCCTCTTTCAGCTGTGGGCATGGGGAATTCTTTAGGTTCATGGTGGGATTGGTCAAGGAAACTATTTCAGGGGAGCTGTTATGTGAAGGTGGTGCTCACACTTTCTCTTTCTGCTAGAAATGAGCCTCAGGGCCCCACCAAAGAAGCCAAACTAGACAGCTTTTCTATTTTAAAGATAGGTACACCAGACACTGGGTAAAATGGGACATCTAGAGCCACAGGGAACAAGATTTGGATCCTGGCTTTGCTGATTACTAGTGCTAAGACCTGGGGCAGGTTCTTTCAGACTCTTAAATACCTAGTTCATCATCATCAAAAGGGAAAGGATGGATGTTGTGCCTGGAGGGAATTTTGTAAATAAAATGCCTGGTACATGACAAATGCTTGGTGTTGCGTAATGCTCACAATTGTTATTATTTATTTGTTTAAATCTCTGTGAACTTGTGTGCCAGCCTTTATATCAGGGGGCAGGCAGCAAACTCTTTTTATCAAGGGCCAAGCAGTAAATATTTTTGGGTTTGTGAGCCATGGAATGTCTCAACTGCTCATCTGTATTGTAGCATGGATGATACACAGGTGAATGAGCATGGCTATGTCTCAGTAAGACCTTTTTTTAAATATATTTTATTGATTTTTTACAGAGAGGAAGGAAGAGGGATAGAGAGCTAGAAACATCAATGAGAGAGACACATCAATCAGCTGCCTCCTGCACACCCCCCAATGGGGATGTGCCCGCAACCAAGGTACATGCCCTTGACTGGAATTGAACCCAGGACCCTTCAGTCTGCAGGCCGACGCTCTATCCACTGAGCCAACCCAGTTTCGGCTCAGTAAAACTTTATTTGCAAAACTAGGCCATGATTTGGATTTGGCCTATGGCTCAGAGTTTGCCCCCAATCCACATGATGGTCTTCTTTGGCACAGTGGCCTGGGCTTGAGCAACCTGCCCGTGTAGTCATGGGTAAGTCACCAAAACATATGCTGTAATGAACAAACCCCACCAGAGCTAGGATCAGCCAATAGGGCACTGTCTTGGGAAGACACACCAGTATCTTGTGCCCATCCTCTGTGTCTGAGGTTCAGCAGGGCATTGGGAGGGGTGGATAACATGCAGGAACGCTGTCTGGAACCCAGGGGTCGAGCTGGGCATGCTCTCTGCCTTTCCCTTTGTGTGGGTTCCTGAGAGACCGTTTTTGACTCTGCACAATATTGCAGGTGCCTAAACTGGGCCCAGCCATAGGGACATCTCCTGTCTGGTTATATGAGAGGAACTTGATGGCATTTGCCAGCTGTGAGCCCATACCTCCTTTCTACATGCTATACCCAGAGAGTTTTACATTCATAGAGATGGAAATAATCAGGTCTCGTGTGTATATTTACTTTCACAGAGCTACTATCACATGCTTTAAATTCCATGTCCTGTCTTATGTACTTGGTGGAAAAAAATAATATAAATACACCTTGAAATTTCCCTAGAGTTCAGCTTCCCTGTTCAGACCGACTCTAGCTAAAGTTTGGAGCAGAATAAAAAGCGCCTCGTTGCCTTCCACACACTCTGTTATCTCTGGTGGGTTCAAATGCAATTTCTCCAAGAAGGCCCTGGTGCCTTTGCTTCTTCTGGCCTTGAATCTGAGAGGCTCAGGATTTCTTTGGAGTACACACAGCCACCTCCTTTTGACAGACAGTGCAAATTAAAAGATCCGGTACGGCCTAGGAACTGGGGACCCAAACTTGGCCCTTGGGTTTTCATTTACAGTTAGGCACTGCAGACACAATTACTGCTGACAGAGGTGCAGAGGCTGGTGGCAGAGTGCGGTGACAGGAGGCTCATGCCAACCCGTAATTGGGAGGATTATTTTTAATCAGAACATATCCTACAGCCCAAACATTAGAAATCTCCTATAAGGCCAAGACAGGAAATTAAACACACCAACAATAAACCACGGGGGGGGGGGGGGTGGCGTGTCGAGTGTAATATCATTAGTCTCTCCAAGGTCCCTGGAGCTTCGAGGAGAGCTTTGCTACCCGAGGGAGGGAGCCTGGGAGGATATTTCCATGGAAAAGGCGCAGATACTGTACCTAAGCCCTTGCTGGAGAGCTGAGTACAGCCAGATGAAATGTAGCTGTTTAATGGATGCTTATGGCAATTAAACAGCCAACAGGTCAAATAGAAGCTTTGGAGTGGGGGCTGAAACTGTATTTCATCAGTAAGGGTCTTTATTACAGAAATCTTAAATTATTTCTGAAAAATCATATCCCTACTATGTGCGAGTAGTTGTGTTGGCCGTTGGTATGCCTGGGCTCTGGTGTCGCAGTTATCTGGATAATTTTATCTATTTGACAAAATTTTGCAAAGCACCCTGGGAATTTGTTTATTAGATGGACTGTTGTTGACCAAGTAGGCGCTGTTGTTGGGCATGTGAGCACATACCTCCTTCCCTCACTCTACACCCAGTTAAACATGTATTGAGGAAAAATGTCATGTGGTTATGCTGTGTAATCTTCACACCACACTCCTGAAAAGGTCACACTCCATAGCCAAGAAAACGGAGGCCAAGCAGTTTGCCCAAAGTGACATAGCTAATGAACAGGAGCGTTGGGTTTGAACTCAAGCTGTGTGCAAAATGCATGCATCACTCAGGAATAAGATGAAGCATAGCCTGGGCTCCAGGGCGCTGCCCATCCAATGGAGAGGACAAAGAGACAGAGGTCTGTGAGAGGGGGACACTCAGACACACTAATGCATTGCTGAGCTTGGGGAAGTGAGGGCTCATCACTGTGCTTGTGGGGCTCAGCGAGGGGTCAACAAGGGCTTCCCAATGACACAGAGTAGGTACATGTTTGCCAGACAAAGAAGGTACAGAGTCCCAGGCATGGGTACCAGCTGGTGCATACACGTGCTGCTATCAGAGAGCCTGGGGCATTTAGTGTGTGTTTAGAACTCTTGGCGCTTGGATTTGGTTCTTGTTCAGCCCAGTCACTTACCTTCAACCAATATGGGGGAAGGGAGGAACAGAGAACATATTTTAGGAGTACTGAAACCAGAGACCAGGCACCTGGGTGGGATGCTAAGAAATGATGTGGGAGACTGGATTCAGAGTCTCCCAGGCCACCCTTGGGGGACAGTGCCCACAGCAAATCCAGGGACACTTGCATGTCCAGGTGCCGCCAACCCGATCATCCAGCTGCAGCGGTGGCCACTGGGCAGCAGCCCCGTGTTCTGTGCTGAGAGTCCCTGGATTCCCTTGGGGAGGGTCTCTATCTTCAAATAAGGGGGCTGCATGCCCTTCCTACCCTGGCTCTCTCCCGCCCCAGGTGTGAGCGCACCAGCCTATGCATACTCACCATGCCACATGGCATGGGACAAGCCCACATTTCTGGCTGCATTACCCTGTGCTAATACAGCCTCAGGCCCCTTTCAAGGACAGTTAGACTCCAGACCCCAGGATAAGGCTAGGGGCTGCTGGGCAGCTTGGAGAGTGTGTCCCATCACAATCATTGATGGGGTCAAGACACAGGTGGCTTTTCTCGATGCAGGGTGGGTAGAGAAACCCCCACCTCATCCCAAATGGGTGAGTTGCCACCTTTGAGACCAGGGTGGTACTTGCAGCTCTTTTTGTTTGTTTGTTTATTTTGGACAATAAACAGAAGCCTACTCAAAACAGCTCAAACAGTGGGGATATTTATCACCCGGCACAGGAGTGAGTCTCAGCACTGAGAGTGAGAGGCAGGAGGTGTGCTGAGTCCCGTGAGGGACTGGCATCTTGAGTCACCAAGCGATCAGGGAATAATGTGGTCCCCAACCCGCTGGGAAACCTCCTTTCCCCATGGACCCTTCACTCTTCCCTCTGCTCTCTGCACCATTCTTCTTGATCCAAAGTCTGCCTTCTATTTCTCTCCATGAACATATGACAGAGAATAGGGACCCCACAATCACTGAGTCCTCAGTTCTAGGAATTAACAGTGCCCTCCAAGTTCCTGGGAGAAATGGAACTTAGATCAGAGAGGGTTCTATCCCTGCTCCATGCTGCCCTAACGGAGCCAGGATTGAGTACCTCAGACATGTCTCTGGGATGATGAGGAAGAGGGGCTGGGGAGACAGCTCTCAGAGGGGCTGCATAGCCACCCCAGAGTGCCTAAAGTTAGCAATGAAGCCAGTAAGCCTCCCTTTCCTCCTCCCTTCCTTTCCCTCTTCTCTTCCCTCTCCTTCCTCCCTTCCATCTTTCCTTCCTTTGTCAAATCTTTATCAAATGCCTCCCATATCCACAGCAATGTGGCCAGAGCTAGTTAACCCCTGCCCCCAGAGCTAACACACTGGTGAAACAGGCAGACTTTAACAAAATCACTTGTAACTGACTGGTAAATAATAGCTGTGAGGTGCACTTGGCAGGAAGGATAATGGGCACTTGAGATCAGGAGTAGGGCTTTCATCCCAAAGTAAGGATGGATGTGAGGTAACTGGGGGTAAGACCATCCCTGGTCAGAGATACAGCCTGTGCAACTCCCCTGTGGCAGGTGGAGATCATAGAGTGACCCAGAAATGCAAGGTCCCTGGGGCTGGTACACAAGGGGTCTGGAGAGCGGGGGTGCCTGCTCACTAATCCTATATAACAAAAGCCTAATATGCTAAATGTCCAGTCATCCAGTTGGCCTTTCAACCAATCAAAGCATAATATGTTAATGATATGCTAAGGACACTCAACTGCTCGCTATGTTGTGCACTGACCACCAGGGGCAGATGCTCAACCCAGGAGCTGCTCCCTGGTGGTCAGTGCACTCCCACAGGGGGAGCAACACAGCAGCTAAGGGAGCAGGCCTAAGCCACCAGTAGGAAATCCCCCAAGGGCTCCCAGACTGCAAAAGGGCACAGGCCGGGCTGAGGGACCCCTCTCCCCCACCCCCAAGTACATAAATTTCGTGCACCAGGCATCTAGTAAATAAATAAGGCTGAAGCTGTGACCAGGAGCTCACCATGCAGGGTGTCAGGCTGTCACGGGGACAGGGGTCCCTCCTCCACAGAGTGGGAAGCCGTCCATGGTGCATCCCGTTATGTAAGGGCCGTTCTCCCTGCTCCTTGGTGGGATGAGGGGTGCAGCCTGGAGGCAAGAAGAGAGCCTAGCAGCCTATTGCGGGGTGTTCTGCCTGGGGAAAGCCACCAAGCCATCGATGGCAGAGACCACGGAAGTAGAAACGTTGCAGGAGCCAGCCCTGTTTATAGTCTGAGTTACAAACTTAAACAACATACCCCCTACAGTGTCATCAAAATTGGTTGGCTACTTTGTGCATCCATTTGAACTGAGTGCATGAGTGCAGGGCAGAGTGCTCCCCTCCACTTCTCTGCTTGCAGCTCAGTAGCCCCAGCAAGGTCTCAGCACAGTGTGCACTCCATCCAATCCCAGCGGGGCCCAGGATTCTCCCTGGTACAAACCACTCTGTAGGTAGTTTGCAAGAGTAATTGCAAACTCAAGACAATCTCGGTATTTTTGCTTAAACTCTGTAACTCCTCTGGAACACTAGAGAGCGTCTTCGATTTTTCTTGCTGTCTGGTGCCATTGCTAATGACTGTTTCTCTTCTCACCTTGTAACAATGGTTCTCAGCCTTTGTGTTTATGAAACAATCCACCTGGAGGATTTGACAAGTTCTTATTAATGTAAAGATGGGGCTATACAATGCAGTGCAACTGCAGGTTTATAAAAAAATAGGCATAAAAGTGTGGGCATCAAGCTGACATGGACATGGAATTAACATTATTATCTGGACAGGAAGTCTGAGAGGCCAGAGAAGCCATGGTGCTCAGAGAAAGCCTCTTCTTGAGGCCCAGGCTCTTCTTTGGTGATGTAACGCTGTGGCCAATGAGGAAAGCTTCTTATGCTATCCAGTGCAGTGAGCAGCAGCTAAGTGACCGGCGTCTGTGCCAGAGGATAAGGCTACTGAGTTGAAGAGAACATAGTTCTTGCCATCTAGGAGTTCACAGCCTGGGCAGGCCAAGTCTACAGTGGATTAGGGAAATCATCATATGGTTCTTGTTAGGACATGTGAAAGGCCAGCAGGGATAAAAGAGTCAGTGAAAACTCCAGAGAGAAGTTCACATTTGGTGGATCTTGAAGAATGAGTTCAGATGGGCCCAAATGAAGGGCGTTTCAGGAAGAAAAATGTGCCTACAGGCGAGAGGTGTAACAACACCCGTGTCTTTTAAGTAGTTCCATTTAGGCAGATCTTGGAGTGTGTGAGCTAGTGGACTTAGTGAGTGGTGGAAGCAACTGGGGAGGAGGAACCAACTGGAGGAAGGACAGGGGTTAAGAACATTGAACCTGTCCATAGGAGCTGTCATTATTTTAAATGAGAGGATGCATATAGATTTTGATACAAAGACTAAGATATACTATGGGTTCAATAAAACTACTAGAGAATTACTACTATTATATTTCAATGGTGATGATGATGCCACAGATAATTCTTCAGCTGAGGTATACTATGAATTTATGGAAGATAAACATATAGTTTGACTATTCACTTCCTAAATGTCCTAACTCTTCTCCCTAAATCCTGTTCTCCCACTTCATACTTTTCATCACTACAATCTCAGCACTATCACCTCTTCCTTGGCAAAACCTTCCCCAATATTCCTGACCAAGCTCTGTCCTCCCCACTGGACTGTAGGCACCAAGAGGACAGTGCCCAGCATAAAAAAGGGCTTAAGAAATAATAAACTTTTAAACAGCATTGACTTTGCAATAGGCACAATGCTAAGTACTTCACATGTATGAACTCTTAATACTCAAAATTAAATATGTTGAGGTAGGTGTTCTGTTTATTTTCATTTTACAGAGGTGGAGGCTGAGACAAGCAAGGTTAACTGACTTGTCCATGGTCACAAAATGAGTAGGTAGTAGAGCCATGGGTGAATGGGATGGATAGATGGAAGGAAGGAAGGAAGGAAGGAAGGAAGGAAGGAAGGAAGGAAGGATAAGCATTATCTTTACCATCTTCACCACCTCAGTTTTTTCTTCTCCAGATTCAGGTCTCTCTAATATTTTAAAACTGTTTAATGTTCTCAAGTGTTTTATTTATCAACACCAGTAAGCTCATCAAATGTGAAGAATGTTAAAAAAAAAAAAGGTCCATCATATTAAGAAAGAATTTTTTTCTTTTTCTTTAATTTTTTAAAAAATATATTTTTATTGATTTCATAGAGGAAGGGAGAGGGAGAGAGAGAGAGAGAGAAACATCAATGATGAGAGAGAATCATTGATTGGCTGCCTCCTGCCTGCCACTGGGGATGGAGCCTGCAACTCGAGCATGTGTCCTGACCAGGAATCGAACCATGACCTCCTGGTTCATAGGTGGACACTCAACCACTGACCACACTGGCCGGGCAATATTTTCTAAAGAGTTATCTGCAAATAATGTTAATAATTAAGCTCTGAAACTTTTGAATTGTATTAAGTTATGGCATAAAGTTGCATTACTACTTTGTAGGAGTCTCTGAAAGCACACTGGATCTGGATTCTAGAATGCTGCAAACCAGACTCATTTGTTCTACTTAAGCTTCCCCCAGTGGGGAAGCAGGTCAGGGTCAACTCTTTTGGGTACGGGATGCCATCTGAATCTTTCAGATCTATTAGTAAATCTTGATGTTTCTGGTTGCAGCTGATCTCTACCCAACTCATTGAAGTATATGAGATTATAATGGCCATTTGCAGTTCAGGCAATATTTGCTTTATTTATATATTAATGAAAATGAAAATTACTCCTTCTGATTGGCTGAGGATAGCCATGTTCATGAACTTTATTATCGATGGGGCACCTTATATCACAGTTTTATTCATTGTAAATGAAATCTCTTTGAACGTTAGCTCTCAGGGATTGAGCATTACAGAATCTTGGAGTTCCAGAGTTTAAAGGATATTTAGACTTGATTTCCTCCCACCTGGCTCTTTGCAGGAAAATCTACAATTAAATTTCTGAAAGATTAGCCTCCAGCCTTCCTGGAACATGTCCTGTGAGGAAGACCTCACTGCGTAAGACAAGAGTCTAGCAGAGTGGTTCTAAACTTTGTGTCCAGTTGCCCCAGTTCAAATCCAGGCTCCACCAGCTACGTGCATACTTTGGGCAATTTACCTGAGCTATCTGAGCCTTGGTTTCCTCTTCTGCAGTACAGAAAATAGTAACACCTTTCCAACTGGAGTATAAAAGGATTTACTGAAAATCTGTTTACAGACTTGAGCTTTATAATTTTCATCAGCATCATCATCACTCATTGTTAAATTCACTGTATGATCAAGAACATATTTAAGAAGTTACTATCACAAAAAAAGATGCAGACACAATTCAAGAATGCATACCCGATTCTAAAGGCTTCCTTCTCTTCTTCCCTAGGAAACTGCTCAAAGACCTCATGCGAGTGGAACTCACAGCTTCCTGGATCCGGCTCAGCATTCAGTAAGTGCAGCCACTTTTGAACATTCATTACATAAATGCATCCATGTCCTTGATCCTATTTTCTCTGAGGAAGCTCTCTTCAGCCAGCCGGAAGTCCCCACAAACACTTTGCCACCTGCCAGGGTCTTTCTTTCCTGCAGGCCAGTGATGGATCCAGAGATGAGAGGATGGTTTTCTAGCAGAACCCTCACAATGAACACAGGATATGTGTGAGAGTGTGGATGGGTTCACCCTACCATTCCTGGGGATAAAATTCACTGCTTTTGTTTCCCTTTCATCCTCTAAGTTTGTTTCATTTGAGACATTTTGTCTCCCTCTTTCAGTCCCAGGACCTTGCTCAGTAGAAAGAAATGCCAGGAAACCCCGACCAGTTCATGAGACCACACGTTTCTTAAAGCATTGAAGAACAATTCAGTTTGCTCTTTTTGAGCCAGAATACATTACTACTATATACAAATTACTGCAAAAGAGAAATTCTGTACTGTAAGATGCTGGGGTACATTTTAGAATTTCATTTGTTTTTAGCAAGTAAGCACTTTCAGCCATCTGCCTTTCCCATTGCACAGAAGGCTTTGTTTTTTGGTGAAGCCAGCAGTATTTTGTCCAATCTCCCCACCTCTTTTTGCTTATCAGATGTTAGCTTTAGTGATGTGCATAACCTCCGACAGCAGCTCTCCTTGGCAATGGTTATGTGGGCAAACAACTTGTTTTATGAATAAATCTGTAATAATATAACAACAAATATCAACATACAAAAGGCTAACTGAAAGAAATATTTATTTTTTAAAGATGTAGCTTCCTCATAGGTTTCAGAATTTCATAATGTATTCTACTTCTGAGAGTGGTGGAGTATAATTTGATACATCAACTATCACAAAGGGGCGGGTTGAATTGGAGGCTGTGGGGCTCCAGGCCTGGAAAAGGCTGATCAAAGGAAATGCTTTTGCCCTCAGAAGTATCGCTGGGCTCCCCTCATTGCTGTGGAATTTGCATATGCGAACAGAGAGAAGGAGGAGGAGGAGGAGGGATGAGAAGAAATAAAAAGATGGTGCCTTCATTCTTCCCTACATCAGAATGGCTTAGTGTAACCCTGATCAACTAAAGCCTGTATCACACAGGAGATTAGACCCACAGCTTTTGTTCCCAATAATAAAGGACATTTTATGTCTAATTCCCTACATGCTACATCTATCTGGTAATGCCTTTGAAGTTGAGGCTGCAGCATTTCCTGAAAATTGTGAGATTTTGTAAGTGAAAAGGAGGGGGCTGTTTGGCATGCATTCTGTTCAAGTCTATTGGGTGTAACCGTTAAATGTGCGTGTGACTTTATCTTTTACTGTCTCCAGCACCGTCCGTCTCCTGGCCTCCTTTGTGGTGGTGGGGCAGGGATGGGATGGAGGAGGAGGGTTTCAAGGATGGGTTTTCAGCTTATTCATGACACTCACACCCTTGTCTCTACCTTCTCAACGTGATACATATTTCTGCTTCTCAGGAAGAAATCCATGTTCCAAACCTGAATTTGGGCTGAAGTTTCTAACCTAGGGGAGGCTCTGGTTTCTGAGATAATTAGTAGGAACATTGTAAGGAACGCGTGTTAATTTGTCTTTTGATATGGTGTTTCCATATCTACAATTACAGTCTGAAGAGGAAAAAATTAATATTTTGCTGCTCCAAACCAGTGTGCAGTTATGTGATAATTTGAACAACATTAAAAAGGAAGAAATGGAAAAACTCCTCTTTTGGGGATATTTAGAGCAGCTGCCCAGTGTCGGTGTGCCTAATAGACAGTGATGCTTTCCTTGTGATCACAGCTTCTCCTGCACTGGGAACCTCATTCAACTTCCAGGGCCAAGAGGTCACTTCGCCCAGAACAAGGACGAAGTTCTGGGAGATTGGTTACCGGGAGAACATAATCTGGTGTCTGTGTTGTCCATATACTTGGGCCTTGGGCTCTGTTCACCAATAACGAACGTGTGGTACATCGCAGGTTAGGAAACTGCTCCACTCTTAGGGGACTGTAAAGAGAGCAATGAATTTGCAGTTGAAATTTGCTCATTTCTTTTTTTTTCCCCCCTAATCGAGATCTTTATTTGCTCTTTTTTAACAAAATGTACTTGGTATACAATATTATATTGGTCATATTAGTTTTAGATACAATATTGTGATTTGACATTTTTTAAATTTATTTTTAAAAAATATATTTTTATTTATTTCAGAGAGGAAGAGAGAGGGAGAGAGAGCTAGAAACAACAATGATAAAAGAGAATCATTAATTAGCTACCTACTGGGGATCCAGCCCGCAACCTGGGCATGTGCCCTTGACCGGAATCAAACCTGGGACCCTTCAGTCCACAGGCCAACACTCTATCCACTGAGCCAAACCAGCTAGGGCAGTGATTTGACATTTTTATACTTCACCGTGTGATCACCCCCTTAGGTCTAGTAATCATCTGACACTGTGCAAGTTATCACAGTGTTCTTGACTACATTTCCCTTCTGCTTTTTCACCCATCCAAGTCCTACATGAAGGTTGCAGTTCGGGACTTTCAAGGAGACTGATACAGAATAACATCAATGGAGAATACACTGACCACCAACCTTCTCTGATAAGCATAGGCACTTCATTACAGATATGGTTTGGAGTTACAGTTCTCAACTTAGTCATCTAAATCTCTCCCTTTATTTTATTTTTCAATTACAGTTGCAATATAGCATTATTTTAGTTTCTGGGTACACATAGTGATTAGACACATAACTTATGAAATGATCACCCGATACATCTATTACCCACCTGACATTATAAATAGTTATTACAATATTATTTACTGTTGTTATATTTTACATCCCTATGACTATTCTGTAACTTCCAATTTGTACTTCTTAATCCCTTCACCTTTTTTTTAACTCATCTACAAAACCCCCTTCCATTGGCAACCTTCAAAATGTTCTCTGTGTCTATGCATCTGTTTCTGTTATGCTGGTTTGTTTATTTTTTTAATTTCACATATAAGTGAAATTAAATGGCATTTGTCTTCCTCTGTCTGATATTTCACTCACCATAATACCCTCTAGATCCATCCATGTTGTTACAGATGACAAGATTTGATTATTTTTTTATGGCTGAGTCATATTTCACTGGATATATGCATCACATTTTTATCAACTCATTTATTGATTGTCACTTAGGTAGCTTCCATATCTTGGCTATTGCAAATAATGCTGCAATAAACTTACAAATGTATATGCTCTTTGATTTAGTGTCTTGTTTTTCTTTTTTTATCCAGAATTGGAATTGCTGGGTTCTTTGTCTCTTGCTATAGTCTTTGTTTTAAAGTCTATTTTGTCTGGTATAAGTATTGCTACCCTAGATTTTTTTGTTTCTTTTTTTTCCCATTTTCATGAAATATTTTTTTCTATCCTTATACAAAAAGTCTGTGGGTCTTTTGATCTGAAGAAGTAGGTCTCTTATACACAGCATGTGTTAGGGTCTTATTTTGTTATCCATTCAGCCTCCACATGTCTTTCAGTTGGATCATTTAATCAATTTTCAAGTAATTGTTGACAGATATGTATTTATGCCATTCTATTATTCATATTTTTTATCTTTTTTTATTCTTCTTCTTACAGAAGACCCTTTAACATTTTTTGTAATATTGGTTTGGTGGTGATGAAGACATTTAGCTCCTTTGTATCTGGAAAGCTCTTTATCTGATCTTCAATTCTAAATGACAGCTTTGCTGGGTAAAGTAATCTTGGTTATAGGATGTTGCTTTTCCTCACTTTGGGTATATCTTGCCACTTCCTCCTGGCCTGAAATGTTTCTGTTGAGAAATCAGCTGACAGTTTTATGGGAGCTCTTTTGTAGGTAAGTAACTGTTTTTCTCTTGCTGCTTTTAAGATTCTCTCTTTGTCATTAACCTTTGGCATTTTAATTATGATGTGCCTTGGTGTGGGCCTCTTTGGGTTCATTTTGTGTGGGACTCTGTGCTTCCTGGACTTGTATGTCTAGGTTAGGGAAGTTTTCCACCATTATTTTTTTCACATATTTTTAAAAATTTCTTGCTCTCTCTCTTCTCCTTCTAGGACCTCCATGATGAGAAGGTTGGTATACTTGAAGTTGTCCCAAAGACTCCTTATCCTCATTTTTTAATAATTTTTCTTTTTGCTGTTCTGATTGGGTGTTTTCTGCTTTCTTATCTTCCTAGTGCTACATGCAGCACAGATTGCCACACCCCCTTCTGCATGTCACTTTTGACTCACGATGCCTAAAATCAGACCAAACCCCACTCACGCACCATTCTCTCCCCAGGTGCACCAGTCCCAGCTTCTGTCATCACTGACTTGGTCTTGTTTTTTATCCACCACCATGAAAAGAGTAAGTCTTTGATCTGGGCTTTTAAAAAGCCTTCTTTCCATCCCCTGTGTTGGCATAACATTCCTGTTTTTCCTTTCCCCATGGTTGAGAGGTCTTCTTAAGTGGTGGTCATGCCTAAAGCCAACCTCCATGATTGCATCCTATATACGGAAGGACTAACATTCCTGCAACATGGAAATCACCTAGCTGCTTGTTCATTAAGCTAGTCCCTATCTGATACTTTGTCTTCTCTTTAGGGGTGTCTTCTATTCCAATTAGGCAAGTTCAGCTCCTGACTGCTAAAGATGCTTACTTCCCAACTCCAAGCATCTGCTAATCTTGGTCTCACCAGTAGGGAAACTCTTTCCCATTCTCTTAGTCTACACTTCTGCAAGGATCTCAGTTCAGATCATCCTGATGAATGAACTTTTCCGTGTGTGCTCAGTTTCTTTATTTCCCCTATGATAAAGGAAATATGAGGTCAGTTTTCAGTGTAGATGTTTGACCCCATGCTAATATATGCATATAATCTGAAGCTCAGTAGAGCAGGCAAGATGGAACAGTTAAGGGTGAATGGAAAAAGAGCAATGCTTGTCTTCCAGGAAGGTAGAATTCTCTCAAGTTAAAACAGTCAGCAGATTGACTGGAAATGGGAGATCAGGCATCAGTTGGAATACAAGAGGGAGGGAGAACAAGAGAGGAGTGCTGTAAGAGTGTGAACTTCATCCATTGCCAATCCCAGGGTGGGTTTCACGCCAGTTATGTTGAGAGCCCTGTGGTCTAGCGGGCACACAAAATGATGCTCATTTGGTAATTCTCGCTGACCTTCCCGTTTGCTTTGACGCTTGACCAACCACCAACAGCATCATACATTCTTGTCCACACATTCCATAGGTGTATCTCTTGTCTCCCTTAAGCTGCTGCATAGCAGTATCTGTTAAATTTTTCTTTCTCTGCCTCCCTCCCCTCTGCTAGATCAGGAGGAGAAGTCCAGGGGATCTTTGTGATGTAATGAGTATATGGCAGGCAGAGAAATGACAGGAGGAAAACATTTCTGCTCTCTTATTGTTAGAAAAGAGGACAATTGGAAAGAATGGTAGTTATAAGAAGCTTTGCATGGTAGTGGGATTCAAGCCCCATGGATAAAGAAGGAGAAGCCCACAGTGGCAGTCCGCTGCCTGCCTGGCAGTCTCCACCACTCCCCCCTGGTTTAAATCTGCCTGGCTCATCATGCACTCTAATGACCCTGTCTATTCCTTGTGCTTTTTGTGTCTCCTCCGTGGACTGGAGAGTCTCTGAAGGCATGATGCATGGCTGTCTCAGTCACTGCCCTAACCCTAACATCCCCCAAGTGAGAGTGGATTTATATGATGGATGACTTGCTCAGTTGCATGGATTAGGGCTATGGAAGATGATTGCTCCCTTTGTATTTTAAAACCATTCTTCTCTCATTCAGAACCTCCTACCCCACCTCCCAATCTAAATCAATCTTTGAAAAATGGAAAGAACCTGGCTTCTGTCCTGGCTTTATGAATTGACCACATGATCTTAACAGATTTGACCAATCTTATTTCAGTTGCCTCATTTAAATAATTATACTACTAAAGAATTGAACTAGAATAGTCTATAACTAAGGCCCCTTCCAACTTGGAATTCAGTGAATTAACACGAAAGACAGAAACGGGGCCACAGAAGAGAAGGCTGAAGGGAATTATCATCATCTCAGTGAGGCAGAGATTGATGAGCTGTGACCAGAAGTGGCCTCTCCCGCCCCACCTGCGGGCACAAATGAGCCCATTGTCTCCTGGACAAGAGAATTCACCAGACAGTTTCAGGAATAATACAGCACTGATAGTCTGCTTTCTATTTAGTGTATTAATAAACTGATATTTATATCATTTGATCCAACCTCTCGGTTGCATAAGAAAATTAGAAGAAAGGAAAGCAGGGTTTCCTTGCAACCTCTTGTATTTGCTTAAGCACCAAAAATATGTATTCTTTGTATTCATCCTAATTACTCATCAGTTTCTGATTGAATGACCTAAGACAGTGGTCGGCAAACTGCGGCTCACGAGCCACATGCAGCTCTTTGGCCCCTTGAGTGTGGCTCTTCCACAAAATACCACAGCCTGGGCGAGTCTATTTTGAAGAAGTGGCATTAGAAGAAGTTTAAGTTTAAAAAATTTGGCTCTCAAAAGAATTTCAATCATTGTACTGTTGATATTTGGCTCCGTTGACTAATTAGTTTGCCGACCACTGTCCTAAGGAAAACAATAACTTGGGGATTCTGCTAAATCTATTCACTTAAGCAAAAGATTAGATCTACTCCTTTTTGTGCTCAACATTGTGATGTGAGGTTGTTTATTGAGGACATTGGTGAATGGTATGATGGCTGGAAATTGCAAAGGGCAAATACAGATTTTGGTGGAATGACTTGTTATTAAGTTATGGAAATAAGGAATTGGTTTTTCTTAATGGAGAAGGCTACAGATTTCCTCACCTTTTGAGGAGCTCCAAAGCAAAAAGATAAACTTTATCCCAAGTGCTGACAGCCAGAATAATTTTTCTTTATACATGTGCCTTGTTCCTTTGGAATTCAGGTAATTATTTTCACCCATTCTTGCCTCAAAATGTGCCAAGCCCTACTCCATGCCTGGCATACAGTCAGTGCTAAATAAATAGTAACAATGATTATTCTTCTTCTTCAGAACAATCACATAACTACTCTCCTACTGTGTGTGTGTGTGTGTGTGTGTGTGTGTGTGTGTGTGTGTGTGTGAGAGAGAGAGAGAGAGAGAGAGAGAGAGAGAGAGAGAGAGAAAGAGAGAGAGAGAGAGAGAGAGATTTGGTAGGCTGGTTATTCATTGGATCTTATTCCCTCTATTTAGGAAGGACACGTTATTTTGAAAAACTGTATTGTGGTACATTCCAGCTCAGGGTGTTATGACATTGACATATGAGTCATTTCTTACCCTGGTAATGTCATCATTCCTTCCTTCCTTCATTCATTCACAAGTAGCTAAGATACATTTAACAGACCCAGGACCCCGAATTCATGATAAAATTGTAAGATAAAATTTAAAATGAATAAAACAATGCAAGTTGTATTCATTATCATGGTCTAGCCAATCACAGAGAGGAATATACACTATGCAAGGATATGATCAGATCCATCCCTGGTGAGGGAGAGGGCCAAGATTTATCCCCATACAGGTCAGTGTTTCTCTTCCATTTTCCTGGGCCAGGTTCTGTCCTTTCTGAGCTGGTTGGCCTTCCTCCTGGACCCTCTGCACCCTTTCCCGAATGGCCTTGCCCTTGCAAGGTGTGTCCTCCCCTAGCAGTGACCAATTACATGCCACAGGGCCAGCCTTTCTCCGCCAAGTCCATAAACCCTGTCTCTGTGCAGAATCAATGCCCATTTATATCTGCTAATGTGTTAATAACAGGAACGTCCCTGGCCGTGACCTACCTGAGTCATTACACACTAATCGTCAGAGGCAATTTTGAGCAGATTGACGAGTGATCGGTGTCCTCCCCAGCGTCCAGGCAGGAGGACACACGGCTGCCTTCACAGCCCCTGAGCAGATGGCCCGGGATTGTAATCACAAACTACAGCCGGTGCGGGTCTGGCTGTGGGATGGGGAAGCTCCATGTCTTGCATGCAAAGCTGAGCTCTCTCACCTGGGGGTTCTGCTCCAAGTACCTCCTTTCATTTTGGAACAGAACCCAAGCCCTCACTGACCTTTGTGCTCATTGAAAACTCATCACACAAATAACTCTCTAAAGACATTGAGAAGATGAGGTTTACCTGTATCATTCTAATATGCCTGAAGCCGGTCTAATTCCTTTCCCCCTTTCCTGTGTAAATCCTGTCCAGATGCGTGGTCCAAAGCCATGCTCGGTTTGTGCTTGTGATCGGACATTACGATTTCTTCCCTTAAGGTTTAGCTTGAGCATTTATTGTTGCCCAAGCTAAATGGTGAATTTATCACTCCCTACAATGATAAATTTGAAGGTTACACAATATATCATTAGGAATACCTAGGAAGTGCCTGCTCTTCCACTAATACTGTTTGTTGCCAAGTTAATGCAGCACCTACCAAATTTTCTTCTTTGGAATAACTTTTTGAGGATAAATATCCCTGTGAGAGCAATTCTTCAGTGAAAGGAAATAAGCATCTTGATGATTTTGGATGAATTTTGCTAAGTTATGTTTTTAAGTGCATAGTGTTAATTTATAGGCAGCTCATTTTCTTGTGGACTTTCTGTTCTCAGCTGCCTGTGATTCATTTGCTCATCATGAAGATCCAGATTATATGTAAGAGGAGCTAGGTAGTGGGGTTGGGAATAAGAGGCAGATTGAACCTTTACTTTCAAGGAATTCAAAGAACAGAGGCAGAAGCCAGATTAGAAGACAACCCATTGCTCTCAGATATGATAGTATCCTATGGAAAAGGAGTTGTAGAACCCATCGATTCTGGCACAAGACATTATTTCTGAGACTAGTGTAAGTTAGGATCCTCAACCTTTGACTGATCTGAGGTGAATGCCATGCTATTTCTTGACAAGGGTTTAGAGATTCTAAAGATCAGGGATGTGATGGTTCTCCAGTCCCACATACCATCCATTATCCTTATATGTATATATGATAACATGTATATTTTATCCTATCTAATAAAAGAGTGAAATGCAAATTGACCATACCTCCGCTACACCCACAAACCATGCCCACCAGCCAATCAGGAGTGAGTATGCAATTTAACCCAACCAAGATGGCTGAGGCCATGGAGAGAGTAGGAGGCTTGGATTGCCCCCAGCAATGGAGGAAGCCAAGCTTTCCACCTGCCCTGGCGGGCCCAGGCCTCCGCTCAAGGCTACAAAGTTTCAATTATAGAAGATAAATAAATCCCAGATACCAGGGCCTCCGCTTGGGTTGCTGGGGGTGTGGCTGGTCTGCAAACCACCACAGGCCCCGCACCCAGGCTGCCCCATACCACAAGGGAACCCTCACCCTGATTTGGGACACCCTTCAGGGCAAACCAACTGACCCCATCCGTGTACCAGGCCTCTATTCTATCTAATCGTATCTAATAAAAGGATAATATGCAAATTGACCATCACTCCAACACACAAGATGGCTGCCCCCAATGTGGTCCAAGATGACTGCCCCCATGTGGACACAAGATGGCCGCCACAAGATGGTCAGCAGGAGAGGGCAGTTGGGAGGGACCAGGTCTGCAAGGGAGGGCAGTTGTAGGCAATCAGGCCAGCAGGGGAGGGCAGTTGGGAGGGACCAGGCCTACAAGGAAGGGCAGTTGGGGGCAATCAAGCCTGCAAGGGAGGGCAGTTAGGGGTGACCAGGCCGGCAGAGGAGAGAATTTGGGGGTGGGGGCAGACCTGCAGGGAAGGGCAGTTGGGGGGGACTCAGGCCTGCAGGTGAGAGCAGTTGGGGGGAACCAGGCCTGCATGGGAGGGCAGTTAGGGGTGACCAGGCCTGCAGGGAAGGGAAGTTAGGGGCAAACAGGCTGGCAGGGGAGTGGTTAGGGGTGATCAGGCTGGCTGGCAGAAGCAGTTAGGGGCAATCAGGAAGGCAGGCAGATGAGCAGTAGGGAGCCAGCAGTCCTGGATTGTGAGAGGAATATCCGACTGCCCGTTTAGGCCCGATCCTTAAACAGGCAGTCAGACATCCCTAGCGGAGTCCCAGATTGGAGAGGGTGCAGGCTGGGCCCCCCGTGCATGAATTTCGTGCACCAGGCCTCTAGTATATAATATATATTTAGTTAGTTATTTTTATATATAAGAACTTTGTTAAATACTTTGTTCTCAATCTAGTTCTGTCGGCTATACACTCCAATACACTCTTAAAATGGTATTGGTGGAAGTTCATAATATTGTACATGGCTGAGCCACATAAGCTGTGAGTCTTTGGGCTTTGTGTGCTCAATAGACCCAATGGCTCCCACCTAATCATTCATTGAAATTCAAACAAGGGAATCAGCTGGCCTAATGGAACAAGCACAGACTTTAAGACAAATGGGGAGTCCAACCTTGGCTCTCTATTGACCTCTTCTGCAAACTTGGTAAAGTAGCTTAACTTTCCTCAGCCCCATTTTTCTTTTCTCTAATGAGGATGACAAAGGAAGCTATAGTTTTATTGTGATGATCAATAAAAACACCTTGCCCGGCCATCATGGCTTGGTAGTTGAGCATCGACCTATGAACCAGGGCGTAGTGGTTCGATTACTGGTAGGGGCACATGCCTGGTTTCCGGGCTTGATCCCCAGTGTGGGGTGTGCATGAGGCAGCCAAGTCATTGATTCTCCTTCATCCTTGATGGTTCCTGTCTCTCTATCCTTCTCCCTTCCTCTCTGAAATCAATAAGAATATAATTAAAAGGAATAAAAACTCCTTTTTGTTGGGAGAGAGTGTCTATTTGGGGAAAGCCTTTTGGGTTGGATACTTGGGACCCCAGAGCATAGTTTTGGCAGCAATCAATTCAGCAGAAGATAATAGCAAAATAGTGTTCAATTTTAGTTTGAGAAGACCTTGCTTATTGTGGTTCTGGGGAGGGAAATGTGAAGAGAGGAAATGAGGCACTGGGAACCAACCCAGTGGGTGGGAAGCTGGGAGAGGTCAGTGTTACTGCAAACCTTTGCTTTGCCATAAGCCAGTCCTCCACCTTATCTGACCCATTCTTCTGTCCATTTGATGATCAAATTAACCTCTTCCTTCAAAATGCTCATACTTAAAATGTTTTGAGAGTGAGCTTTGAATGGCCACTATGTGAAGTACTGAGTCCCTGTCTGGGTTCATGCTGTGGAGAACAGATTTTGTCCTTAGCAGTTCTGAAGAGAAAACCTAATGTGTTTGAGATTTGCTCATGGACCAGGTCTTGGGTCAAGTAGTTTACATGCATCACATCATTTCATCCTCCTCATGAGCTATTGAGTTAGGTCCTGCTGCCCACTGCTGTTTTACAGATGAGCAAACAGGGTGGCATGGATAGCTCAAAGTCAGAGTACACAAGAGGTGGAGCTGGGTTTGAACTTGACCACTGCACTAAATTCTTTCCATATGCACGACTGTGGGTCAAAGTGCCAATGGAGTTGTATATTTTGTCAAAGAAATAGAGGCAAGGACTTTTGGCTTCAACAGGGATTTGAGGATTGGGGTTCTGAAGAGCGCAGCACATATCTAGGTTATATTTATAGCTCTACTTCTCCAAAAAGTAGGTGAAGTTGATGATTGGTATGATTTAAAAAAAAAAAAAGAACTTTCTTTCCTCTTTCTCTTCTTCACACAAAGAAAGAATGAGGAACATGAAGTAGGCTACACTATGAAATTGCCAATTGAAACATTCTCTATCATTACTAGAGACAGCATTAGGAAGGATTCTTGTTAGGAAAAGCCAAGTAGAGAACCCATCCAGGGCCACACTCTAAGTCCTTCTGATGTCCAACATGCCTGTAGCCTCACAGTAGTTTCACTGGGTTACAAATAAGTTGCATTCTAAGAAAAAACAAAACTAAGCAAAACACAAAAACAAAGGTGAAGGACTAAAAGCAAGGGACTGAATTGTGCATTTGAGATTATCTATACTAATAAAAGGGTAATATGATAATTAGACCAGGTATCTTCCGGACATCTTCCAGACATCCTTCTGGACAAAGTCACAGTGTCAGGGGCTGAGGCAGAGGCAGTTAGGGGCGATCAGGCCTGCAGGGGAGAGCATTTAGGGGGTGATCAGGCCAGCAGGGGGGAGCAGTTAGGGGCATCAAGCTGGCAAGCAGAGGCGGTTAGGAGTGATTAGGTCAGCAGAAAGAGGCAGTTAGAGGTGATCAGGCCAGCAGGAGAGCAGTTAGGGGCCTCAGGCTGGCAGGCAGAGTGGTTAGAGGCAAGCAGGCAGCCGAGTGATTAGGAGCCAGCAGTCCTGGATTGTGAGAGGAATGTCTGACTGCTGATAGGATTGGGCCTAAACTGGCAGTCAGACATCCCCCAAGGGGTCGTGGATTGGAAACAGTGCAGGTCAGGCTGAAGGACCACCCCCTCTCTGGTGCAAAAATTTTGTGCACTGGGCCTCTAGTATAAATATAATCTCTGTGTGTGTGTGTAGTTTAATACTATATATTAAAATATTTTAATAAAGAGTTAAAGAGATGGAGAAATAAAAGGAGTAAAACTATTTCAGTCTAAAGTGAAAAAGACCTTGTTATTCAGAGGCCATGGCCCCAACACTACATGGAGGTGGCCACACTGGTTGCCAGATTCTTTCCCCAGGCTGAATCTGCAATCATGTGTTGAAGAGCCCAGAGGTGCCACACCTGCACAGAGCTCTAAGAAGCCTGTGCATCTTTGCATCCTCCTCAGCAGCCCTCGCGGTGCTGAGCTCAAAGTCACTGGCAGTGCCTGCAAGCCTCCTATTCCCCCTGTGAGAGCTTTGATCATGGATGTGGTCAAAGGTGAGGAATCAGAACCAGTGCCCTACCATCCCTGTGATCCTCCTCCTCATCTCTTCCCTGCAGGAACTGCTCTCTTGCTGTATCAAGCAAGGGGCTATGGCCATTCTTTCATTCACTCAAAAAATATACAACAAATGCTCTTCTGCGCCAGTCATGGTTCTAGCCTCTGGGGACACAGTTGAAACAAGACCACGTGTTTTCCAGACTTATGGGGCTTATATTCTTCAGAAGAAATAGGCAAACATTCACACAAATAAATGTGTAACTACAAACTGTAGTAAGTACTGCAAGCTAAATTGTAGTGAGTGCTGTCAGACATTCTCGAGAAAAGTCTCTGAAGGTAGGGCCAAATGTTTGGGTCTTTTGAAGCTTTAGAAGATGGTGTGGTTGGAACAGAGTGCTGGTACAGAAGCATATGATTGTGTTGGAATGCTGGACAGGGGAGTGTAACCATCAAGCAGATTTTAGATTTTTATTCCAAGTCCCATGGGTAGCCATTAAAAGATCTGCAAAAGTAAGGGCCATGATTATATTTGTGTCTTTAAAAATATTACTCTGGCTACTGTATTGAAGGATTGCACAGAGGTGAAGTAAAAGCAGGAAGAACAGTTAGGAGGTGTGTTAAAATAGTCTGAGAGTGAGGAATGGCATTGCAGTGGAGTTGTAGCTATGGGAATGGAAAAAAGTTCAAGGGTCCTGTATGCCATCTATCTATCTATCTATCTATCTATCTATCTATCTATCTATCTATCTATCTATCTATCATCATCATCATCATCTACCTACCTATCCATTTATCCATCCATCATCATCATCATAATCATCATCTATTCAATGTTGCATAAAATCCAACCATTTGCTCAATTCTTTAGTGTGTCAGTCACCACCAGTGGTATATTCTAAGTCCTGCAGAAATCACAAAGCTGTTTTTGTCTTGTTTGGTTGGGATTTTTATTTTATTGTTTTGCCCCAGAAATAAGCAAAACATTTCTTCTTCCCCTATTCAAGTTTGTTTGGATGCAGTCCTCTTGGCTCCTGCATTTCCCTTTGTTGTTGTCACCGGCTTTACCTCAGATGACATCATTTGCTTTATATAAGTACCTCATGCACTGAAGGCTGACATTCTTAATAGTTCTGTCACCCATGTTACAACAGGCTGCTGAAAAGATGCAAGCGATGCCTGCAGGAGATAGGGCCATCTCAGCAGTCTGTGTAACACCAATGGGATGTGAGATAGCAGGAAAATAATTAGTTTAGTTAGATGTAAATGGAAGATGGATGAAGACACCACTAATGTGTGGATGCCTGGGAGGAGGGGTGGCCTGCTTCATTTAAGATTTGAGGACGAATAATTGAATCAATAGCTATGAAAATGAAAGCAATATTAAGAGACTTTTATGGCAACCTAGAAGGCAGGGGGAAGTAAATTCAATCAGCATGCATTTACTGAGTGCTTATTATGTACCTGTCACTGTGCGAGGCATTTTATCCAAACTAAAAGGGAAAATAATTGCAAGACATAAATGAAACTTTACACTTAGCATGGGGAGTGAATATTTCAGAACATAACAATGCTTTAAGCATATATTTAAAAGGCTGAGTAGCAATAGTATGCTACATTAATAGGCAAAACTGTTAAGGATAGCAGGAAAAATACTGAATATAGGAGACATGAGTGACTCTGTGACTATGGTTAATGTAGTTAACTTCTCTGATCATCAGTTCTCTCCTTTATAAAATGTTCCTATCAGAAGGAGTGACATTATGTCTTCATACAGAAACACCCTCAGGTACACTGATGCTGATCAGGTATGTCAGGAAGGTGGGTGGAGAAAATGCTCTTTGGATTTTAGGACTCCATTATTTTAGTGAATTATCTAGAACCTTCTAGATGTTCAGAGAAGAGTAAGTCAGCATAAACCATGGCATGGACTAGACGGGTAAACAGACATTGAAAAACATGTAAAGAATAATATTTTGTTGAATATGCCCATCTTTAAAATTTATAAAGCATATACAAATCAATATATTGCTATATCTTACAGTGCACAGGCAATTCTAGTAGATCTTAGCAGTTATTTGAAATTATAGTAAAAGTGTTCACTGTATCTCATTACTGACTCCAGAGGCATGTATTGATGTTCTCAGTGTTCTGACACCTTTTTCTTATGGTATGGCTTGCATGTTGTTTAAATCTGTTTTATTTTTTGCATCTGATATTTTGATTTTTTTAGTCTTAAGCTTTGTTCATTTCTAGTCTGATTTTTTTTTATTCTGACTAGATTTATAAAATCTCTATCATCACAAGTTCTCTCTTGTCTTACAGTGTTTTATATAATTTGTCTAATATTTCATTAGTTTTGACTATTTTTCAGAGTTGTTTATTTCTTCACATCTGAAAACTCTTAAACTTCTAAATTAAAAAGATCAGAAATGGATACATATTTTTTTGTAAGTTGCATTAAGTTTAAAATAGGTGGCACATGTTTAAATTTATATTTCATAAGCATTGTAACCTGGTTTTTAAAATGTAATCCATAAAAGGATGCTTAGAAACTTATAGAGCTTTTCTTAAAGAGATTCTGCATGTCACCTGTCAGTTTTATTATTTATCAATTTATAGAAAAGGGGTTTTCCATATCACTAGATGATTATCTATTTCCTCACTTGCTGGAGAAAGAAAAGAAAATCACCCTTAGAGGTACATACCTACTGAATACCCTGAGGGCTAAAGAACAATTTTAGTGAATTAAAATTATTTTTAAAGTGGGGGAGTAGGAAACGGAATGGTAAAACTCAGAGGACTTTTCTAGAGATATATTTTACCAGTTGAACAGAGTTACCTTGATTGAAGAAGGAACTAAGAACTTGCAGAGGAAATTAAAGTATTACTTTAGGGTTATTGGGAAATACCCTGGCTAGGGGTGCTGAAGAAGATAAGGACAACTTGTCGGCCACTCAAGAGAAGTAGTGCTATCCAGTGTCAACTGAATATGCCAGAATGGCCATTATAAACTGAGAAATTATATCCTGTGGATCTGGACACTCAAATCTGGCATCTGGATTGGGTCATAGGAGTTTTGTGTCTAGGCTTAGTGAAGTGAGACTCTAGAAGAGGGTAGGCAAATAGGTTTCTTGCTTGCACGTTCTGATTAATAAAGGCTCCCTGTAGTTTTGTTGGGAAGAATGCATCTGAGCTCAGCAGGGGAGAACTGTGATTGATTAGCAATGTCTTCCAGGGGCACAGAATAGGGAATGAGAGCACAGGTGTCGAGTCTTACTTTTCCACCCCAGACAGGAGAACATTTTTCCTTATGGTTGGAGAGGAGGAGCAGCTTGCTTTTGGAGACTGTATCTACTTGACTTGGTGAATAAATACCTGCATTTAGATGATTTTGTTTCATATTACTGTCAAGCAAGGGGGAGTAATGTCATCCTAGAGTCTCAGGAGTAATGTTTCAGTTCAGTTGGGATATCTATTAGTATTTCTAACCAAATTTCTTTCCAACACAATGGTTTAATTGTAGGAAAAATTGTTTAGGGAATACTCTTTGATTAGGTTTAATCAATTTATGCTATTGGATTGTGCTGCAGATTACACCATTAAACAGGCAGGGGGGACTTGGGAGACTTGACTCCATCAATTTCAGGGGAGGCAACTCTAAATAGAATATGGAATATATGATGGCTTTGAAGTTGGTGTCCTCATTTTTGTATTGGCTCAAGGTGAGAGGACTTGGCACTATGTGTTATTGTACCCTTCATGCATCTCTCTAAACAGATGCCCTGTCTTACAAGACAGCCACCAGAGGAAGGAAGTTGTAGAGATGTGCTGTAGGACACATCTAGAGAGACATTTCCTTAACCAACCCTATTAATAAAAAAATGTAGTAAATATAAACTTTTTCAAAGTAAATAAAAATGGAAACTTTGTTATAAAAATCTGTAACCAGGAGAGGGCAGCTGATGGACAGTGGAATCCAGCCACCATTATTGAAGCCAATCTCTGACAGTTGGCAGCTTCTTGCTTGACCTCTCAGGAAAATCAGTCAACACATCAGAAGGCTTAATCACTGTGATCTATTTCATTTGAAGACGGGGACACTGTGACTCAGAGAAGTCAAGACTCATGGGTTGAAAGTGTTAGAGCAGGATTTAAAAGCTTCTTTTAAAGAGCTAATACGTCATGATGTGCTGTACATAGGACTGAATTTATAACCTACCAAGGGGAGATTGTGAGTCTAAAAGCAGTGCTCCACTGTCAGCTTCTTCCCATACTATGCAAGACCTTTGCCAGTTCCAAACATTCCTCGGCTGGTTTCAGTCTTCTCATCTGTGAAAGCCACAAGATTCCTTAAAGAGGTGATGTGGAAATTGAATGACATGATAAATGTGACAACAGTTTTCATAGCAGAACATATCATGCAAATATAATGCAGTGATATTCTTACTGGTGATGTGGGACTTTGGTTCTTGAGTTTGGCAAAGAAAGAATTCAGAGCCAAGGATTCTAGTGCAAAAGGAAATTTATTTAGCAAGCAAAGAAAAAGTACACTTGAAGAGAGGAATCGAGCTGGCTGCTCAGAGAGCTGCTTTGGCCTTTTAGAAAGAAAGTCACAGAAGCAAAAGAGGTGAGTCAGCTGGGCTCTGTGGACTCAGGAAACAAGTTAGAGGCAAAAGAAGGGCCCTTGGAGACAAGTTCAGGAGGTTAGCTGGGGATGAGCTGCCACTGCCCACTGGTCTCCTGGTTGTAAGTCTCCTGAGGACCCTTAGAGCTTAGGAAAAAGAAAGCAAAGATACATGCCTGAAGAAAGAAGATGAGGGTGTGCTCTAGAGAGTGCACTGGGTCCTTTGTCTTAGTGGCTTTTTTTTATTAATTAACTTATTTATTGATTAAGGTATCACATATTTGTCCTCATCCCCCCATTCCCATCCTAAACCCCTCTCCACACTTGCCTCCACCCCCCTGTTGTCTGTGACCACTGGTTAAGCTTATATGCATGCATACAAGTACTTTGGTTGATCTCTCCCCTTTACCCCTACCTTCCCCTACCTTCCTTCTGAGGTTTGACAGTCTGATCAATGCTTCCTTATCTCTGGGTCTGTTTTTGTTCATCAGTTTATGTTGTTCATTATTCCCTTAGATGAGTGAGATCATGTGATATTAGAAATACACTTATAACAACCGAAAATGAGACAAGCAATAATGGTTATGCTGAGAGGCAAATGAATCAGTCTGGAGTGAGTTTCTTTCTGGGCCAACAGTTCTTTTGAGTCCCAATTTCAATGTCAAACAGTTCCTTATGTGTACATGTCAGCAATGATATTTCAGTTCTGGATGGTGGACAAATGGTGGTAATGCAGGTCCGATCCTCTCTGGTTTGGTCCTGGGCAACCTGCTGCGACGCATAGCTGCTGTATGCTGGTATGGCAAGGTGTCGTTAGCATCTTCCATCTCTGGACTGTTTCTCTTCTGTCTTCATGGCTGGAGCAGTCCCGTCAATTCCTCTCTGTTGCAGGAATCCACATGGTCTTGGAGGTGTTTTCTGAAAATATACAAACATATTCTCGACAAAAAGTTAATAAAGGAATCTTTTCTATAAATTTGACTTAGGATCCTTTTTCATTTTTTGCCCAAATGATTTTCCTTTGGCTTGTTTTGACACCATGTGTGTTTTTCATGGGTGTCTTGCTGTTAGCATTACAAATGAAGGTTATTTTCTAAAGTAAAAATTTTCTAGATGTAATTTACTTACAGGATATTTAATATTCTTCTACTATCCCCACTTTTTTATTTAAATATTAGGAGGCTTTTGGAAATTTTATAATGATCCTTTCCACTAATATTTACACGGTAAAATAGGATTGTTGTTAAGGTATTAAATTTGACAGTAAAATAGTTGTCAAGTTCTCAGACTAAATTAAATTGGCTAAGTGAAATAAGCGAATATTCTAGAAAAATTAATGGTACTGGGCAAAAAGCTGTTCCTAAAATGTTAACTAAAGTTTTTATTGGTAGTTCATCTCATGGTAAAATTGTGTAACATGTAGTGAACCTAAAGCAGTCATATTTTAGTACCAAAAATTTAAAATTTAAAATCTATCAAGACTACATTATAAAATTTCCAAAAGCCTCCTAATATTTAGTGGCTTTTATCTGTTTTCTAAAGGAAGGACATTTAGGGACAGTCCCAGGGGAAGATCTCAATAGAATATTTATCAGATTCGGGCATGTTCTTTTTTTAAAGATTTTTAAATTGGTTTTTAGGGAGAGAGGAAGGGAGCGGGAAGGAGAGAGGAAGAGAGAGGGAGAGAGAAATATGAGAGTGAATGGGCTGCCTCCCTCACACCCCCTGCCTTGGGATCCAGCCTGAAACCCAGGCATGTGCCCCAATTTCCCAGCAACCTTTTGGTGCATGCAACAATGCCCAACCAACTGAGCCACACCAGCCAGGGCTGAAGGTGTGTTCTTTAATATGCTGAGTCATCAGAATAAACATAAAGGTCCAGGGTCCTGGTCTTTGATTGATGACACTAGGGTAGGGGGTCATTGGTCATTGCATCTAGTCCAGATGCCAGCCATGGCATCACTTCACTTGGTTGTACTGCTTTTCTGGCCCTGGAGTTGAAACACAACTGAGTCTTAGACATTATTTCTAGTTTGACCAAAACTGTCCCTGTGGTCAACAGACCCAAGGCTTTGTTCCTAAGATTATTTTATGCTGATCAGAACCTCATTGTCTTGAGGGCTTAATGCTTAAGAGAGTGGTCATGCAAGGGAGAAGGAGACAGGTGAGTCAGGGTGCTGGGTGAGGCTGAATCAGCTATCTTTCTCAGTTTCCCATTCCACCTGCCAAGAAATTTCTCTAGCTTCTTACTATCTTGCCTCAACATAAGCAAGACCAGCTATGTAGCTGCAGAAGCTTAAAAGACATGGGAAATCTTTTAGCCCATGAGTGAAAATCATGTATCAAGAAATGATTTTAAAGCTTCTAGGAGCCTAGAGTTTGATCATATTTGATAATATCATATTAAATACATATTTATTGAAAGTATACTATGTGAAAATCATTGTTCCAGTTTTCCTTTGTGATAAAGGGCAGCTTACAACACAATCCCCATCATAAAGGAACTTAAAATTGTATGGAGAAGAGCATTTTTCAATGTGATTCATTTTTTAGAAACCCAAAAATTTAGAGTATTTCTTGTAACTCAACAATTTCTTTCTATGCTGATATTCTAAAAATGCCTTATATTTATCTATATTATGAACTTGTGCATTTCTCAAGAAACACACCTCCTAGCACATTGATCTCCTTTTCTCTCACTCCCTGAAATACCAAAGAAGGAAGACACTGTGATGTCTGATGTTCTCCTTCAGTGGTGCACTTAGGGTTAAGAAAGGTGAAGCCAAGTCTTGTCCATATTCTGCTTCTCAAAGTGAATGGTTTCTGAGAATTGACCCTGGAGTGAGGGATATGAACCGCTGCCATTTTTGTGAAAAGCCAAAGTTGACCAGGGTGACCAAACCTGAAACTAACCTAACATGTGAGCAGATGGTAGCATGAGGATATGAATATATGTTATGGTCTGAGAGTCAAGATCATAAAGGAGTTGAAGTGTATGAATGGGTGAATATGCGTGATTCAAAAGTAATTCTATAGAAAGAGTATGCACTTGCAGCCCAGCTGAAGCAGCTGTCTAGGCTTAAAGGACACATGTCGTAAAGCAGCCTTTACCACTTATTGGTTCTATTTTCTAATTAATAAATGTCTTACTAAGGACAAAATAATCACTTGGCACAATGCATCTTTACAAGACCATCTCTGTAGCAAAAAAAAATTTTTAAGTAACAGTAGCATTGAACACCATAGAAAAAAGGTCCCACATTATGATGAAATTTCACTCTTTTCGAATTTTCCTAGAATGACATCCTTTATGTTCTATAGTGGGCCGACACCCCTTGGTTATCAGCTTGTCCTTATAATGGAGGCAGCATGCTCTTCTCTTAAACCCAATTCTTGCCAACTTACTAAGTAGGTAGCATTTTCATAAAGGGTCTAAAAAGCAAGATTTTTGACTCTCAAACTTTGTTTTTATGCTATGTGAGGTGTGGGCAACACTAGATTTTTTTTAATCAAATAAGTCTATATTCCACATCTCAGATACCTTTGGCTGCTATTAACTACCCATTATAATAACAAGGATTCTTCATTTGCCATTAAACATAGTATTTTATCTATACCCCTTACTTGAATGTCTCCCCACTCCCATGCGCACATAGATACTTCTTCTTTGTTCCATAATTGTATGGTAAGCAGATTATATCAAGAATACCTCTCTGTTGCCATGTTGTTACTTTGACAGCATTCCATGTTTTAAAGTCTATTTAGGTGGTTTCTATAGTGATTCCTGAAGCTACTTACCAGAAAACCAGTTTATAGATTTCAAACAGAAACTACATGGTGTGCCTGGGCAGGAATCTGAAATTTTCTTAACAGGCACATAACTTGGCTTTTATCAAAATTAAAGTTTGAAAACCACAGCCTTAGAGAGATAAAGTGAAGATTAATTCTCATACAATTGAACATTAGAATACAAAAAAATTATAAAACCTGGTCACTGGATGATATTTAAGTTCTTGCTTTCCTTTAAAGAGTACTTCAAAGGTTAGCAATCCCCAATAGAGGCTACCTGGCTATGTAATTCTGAAATCATTCCTCTTTTAAGACACAAAATAGCACCCAAGAGACCATGAAAAGTTAATTCTGCTTTGAAGAACCAACTTTTCAAAGATGATGACCATTATTATCATTTATGTTCATTTTCAAGAGCACAGGACATTTCTACTCTGAACAAATTTATCAAAAAGGATGTAATGTTTGCTTTTACGGTAGGTTCACAATAACAATTTTTTTTTCATTGAATGGTTGAGTTAAGAGCTCATTGTCATAACACAGCGGAATAAAGGAAGATAACTGGGAAGGGTGGTGTGTAGGAACATAGCTCCAAGAGACTTGCATAATCTTAGAATTGGGTAGTACCCAGGATGTAGTAGCCTGGGGCAAACTTAGATGATTAGATAGAAGGGTCATGAGTGGAAAGGAATATGACTAGAACTGTGTGTGCATGCAGTAAAAGATGATGGGAAATTAATTTATTAATATTTTATTGAGTACTTACTGTATACCAGGTCCTGTACATCGAAAGAAGACTTTAATAGAGTGACCAGAAGGCTCAGGTTTCCCAGAATGAAGTCTTCTTGAGAGGTGTAACTTTTATACTAAAACCATGAAAACCATGGGTGTGACTTGTAAACCAGAATGAGCCCATCACTCTGGACTTGAAGAAGTGCTAACAAGTGTGATGAATATATGGGTGCTAAGGGATTATGAAACAGGGACATCTAACTATCTTCAGTGAGGACTCAGGGAGAATAGTGATATAGGTATTGCAGGATCCTGGGACCTGAAGGTGAGAAACCCATGTGGGTTCTTGGTTTGGTGCAGGAAAGATTTAAAGGTGAGCCAGCATAGAGTTTAAAGGGAAAGAGTTTATTAGTGAAGCAGTGAGACAGAGAATGGCTGTTCCACAGACAGATTAGCCTTCCCTAGTGGGCTTTACTTATTTTATCGAGGTTTATGTAATCCAGTGGTAGGGCATTCAATTAGGGGGAGGAATACTCAGGATATATTTCTGGGAAAGGGGTGAAGACTTCTCAGAGAAGTCCTATTGGCCATTTTGTGTCCTTATATGCACTTTGCATTTGGGATCCTGGTGGCTTAGGGTGTGTCATTTAGGATGCTAACACATTACAATAAGTGTATAATGAGGCTAGGGGTTACCACAAAGTGAAATTAGTTGCCATGTTGGATGAGCTGGTCTGTTCATGACAAGCCATAAACCCATTGGGGATTGGTTTTACTCTCTCTGTGATAGTCTTAGAGCCCTTATTGGTTACAGCCTTTTCATCACATACCCTATCTCAATAGTGGTTGTGAAAAAGCCACCCATGTCTTACCCATGACCTAAGTTATGAGCAGGACCAAGCCTGGGAAGAGGGACATTGAAGGGAAATGGCACATCCTCTTTGGGGAACCTGTGGCAGGACAAGCACAAGGAAATTCAGAAGAAGAAAGGCCAGGGATGATGAGTGGTACAAAGTGAAGCTGCAGGGCTGGACAGTGCTCACTTCTGTGGGGCCTTCCAGGACATACTAGCTTTCTATGGGGGATGCAACAAATGACCACAGTCCCAATGGCTTAAAACAACATAAATTTATTATCTCACAGTTCTGGGTCTCATTGGGCTAAAATCGAGGTGTCAGTAGGGTTGCATTCCTTCTGAAGGTGCCAGGAGAACATCCGTTTCTGTGCCTTTCCTGTCTGCTAGAGGCTGCCTTGGCTCCTGCCTCTCTTCCATCTTCAAAGCCAGCGATGGTGGGCTGAGTGTTTTTAACATCAAATCATGCTTACAGTGACTCTTCTTGTGACTCTCCCTTCCATTTTTAAGGATTCTTGTGATTATACTGAACCTACCTGGATAATTCAGAATAATCTCTTCCTTTTAAAGCCAACTGATTAGCAACCTGAATCCCATCTATAACCTTTATCACCTTTGCCATGAAACATAAAATATTCATAGGTTCCAGGAATTCAGATAAGGACACCTTGGGGTGGGGGGCATTATTCTTCCTACACAGAGCATTATTAAGTAAGGACTTCGTGCTAGATTTGAAGAGGATTTGAAAAACCCTCAAAGCCTTTTATTGCAGTGGAGTGAAGGTGTGTGGTCCATTTGCATTTTAAAGGATCCCTCTGTTGCAATGTGGGGATTAGGAGGAAGCTGGTATGTGGGAGGTTTGTTGGGAAGGTGTTGCAGGGCTTCAGTGAGAGATGGTGAGGGCCTGAAGTAGACCTGAGAAGTAGAGAAGGACAAATATAAATGAATCCTGGTTACCTTCCACAGGGACAATGGGCCTAATTAGAGATAGATTAGATTAAGAACAAGGGAATATGATGAATCTCATGTTTTTCCATGTCTGTTTCTATTTTATTTTAAAAATTTAATTATGGTTGACATTCAGTATTGTTTTATATTAGTTTCAGGTGTATAGTGTAGTGGCTAGACAATTATATAATTCACAAAGTGATAACACCAATAAGTCTAGTACCCACCTGCCACCATACATAGTTATTTCAATACTAGAGGCCTGGTGCACAAAATTCGTGTATGGGTAGGGTTCCTAGGCCTGGCAAGCGATCAGGGCCAATCTGTGGGGCAACCGGCAGGGTAATTGGGTGCGGGAGCCACTGGCACCTGCCTTGGCCAGCCTGGCACTGTCCACTCACCAGCCCCTCCCCCTAGCCGCTGCCACTGGTCACCTCCATCTGCGGAGCGACTTGTGGGGCGATCAGGGGGCCCCTGCTTGCACCTGCCATGGCTGGCCTGGGCCTGTGGCCAGGGGGCGGCTCCTGTGTTGAGCATCTGCCCCCTGGTGGTCAGTGCGCATCATAGCAACCGGTCATTCCGCCATCCAGTCAATTTGCATATTAAGCTTTCCTTATATAGGATTATAGACTATATTCCCTATGCTGTACTTTACATTGCTGTGGCTACCAAATTGTACTTCTTAGTTCCTTCACCTTTGTTGTTTTTATTTTTTTATTTTTCTTGAAGAAGACCACTCACTGTATGAGGGGTAAGTTTGAGACAGTGTGTGGAGGAGATCATGAATTTAGAATGTTTTTTGCTGAGTGTCATCCAATAGATGCCCAGTAGGGGGTGACACAGACACCTCTGGGCTTCTGAACTCATACTTCCATCTATTTCTTCCAAGTAGAACATTTATCCCTAAATGTTTGGTGTTTGCTAAATCTGTCCTGTGCATATCTTCAAATTTGGAGATAGGGACCTTATCAGGTCTGTTTCTGTTATGTGCTCCTCATAGAAGAGTCTATGCTAATCACCTTGACATTTTGTATTCATTCAGTGTGAGGGAAAGGCTTTATTCTGCATTGATGGGGACACTTGTTTCTAATGAGAAATCTGATGAAATCAGGTGCTTTGAATATAGAACATGTGCAAACTTTTGTAGCCTTATACTTCCCTCAAAGCTTGCCTCCTTTAGGAGAAGATCGTGGTTGGTTTTGATGCAAAATTACATCTGATAGTGAATGGGAGAAGTGACATTTTCCAGTGGGACGAGGGGACAATGAGCCTTGGTTTGGTTTGAGGTCTTAAACTCCTCGTTCCCTCTGTTCTTTTCACAAAAGATCATCTCATCAGAAATTCAGGGGGAAAATGGCTTTTCATTCTTATTCCCATTTTCTGACATTCTTACTCTAAAAGTCATTATTAATGGAGAAAACGCTGCCTATTTGGTAAGCTGTGTCTTCCCTTAGCCTGGTGGTATTTCATTATCATTTAAATATGCCACCCACTGCTCCTTCTAGAGCTTTTTAAATGGAAGGTCATATTTCCCCCCCCCCCCCACCCTAAATTATGCTCAGGATTTTTAAAGCAAGATGGTCTCCAGTGAAGTTCTCTCCACATTGAAAAAGTGAAGTGGGGATTGAGATAATTATCTAGATAATTCAGCCTCCTGTTATCGCCCCTGAAATGGGACATATTTCTCATCCTCTATTTCTTTCCTTCCTTCTTTCATCTCTTAATTGTTATCTTTGCCAAAGAAAGGCACTAATGTTTTCATGCTGCCTACAGAATACAGCAAGTTTTTATAAAATGTTTTTTGAAGTGCTAGCTATATTTTAAGTGGCATGTCAGATTTATAATGCTACATTTCAAAGCAGGACTCATTTCATGACTTGGATTGGCCATCTTTCTCAGTCATTTCTGGGTATTAATTCTCTGTTTCCAGGCCTAAAATTCCCTTATGCTGGAGGAGTAGTGTGGACTTTGTCTTCATTCTTAAGATTCACAATCCCCTGAGAATTAAAGAGGCTTCTTCTGTGTAAAATTACTGGAGGTTTCAGTGCATATTTGGCTGTTACAAATGTCCACTGAGCAGACTCGTGTCCTAATCTTAGCGGAATAATAGCTACTCTGAAAGTGGTGATCAGTCATTCTTAAGCTTCATTTCCAATACCCAGTGCCAGGGAGTGGTGACAGAATATGGAAACCGCCACTGGTGGACCTATTCCTCGCCCAGGCACTGTTTCTCTTAAGCAGTGTTTCTGAGCCTCCATTGTTCATCTGTGAAATGGGAACATTATATACCGACATTTAGAGTGCTGTGGTAATAAAATGAGATGAGATATTTGAGGAATCTAATATAAACATGCGGAATATTCATCTGTTTGCCTGCCCTCATGGTCCCCCTTAAAGAGACCCAGACAATCAATTTCTGTCATCATCTTCACACAATTCGAGTCCCAAAATGTGGCAGCCATAGTCCTAGGGGTGAGGATACATTGGAGAACAACATGTTGCATCCTGCCTTTCCGACATATCACCAGCACAGCCTCTTGATACCATGAAGCAGAGTTTACTGTTACTGAACTAATGGGCAGTCAAACTACCTCAACAGAGTCTTAGTAGCTTAGTAGCATCTCCCGGCTGGGCAAAGTCAGAATATTTTTTGAGATGCAGAGATGTGTTTAAGTGGGTCTTCCCATAAAAGGACTGGTTTAAGATGGAATAAGGAATGACAGTAAAAGGCAAGGACATGACCATGAGGAGTTCAGAGAGACTTGGGGTGGAAGTGGTTGATGTTTTCTGCTAAAAAATTGATGGGTCTTTCAAGAAATTTCTGAAATGAGCAGTAATGTTATTTGGACTTTTAACTTCCTGGGTAAAAGTTTCTTGGAATAGTAAAGTTATGCAGCAAAGATAGTAAAAGAGTAAAGTCACAGTGAGCCGAGATGGTACTGGTTCTCAGCCATCATCACATCATCATCAACGCCATTCGCCAATATCATTAAGGGCTTCAATTTATTTTGTTACTTCTTGAAGGATACATGAAAGATATAGTGATAGATATTTACTGAAGGATTAAATGAGATACTTCAGTGAGGTATAAAGTATGAATATAATGTGAATTTTACTATTGGTACTGAAGATACAGCTGTGAACACATACCTTTGCTTTTTCTTTCCCATGTAGCTTATAATTGACCTGTGGAAATAAATGCTAAAAATATTTGTGTGAATAATTAATTACAAATTTGACAGATGCTGTGAAGGAAAATGTTACTTCTTATGACAGTGTAGGGTAAATCAGAGGGTCTTAAGATGGTCTAGGGCAGTTTGCCGCTCTGTTGACTAATGCATTTGCTGACCACTGACCTAGACTTGATTCCAATAATTACAGACTATTGTTGTTCCTTATGATTAAGCCCCTATCCAGTGGTCAGCAAACTCATTAGTCAACAGAGCGGCAAACCGCAGCTTGCGAGCCACATGTGGCTTGCAAGCCACAGTTTGCCGACCATTGGTCTAGGGTGTCTGGTAAGAAGCTTCTTGCACATGCATAGATGCCAGTTGGATAGAAGAAGCAAGGGGAGCGTTGGGTGAGGGAGACTGACCTTTATCTTAAGAACAAGGATAAACAATATGTCCGTGCATATCAATAAATATTACATTCTAATGTTCACATACAAGTTGGCACAAATAATATCCTAAGATAAATTCACTGTACACAGTGACGGTGTTCGGAGTCATCCAAATTGACACAGTCCATCAGCAATTACTAGGCCCATTCCTCTAACTAAACAGCAGTTGTTTGTTGAAAGAATGAGTGAATGTTGAATTAATCAGCACTGTTTAGTTCCCCAGTGACCTCCAGCAGATCATTTGCTTATGCAAAGCATACAGAAGTTTGATGGAAGACCCTTTGCTTCCAAACCTAGTCCTCTCCTGAATGCAAGAAAGTAGGGGAAACTGTCTCTCAGGGTCATCCTTAAAGAGCAGAATGGAGAAAACCAGCCCATTCATACTGGCTGATGGATATTTAAGTAAGTTTGGGGTCTAGGGAAAAGGGAGGATCTGATCTGGAAGCTCTCTGAGCAAGGTTATATCTTAACGAATTGCCCTATGTGGTTTCAGGTCTTAGCTCTTTCCCTTGATCACCTTTGGAGATGAGACTGCTCATGATAAAATAAGAGCATGCATGGGATCAGACTAGGTTCAAATTTTAGGTCTAAGGTGTAAACTTAACCAAATTATTTAATTCCTTCTTGCCCAGTCGCTGCATCTGTAAAAGAGAGGTAATATCAATAACACCATATGGTTTTTGAAAGATTAAATGAGATATTTCAATGAAGAGCACTTAATATGGGACCTAGAATATAGTCAGGTGCTTCTCTCATGTTAAGAGGGACTCCCTGCCTTGCTGTAGCCCTCTACACATCCTGTGAGAAGAGAACAAGGAAGAACTGATTTTAGTTGTATGGTGCATAGAGGGCATAGAGATGGGCAGGGGCACATTTGCTTGTATTTGTTCATCAAGCACTTGAAGAGGGATTCTTATCTTGAGATTTGGTTCCTGATTTTATCAGCGTCTCACAGCAGGTTTCCTCGTGGAAGGAATAGCAGTTAGCATAGAAAACTGGTGCTACGTCATGGATTGATGATGCCTCTTTCAAATTCATATCTGAAGTCACCTGTATCTCTCTGAGGCTGAACCAAGTGCATCCTTATTTGGAGCTGAATTTTAGACAGGCGTGAAGCAGCCAGAATAAAGCAGGAAAGTGCCCTTCAGGACTTGAGGCTGATAAAACTTTTGTCATTCCCTGCCTTGCCAATGAGTTGAGTGTAGGATTCACTTGGCCGATAAGGATGGTGACATATTTCCTCTTTGAAGTTTTATCAGATAAAAGTCGGGCAAAGCCATATTTACTATCTGCTCTCTGTTTCAAACTTTGGATAATGGATAAAAAGAAAAGCCTGAAGATGTGAAAATTGTGGTGAAATGTACTTTGGAAACTTTAAATGATTGTAAACTATGATGTTGGGAAAGTGACCCTACAGCATTAAAATTATGAAGATGAAATAAAGGCTCACACTATTCAAAATTCCTTAAAAAGAAGACCTCAGAAGAGTTCACTGTTTGGCCTATGTTAGTAAAACTATTTTGAGTAGTTAACCAGTATTCCTAATTCTGCAACTTCTGATTGCAGAGGGCGCAGGTGCAGTGTGATTGAGGACACACCTTGTCTCTGGAGGGCAAAGCTGGCCTTAACAATGAGGGCTAAGCAGAAAATCATAGCATTTCCTATGAGAAGAGTGATGTGAGTTGTGAGCCAGTTGTTGAGATAACCTTGGATACTTCCAAAATACCTATTCATTTGTCATAGAAGAGAATGGTTAATGAGATTTCCAACCCAAAGAATTTAGATGTTCATGGACATAAAAAAAAAAAAGAAAAAGGAGGAAATTTTATTTTCTTACTTTGAGTTCTTGTCATCCATAGAGGAAGGCACTTTAGGCAGCAATGAGCTACACTGCTTGAGATCCCCATGGTGAATTTATTAGTGTCCCTCATCAACAAAACAAATGGAAAATGACTGACTTTACTGTTAATTAAACTGGTATATGCAAGTATATTTTTCTTTTATTCTTTCTTTTTCCTTCTTTTTAAATTGAATTTATTGGAGTGATATTGGTTAATAGAACCATACAGTTTTCAGGTGTTCAATTTTATAGCACCTCATCTGCATACTGCATTGTGCACTCATCCCCCAAAGTCAAGTCTCTTTCCACCACTATATACCTCCCTTTGCTCTTTCCCACCTCCCAACTTCCCTTTCCTCTGGCAATCATGCATCCTGTTGTCTGCAGGTTTATTTGTTCTTAATCCCTTCACCTTTTTAATCCAGTCCCCAAACCTCTCCCATCTGACAGCTGTCACTCTGCTCTCTGTATTTTTTAGTCTGTTTCTTTTTTGTTTATTTTGTTCATTAGATTCCACATATAAATGAAATCCCATGGTGTTTGTCTTTCTCTGACTTATTTATTTTACTTAGCATAGTACTCTCTAGGTCCATTCATGCTGTTGCAAAGGGTAAGAGCTCCTTCTTTTTTATAAGCCAGTAATATTCCATTGTATAAATGTATCACAGTTGTTTTTTTATCCACTCGTCTACTGATGGGTTATGCATATATGCATGTTAGTTCTTTGGTTGATCTCTTCCTCCTCTACCCCTTTCCCTCTGAGAATCATTAGTGTGTTACATGCTTCTGTGTCTCCATATCTATTTTGTTTGATTGGAGCATTTGATCTGTTTGCATTTGAATTTATTATGGATATTCAGTTACTTATTACCATTTTATTTATACCTATGTTCCTATCCCTATGTATTTTTCTTCTGTCTTCTTGAAGAAGGCCCTTTAACATTTCTTTAACATTACCACACTAGTTTGGTGGTAATGAACTCCTTTAGATTTTTTGGTCTGTGAAGCTCTTTATTTAGTCTTCAATTTTAAATAATAACCATGATCTATAGCATAGTTTTGATTGCAGATCCTTGCTTTTCATCACTTTGGATATTTGATGCCAATCCCTTCTGGCCTGAATTGTTTCTGTGGAGAAATCAGCTGGCAATCTTGCAGGTAACTAACTGTCTTTATTTTGCTGCTCTGAAGATTCTCTCATTTTTAACCTTTGGCATTTTAATTATGATGCATCTTGGTGTGGTTTAGGTTCATTTTGTGTGGGACTCTCTGTGCTTCCTGGAGTGGTTTAGGTTCATTTTGTGTGGGACTCTCTGTGCTTCCTGGATTTGTGTGTATTTTTCCCTGACCTGGTTAGGAATATTTTCATCCATTATTTCTTTTTCTTTTTTAAATATATTTTTATTGAGTTCATGGAAAGGGAGAGATAGAAACATCAATGATGAGAGAGAATCATTGAACAGCTGTCTGCCACGCACCCACACTGGAGACTGAGCCTGCAACCCAGACATGTGCCCTGACCAGGAATCAGACCTGTGAACCATTGGTGCACAGGATGACACTCTCACCACTGAGCAACACTTGCCAGGGCTGGAGCATATTACTTAATCTCCCCATTTTGGCTGCCTCTTTGTGTTTGTCTCTGTGTGTTAGGTAGCTCTACTATGACTCCCATACTCGTTATGATGGCTTTATGATGTAAGTATCTCATGGGGCTCAGTGGTACAGTCTTCCAGATCAACTGAGCTAGGTGCTCCAGGAATGTTTCTTGTGTGGGTTATGTGCACCCTCCTGCTGTAGTTGAGTCTTGGATGCTGTTGGCCTGTTGGTGGGTGGAGTTAACCCTCAGGCTTTCTGACTATAAGGCTAGATCTTGATCACCGTGTATGAGTCACTGTTCAGGGGCTGCCCCCCTAGGTGGAGTTGTTTCCAGCAGGGTCCGATGCCTGCCAGAATCCTTCTTTGGGTGTGCTGCTTATGTGGCTAGTTGGTTCAAGCTCTTGTGTCCTGAAGAACACCACTGGTTGTTTTCATTCCGGATCCACATAGGTGGGTTTCCAGTGCAAGTTGATGTCAGACGTTTTGTGCAACCTTGGGTTATCTGTCCGGAGCTACCATGCTATTCACTGCTTGTGGCTGTGTTTACTGGCCCTGGATGTGCATAGGAGGGACCAAGGTGTGTTTAAGGGTTGGCTTCCTCCAGCTGAGTTGGAGGCAGGTCAATAAAAAGTCCAACACTCCCTGAGGTCTGCCTCCACCTGTTGGCTAATATGTCACCCCCTGAGGTTGCCTGATCTTTCTCCAGAGCCTTCTGAAGAAAGACTGTAGAGTGGAGGGCCCAGACTGGTGGTTACCCACAGACCTTACCACGAGGTAAGAGCTTTGTAGGGCAGGGCTTGTGGTTCTTCTACTTGGGGGCAGCACAGTCAGGCACTCAATGGGGGTAGGGGTGGCCCCTAATCCAGAACCATACTACTCAGTCTCTGTCAGAGTCTCAAACTCTAGCTCCCATAAGAGAAACATACTTCAGGGTCATTTTGAGTGTAGCTAGCTGTCCCCACTTCAGAAGCAAGCTCAGCAGGATGGAGCCACTGGGACATGGGAGGAAAGATCAAAAGCTCTTCCAACGAGGGTGGTGCCCATGAGCCTGCAGGAGGTGGGCAAGCACTTTGCTTTATCCCAGTTTTGCAGCCGTAAAACACAGCACCCATCTGAGTCCTGGACAAGAGTCTCTGAGAGTGATGGGCTCTGAAGGTCCTAGATCAGAGTATCACCCCTTTTCCCCTGCTCTCTCCTGCAGAACTGAGCTCAGGTGGGCATGGCCAATGGGACATGGGAGAACAAATTAAAACATGGGGTGGCATTGGTCAAGTCTGCAGGGGTATTGCAAGACTGTCCCCATTCCAAAGCCACACAGCTCAATGGCAGTCTGAGTGTCTACTTAGAGCTTCTTAAAAAAAAAAAGAGTGTACCAAAGGTTCCTGTTGGGTGCAGCCAAAAGACCTTTCTGTGGGACTTGGGCTTGGCAGGGTGGTGTCACCATGGCTGGAGGTTAGTGCACTCCCCAGGCTGGTGCTGTAAGAATAGGAGTGCTCTATCCTAGGAAGTTGGCGCTGAGGGCAGTGTGGGATAGCACATGGACCTTGGTGGCTGACCCTCCAGATCTCTCCCTGGGACCATGTCTCCCAGATCTTCTCTTTATGACCCCCATATGTCCTGAGTTGCCCTCCCTCTACTGGAGCCCCGGGTGAGTGTCCAAGAGCAAGATCCTGTGTGTTGGCCCTTTAAGAGAGCACCTGGGTTTTTAGCAGAATCCCTCCTCTTCTAGGTGGACAGACTACCCACTGATTTTTACTATGTGATGCAATGCAGCCTTCTCTTCCTGGCCTCTGTTCTCTGGGTTGGGGATCCTGGGATGGGGTTGAAACTTCACACTCCTCAGGGGGGACTTTTGCAGTCAAGATATTCTTCCAGCATCTCAATCTCAGCACGTGGGTATAGGGGCACACCCTCTCTGTGTCTCTGCCCTTTTTACCAATCTTTGTGCAACTTCTATAAATCCTTGGTTGTAACACTTCTGTTTAGCTGTCTTTCAGTTGGTTATTCATGTTGATTACTGTAAATTCAGCTTGATGCTGGGAGGAGGTGAGTATAGCTCCCACCTACTCTGGAGCCATCTTGCAATACACATATCTTTTTCAAAGTTCTTAAAATTTCAAGAAGTCCTAGATTTGTGAAGAGTCATGCAAATTACATTGGATTAATTTTATTTGCAGTGTACGGACAATACTCAAATGTGGAATGTATACCAAACACAGTGTAATCTAGAATAATTCCTCTGTTAAGTAAATATTTGCTTTAATTCAATTATTTGCAGGGAATGTTAGTACATCTAAGGTGGTACTTGTATGCCAAAAATAACACTATATACCTATATCTATACCCATCTAGATATGAATGACCCTTTAGAATTATTTCTCATTGTTAATCATCCCTATTTCATAAGCACCAAATCATTTTTCATGTATTCTCATATTTAATCCTCATTAACAATCCTAAGAGGTAGGTGACATTAATTCTATCTTATAAATGAATTCAAATGAATTTTACAAATGAATTTGAACAGGGCCTGGAGAACTTTGAAGCTCGTGTTTTTAATCAGTGTACTTACTATTCTGCCTCCCTTCACAGTTGGCTGCATGGCACCTGGTCCTCACAATGCAGAGCATGAAAGGACGACCACACACAGTGGGCACTTGGCTCACATGTAGGGACTGAAGCCAAGTCATGATACGTTATCCCTACAACTTTTTCTGTTTCCTTTGCAACACAGTGTTTGGCAAGAATTTGTGAAGCAGGAGTTTTATAGCATAAAAGAAGGAGGTAGTAGAGTTCCCATATTCTATTTGGGGAGGCAGAGTTAGCTTATGTGGAAATTATATGCAATGTTAACAAGAGAACATTTTTATGTGTGCACATAATAAAGACACCACCATATAATGATGCGTATGCATACACATATGTTTGAAGTATACTGTAACATGTTAAGTTATTACGTTACAGTAAATTCAGAAACACAGGGAAAGATGAGGACATTGGCATTGACTGAAATGTATAAAATGCTGGGTGCTTTGAGCTCATGCCTTCATTTATTTCACAATATACCTGCAAGATAAGTATTATTTTTGCTTTTATACAGTTGGAGAGTACAAGAGAGACTGAATAATTTGTCCAAGTGCCCAGATTTAATATATAAAAGAGTCAGCATTTGAATTAATGGCTGTATTTACCCACACCCACCCTCTTTTCTACTATAGTCCTCTGTCTGCCAGGCAAGGGGAGTCGGGGAGTCAATGGAATGACCCAGAAGTTCTGCGGATAGATAAGGTGCCATGATAGTCCAGAAAGATTTTCCCATCATGCTACACAATACAATGAAGGCAGCTATCTCAAGGCCCAGCACTAGGAGTCCTTTATCTTCTGTTTTATCTTTCTCCTTAGCTGCTATCACCATCTAGCATGTTATATATTAACTTGTTTCCTCTCACTAGGATACAAGTGCTATTTAGGCAAGGGTCTAGCTTCCTTCATTGGTAGTTCCCTTATGCCTAAAATGGTACTAGGCATTGAATACGATGTTTAATGCCTCTCTGTTGAAATAATAATCACATCAGTGATTTGTGACATTTATGACAAATAACCAAAATTTGTTATGTTTGTTTAATTATTATGAGGATCCATGATCAGTTGCGAGTGGTGATTACAGTGGAACTTTAGTTTGAGAAATTTCTAAAGGCATTTTTTTTAGGTCAGGAACAAAGGAGAGGGCTGAATCTGTGAGTGGAGGGAGTAAAAATCAAACAAACAAAATAATCTATTGCCTTGGCCGGGTAGCTCATTTGGTTAGAGGGTCATACCTATATGCCAAGATTGTGTGTTTGATCCCTGATCAGGGCACATAAAAGAATCAACCAATGAATGTATATATAAGTGGAATAACAAATAGATGTTTCTCTCTAAAAATCAGTAAAATAATAATAATTTGTCCTTGCTTTGGGTTACCATGCAAATTTGTTGATCACTTTTAGAAATGATTTATAAAATCCTACAAAAGGATATCCTGTGTGTTTGGAAATGAGGGGCATTCATCATATTTAAACAACTAAAACTTTTCCATCCTACTCATTAACTCACCAAGCTGCAAGTTGGTCCCATGCTGCCTTGCCTGTCTATTTAGTATTTCCAGACAATCGTGGTACAGTACAAAGCAATTTGTTTTTCTATAATTTCCTTCTTGCTCGCAAACACAACCTGCATCACAGGGAGAGTCAATCATGAGCTAAAGAGAAAACGGGATGATTTAAAGTGGGAGAGTGGTTCATTTGCTTTAGGGGATGAGAAACAATTATTTCAGTAGGCCAGGGTTTCTGTAGGAAGTCGGGTGAATAAGAATGCTGCCTTCTCTGGGACTGCTTTGCCTAAGTAACTTTTTCTTTTTAAAGGATTTCTTACTGAGCCGTAAATGCTTTTAACATGATGAAGGCTACATTTGCGTTATATAAACCCGGGAGCAGTGTCTCCATTTCTCCCCCCTTTTCCCAAAGATCCTCTGGTCTAATACTGCACCACAGAGGGAGACCCTGCTGTTTTTATCATATGTCCTGCATTTGAAATGCATTTGGAGTTTAGCCATGTTGGAGAACCCAATCTTTAAATAAACTCCTTCTTAGCACTATGGATGATTTTCATTTATTTGTTTATGTATTTCTTCGTTTGTTGTTTGGAGAGGATTAGCTCATTTGCCATTATTTATATATATTTCAAACTTCCTTTGTGTTTTACTGACAGATACAGCTAGGCATTTACTTGATTTCTGTAATAAGGTGCCAAGAGCTGAGGATCCCTTTAAGTGTGAGATGCTGAATGAGAGTCTATAGCTCTAGAGCAGGGTGAGCACACAGGGATGACCTAGGGCAGCTTTCCTGGCCTTAGAGGGTTGGGGAAGGTAGGTCCCTAACTCCAAATCCACTGCTTGTAGGGAATTCAAAGCCTTTTCCATGATGCCTTTGACCTCAGTGGCCTTCACATCTTATGGTCCCCTACATCCCTGCCTCTTTCTTCTTTGTAGTGTCTCATGGGCATTAGAACCCTGCTCTGACTTAAACTCTTTGCTATACTGGTTTCCATAAAATTCAAAGAAGTGGATGCTGAGTTTGGCATAGGTTAATACCGATTATGTCTCTCAAGGTGCAGTCTGCCTGACACATGGCTACTCCCCAAAGTTCTCCCATCTTTTTCTACGTTCAGTGTGCAGCTTTGCTGTTCTCACCTCCAGGCACCCTTCCTAGAATTATAAACACAAAAACGTGCACACATCCTTCGGGACAAGTTGCAGAGAGGTTTGCCTTTCTGCCATCCTCCCTACTTGATCCATCACCCATCTCCAGTGAGACCAGCCTATCCCTTGACTGTATCTTTCCTTACCTGCAATTTTATTTATTAACTGTGAGGTGGCCACAGGTTCTTCTCTGCACAGCAGTGAAACTGATGCTCAGCATGCAGATCTGATCAGGTAGATGTCCCTGACGATGGCCTCTCAGACGGTCAAGATCAAACTTCCTTCAATGGATTAGGACGTTCTCCTCCAAATTGCCTCTCAGGCCTGTTCACCTCTCTTCTGTCCTCCTCTTCCATGTGTTCCAGCTGCAATGGTTTTCTTTCACTCCTGGGAAAGTACTTTCCCTTCTTCCATCATGGTTTTTCCACAAGCCCCTCCTATGTATGGAATATTTTCCCTCCCCCAGCTTCACTATCTCTGAACCCATTATAATCTGGTGGTGCATCTTCAGTGGTTAATACAATGCCTGGCACCTAGAAGGCACCATTAATTGCTGAATGAATCAATAAGTGAATGATTAAGGAGTGAATGGGAGGAAGTGAGAGTCCTAAGGTTGTGCTCACCTTGAGAGAGCATCATTCATCCAGTGAGGTTCAAGTGCTCTGCAGATTCACACCCCCAAAAGTCATGGGATGTTCACGGGTTTGTATACATACATAGATTTTCTTCCTCTGACAGTTGAGGGGATCTGGCAGTGATGATATCCCAGTAGCAATGAGCACACCTCACATATAAGTCTTAGTTTCTAATACCATTTTCTCATAATTCCTTGAAGAAATAGCTGCTTCTATGATAAGGACAGGAAATGCACGAGATGAGCCAAGATGGTCTTATACTGCCAGAAATTAAGGAAGTATTCAGGAAACAAAACGATGGGGGAGTGTCAAGGAAATAGTGGAGCCAGCCTGAAAGAGCGCTAGTGGCCAAAGTTGGACCAATTTGAGCAACAAAATAAAGTAGTTCTTTTTGCCTTGTGACCCAAAGTATAAAATGAATATCCACAAATTAATACTGATATAAATAAATGCCTGAATAAGCTAATAAGTGCTGGAGAAGAAACACATCTGTATAGAAGAATCCCAAATAATGTATGTAGATACTCCATCCCCACAAAGGTGATGCCTAGCTCTCCCCTGGGAAGCATTAGATGCACATAGTGATTTTTTTTGTAAACCAGAGAGTATATTATGGAAAGGAGAAGAGAATAGAACAAGTTTACAGTAGAGAAGCCTAACAAACACCTCCTCAGCCAGGAGATCAAACTCCCACTGACAGTGAGAACTGATGTTGATGATACTTACTCTTCATACTATGGGATGAAAATGGACTTTGCCTCTCTTGTCTCCCCTTCACCCCCCTAAATCCATAACCCCAGTCTTATCATGAGAAAAACATCAGACAAATCACAGTTGAGGGACATTCTATGAAATGCCTGAGCATTACTTCTCATAACTGTCAAGGTCCTCAAAAATAAGGGAAAACTGAGCAATGGTCACGGCCAAGAGCAGCCTAAGGAGACATGATGACTGAAGATATCATTACTCTGGCATCTCAGATGGGATCCCAGAGCAGGAAAAGGGCATCAGTTGAAAACCAAGGGCATTGTTTCAAGTGCAGACTTTAGGTAGTAATAATGTCAATATTGGCTCATTAATCTGACAAATGTATTCTAATATAAGATGTTAATAATAGAGGAAAACATTGTTTTCAGGGTATATGGGAAATCTCCTTGCAATTTTTCTGTGAACCTAAAACTGTTCTGAAAAACAAACCGTGAAAGGAAACAGAAAGCCATGGGCCATCTCTCCTGCGGCAGCCGGTGATGGATTCTCCCTTCCCGGTGCCCTGGGCCAGGGCTAACCTGTGATTCTGTCTTCTCACCTGGGGACCTCTACTCTGAGCAGAATTCAGCCAGGAGCAGCAGCGCTCCTTCTCCCTCCTTCCCCGTGCCCTGCTCACGGATTTTATTTTCCTTTGCTTCAGACAGCACTCAGCTGCTGCCACAGGCAAATACGTATCTGGCTGCTTTGCACGCTGTTGTTCAACACACTGGGAAAAATGAGCCTTCTTGTTGGCATCTGGGTCCCTGAGCAAATAAACAAAAAAGAAAAATGGTGCATGTCGGGGATGATGAGGTCGAGAGAAAGATTGGGACAGAAAGATGATTGAGAAGTCTACCCTTCTCTCTTACCAATTTATACCATTCCCAGGCTGCAAGGAGCACCCCCTGCAGTTTATCGGTGAGGATAAAGGGAGTATTGTTGACCCTGGGGGTTTCCCTGGGATGGAAAGAGCTGTTGGGAGTACCTGGCCTTCATGCTGGTGTTAGGTGGTGTGCCTAAGCTCCCTGCTGTGTGCTGCTTTCTGAATTCTGTCCTGGGCACTGGATACACATGTGGACTGAAATTGATGGTGTGCGAAGACTTGTCAGGATCTCAAAGGTGGTTTGGTCTCAATCTGAGGGTCCATCTTCCATAACTTCTCAGAACACCATGGAGAGTAGAAAGGGGAAGAGGGGCTCTGGGGTTGCCCAGATCCTCCCTCCAGCTGTGTGACTTTGAAAAAGTCATTAATTTAGATGAATCTTATAGACAGAATGGGGAATACTGGCACCTGCTTCATAAGATGATGGGAAGATTAAATGCTTCAACGCATGCAAGGGACTTTTGACAGTGAGTGGCATCACTTAGGTTCCCAATAAGCCTCTCCAAATCAGTTGTGAAGCATTGATATGTCACATTTCACCTCCTGATGTCTGAGGGACAGAGCATTGTCAAGGCCTTGCCTTATCTTAGAAAAATATTAGAAATTGTCAGCCTTAATGTAATATTTGTAATTGAGGGGACTTAAGTTTTGTTCAGATTAAAAATTCACTAATCAATTTCATAGGTAAAGATCAGGCTGAGAAGTCTCCTCTTTTTCCATTATTAATAATTTGAATATTCCATTTAGTGAGCAATTATTATGTGCCGGACTCTGTGCTAAGTGCTTTAAGTGATTATGTCTAATTCCTTTAACAGTAGGAAGTCCATACTATTACTCATTTTACTTAACCTGACATCAGTGAGGTTAAGTGACATTCCAAGCTTGCAAGGCTAGTAGAGGCAAAGCTAGGGTTCAGAACAGAGCTAACTGATTGCAGAGACATTCTCTCCATTCGTATTCGTGAGTATCTGTTGGTTCAATAACCCAGGGTGGAGTGGTGGGGAGAGGAGCTAGAGTGCTGTTTGTACACGCATGAAGAAGGTTTAGCTCCACAGGGGCCTATAGCGTTTGAATGTGTTAGGTTAGCAAGTCTGAGCCCCTGGGGTCTGTGTTCCTCCTCCTTTATCCCTTAGCTCTGTCAGTTGCCATGGAAGGCAGACAGTTTGAGTTTTCTGTCGGCCTGAGTCTAGGGAATCAATCTCTAATATTAAATGTTGAGCTTGTTGTTAAGAAAGTCTTTTGACCACTCCTGGTTTTCATTAACTAGAGAAGATGGAGATTTTCAGCCACTTGAGAGAAACATTTCCTGTGGCTTGTTTTGTATTATTTTTAGGGCGAGAGAATATTTTCAGACTGAGAGAAGCCAAAGCAAAAATGTTAAGTCTCTAGTCAGCCTCAGCTCTTACTAACTGCTGCTTTGCCTTTGGTGTGTGGATGCAATGAAAATCACTGAAACCAGAAAGCACCCTGCTCTCACTCTCTGTTGTATTTTTTTTTTAATTGCTGGCTGCTTTTGCAATTAAGTAGTTTTACAGAACATCAGCCCACTAATTCCTTTCAGCCCAGATGGATCCGGTGTCAAATCCAGCCAGGATGTGACAACCTACTATGTGTGCTTCAACAAGAGCTTTATGGATGTTTTAAAAGTGCACCCGAGGCCACTTTTAGTATTTATATTAATTTTAAAGCTTAATCTAGTACTTAAAGATAACGTTGGGATATTACATCATTAAATTAAAGGGATGGGATCCATGGTCCTGCCAAGACTTCAAAAACACCATTCTTTTCATTGTTCATTAGAGAAAGTAGTGATAATGGGTTATGAAAACAATTTTGCTTATTCAACATACTATGTGTAATAGCACATTGGTTATGTGAATCATTCACTCTGAGTAAGCAGTCGGTTCAGTTCATTCCTGTGGCTTTATGAACTATTTTAAGTCTGCATCTGTTTTTGTTTATAATTTTAAAATATGACATATAAATCCCAGCCTGTACTTAGTAAGGCAAATAATAAGAAAAAAAATTCTTGTACTTTAAAATAATTGTGGAATATTTGCTTGCAGAATTTCTTCCACTGTGGACCGCCTCAAAGACGTGCCTATAAGAGGTCATTGTGTGCTGAATTTTTGGCACAGAAAATTTGGATTTTTATTGACCATGGAGTTAATGCTGTTTATTAGACCTGTACTGCTGGAACCAAAAGTTCTTATCAGAGTTATGAAGATTATTTTAACATTCTGAAATAGATTGTCCACAATATATTGGGAAAAATAAATCCAAGTGAAAGATAGATGCATTTGTAGCTGACATCTCGAGTTTTTATTGTAGTTGACATTGGACTATTTTGAAATTCTTTACTTTTCTGTTTTATAGAAATGGCAGTGCCAATCAATTCCATCCAGTATCACAATACAGTGGCCATATTCCGGGAAGGATGGACCATCTCTGACTTGACAAAGCCTTTGCAAAGTAGCTTATGCAATTTCAGGAGTATTTGAAATAATCTTCCTGGAAATGCATTTGCCCATTATAGGTTTTAATAATATTTTGCTCTGGTGTTAAGAAGGTATTTGATTGTGCACCTAAAATGAATGGGAAAAGTGCCACTCTGCTGCATAGCTGCATGCTTGCCTTTACATAGACAGTAATGTGAGCAGCGCCCCCTACAGTTGAGCAGTGTGTAGTTGGCAGTCTCAAGGAAGAACCTAAGTTTCTCTAAGTTAAACTCAAGACCAGCACTTTGCTTTAATGGGGTCCTGTCCCATCCTGCTGTATTTTATTCCTTTAGGCAGGATATACTTTGCATTTAAAGAAAAGACCTTGCAGAGCTTCATGTCTAAAGTTTTCATCTTTAGGCATCCCACTCAACATAGTATTTTCACCAGCTGATTGATGTCTTACAAATATATAGTATTGGCAAAGTAACTGTTATCAGGTTAATTTCAGTCACTGAAATAGGCTCAGAAGAGATGGGTGAGGAAGAGAAGAAGAATAGAGAGCATAGACTTGGATACCTGAAGCACTGCTCAGGGGATGAATTTGGTGAAGGGGGTAGACACAGCTCAGACACAGAGAACGAGATTGGATGGGTGCTGAGAAAAGATGGTGGTTGGTGGTCCTAAAAGCTGGTGATTCAGAACCACCTGGAAACCTCTCCAACCTCCAGCATGTAGAGCCCCCCCCCGCCCCCCCCCACACACACTTTTCCAGACCAATTGAATAATGCCTGGGTGAGGAGACAGGCATCACTATACAGGGGTGGGCAAAAGTAGGTTTAGGTTTATAGTTGTCCATATGGAAAATAATAGGATAAATAATAATACAAAAATAAATTGTGTTTTGTGTACTCACAACTGTAAACTGCTTTTGCCCACCCCTGTATTTTTCAAATTTTCCCAGGTGTTTCTAGTACACAGTCAGTACTGAGGACCACTGGACATGAGAAGCCCTAAGAAAGGAAAATGAATACAGGAACCCTTTCATCCATCCATCCATCCATTCATCCATTCATTCATCTATGTCCACCCTTTCATTTATCTACCCATTCATTTGACAAACACTTATATTAGGAACTTCCTATTGAGAGACCTGAGAACAAAAGAAGATAAAGCCCCTGTTTAAGGAACTAGCATTATACAGATATTATGAATCAAACTTGTCTTGATTCACTAGAAATCAGCCTGTTTTAATTATAGCACACACATTTCACCAAGAGCACAAACAGAATCCATTTCATCCAGTCACAAAAAGAAAGTCTTACACAGCCACCCCCCCAAAAAAAATATCCAAATTATTCAAATTTAAATTGCCAGTCCTTGTCATAATGGATTAATCTTGCTTCTATTTGTGAAATTCTCCTGTTTCTAATGTCCACCTCTCCCCTAGGTCCTCCCCGCCTTCTTTTGCCTAATTTGTCAGGGTAAAACTTGTAACAAAAAGCAAAACCCTTAAAATGCCATGATGCTTAGATCCACTCTGCAAATGGCTTGGGGAGTTCCACAAAATTAAATAGACATAACGCATACACGGTCATGGTTTCCCACACTGAGGCAAGGTGCTAAATTTGTCTCATTTGAGGCCACCTGCTCACATGTCATCCGCTGGCACCAGCCCCCGCATTCGTGGGCCAGAACATAGGAAATTAAGTTTACCTGATGCTCTCTGACAGCAGCTTTCTGTTACAATGCGCAAATTAGATTAGGTTAAGGTAGAGGGCAGCGTGAATGGATGGCTTCATAGATTGATCCTATAACGGTGATGGCTTTAACCAGAAGGTGACTGGTTATGATCCATCTCGGGTCACTGGCGATCACAGGTGGCTGTTATTGATGCCTGTGCAGTGACCTGTGGGGAAATGCATGGTTTATTTCTTATTGGGTTTTACTGTACCGATGAGCATCACACTGCTGGTGGGACTTCGCTGACCTTTCCTCTGGAAGTTGACGAAGAAGGTCAAGGCGTGAATAGACCATGGAGACTGCATAAGCTGGTCATGTCTTGGATGTTGCGTGGCCCCTGTTCTGAATGTGTCACGCATGACAGGGTTGTACAGTTGTGACCAACAGCAGAATTTCTTGAGTGAAAACTGACATGATCATCGGGGATCTCTCAAGGTCTGTTTGCATAGATATTCGCTCAATATGAAATGATCTAGTACAGACTTGAAAATTGACCAGAAGGACCATATTTCAGGTTATAGGAACCTGACGAGCCTCTGCCTCATTAGATAGCTCAATTGGCTTCAAAATCATTTTGTTGTTCCCATAAAAATGTGTACATTCTCAACTGCACATGATGTTTGAGTTTTATTTTTTCATAATGTGGTATTCAGTTGTGTAGCAAACTTTAATAAAACATTTATAGTACAACCTAGTGACACCTTTTCCTAGACTATGGTTTCAAGGTATAAACAAAGGGTCCAGGGGAAAATAAATTCAGCAATTTAAACATATTATGCATAAAATCCTAAATCTTTCATTGAAAAGGTGATGGTGAAACAGAAATAACTTTGAAGGGAACAGAGCATGATCTAGAGAATTTCTGGGATAAAATTGATGGGTTTATTTATTTGTTTAAATAATTGTTTCTTTTGGAACTAAGTTATACACTCCTATCATTTAAAGTAGAGCTGAAGTTATTTCTGGTAGGAATGAGTGGTATATGGTTAAAGGGAACAATAAAAGAATTCAGGGATAAAATACCATTTTTAAAGTTTCTGAAGATTACACAGAAAAACATTCTGGGGCCTGGCTAAGAAGCAAAAGGGAGAAACAAATTTCACATAAAAATCCATCGCTCCGGTCACTGACATCCAGTGACAGAAGTAATAATTGTGTCCATGTAAAATCAGACCCCTTGTTACTTTTTAATGAAGTCTGTCTGATTCTGTGATATTTTTGGCCTAGGAAATGAAAGAGATGTTTTATTAAATGAAACTAGGTTCACATAGGTAAAATATCTGAGTACTCATGTCATAGCATACAATAAGAAGCAGATATTAAAAAAAAAAAAAAAAGGAGAAACAAGAATGTAGTTCCAATAGACTCACTCCCCCAAGAAACCTTATCTGCGTTGTCAATGGGTTAGTGGCCCGGATTTTGCATTTGAACTATGGCAGAAAGCCATTGGAGAGAAATGAAAGGTTTTGCCTACCCCCTCTAGGATCCTTATGCCACAGCGTCTGTTCCCCGCTGGAGTGAGAAGTCCAAGTCTCCTTTGCAAGCCAAGAAAAATGGGACCTTTTTCAAACTGTGGTTCTAAGATGCTGACAGCATTCACAAGTGCTTTCCCCGGAGTATAAAACCCTTTACCAGCCCTAACCGGTTTGGCTCAGTGGATAGAGCGTTGGTCTGTGGACTGAAGGGTCTCAGGTTCAATTCCAGTCAAGGGCATGTTCCTTGGTTGTGGGCACATCCCCAGTGGGGGTTGTGTAGGAGGCAGCTGATCGATGTTTCTAACTCTCTATCCCTCTCCCTTCCTCTCTGTGAAAATTCAATAAAATATATTTTTTAAAAAATTAAAACCCTTTATGTGTTTCAAGCCAGCTGTTTGGTGTGCCAAGTGAAAAGTTTTCTTCCTTTTCCATCTCTCATTCCCTTATTTCTTCTCTGCTTGTCTCCCTTCCTCCCTCTTTCCCCCACCCTTCTCCTCCCTTCCTCCTGATGCCCAACTTAAGACAGTGCAACCTCAGCATCATAATTTTTAACACTGACCATGCCAAGTGGGGATATAATTCCAAGGAACCTTCCCTTTTATTAAAAAAAAATGTTTTTTTTATTGATTTCAAGAGAGAGAGAAAGGGGGAAGGATGTAGAGACAGAAACATTGATGAGGGTCATCAATTGGCTGCCTCCTGCTTGTCCCCTACTGGGGATCCAGCTTTCAACCCCAGGCATGTGCCCTGACTAGGATTGAACTGGTGACCTCTTCATGGGTCGATGCTCAACTGAGAAACACTGGCCAGGCAAGAAACTTCCCTTTTGAGCAGCTCTCATCTGCTCTCTGTTGGGCCCTGAGTGGGGACCTTTGGCTGACCTTTTTTCCCTCACTGTTCATGTGAATGTATGTGCATGTATGCATGTGGGTATGTGTGTGTGGACATGTGGTGTGTGTGTGTGTGTGTGTGTGTGTGTGTATGCATTCACACGTTTTCATGGAGAAATATGGTCATATGGAAGGGTCCGTGTGGTCTGAGTTCTTTAGTTTTGAATGTGATGTGTTTGGTCTAATCACTGAGAGGTGATTACACATCCTCATGTGTCCACATTCAACCTCAGTTATAAAGCACATTGAGGGAGGGAATTTCTGCGGGTTAAAAAGGTCGACCCTTTGTTTTCTCTGCCTTGATTGTTGACTTGGGAGACAGAATCAGAAGGCAAAGAGAGTGGCCGGGTATAGAAAATCCCTGTAGTAACTGGTGTGTGGGGGGGGGGTTAGGGGGGTAGCTCTTTCATAATTTTCACCCAGGTCAGAGTGTCCCACTTCTGTCCAGACCCTGAGAGGACATTTCTATATGGGTGTATGTCGGTATGATGGGGAGGGCTACCTCCTTAGGTTGCAGCATCTCCCAGGGAGAGGTCTTGGCAAAGGCTCAGTCATCAAATTGATGAGCCTAAAATGGGATTTACCTTTAAGAAAGAAGAGGTTTTCGAAAAATTAGCTTTTCTCTTAACAATCTGGCTATGCTCTGAGAATAGGAGCTATAAATCTGTCTGGTAGAGCCCTCTGTTCTTAAAATAGAACATAGATGAATGGGTGGATAGATAGATGGAGAGTTGTACATATACATGTGAACACACACACATTCTTCAAGAAGGTTCATCTTTACTCTTCAAATCTCTCATCTCTGGGGAGAGGAGGGCATGGGGTTGAAGGCATATGCACTATTCTCTTATAATAAGACCCAGAAAATGAGACCACCTTACAGCCAACTCTTCTAGGCATGTTTTAGGCAATGCTGTACAGTGAAAGAGCACAGAATTTTGAGTCATCAAAAGCTCGATTTAGATCCTGGCACCACCACATGTTAGTTTGAATAGGCTTGGTCAAGAGAGTTAACCTCCTTTTCCATATCTGTAAAATGGAAGAATGGTTGCTAACTTGCTGGATAGTACATAGAGTTAAGGGTTATCTATCTATACCTATATCTAGTGCCAAACTCAGTGTCTAGAATGCAAAAGGCACATTTGATAAATGGGGCTGCAGCTGCCACTCCCACTGCTTCTAATTTTCTTTCTTCTCACTTTTTCCTCCTCCTTTTGATATTTTTACACACTGCTGTGTAGAAATAGAAGCCACATCCTAACACCATCGGCTCCTTGTCCACTTTTCTCCTGCTCTCTGTTGCCAGAGGTGGCTGTTCTCCCTGTATGTAGATATCTGTCTTCCAGAATTCTTCTTGCTTTTGCATATCTATATCTATATCTATATCTATATCTATATCTATATCTATATCTATATCTATATCTATATCTATATCTATCTATATATATGTCTATCTATCTAAAAGCCTAAGTGACCATTTGACCATTGGACTGGTAGCTATGACATGCACTGACCACTAGGGGGCAGACACTTAATGCACAGGCATGGAAACATGGAACAGACTGATGAATCTCAGAGGGAAGGGGGGAGGGGAAGAGGAGGGTAGGAAGAGATTAACCACAATCTTATATGCATACTAGAGGCCGGGTGCATGGATTCATGCTCTGGTGGGGTCCCTCGGCTTGGCCTGCGGGGATTAGGTCAAACCTGTTCACTGGGCCTTCGACATCCCCCGAGGGGTCCCGGATTGTGAGAGGGTACAGGCCAGGCTGAGGGACCCCTGGTGCACAAATCCATGAACTGGGCCTCTAGTTGAACTATATAACTCCTCTATGACTCTGAGTTGCAGAGTTACAATTGAAAAAATTTAAATCAAAATGCCCTTGTCATGCTCCTCAAATACTACAAACACTGTGTCTCCCATCTCTTTCCCCCTAGAGATATATGAGACCATGATGAACAAACATACATTAAGTTCAAATTTAAGGATGTAAGATGGATCTGTTACCTGAGGAACAAGGTTAAGTCACCTGTATCTTCTCTACATCATTTTTCAAGAGGATGGACATGGCGAAGACCATCGATGCTTATGTTAGAGCTCTAAAAAATAACAATAGCTTGCCTTGTGCCAGATTATTCTGTAAGCACTTCACATAGATGATTTGATCCTCACAGAAACCTCAGGGAGTAGGTGCTACTAGTATCTTCATATTCTACAGATGAGGCAACTAAGCCACAGGCAGCTGAAATGACCTGTGCAAGGCTGCAGAATGAGCCTGAGCAGCCCCAATAATGGACACCAGTTTCTTTTGACCCCAGGAGTCTGTGCTCCTTCACTTTTCTATCTCAAAGGGATATGAGAGTGGTTTTCTGTATTGTGTGCCACCTGCAGGTGCCACTGTGGGTGCCTCACACTGTGTGTGCACCATCCGCTGTAAGCACTCCCCACCCATCTTCCTTAGCTGTGCCTGTGATGGCAGGATGTACTGCTCTAGGAGGCGACTCTTGGCTCTTCCATTCTTTTCCTTGGTGTGACCCAGTGTTTTCTTCCTCAACTCACATTGACAGCTCCTGGCTCCTGGCTGAGCTTTGGAAGTGGAAGCTGAAGTTCCATCTCAACCCAGGTTATAAAACCAGAGCAGAAGAAATAAAGCAGGGGCCCTGATATTGGCAGTCAGAACCTAGACTTGGGTTGTATTGAATGACCAGCAGGTCCCTGTGTTGCTGTAGGTTCAGCTCTTGTTGGATTTCCTTTTGATTTTGAAATTAGGTAGCAACAAGGGCAGGGAGAGGAAATGGGGTGTTTTGTTTTCATATGATGGAGAACAGTGCCTGCACACTCTCTATAGTACCTTCTGGACAGGTAGGATGATTGTAAGAGCAAAAGAAGGGAATATGGTGCCAGCAACAGAAAACAGAGTGACTTTAAAGGAATCCTAAAGACTGTTCCGCAACTCAAACCCATGCCTGTCTCCCTCCAGCTACTGGGGTTGCCTGAATCCTCAACTCCTACTTTGAAACACAAACCTTTGTTATTCCAATTTAACTTTTTACCTGCAGAGTTGTCACTGTGGCCCGTAGAAATGGCACAAAGTAGGACTTACTTCTGTATTCTCTTTTGTGGAACATGAAACACAGATGGCATAGTCCTTTCCACCCACCCAGCCTTTGGGGTATTTTCTAGTTATTTTGTAGCCTTCCTCTTCTCTTTGCAAACTTAACATTCAGATTCACTGACTGCTTCTCTCCAAGGATTGGTCTTGAAGTAGTTCCATGGATGAGGCTGGTTATGTACCCTGGATGATAAATATTGCGAAGATCTCACAGCTGGCTGGAAACTTCCTAATCCAGGCATGCGCAATGGCACTGAGGCCACCCCAGGGAGCTCAGGCTGCTCAAAGGCCTGATCTTCAGTCTGCAGGGCAGAGCCAGAGGGCAGAGGTGGCATGCTGGCAAATAGGAGCTCTCTGATCAAATCACCACCACACAGACCAAAATGCTGCAGGTTAGATTTCAGATCTATTTCCTCCAGTTACTGCTATGGAGCTGGTTCCCTGTTCACACCTCGGTTCTCTGGGTGTTCTGTTCATGTCTGTGTCCACATCTCTTTTCAGTTTATTATAGCTTCTTTCGTTCTTCCATGAGAGTAGTTTCTCTGGCCTATGATTGAGGCTTCCACTCATGTCCTTATTTTCCAGCTCCACAGTTTTCAGAAAAGCTGATGTTCATCTACTTTACTGCTTTGCAGGTTGTTGTTTGCAATGGGTTCATCCATTGTTTATTCAACAAACATTTATTAATTAGTCTTATGTGCTAAGCCAAGATTAAGCATAGAAAGTACCAATGGATAGCAGAGAAAGAAAACCTGTTGTCCTTTTTAACATTTGTAGTAGCATGGGTTGTAAAGTGTTGTTTTAAGTTAGAAAGAACCCAAACTGTCATCAAAATGAGAACTTAAGATAATTGCTGGTGAAATAACAGAAAGGAATACTATAGAGCAGTAAAAAACATGAATGAGTAGGTAAATATCAAATTTTATTGTTGAAAAAAAACAGAGGTAGCAGAGGTATGTTACCATTTTTGTGATTGTAAAAACGATATGAAACAAATTAATGTACTGCTTTGAGAACATAGGGTATATATGTATATGCATGGCATATCTCATGCACATATATATAGAGTAGCAGGAGGAGAGATGTGAAAGAGACTTCTGATCTATTAGTAAATGGGGTATAGCAAGCAGGTGTGTGTTGTATCATATACTGCATATGCATCTTAAATTTTTCAGATTAATTTTTTAAAATATATATAAAAGCTAAGTGACCGGAATGCCAGAATGACTGGAACCACTGGTCACTATGAGGCACACTGTGGCCAGCCAGCCAACCCGGCCCCTTCCCCCCACTTGTCCCGCCCCCAATCACCACCCCCCCCATCAAGGGTGGGGCCAGTCAACCTCCCAAGTCCCCTTCCCTCCTGCACCCCCATTGGCCTGGATGGCCCCCCTCTGGGCCTGCCGGCCAGACTCCACCTGTGCACAGATTTGTGCACCAGGCGTCTAGTCTTTTATAAATAAAAATGATATACTCCCAATCCACCCAATTTTAAAGAATTCATGAATTATTTGTGAACTGTACTCTACTGAGCTTGTTGGGTGAGATAGTGCAAATGTTGACTGGATTAATTAAGATAACGGGAAGGGAAAGGAAAGGAAAGGAGAGGAGAGGAGAGGAGAGGAGAGGAGAGGAGAGGAGAGGAGAGGAGAGGAGAGGAGAGGAGAGGAGAGGAGAGGAGAGGAAAGGAAAGAGGGGGTTGTTTTGAAAACTGTTGCCTCAGGCATATGTCTCATCAACAGGCAGCTGTTAATTAGCCCTAGCATTTGGGGAAGATGGTTAACTCAGGTACAAGTTCTAGTTCACATGACTTTTCAGACCTAAAGTTGTTAGGAAAGAAGAGATCCCCCATCGCTCTTGAGAGCTGGCAGGTACACTCCGGAGCTCACCTTTGAATTTGTATCCACCATGGTGCTGGCCACATAGAAAGTACTTAATATTCAATTTGTCAGTAAGCCAGTTAGTCAGTTGGTGCAACAACACATTATCTCTAACTTTTCAAGAAAACTCTATATCAGGTTTTAAGTGTAAATTTGATTTGTTCTCTTTGGACAGACATCTGCCCTAGATCATTTAATCCGTAATATATTTAAATTAGCAGAACTTTAAGTATGGCTGGGCATTGTGCAGACTTGTAATTATTCACTGGATCCTATCATCAGGGAACAAGCTTCTACTTTGCAGACAGTGTCTAACCCCACACAGTGGGGTCACGTCATGATCAGGCAGTGGAATTAGCTGGAAGGAACTTGTTTAGGAGGCGATAGAAGGCATCGGTTTTAAATGCCTCATGCTCTGAAATGCCTGCTTTAACCACCTCTTTTACTTTTCTCATACTAATGCAGTGAGTGGCAGATTCTCCTCACCCTGAGATTGTGGAGAGAAAGGAATACCCATTTTTAAGATGTTTCCTTTTCCTTTTGGGGACCATTATAGGACCCAGGGTCTGCAGGAAAAGTTTCCATGATTGTAGCTTAGACATGAATACGGGATGCTGTGTAATGTCAGGAAAAACATGCTAGGATACCACACAGCTGGAAATGTCTTCCTCCTGGTGGTTTACACCCTGGCGAAGTGTTCTGCAGGAGTAATGTTTCCCCGTCCAGCTCCAAGGCACAGCCACTGCCATTGACCCTGATTGGTATTGAGTCATTGAACCAGAACGGGTAGGGCGAAGGCAGTCTGAATTATAGCGTGCCTTTCTTTAAAGACAAATCCATTTTTATTCTTAATCTGTGAGCATGAGATGGGAACAAATAGCTTGGGAGTGAAATAAAGATGTCTTAGGTGGTCAAGATTTATCTTATCAGGCTGAAGAGGTAGGGTTCCTGTTAGCAACTGGCAGTTTTAAAAATCCATTCCCAAGGAAGTATGAACACAGCCTACAGAACAGAGACCCAGCTTTGCTGTCCCTGTTTGTTCTTTCCTTACATTCCCTATATGAGACTGCCAGATCCAATTCTCTACCATTTGCAGGCCAATGGGAGTTGATACAGGCACTATCAGAAATCATTTTTTTGGGGGGTGGCACTTTTTAAAAATATGTGCTTTTTTTTAATTTCAGAGAGGAAGGGAGAGAGAGAGAGAGAAACAATAATGATGAGAGAGAATCATTGATCAGCTGCCTCCTGCATGCCCCAAACTGGGGATCGAGCCCGCAACCCGGGCATGTGCCCTGACTGGGAATTGATCAGTGAACTCCTGTTTCATAGGTTGATGCTCAACCACTGAGCCAGGCTGGCTGGGTGGGGGAGGTGTTTTGTGGTGAAATATGTTGAGGTTCCATTTGCTAAAACCTCCTTGAGAATGTGGTATTTTCTATGAGCTTCACGGGTGCCAGCCTTCACAGCAGATTCTCCCTGTCCGTCTCCAAGGCCATGTATTGGCCATCATTTTGCCACATGGAGGAACCCACCTTTCCCCATGGTAATTTCTCCTTTAACAAAGAAAGCCCAAGGAGACAGTTCTGTGAAGGAAATGAAAGACCTCTCCAGCTTTGTGAGCAGCTCAAGAGCATTCTTTTCCCCTAAGGCAAAGCCCAAAGAAGAGAAGGTGTGCTATTCCTCACATCTCTTTCTGGGCAGGTAGAAGTTGCCAAAACTGTGCAATTGGGGCTCATTTGAAAATGCTGTAGGAAAGAGATAGCCTCTTCCCATTCTCCTGGGAAGTTGGCCAGCCCAGCCCCTCCCCATCCAGATGGAAAAGCCCAGGCTTGGTTCACAGGACCCATGATCAACCAAGGCCACTCAGCTCGGGTTAGTGCAGAGCTGGAACAAGTACCCAGGGGTCTTCAGAATCTCAACACAAAGGGTATCTGCTATGAACAGAGTCCTCCCTAACCCTCACCCTCTGGCTCCCAAATAACAAGAACACAGCCCCTTCCTGGTCAGGGTCCAAGGGGAAATGGCCATACTGATGCCTTCCTGTGATTTTGGGGACCAGCAGGCAGGCTTGTGCTGAGGATGGCCCTTCCCTGGGCCCTGTCTCCCTGTAGTACCCACCTCCTCTGCATTGGGTGTGACTCTGTGTCCCTGTTTGAGCTCCTTGATTCCACTTTAAGGATCATTCCGTGACTTCTCTGAGCAAGCCAAGCCCCCTCCATATGAGCTCTCCTTCACTGATGATCTCTCACATCAGTTATCCCAGTTGCAAGTGTGCATTGATTTCTGTGATTATTTGAGTGGTCTCTCTTCCCCACTAGACTATGAGTTCCATGAGATAAGTGGCTTTGTCACTTATATGCACCGCTGAGTCCACAGCCCCTCGCCTGGCGCTTAGCAGGCAGGTGTATCAGCTTCTTGGGGTTGGGGTATGAAACTCCACAGACTGGATGGCTTAGAGACAGAAATGTGTTCTTTCACAGCCCTGGTGGTTGGGAGTCTGAAACAGGGTGTTGGCAAGGCCACGCTCCCTCAGGGCTCCAGGGCGGATCTGCCAGCAGTCCTCACCTTTGCATGTCTTGTGGCTGCACTGCTTCAGTCTCCGCCTCAGTTACCACCTGGCTTCCCTGCTTGTCTTCACATCGTCCTCCCTCTGTGTCCAAATTCCCCTCTTCTAAGGACACCAGTCCTTTGACAAGGCCAAAACCTAATGGTATAACAGCTGCATTCATTTCCTTGGACTGCAATAAGATAATGACAAACATGGTGGTTTAAAACAAGAGCTTTATTTTTTTCACAGCTATGGAGGCTCTGTGTCTGAAATCAAGGTGTTGGCAAGGCCCAGTCCCTCCAGTGGCTCCAGGAGGGAATCTTTCCTGCCTTTTCTGGATTCTCATGGTCAGTAGGCATCTCTGGCACTCATTGACTGGTAAATGCACCCCTCCAGTCTCTGCCTTCTCTCCTGAGTGACCGTGTGTCCTCCGGCATCTTATAAGTATGCTAGTCATTGGATTAGGGCCCAACCTAATCCAAGAGATGACTTCATCTTAACTTGATTACATCTGTAAAGACCCTATTTCCAAATCAGGCCACATTCCGTGATTCTGAGAGACCAGCGTTTGGGGGGGACACTACTCAACCCAGTATGACAGTCAGCACACATGTGTTGAGTGAATGCATAAGTGCATGCATGGCAGTGCTGAAGGCTCTGGGAGCCTTAGCTCAGGAAAACTGAGTAGTCATGTCTGAGCACAATGCACCCTCCATGGGGTTTGGAAGGGTTGGGGTCTGTGTTGACAGAAATGAAAAACCTTGACCAGAGTGCTTCACGCTCTCTTAAAAGACTCCCCAAGATTGCTTTGCTGTCCTCCTCTGCTCTGCAGAATGTTTTTAATATGTCTATTTAAATGCAAATTTTGACTTTCTGTATGTAATCATATAAAATGTTGGGCACTAAAATTTTAATCAGGAATGTAATTTTATGTAGAGGAGGTAATGGAGTGGTCGGCCACATGGGTGGAGTGAAGCAGCCCCACGTGCATTCCCAGCACACGGAGCTCGGCATCCCTGCTCCAGTGGAGATGGAAAGCCCTTGTCTAGCTCAGAGGGATGCTTTTTAAAGCTGTTTCATGCTCCCAGATGTGCCCTATGCTTCCCCACTAATCCTGGTGCTTTGTTGTCATTGAAAACTGAAGAAAGCAATCAGCGCTCTTTTCCTGTGTCCTCTGGGCTCCTCTCATTTCCATGGGACCATGGTGTTGAAAGCCGGTCCGTACCCTTTTGCAGGCTAAGGCAGTGGCTCATTTGTCAAGATCACGCTGGGGCTCTGACTTGGGCCAGTGGTTACCAGCAGCAGATGCTTGACAGTTCCTCAGCTCCCTGCAGCCTGTGAGCTTCATCTGCCCCCAGCCACACCCAGCTGCTAGTACGTCCCCTCTGCCACCCTCAGCCACCTGGCAGGGATCCTGGGGCTCTATCATTGGGGCGTGCTAGAAGAGGGCACCCAGACCCAGTGCCCCTGGGTGCCACAGTCCTGACAAGTACCTGGGCATCTTTCTGGATTTGCCTGTTGGCACTTTTAAAGTGGTCCTGATATGGTTGTTGTGAAAGGCTGGAATTGTGGTTCGTCACGTCAGTCTTGGTGTCCCAACGTGTCATGGTGAGGGTATCAGACAACAAGCAGCCATCTCGCAGTTGGGCCATCTGATGGTGTGGGAGTGTGTACACACTAGCTTCTCTCTAACTAAGCCATTCATTACTCAGGGCCTTTGCAGTGGCTGCTGCTGGTCCTGGAATTCAATTCCCCATTGGTCACCTGCCTTTTCTCATTCTTCAGGGCTTGGCACCAATGCCACCCTCTCTGGGAGGCCACCCTGAGCTCCCTGATCAAAGCACATGGCCCTCACATCACATGTGATCTAAACAGCCTCTCACTTCTCTTAGTGCCATTATCCCAATCTTTAGTCATCATATTTCTATGCCCCCTTGAATGGTCCTTGAGGAATATCACTGTCCTGGAGTGTGCAGAAGATCAGGGATGGGGTGGGATATGCAAAATAGAGGTAGGAGGACAAGGTTAGAATCTGTAGCATTAATCCTACTGAGAGAAGATTGGCTCTGGGGAGGGGAAGTAGCAATAAGAGATGGAAATGATTAGATATATGTGAGAGCTTTTAACATGGTAGATAGGAAGTATTGGTGATTGTGAGAATGAGGAAGAAAGAGGATCATGCCTAGGTTTCTAACCTGGGTATTGAGTGGAAAGGGTGGGTCACTTTTGCTGAAAATAAAGAAGAGACTTGAGGAATAGATGCTGAGCTCATTATGTTGAGTTTTCAGCCCCTGTAGCAGATGTACCTGAAGAAGTCATCAGAGGTTGTGACGGTGCTTGAAGCCATGGGAATGGAAGGTGCTTCCCTGAGTGAGAGGAAGAATGGGAAGGAAAGTCCGAGGATTTGGTGGCCTGGATGTTCCTGCATAATTTCTGTAGGGCCCCTTTTCAAAGTCAGTGTGTCCCAGTTTGCAAAGAAAATTATGTGATGACCCATCCCAGAACAGAAGGCTGGGGAAATCTGGGGTTTATAGGAGGGCAGAGGAAGAACCCACTGAAAAACTGAGAGAGCGAGTGGAGAGTAGAGGATACCCAGGGGAGTGTTGTCCAATAGATGCCAATGGGAGAAAAATGACCAGAATAATCACTTGTGTCAGTATCTCACTATAGTAAGGTCATGTAAAGATTTGCACATAACCATGGATTTAGGGACAAGAAGGCATGGATATTGTAATGATGAGGACAGGCAGGTGGGAGACAGTAGTGGGATTGAGGAGCAAATGGGAGATGACAAAGTAGAGACAGTTTCACCAGGTTTTGTTTGAAAGGAGAGCTTTCAGGAGAGTAGGCAGACATAGGCATGAGATCAAGAGAGAAGTCCCGAGGTGGAGCTATTTGAGTATGTCTCAATCCTGGAAAAAGCCTGGTAGGGGTGTGATGGTGAAACTGTAAAGAGAGAGTGTCTGTCTCATGGAGCAGGCGTCCTGAGGGAGGGAGAGCAGAGGTGGGAAGGGACAGGAGAAGAAGACAGTGTGGGTAGGAGGGAGACCACAGCCTTGTATCAGGGATTTGGAGCGAGTTCCTCTTCGTTGGCATTTATTTTCTCTTCTGATGTAGGAGGCAACTAAGAGGTGGGGGAGATGGAAGATGTGAGGAGAGTAGACAGTGCTTTAAATAGCCATATGGAAAATGGGAGAAGACATTTGCTCATTCTGAAGACTTATCAGATGTCTTCTGTGTTCCTAGCCCTGGGAATCTGAGTGTGAGTGAGTCAAGCTGGGCTCTCATTCTTCTTGGGAAGGAGGTGGCAGCCACGGCACAGGCAGCACTGGGCATGGTGGAGGCTGTTGACCCCACGCTTAGAATGACATGGATCTGATGCATGATTTTCCTTATTTTAATAAAGATAAACTCAGTAGCTACAGTTTAGACCCAGAGAATATGGACAGCTGGATGGTCCAGAGGTGGAAGCACAGAAGGGCATATGAGCTGATGTTCAGGAGGGAAAATGAATAGTAGTTAAAGTTATGAACCATTCAATCAAATCTGGATACAGAATAAAATGCATGCTTAGGCTGTTTCTTTCTTTTCCTCGTTTCCCTTCAACAAGCATTGTCGAAGTGAGTGTCCTTGAACCAATCTCTTTGCGAGCTTATACAAGTATTTCACTAAAATAGATGTTAGAAAAAGGAATTCTGGGTCTAAAGGAAAATACATAATAAATTTCAATTAGTATTGCCAATGTCCCTGCTACAAATGCTTCATCAGTTTGCACTCCCACCAGCAGCATCCTAAAGAGCCTCTTTTCACACACCCTTGCCCACACTGGACTTAGCGATCTTTCTAACTTTCGCCAGTTTGATGAGCAAACAAAAAGCCCACACACTCTAATGCACATTTCAGGGATGGCTTGTCATGGCGGGCCTCTTTCTGGAAACTCGCTGGGAGAGCATGGTATACAGCTATGATGGAAGAAACACTTTAGACAAGTTTAGAGGACAGACAGAAAGGCAACACCTGTAAGGTTGGAGCAGGGAGCATATAGGAAGTTTTTGGTGGAAAGCAGGGCTGAATCTAAGGTAAATAAAGGGGATAGGCTGTAGGGACATTTCAGGTAGGCATGGTGACCTTTTGCAAAAGAGGAAGGAAGAGGTCAGAGCTGATGGAGGTTTGTAGCTTGGTCGTTTGAGTGGCTGAACTCAACTTTTGGCCAGGAGGGATGGCCAGTCTGTTCCTGTCCACTTGTGAGACAGATCAGTTTATTCTGCTGTGTCTTTGGGGTTGTGGGTCTTGTTGGCTGATGCAGGCTTTGGACCTCATGTCCTCATCTGCCACAGCTGAATCTAGGCCTGCATTGCGTTCCTATGGATTCCAGCAAGTAGATCCAGTCAAGCCAGCATTCACTTGGTCCGTTCCTGGTCTGATGGTTCAACAGCTGTCTCTGCTGTTGGGCTACAGATACCATGGGGGCTGACCACGTCTGCTATCCACCACTGTCCCCTAGGTCGGGCTCTACAGACTGCTTCTGTAAAGGTCCAGATAGTAACCACTTAGGCTTGTGAGCTCCAGGGGCTTCTCAACTCCATGTGAGTCACCCAAAAACAGCCACAAAAGACAAGCTAATCATGGGCATTGCTGTCTTCCAGTATATGTATCAATGGCCGCTGAAATTTGGAACTTCATATCATTTTCATGTGTCATAAAATATTTTTCTTCTTTTGATTTCTCCAATCCCCCAACCATTTAAAACTGCAACTTTCATTCTTAGCCTGAGGGCCGTACAAAAACTGGGCACATGCTGGTGACCCAAGAGCCATAGTTTGCCATCCCATCCTAAAGTGTGGCATGGTGCCTGTGACATTGTAAACACCCATTTAAGGTGGGGGAAGGGAGGGAGGAAGGAGTGGAGGTTGTATTTGCCCCTCTTCCTCCTTCAGAGTGGAAGAGAGCCCCGCTGTGGAACAGGGAAACGACAAGCAGATTCCCTGTCAGTACATCTTGACATTCCTCCCCCGAAGGAATGGTGTGACCTTGAGCCAATTGTTCCAGCTCTTTGGGCCTCAGCTGTCTGATCTGGGTAATTGGGAGAAACCTGGCTTCACTAAAGGGGGCTCACACTCTCAAGCCCATTGGTAAGTGTCAGTTGTTCCCTGAAGCAGGAGAAGAAGCAATATGCCCAGTAAAGTCAGCCTGGCACACCAGTGTTTGAGGGGCCGCCAGCTCCCACCAGGCCACAGGGGCAGCAGCATCTCCAAAGCGAACAGGAGCTGCGGACATCTGGGGCCCGAGAAGTGCAGGGAGGCTGCACACTGGCTGATTCTTATGCGTTCTCCAAAAGGAGCACACAGCACGCGTTCCCCTCCCCATGGTGTTGGTTTATAGTCTAACACGTGGCTCTATTGTTTTTAAAGGGAGGATTGTAATGCAGCCTGGATGCAGCAGATCTCAGACCTGACGATGTGAAGGCCGCAGTTAAACTAAAAGCCAAATCTTTTAAACTTAGTGCCATTTGCCTCTCCTCCTCCTTGTTAGACACCCTGTGCAGGACCCACGTGGTCTGGGAGACAGGGATGCACAACAGCGCCTTTTCCTTCTGACCTGAGGCCCTCTGTGCAGTGATGTAGTTTCTTTTTTTAAAAAAAAACATATTTTTTATTGATTTCAGAGAGGAAGTGAGAGGGAGAGAGAGATAGAAACATCAATGATGAGAGAGAATCATTGATTGGCTGCCTCCTGCATCGAGCCCGCAACTCCTGGCAAGTGCCCTTGACCAGAATCAAACCCGGGACCCTTCTGTCCGCAGGCCAACGCTCTATCCACTGAGCCAAAACAGCTAGGGCGTGATGTAGGTTTCTTTCCCAGCCAGCATCCTTTATTTGGTAGGGACAGGTTCAACTCCATCTATGCACCATACCCCCTCTAGAAGCCCGAAGCAATAAACAAGTTAAGTGGCAACAAGCAAAGATTTTTAAGCCAATAGTCAAAAGCAGAAGACACTGCTATATGGATGGTGGATTATTTTGTTGTTGTTGTTTTTTGTTTTTAAACAGAATGGGTTCTCTGTGGAATGGGATTGTAGGGAAAATGATTTCTCATTCTTTGCAGCACACTCCTGCTGCTCTGGCTCCCTTTCTGTCCCCAAATGTTTTTGTTTCACCGCCATTCATCTCCCTTGATTGGTTTTGCTCTTCTTCTTCTAAGATGTTGCTAAATTTGCTTGTAAAGTTTTGTTTATTCATCGGCACTCAGTTGAAAGGTGCTGGATCATTAATCTAACGATTCAAGGTTAACCATGCTTTATGCTGAAATTGCCTTTTACGGAACAGATTTCAAGGTTTTGCAAGAGTTGAGTGCTACCTCATTTTTGACATTTCAGCAATGAATCCTGTTTGAAATGTGATTTGAATTCAATCATCATCTTATTTGTAGAGGAAGATAAAAATAATATACAAATATTGCAGTAAAATTGCATTCCTCCTGCCCCCTTATGCATTTTAATTCAGCTGGGTTTTGCCAGGTTGGCACCGAGCAATGTCATTTCTCCTTTATCTGTGTCTCCCATTTTTATCCCTGTATATACTTCTCTCCTGGAAGGCTTGCACATGTGTTCCCTTAATATCTTACATGAATTGTACAGGGCTGCTCAGGAGTGTAGGCTAAAGTAGAAATGAAGCTCACACAATTACTCCTTTGTTTTCTTGTAGACTCTCAGGGTGAGAAGGACTTTAGAGGTCATCTAATTCATCGAGTTATGCAATCACATAATTCTTTCGTTGAAGGAACAATGAAGAATTTAATCTTCTAGGCCTCTCTGTAAATGTATGAACAACTTTATAAGTGCCTCCGACTCAGAGTGTTTGGATGTAGCATTTTAATTAAATACTGAGGCAGCAAGCTTTGCTGTGGTTTTTTTGTTTGTTTGTTTTGTTTTGTTTTTTAATGATTGGATACAGTTCCCACCTAATGCCATGGAGACCTCACTCAGCCCTTGCCCTGGATGCTTGCTGTCTAACCAACGAGCAGTACCCTCCCCTTAGAACTAGTCTATGACAGCCACTTAATAATTTACTCAGACAGCATTTCTATATAAGTTACAGCCATATTTGATTTTGTCTTACCTTCTTTCCAGTGTGTTATCTGTAAATTCTCCCCTTCTCCTTATAAAAGCCTGCTCTTCCAAAGGATCTGAAACTCACATATACTCTAAAGTGTACCCATGCTCAACCTCATCATGGATTTTCTCATGCGAAGATGCTAAGGATGTGGACAAGATCACACCAGTAAAGCTTGCTGAGCCCTGGTTTCTACATCTATACAATGGAGATTAGAACAGACAGATTGCGTAGTAGTTAAGGACATAGGTCTGGGTTTAAATCCTCATCCTGCCTCTTAACAGCTGAGCTCATTTTTTTACTTATCTTCTTTTGCCTCAGTTTCACCATCTTTAAGATGGGGATGATAATAAACTTACCTCATAACACCTTTGTGAGAACTCAGCACGTTTAAACACATGGAGTGCTTAGCACACTGACCGGAGCATCACAATTCTCAGTTATTAGCAACAAGGCAAACAAACAACCCCCTTGCTATAAAATATCGAAGTCTAGTGCCAGGTGGATGAAAAGCTAATTTGGGGAGGAGTATGCCCATGAGATCTTTGTATGGGGAGCTCCCCACAACTACCTATGGGTTCCACTTAGGAATACATTTCTAAACTTCATCTGGATGGCTTGTTCTCATGGTCAGATGATCATAGGTCAGATTGACTACAGCTCAGTCTGGGCAGGGCATTTTGGCCTAACGGGTAATTCCTATGCTCTTATGTGGGTCTTTCCTTAACCATCGAGAGGACTTCATACTGTCAGTTCTTATTCATTTCTTGCATATTAACATGAGTGAGTCCAAGTCCTTCTCTGTTGATTTGACTAAAAATTATGAGCATCTGCTTAGTCCCAAAGGTGGGGATATGCCAATACAATTCCTGCACTTACTGAGCTTTTATTCTAGTGGGAAGGTGAGAAAAGCAACAACAGATACATGGATAAGTAAATAATCACAAGCTGTGGCTTATATGTGAAAGCAACTAAGGCAACACAAAGAGAGACGCAAGTTCTTTCAGTGTCTCCGATCCTGAAATAGTCTCTGACACATACTAGGTACTCAGGGATGATTTGTTGGATGAATGTTTGAGGGGGATGGGGTAGTTAGCTAGGAAGGCCCATACAGTACTCTAGGAGTGGATATTTGAACAGAAAACTAAAGAGCTATTCATGAGAAGGTAAGTGGCCAGATGGAGGATGTGGAGAAAGTAGTGTTGCTGGTGAGAAAGACAGAGAGCTGGAAACATGCTGTGCTATATCTGTGTGGTTGAAGGGCACAGAGAGAGGGGTCAGGGTGGGGGAAGATTGCCCAAAGATGAGGTTCCGAAGCACATAGGGAACATACAATGGGGCACATGGCTAGGTTTCAAAGAGGAACTCAGCCCTTATTTGAACTCCACAGGGAAGTGATTGTGGGCTTGGTGAAGCTATTCATGACCGCCCAAAGGCAGAGCCTTTTAGGGCGAGTGACCCTGAAGGATGGCCACTTGGCCCTGAGAATAAGGGGGTCTTGTAATTCAGCTGCTGGCTATTAGTTACAGCTTTAATCACTTCACTCACCTTCTGGAAGGACCCATAATCCTGATTCTGGGTGGGATAAGAGAGATTAAGAGACATACCTTCCCTGGGCTATAATGGAATTCACTCAGAGCACCGGGTGCTGGTGGTTGTTCTCATATTGCTGTCACCACACAACCTGACTTCCGTTTCCACTCCTTGGATTGGGAGATGCAAATCTGGCTGGTAGGAGAAGGTCCATCCAGGTATTACAATACTTGATTAGGGGGAAAAATAAAGGAGAGAACTTTTGAAAGAAAGAGGCCCAAGACATAAACCCATTAACATCAACTTAAGCTCAAAATGTTTGGGATGACAAATCTGCTCACAGGCGCTTGAAACAGCCACCAGCTCAAGGTTATGTGCAAGAAAGAAATTACCAGGCATTACTCAGCTGTTTCAGCTGCCTGGTTATTGTCTTATTAACCTGGCTGCTCTGGGGGTCTGTCCTCCCTTAGAGGGAGCTGTGTTTGTAGCGAGGGTGAGAAGTGGGCATCTGCCAGTTCCGCAGCCCAGAGTTCACTTCCACTGCTTCTGCGAGTGCCCCCTTTTCCTCCAGGGCTCCCCCCACCACTCCCAGCCTTTGTGACTTCAGGTAGAGCTCCCTGGCCCTCCATTTCTGGGGCGGAAGGTGTGGCTCGCACCTGGCCTATCAAACCGTCATCATGACTGCTCAAAGCTGAGCATGTGCGGCCATCAGAACCAGTGACATGAATCTGTGGGGTTTTTAAAAATGGACTTGGACTTGGGAGGATGTAAGTCTGATGCTGCCTGCAGCCATTTTGGCACCATGTGGAACCCAAGAGTGAAACCCACATTCATGGGGAGCACAAGACAGAACAGAACCATGAGACAGAGGGAAACCAGCACCCAGTGACATCATCAAAGTGTCTCTGAACCTAGCCGTGCCTGAATTCCTCCATGTCTTGAGCTACTCAGCTATCCCAATAGTAAATTTCCCTTTTATTTTTTTCCTTCTTCTGCCAGCTAGGCTTTGCACTGTTTGCCAGGGGCAGCCGGCAGAGTTCTCACCTTTGTGGGGTGCTCATTAGTACTTCAGATCATGAGGGAACTCTGAGGACATGCATTCTAGAGTGAGTTAGACCAGGGACTGCTGTCTCATCTTTGCTACTCCTGTGGGCATGGCAGGGAAGGTGAGTGATGAAAGGCCTCAGGCGGGTGCACAGGGCTCTGCAGAGACCAGCCTGTGTCATGCACCACTGGGCTGCCACCGCATAGCCTTTGCTTATTGTTTAAAAGACTTTTCAATCATTAAACCGCATCTTTTTTTTTTTTCCTTGATAGTGCTCAAGAAAATGAGATCATTAAGTACATCATCATGAAAGCCAGTGCCTGGCTTTTGAAATATTAGATTTCTTCACTTCCATCCCCTGTGTGGCTCGATTCTCATAACTTTAAAATGAAGGCCCACTTAGTCCAATTACTCTTCTAAGAACCTGCAATGTTTTGATCTTGGCTTCCTCTCTCTAGGCTACAGTGTGAGGGTAGTATATTAACAAGCACCTAAAATTGAATGACAAGAGTAAGCATGAGCTGGGTATTTCTCGGTGCTGCTCAATGATGTCCATCCTGCTCTCAGAAATTCAGCTGTCAGGTTGCAGCTGCTGAACAGATGAACACGGGCTGGGAGGCTCAGGGACTCAGTGACATGAGGCTGCGCCCAGAAGAAATCAGGCTGTGGACCAGTAAGGCTTGTAATAGAAATCGATGCTGCCTTCTCAAGCTTTGGAGTCCTGGGACTGTATAGCTCTTCAGGTGACATCTGTCATCTGAGTTACCATCTAAACTTTCTGGCAGAAACGCTGGTGACAGTTCTCCAGTGCATGGCTTGTAACCTATTTGGAAGGACCAGTGAAAGTGTGTTTGGGCTAAATTGCTTCATGTCATGGTTGTGAATGAGGGGGGCATGGGAGGACCCCAGCTGAGAGCACTGTCTATTCTGTTGTTCTCTCAGTGGACACTAATTCATGACAGACTTTGCTGGTTCATGACAGGGATATGTCTGAGAAGTGTGTCATTGGGTGGTTTTGTAGTTGTGGGAACAACAGAGTGCTTTTACAAACACCGGGATGGCACAGCCTACTGCTGTACTTGTGCGTGCTGTACTTTTTGCCCCATGGCAGGGCAGTAGGTTCGTGTACACCAGCATCACCACAGGCACATGAGCGATGCATTGCACTAGGCTAGGATGGCTACACATCACTAGGCCATAGGGATTTTCAACTATTATAACCCGCTGGGGCCACCATCGCATATGTGGTCTGCTATTGACAGAAACATCATTATGTGGTGCATAGCTGTAATGGGAAAGTTTGCAGTAATCATTGGCACTCTATGTGTGCATTACATGAGTGTTTCTATTTATACACAAGCACTATATATATTTACATATTCCTAAGCCCAAGTTTTTCCATTTAGCTCTTAGAGGTGCCATTCTGATTATTTTCTGCCTTAGAGGTGGAGGGTCAAAATCTGCCCATCCCCCAATTGTGAATTTGAGTGAAGTTGTGATAATAATGTTCACCTGAGGGACAGCGTGAGGACCTAATGTTGTACTGTGAGCCAATTATTTATTAATGCATTCATCAAGTCTTTAAAAATTTATGGAATGACTCACATATGCCCAGTACAATGTTAGTTTCTGGAATAAAATAGAGAATAAAACAGAGAAGGTCTCTGCCCTCATAGAACTTATAATTTACTGGGTGACTGAAATAAACAAATGAGCATGTAGGAAGCAGGTGGTTGTGATTGAAACGAAATTAAAATAAACTATGGCTTAAAATTAGTTGATGTGACAGTAAGTGTCCAGGTAGGTCCTTAAGCTTGGGTGGTACAAGATGGTTTTTACAAAGAGATTATCTTCAGGCTGAATTGTGCTTCCCAGTAAAGGGAAAGTGCATGTAAATATCAAGGGATAGCACTTTTAGCTCAAGGAATAGTTAGCGTGGAATCTGTGGGGTTGGAACAGCTTGGAGTGGTGCAGCGACCAGGGAAGAGCCAGGGGTTGGCTTTTAAGGGATGACAGGGAGAGTGGCATGAGCTACAGCTGGTCAGGTGAGTGTCAGGGACCCTCCTGGAATAGTGCCTCAGCCTGGGCACTCTCAGCATTGAGCCTGGTTCATTCTTTGTCATGGAGCAGTCCTGTGTGGTGTCCCTGGCCTCCATCCACCAGTACACTGAACTCCTCTGGTCATGACAACCAAAACTCTTCCCAGACACCCCCTCCAGACTCAAGGAGATCTCCCTGAGTTTAAAACCACAGTCCCCTCCAGACTCAAGGAGATCTCCCTGAGTTTAAAACCACAAAGTTGGGTTTGCAGCCTGCAAGAAATATATGCTTTATTCTGGGTTCCATGGAAAGGTACTGAACCTTTTAAACAGGGCATATCATGATTCTATTTACCTTTTTAAAGGATCACTCTGCCTGTCAGGAACCAATGGATTGTAGGAGGGCAGAAGTGGAAGAAAAAAAATCATTCCCTAGAGAGAGGTTAGAATTTCACGGTGGAAGGGGATAACCATGAAAACGAAGTCTCTCATCATTGCTTGTTTTAAGATGCTCACTATTTTGGTTAATGTTTGTGAAACTTATTTATGGGCTGACTAAGTAGGGTGGAAAGGAGAATATGGAAGAGAATCTCTAGATTTTGGAACAACAAATAGTATCCCTCTTCAATCCTTGAGCCACTCCCACTGAAGTCAGGGAAAACAAGCAGGCATAGTGCGCTCATTACACTGAACTCTGATGTATGCACGTACAAAATGTGGTGGCAGCAAAGGACAGTTCTTTCTGTGAAAATCAGGAGGGCTTGTACAGAGGCAGCAAAACTTTTTGGAAGATGGAGTGGGGTTTTTCTAAGTGGAGCTCAGGTTCCTGATCTAGGAAAAGAAGAAGAATAGGAGGTAATTATTCTTTAGTATTTCATACTGTTGTCAAGGAAAATGATGCGCAGAGTGACTCTGTCCTGTGTCTTGAGTGGGGCTCTAGGGTTCGAGTCCTCCAATTGGTTGTCTTTGAAAAGAGTGCTCTCTTAATTTTGTGGGCAAAGGCAGATGCATGCTGGTGAGCAGCAAGTATTCAAGATGTTTTGCAAGTGTTTTAACTTGAAAGAAGACACCGAGTCTCATTTTGTTTTTATTGAATTTCAAAAGAAGCTTGGATAGTAGGAAGCATAGCTACTCAGTATTTCTAGATGATTGTTTTTTGGGGTCATAGTGTACCTTATGTAGATGAAATCCTATGGTTTAATGATTGCATTATGGTTTTACTCAGAAGCTAAGAGGTAACATATTTTAGACTGTTTACTTGAACCTCAGGAGCAACGATTATTGTTTCTATTTGTGTAAATGCAAAGAAATAAAGCTAAAGCTACATCTCACCACATTCTATGGTATCTGAGAAGGCAACATGTATGGTCCTCGTAGAATATAGTATGTCTCCTTTGCTCCCAGCCCAGCACTGTGAAACCTTCCCCTGGGGACTAATAGACCCCCTGATGGGATGCAGACAGTGCTGTGACAGGTTGGCATTCCATAAATACTCAAGGGCACTCCAGATTGGAACCTTGAGAAATAGATGGTATATTAAATTCCCACCATCCATTGCAGGGATTAAAAAGCATCTCTCAAATTGACAAGAACATTGGATAATAAATTAATCATTTACAGTTTAATAAACATATGCACAATTGGACTTACACATCACGGGTGTATTTTTACCAGATTAAATGCCAGCCAGGGGATAAACACTTTGCACCACCCTCTTCTGCCTTAGAAGAACAGTGGGCCAAAGTCTCTCATCATGGCTTGCTTCAAGACTAAATCACGCATCAACTCCTGTCTTTGTCTTTAAGAGATGTTGGGCAGTAGAGCAGCACACAACAAGCAGGGAAACCAGAGTACATTGAGCTCTCAGACTCCCCTATACTTTCTTTGAAATTTATGTTTGGGAAGTTTCAACAGCGGATGTCGTTTGCAGCCGAATGCTGTTTGCTTTTTGGCTAGTGGAACTGGTATGAATTTTGCCCTACCATATGAAGATGCAGAAAACCAAATTAAATGGTTTCCAGTATCCAATTACCAGAGTTATGAGAAATCCAATCACAGCTGATGACAAAGGTTGGGGATGGATGCTGCCACCCTCCTTAGACATTCATCTATGGGCCTTAGGATGGTTGGAACATAGGGAAGGACTGTGAGTCTATGGGCCTTCCTGGACATTGCAAGGAGGCTCCTTATTCAAACCTGCTCAGTCCATGTGAAAGAGGGCGGCTCTGCTAATTCTTCGCCACACCTGGAAAAAGAGATCTTTGTTAATGCTTGACACCTACAAGTATCCAAATCCTTGAGGACCCACCAAAAGCTCCATACCCTTTCAATCTTTGGGAATCGCTGCTTTCTCAGAACTCACCACTTCTGCCAACTCCCTTCACTTGTTTCTGTTTATCTCCTGCTTTCTCACCATCCCCCATAGTCCCTGCTCACTCTTTCAGTGGACACACAATACTCTCCTCTTCTCTGGGTTTGGAAAAGGAAGTTCGCTGCATTTTACCTAACTGACCATGCTATACTGTGGGCCGGGTGCTTTATAGATAAGGTGACCAATTAACTCAAGGTTTTAACCGGAACACTTGAGGGTTTAGAAGGGTTCATTTAAATTAGTATGCCAGGAATGCCCCAGGAAACCTGGGAAACAGGATCACCTTAAGTAAGGAAGGAAGAGAAAAGGTAGGAGAAGTAGCCTGTTATGTTTCCAACACGAATCTTGGGAAAAGACTGTATTTTGGAAACTGTTTTCACGACTATACTAAAATGTCACTCCCTATCACCAAGACTTATAACAGACCTGTGACTCTGCAGGTCAGATGCTCTCAGCAATGAACTTGCGTTCAGAGACTGTGTTCCCATCCACAGCCTTGAAAATATGGGATTCTGAGTTCAAATTCGGCTCAGATGTTTCCTCTTTGTTTGACCTTGGGCAATCTGCTTAATTTCATAGTGTTTGCTCATCTGAAAACACAAAGAGTAATGCTGGTGCAAGCATATTGTGGAGATTAATTAGTTTTTGAAGCGCTGAGATCAACAGATGAAAGGCTTTGAGTGGAAATCATTTTGTTTTTAAAGAATAATCTATGATGGTGAATAAAAGAGAACTTACCGAACTGAATTATAAGCACTTTACTGCTGGTGGGAGTGGGGAAGAAAGAATATTGCTTCTTGAAAAGAACCCTACATTCACCCCAAAAATAGCAGTGGGAAAATTGTGTTTTGGTAATTCTGAAAGGATGAGAAATTATGCAATCAAAACGAGTGAGAATAACAGGAGAATCTGTGCACATTTCAAAGTAACTTTCTTGGATAAATAACTAGTCACACACACACACACACACACACACACACACACACACACACTACTTTGCCAATTCTCTGTGATTAGGTCGTTATCCAAATGCTCATAAACCTAAAAGTCTCGGCCAAGATCCCCAAAGAAGGCTAATGGCCCATATGTCCTTAGTGGAAAGATCAGGATACAATGAGAAATTATCCATTTAAAAATTCCCCAACTGTTTATCATAGCAGAAAAACTAGTAATTCTGAGTGTGTTACTATTTAAAACCAGTTCCACTCTTGTTACATTTGTTTTTTCTCAAATAAATATCATTGCCCCTGATGTGCACATACAGAAATGCAAAGTTAAGTAGTACAGGCAATAATCTGACTGATGGATTCCAACTCAAAAGATTCTGCACATTTCATTTTAACAGAAAAGTCCGCTAAGGTTGTGGTGATACCTAGACAGCATGTGTAAATGGCCATCAAACTAATTCAAGTTTATCATGGAAATAGTGGGAAATACCAAACAAGTAGAATTTAAAAATTCATTCAAAGTCCCTCATGTCAAATGAAAACTCTATCTAATTTATGTTACATTTCTATTTTGTTTTTTATCCATGCTCTTTCATAATATAACTGTGGTCATGCTATTTCAAATTCTTTTAAGTATAATTTTAATGGCTCCTTAACTTTCTATCTTGTGGCTATGGCATGGTTATTTTGGTCTTATTTTTTAGAGATTCGGCATTCTGTATCAATAAAATTACTAAATAAGAATTGTTAGCTGTGAAAATAAATAGAAAAATGTAGCCCATACTCCTGAGAAAGAGTTAATCCTGCCATGATCAGGATATTGGAATTAATAGAAAAGGACATTAAAGCAGCAAGTATAAATTTTAATAGGAATTTACAGGAATGTAGAGTCATACAGAAATGAAAAATTTTAGAGTTAAAAATAAAATTTTGAAATGGAACATTTACTGGGTGTGTTTAACAGCAGAATGTAGATAGCACACAAGGTCAGTAAATTCATACTGATTAATATAAATTACTCAATCTAAAGAAGAGATAAATGATTAAATTACAGAAGATCAGTGACCTCTGGAACAATATCAAGAGGCATATAGAGTTCCAGAAAGAGGAAAAAGAAGATGATGTGTAAATAGTAGCAGAAATTTCCCCAAATTTGGTGAAATACTTCAAAGTTGACATATTCAAGTTGCTCAGGAAACCTTAAACAAGGCAAATATAAAGAAAAAACATACTTTGTGTGATTTTAATTTCTATATCATAGTCAAAGTGATAAAAGCCAAAGAAAAGTAAAAAAAAAAATCTTGAAACTGGTCAGGGAAAAAAAGAGATACATTACCTGCAGGGAGCATACCAATACAAAGGAGGGTAAATTTCTCCTCAGAAACAATTAAGGCAAGAAGACAATAGAATGATTCTTTAAATAAAAAGAAAGACATTTTCCTTCCCAGAATTATATCCATTAAAAATACACTTCACAGAAGAAGGCAATATAAAAATATTTTCAGACAAAAACAAGATTTCATTACCATTAGAACTTAACTATAAGAAATATGTAAGGGGGATCTTGGGACTTAAAGGAAATGACTCCAGGTGAAACTTGTATTTATTTTATTTTTTAAATATATTTTTATTGATTTCAGAGAGGAAGGGAGAGGAAAATAGAGATAGAAACATCTATGATGAGAGAGAATCATTGATCGGCTGCCTCCTGCATGCTCCTTACTGAGAATTGAGCCTGCAACCCTGGTATGTGCCCTTGACCAGAATCGAACCTGGGACCCTTCAGTCCACAGGCCAAGGCTCTATCCACTGAGCAAAACTAGCTAGGGTGAAACTTGTATTTAAAGGAAAGAATTAAGAGAAGTGGGCATGGTCAATAAATATAAAAGGACATATTATTTCTTCTATTATTTTTGAAAAAAATATATAACTACTTAAAGGAACAATGGCATTACTGTTTTTGGGGTTTATAAACTCTATAGACACAAAATGAGAGTGTTAAAACTATATTTAGTTAAAACTAAAACCTTTTTACACTTGACAAGAAGTAGTTTTAATTCTTATTAGGCCATGCTGTGTTAAAGATACATATTTAATCCCCAGAGTAACTACAGAAAATAACACAAAGATGTATAGTTTAAAAGGAAGTAAGGGAACTAAGATGAAATAATACAAATCTCAATTAACCAAAAAGAAAGATGAAAAGGAGACATTAGGGGAACAACACCAAAAATAAAGAACAAAAATAAAAGACAATAAAGGAAAATAAGGAAGCAAATGCTAAACCTAAATTTAACTACACTAAATGTAAATGGATAAACATTCATTAAAAGAATAATATTGTCAGACTGGATTTTTAAAATGAGCCAACTATATGCTGTGTACATGAGACCTACTTTATTATTATCATTATTATTTATTTATTTTAGATAGAGAGAGAAGAAGGGGAAGAGAAAGAGAGAGAGAGAGAAAGAGAGAGAGAGAGAGAAAGAGGGAGAGAGAGAGAGAAACATCAATTCATTGTTCTACTTATTTATGCATTCATTGGTTTATTCTTATATGTACCCAGACCAGGGATTGAATCCACAAATTTGGCATATCAGGATAATGCTCTAATAGCTGAGCTACCAGGCCAGGGCATAAGATACCTACTTTAAATACATATGGAATAAAAAGACAGAAAACAGTATTTATACCACTAAAGACAGCAAGGGCAGGAACAGCCTGAGCAACAATATTAATAACAAAAAAGTATGCTTCATGATAATACCAGAAATAAAAAGGATATTTCATAATGAAAAAATATCCAGTTATTAAGGAAGATATAATAGTCATAAATGTTTATGCCTAATAAAAGAGCTTCAAATAAATCAATCAAAAATATACAGAACAGACAAAAAAGTCAGGACAGTATAGATGATATGAACAATATCCACCAACTTGGTGTAATGACATTTGTGGATCCTTATATCCATCAACTGCAGAATACATATACTTTTCAAGTGCACATGAAATATTTCCCATAAGATAGACCACATCTTGAGCATAACCAAATATTAGCCCATTTTAAATTTTGAAATGTTAAGTACATTTTCTGACAACAATAGGATTCAATTAGGAGTCAGTAATAATATGTCTAGAAAAGTCCCAATGCTTTGTAAGTTAAATAGCACACCTTTAAATGATTTTTAAATTAAAGAAGATATCAGAAGGGAAATTATAATATATTTTAACTGAATGACAATGAAAGGCAATATAGTGAGATCTATGAGATGCAGCTAAAGGACAGAGGGAAGGTATAGCTACAAATGCTGTAAGTTTATTGCTTTGTGTTAGAGTGATTTAAAATTAAAATCCAAGTTTCTACTTTAAGAACCTAAATAAAATTAACTAAAAGGAAGGAAATACAGATAAAGATAAAAACAAAAAGTAAGTAAAATACAAAGCCACACATTTAATGGCACCTGGTGATATTTTATTAAAATGAGAAATATCAATATGAATTTAGGTTTATGCAAAAATTTAGTACATAGAGTCAATGAGACTATAAAAGCAATCAGCACACCTAAAACCCAGATCTTGGTTTCTAAATACCATTCATCACTCAAAGGAACTAGGACTGATTGGAGAAAAAGCTGATTCCTGAACTGAGGCAGGGAAATCATAAGATGAATCCAGAATTTCTTTTTTTTTCCAGTGTAAAAGGAAATGCTCAAAGGATGATGGGTATGTCAAAAGGATACAGACACCAGCTTCAAGGGACTTCAAGAGATAAAATCTGGAGCAATTTGAGTATTAAAATAAAAATAGAGTAATAGATTATAACCCATTAAATAAAATACAAATATAGGAATACACACTCATATAAATAAATAAGGATAAGGTGGGATATTTATTCCTTACAATGTAAACATCACTACAAATTTATAGTCATAACTCACATCTGTCAAGCATGGCAGAATCCTCACTGACATTGAACCCATCATTTTTAAACCCATGCTAGTTTGAAGGGCTTGCAGTCATGCAATGATCTTTTATTTGGATTTACAAGTTCTTTAATAATTAGTGAAGGCAATTCTTAGCCATATGCTTATTTATTTCTAACTAAAGGATAATCATTATTCAGCCATTTTATAACCTTTATTTACTTATCGGCCATTTCAAATTTAATTCACAGAAGTCACCCTCCCTGTCTCCAGGGACATCCCATCGTCCTTAGAGAAAGAGAGAGGACCTAATCCAAGGAGTGTTTAATGTATTTTCTTAGGACATTGGTCTGACTGAAAATTAATTTTCTCAATTTTATATTTTTTACTTACTAAAGTAATTGTAAAAAGGAATATAAATAATATGCATTTTAAAAACAGGAAATGATCATTTATTGATCATCTGTTATGCTTATAGGATCTATTTTATATTTAACTAGTAAATTAGTCAATAACTCTGTGCTAGAGATTTGATTGTTCCTATTTTACTGATGAGAATAAAAAATATTTAGAGAGGTTAATATCCCATAGCTGGTCATGGTTGAGCCAGAGTAGCTAACTCTGATGTATGATGCTGGCCCATCCACCATGCCCTTGATTAATTCTGGGGCAAGGTGGCATGGGAGAAGAAAACAAAAAAGGTATTTGCCTCTGAGTCATCTCCTGAAGAAAGTCATTCATTCATCCATTCATTCATTGATTCATTCATTATCATCATTTCACAAATACTCCTTGAGTTCATGTACTCCTTGAGTATACTCCTTAACCAAAGTGAAGCTGAGAATTTAGGAAGGACTCTGACATTTACCCTCACACACTGATCATTGGGGCAGAGTAAGATTAGGGCACTTCCCATGTCAGAAGCCCATGGCTGATGGGTGAAATTTTATGCTTTTGTATCATTCAGTAGGAGAAAAGGAAATGAATCTGGATGTTTAGTTAGTTCTTTCTGTAACAAAACAAAAACAAAAAGAATTATTTTCTTTCTTTACGTTTTATTTTATTTTTTTAAATTTAAATTATATATAACACCCTCCCCCCTAAAACACACACACACACACACCCCTTTCCTAAAGCTCTCTTTCTTTACTTTTAAAATACACTTTTTTTGGAATTCAGTTCCTCTCTACTGAAGGAGGTTGAAGTGGTAAATATGGCTTTTTTCTTTAATGGTACCCAATTGAAAGCTAGGTACTGCCTGCTGCTTAGTAGTTTTCAGTTTGTCGTTGACCTATATATGTATATTGGGTTGCTGTCCTCTGCCTCCTCTCTCCCTATTATCCACACAATACTGACTTTTACACACACACATACTCACACTCATAAACACACATTTAAATTATAGGTAGATTTTATGCATTTGAAAAGCAAGATTTGAGTAATATGTTCTATGAAATAATTTACACACTTTTAATTTTAATGGTATTGCTCCTTTCTGCTTCACACTGAGATTGTAAACAGTTGTCCTTGCATATCAATTCTGGAACCTGAAGTACACACGTGTGGGTAGAATATTGGGGTTACCAGGTATAATAGTGATGGAAGCCATGAGCTGAGACACAAAGAAGGCTAATGAAAGCTGCAGTTGACATGGTTTGTGTGGATTAGTACATGGCATTTCAAAATGCTCAGCCTTTGCCTCCTCAATTTCATCTATTTATTTGCTTTTTTGCCTATTTATTTATTTATTTATTTATTTAACTTATGGCTTAGAGGCTCAAGTTATGAGAGAGGCTGCAGTGTTGAAAGCCTTTGTGCTGGGGTCAGGGAAAGAACGGAGGATATTAGGTCTTTTCCTGCAGTTGCTGGACTAGAAGCATCAGCAGCACTTGGAAGATGGTTAGAAATTCAAAATTGTCCCCTCAGTTCAGATACATGGAATCAGTACCTTCATGTTAACAAGATATCCAATTAATTTGTAAGCAGTTACCTCTCAGAAGCACTTTATCACTTTATTTTTGTTATCAAAACCAAACCTCTCACTCAGGTATGAACACAGGCAATAAGGAGTGCCTTGCTTTTACTAATCAACCTCTGGTCTTATCTGATGAGCTGAATGGATTCCTAATTATTGGATCTCTAGGTATATTGGACAGGAATCTGAAGGGGTGGGGGAACATAGGGCTCAATGTTCATGCTATGAACTGAATAGTATCACCTCCATCCCCAATTCATATATTGAAGTCCTAAACCCAATGTGACTGTATTTGGAGATACAGCTTTTGCTAGGTAATTAAGGTTAAATCAGGTCATAAGGGTGGGGCCCTAATCCAAAAGGATTAGTAACCTTGTAAAAAGAGAGAGATAATTTTCTCTCTATCATGTGAGGGCACAGCAAGAAGTTGGCCCTCTTCAAGCCAGGAAAAGAGCTGTCCCCAGAACCTGGCCATGTTTGCACTCTGATTTCCAATTTCCAACCTTCAGAATTGTGAGAAAATATGATTTCTGTTGCTAAGCCACCCAGTCTGTGTGATTTTGTTATGGCAGCCTAGGCAGACCACGGCAGTGCATTTACAAACACTTAGTTTTCTCCTAAAGCAGTGTGGCTCTAACAGAGGGTTGTGAGTGTGCATTTCCCATACTACACTGCTTCATGCCAGAGTGGGTTACAGTCATCGATCCTTGCCCCTTTTTATGGCCACAAATAGTCACAGTTTGCTTGGAATCTAGGGGTATTTAGGGATGTGGAGCTTCCAGTGATAAAGCTGGGGAGATGACCAGACAAACTGGGATGGTTGGTCACCATATTCTTTCCCCAAGTTTTATACTGAGTTGGAGTTCTTAGCTGCCCTCTGAGAATTTCACATGGACACATAGAAGAATAAATCCCAACAGAAGCTGGCAGCAAGTAGTTCAGTGAAGGCCTGTGTAGGGGGAGGGGTACAGAGTGGAGGGCATCAATGGGGGGATAAAAGGAGACATCTGTAATACTTTCAACAATAAAGATATACTTTTTAAAAGAGTAACTATCAGTTTAGAGTTCCTGGAACACCTAGACCTTAGGATATTCCTGCTATGGAAGGGAGAAGCCTGAGCATTCTACACTGAAGGCAATTCAGAATTGGCACAGGGCCCCCCAGCAGCCTTCTTTTCCATCCAAAATCTCATTTGGTAACCTCATGCTAATTCTACAGAAGTAGTTCTAAGGCCAGGCATCACTTAATGGCTAAATATTTATGCCTGAATGCCATTTTGAAGTCTGGTCTATAACACAGAAATGTTTAACATTTCCATAAATGCTGTTAAGACTCCTCTGATGTGTCTTTACTTGATCCCACAGGAGCAGATGTCTGGGTTTTCATGGTATTTTGAGGATGGGCCATGAATCCACTGGAGAATTTCATTTGGAAAGACAGTTAGTCATGATAAGTTAGGCTCTGCTGCAGTAACAGATTGACTCCCAAATCTCAGTAGCTTCATATGACAAAGTTTTTATGTCTGGTGCGAATTGCCAAGGGCTCTGCTCCACATAGTGACTCAGGGATTCAGGCTGTGGAGTCCCAACCCTCCTCACCTGGAGCATGCTACTTTCTTTGTCACTGGGTCTGGGGAAGAAAACTTGGAGAACCAGCAACTTTACAGGGCTTTGGCCTGCAAGTGAAGCTCGCTCATTGGTCAGAACTAGTCATGTGACCCCACCTAACATGGGAGGCCTGGGGCTGAAGTCTCCTGTGGCCAGATAGGGAAAGAAGATGAGAAATGGAAGTGTGCAGTAGTAACATCTGACACTAGGATCCAAGGGGTGGACCACTCTAAACACCAGATTGCTGTGCCCCGGAGGAGCAAGTCATTGATTTGGGATCTGGCCACTTTAGATGTGGGCTCCTCTTTATAGTTGCTCCCAGGAGGAATTACAGGGATTTATTTATTTAATAATTATCATAAAATCCATATTAAATATTGGGAGGCCAGCTGCTTTTAGTACAAAATATAATGGCTTGACGTATTTTTCACAGATTAAAATGGCAATTGTGCAAGGACAATGAGCTACAGGACTCAACAATGCACGTATGGGTCTCTCAGCTTTCCACATGTGGCAGGCCTAAAGACCATGCATTTGCACGACGGCACCATCCAATCTCATACTTTTTAAAAAATATATATTTTTATTGATTTCAGGGAAGAAGAGAGAGGGAGGGAGAGAGAGGTAGAAACATCAATGATGAGAGAGAACCATTGATTGGCTGCCTCCTGCATGCTCCCTATTGGGGATCGAGCCCACAACCGGGCCTGTGCCCTGACTGGGAATCAAACCATGACCTCCCGGTTCATAGGTCGACACTCAACCACTGAGCCATGCAGGCTGGGCAATCTTGTACTCTTTAGTGCAATAGGATCCCTGTAACATCTCTCTGAGGACCCAAGATTCTCTTTACCAAGGCAACGGGAATTAATTCCCAGCAGCCTCCATTCTCCTGGGATGTGTGGCCTTTCAGTGCAGTTGCTCCCTCATAAAATCAAACTGTGGTAGCTTCTGCCTCTGGAGGAGACCTCAGGCGTGTTCGGAAGCTGTGTATGCAGTGTCACACTCTGCCGAAGAGCGTGAAATGTAGACAAATATGGAAGTCATTAATGCTGCGGAGTTACTTGCTATTAAGAATGGGAAAAATTAATTCTTTCCTACAGGAGAGGAATACATAATACCTTTCAGGTTATTTGGTCATTTGGAGGTCAATTCCATTTCTTTTCTCCATTTGCTGAACTACTTTTGGAAATTGAGGTTTTTGGGGTTTTATTTTCCTTTCAAAAAAGCACATTATTGATACTTGGCACCTTTGCAGTAATAGAATTTTGAAAAGCTCAGCCTGTCCCTGTCCTAAGCCAGGTCAGGAATGGTCTGAAATGATGCTATGGATAGAAAATTCTATTCTGCAAAGCACAGAATTCTGAGCACGCATTGCTGTAAAGGATGTTTGAAAAACCGAGTGGAGTCGCTGTGATGACAGGAACCTTTCAGAGCTGGGGAACATGAATGCTGGGAAATTTGTATTGAGAATTTATGTTTAAAAACTTAAGTGAAAAATGTTAGGAAAAGAGAATGGAACCATGACTTCAATGAACAACTGTGTGTTTGTGTGATGTCTGACCCTCTCCTGATCCTGTGACTGTGGGCAGAACAGAGCCTCTGCTTCTCATCGTTGAGGTGGGAATTATCATGCTTGCCTGGCGTGCTAACCTGACAGCGTTGCTGAGGTCTGAATAAGGTAAACTGTCTTGAGAAAGGTTTGGAAAATGATGTGTGTTCCACAAATACACGGTGCTGTGCTTGGCCAATAGTGATAGGGGGTTGATTAAAATCAATGTGTGAGCAGAGTGGTCAGGAGTCATGCATTTGCTTAGCAAATATCCATTTATCTACACCTATATCTATATCTATATCTATATCTGTTAGTATATCTATATCTACATCCATATCCATATCTATGTCTATGTCTATATCTATATCCATATTTATCTATCCATATCCATATCCATACCCATATCTATGTCTATATCAATCCCCATGTCTGAACCCTTATCTCTACCACTGTTTTTATTTCTGTACTTATATTTTCATTTATGTTTATATCTATATCTACTCTATAGCTAGACTTTTATTTATTTCTTTATATGTAATCTATGTCTCCATATCTATCTCTACCTATCTCTGACTCTGTCTATGCCTAATCTATACCTATAGTTATCTATATATTTATACCTCAACAGACAGAGAGAAAGAGACAAACAAACAGAAAAAAGAAAGAGACAAAGAGAGACAGAGAGAGACAGAGAGAAAGGAGAGAGAGACAGAGAACAAGCACTATATTCCATACTAAGATTTGGGGATAAGGCTCTAAATAAGCCATCACAGTTTTGACTTAGAGCTGTCAGGAGGAACTTGCATTAAGAAAACATATCCTGAATGAATTGCAACTATGGTAAGTACTATGAGGAAAAGTACCTGATGAAAATAACATTCTCATCCCAGTGGGGGCCACTGGGGACACACCAGAGATAACACACTAAGTCACTGACCCTTGTGCAGTGTATGTGGCCCATATATTTAGCTTTGTGAATAGATCCCTAAAAGAAAAGCACTTCATTCTACAAAGTGCCATGGTTGGAGCTTCACACACAGTGGGGCCCTTCACAGATGTCTCTTAAGGCATAAGGGGGGCACTTTAAATTACATACCCGTATCTAACTTAGTATTTGTTTAATAGCCTGGACCTAATTGTTAGTACTTTTTTTGTCCTCACTGAGAACATACATATTGATTTTAGAGAGAGGAGGAGAAAAGAGAGGGGGGAGAGACAGAGAGGAGAATCGATGTGAGAGAGAACCACCAATTGGTTGCTTCCAGCACTCGCCCTGACCAGGGATTGAACCTGAATCCTAAGCATGTGCCCTGACCTGGAATTAAGCCCACAACCTTTAGGTGTATGGGATGATGCTCCCATTGACTGAGCCACCTGGGGCCAGGGGTGTTAGTACTTTTTAATACACTGACATTTCCATCAAGATAAACTCCAACTCTGTTCAGCAGGTGCTCCTGCTCCCCTTTCACCGGACCAGTCCCTTTCCGCTCCTTCCTATGTGGCAGGCAGACATTGCACCCCTCGGAGCATCTTAAATGGAATGAATATAGTTTCAGTCCATTCGTGAGGGTCCCTGTGGATGGTAGTGGTCTCTGAACCAGTTCCTGTCTCTTTCCTCTCAGACATTTGCCAGCACACTCTTTGTTGTGGCTTCAGCAAGTTCCCACGGCAAAGGACCTGGTGCTGGGGAGACTGAAGTCAGAGTTCAGTAAAGAGAGAGGTGAACATAGGAAAATGACAACTGTTGTGGTTGCATTTTTAATTTGTCACCCTAAACGTGACCCATCCTGCTGCCATTCCCTGTCATCATACCCTATCTGTTTCCTGTAGCACTTGTCAGAATTAATCATTGCATGGATGTCTATATTATTTTTTCCTTTTGATCTCTTCTCACCTATTACCTGTAAGCACACTGAAGGCAGGGACATCTGCTGCTGTGTTCACAGGTGTATGCCCACAGCCTGGCACCTATTGGCATATCTGTGGATGGACTAAATAGATTAATTCACAGGTATCTCCCCATGCACTTTTCCAAATGCAAATATTTTGCAACAAATAAACCTTAGGAAACACTTTGAAACTGGAAACCTTTACATTGATTTCTGTTTAAAAGTTAAAATGTGTGTGAGTGCTAATTAAAGGAGTCTGCTCAATTGTGCACTTTTCAGTATATACTAGTATGCTTTGCCTCAAAAGAAAGTTGTCCCTTTGAAAAGTAAGACATTCTGCTTAAAATATCCTGTGAAACATTAAAAAAGGAAAGAAAACAATCTGAATGAACAAGGTATCTTGGTTCCCAAACGATTATTTTAAAGAAGGAAGGCAAAGATTTCAGATAGAATTTATCTAGCGACAAGCCACTGTCTTAAGCCAGCAAGAAATTTATATTCTTTAGAAGCCGAGGGAAAATTAAATTCCACAAGCTACCCTTCCCTTCCCAAAGCTGCTTCGTACATTGCTCAGTTTCTGGAGATCTGAGATAATCATTTTGTCCTTGAGAGTCTTGTGGCTGTGCTCTTGGAGAGTTTGGGTTTAAAATCTTAGGATTTGATCCTGTTCAGAAAAACAAGGCGTGAGCAACCTGCAAAGCATCTAAAATGAGCCACTGCCAGAGGCTGGCTGCTGTACCTGCCTCTCCATTCAGGTGTGTCTTCTAAGAGGCGAGGGTCAGAACGCCAGCCCCACTTGTGGGAAATGCCTTTGTTTCAGGATCACCCCACATTACCAGGGTTTGCTCATGAAATTGGCAACTTTCTTTTTCCTTTCGTGCAGCAGCTTAGAGTTTTAAGCATCACAAGGCTGTGTGTGTGTGTGTGTGTGTGTGTGTGTGTGTGTGTGTGTGTGTGGTGTATATAGATGTGCTTTTACAGGCATAAGAAAATACATTATGTGAAGCCAGCCTTCCCATTGGGGTGTGCTGATGAAACTCTGACCCAAGGTTGTATCACTTTGAGGCACTTGGGCAATGACTGTGGTTAAAACCAAAGCGTGTAGAAGCCCAAGGATGCTGCTCCCCATGGGGGAAGCATGTTGGATCATACATGTCTATTCAGACAGAATGTGTTAACTTCTTAATGCTTTTTGTTAGAAACTGTCCTGTGGAGCCAGTGGAATAAGCTGTGTAGGCAAGACAGACAATGGAAGTAGAAACTGACTGGCCAGGGGATCTGGCCACATGCTGTGCCATGTTCCACCAAAGGCACTTTGCTTCTCTGAGCATCCATTTGCTCATTGTATATTTGGGCATAAAAGGCTAAATTACTGTTTTTGGACCTGCTAAGGGTTTAACATAATATTATCTGAACAGTACCTGTTCTGTCAAAGCAGAATACAGTTATTGATATTCTTAGTATTCTCCTTTTGACAGACAGACAGGGATACTGAGGCTCCCAGTGGTGATGGAGTTAGTTACTACCATGTTTTCCTGCTCTGGGACCAATTATCTGACGCAAACTGTGGGTCCTGAAACTCACCTCCACTCAACTGAGTTCTGATAGTGAGCGACTATCTGGGTTAGCACAGCTCCCATAGTAAGGGCAAAGTCCTCCACAAGACGGGCCCTGCTTCTCACACCAGCCACAAGTTTGGGGTATGTCCAACCCCCCCCACACTTTTCTATCAGTTTATTATTTTGCTGAAACCTCACAGAATTCAGGGAAGTGCTATTACTTTTATTATTAGAGTTTAATTATAGAGGATTTACATAAACAGCCTGATGAAGGGATTCCAGGGCAGAGACTGGAGTTTATCTGTCCTCCCTGATTCATCAAAATGGTCACCAGTTAGGAAGCTCCCCTGAGCCATGGTGTCCAGAGGTTTTATTGGGGTTTCATCATGTAGGCAAGACTGGCTATGAGTGTCATCTTCAGCCCTCCTCTCCCCAGAGGTTGGCCTGATCAAAGTTCCAGCCCTTTAAATACCATGAGGTTGGTTTTTCTGGACCTATCTGGGGCCCACCATGTTCACCCTACCTGATCGTATCTCCTTACCCACCCACTTCAGTGTACTCCTACCTGACTTCCAACGGCCAACCTGTATTTCTCTGCCCAATAGCTTTCTCTCACCGGAGGTGGCTCTGTTCCCCAGGCAGCAGGCAGGAAGTAACGGGATTCATTCTGCTTAGAGATGCCCATACCAACAGACAGGCAAAGTGATTTGCAGGGATTTCACACATTGAATGAACAGTGGATTGAGGATATGAAGCCAGAGAGCCAGAATCCACTGTACGCTGCCCAACCTGCTACGTTGGCTCCCTGGTTTAATAAACCCACGCCAACAGCCAGTCAGCAATGCTGCCAGGATGGGCAGAGACAGTAGGTGATGACAGCCCCCAAGTATGTCAATTGTGCTCTGTTAGGCTTACAAGTTATTATCAATAATGATAGCAATTCTGAGGTCCAGGGAAAGTAGTTCTTCCATTAAGATAGCTATATGACCCTGGCAGAGGAGCCACCTTGCATGGGTAGCATGGTCAACGTGGCAATGGGTATGTTTATGCTTCTCTTTTGAGTGATTCCAAGGGACACAGGCCTTTGTTATCAATGATTCATCTACTTTTCTATGTTATTTTATATCTGGTGGTAATTTCTGGATTTCTTTATAGAAAACTTTGAACCTCATAAATATTAAAATGTCCCATTATCTACATGCAGACTGCTTTTTTTCCCCCCTATGGCCATATAAATTAGGCAATTGTTACCAGAACCATTAATTGAATTTGAAAATAGATAAATAATGGATATAGATTCTCCTTATGGGTGAGGAATGAGAAAATAAAAATTATCCTCCAAGGGGGAATCCAAGATGGCAGCATAGGTAAACACCTAAACTGCTGCCTCCGACAACAATTTAAACTGCAACTAAAAGATCAAACGTCTATCACCCAGAATCACGGGAAAGCTGGCTGAGTGGAAGTTCTACAACTAGAAGGAAAGAGAAAAGAGCATTGAGACGTGCACGAGCGCTGAAAAGCTGAGGTACGGAGGCGCGGGAACCGGGCTGGCGGCGGGCGACCGGGTGCGTTGCTTTTTTCAACCCGAAGGGAGACAAGCCCCCGACTACTCTGAAATCCAGTCTCTGGGGAGACGCGGGGGACCCAAACTCCTACGGGGAGAAGCTGGACTGTCTGCCAGTGAGAGTGGCTTGCTAGCAGAGCTGCGCGCAGGAATAACTGTTTACAGCACTGGGGCACAGGATTCCAGGACACGGTCGGGACACAGAGCACAGAGCGGGCTTACTAGCAGCCATTGCTGTTTGCCACGCCCTAACCTAGTGACGCCCTGAGACCCCGCCCCACACAACCTACAAACCCACCCAAGCTCCAAGCAGCTCAATTAGCATAAGAAAGCCTGCCCTATTGCAGCTTAACCTAGAAAACTTGCAGCCCGGGTCAGACAGCTCCAAAACCTCCAAACCCCAAGCAAAGAGGAGAAAACTGCAGCTCTCACTGTAGCTCCTGCTGAGTGGCCTCAGACAATAGCTGACCTGCACCCCATTGGAGATCCAGAAGCCAGTGTACCTAGTGGTCAGTGTGAGACAACAGATTTCAACTCCTCACATCCATAAGTGACACATTCAAGAGGCAGACTCAGTGAGCACCAAAGCCCCACTGAAACAAGTCCTGCCCCATAAGCGCAGCACTTCTTCCATTATAGACACAGGGAGTGCTCACAGCTAATTGGCCTGGAGGTCAATTCCTCCCAGCGTACCAACAGCAATTCAGGCTTAACTACACCAAGACTTTGCACTCAGCCCACAAAGGGGTGTACCAAGAGCATCCACATCAGGTGATTGGGGAGGCTGAGCTACTGCCCCCTATAGGTCACCTACCACACAAAGCCACTCCATCAACACAGGGAAGAAGCCAAAATGCAGAAACAAAGAAACATGTCACGAATGAAAGAAACGGAGGAAAGCAAACTACTGGATGACATAGAGTTCAGAATCACATTTATAAGGTTACTCAAGAATCTTCTAAAAACTGCCGAGAAACTTGATGACACTTCTGAGGAGCTTAGTGAGACCTTCAAGGACCTTAATGAGAATGCCAAAAAAATGGAAAAGGACCAGTCAGAAATGAAGCATACGCTGTCTGAAATAAAGAATATACAGAAACTCAACTGTAGATCAACATACCCCAAGAATCAAACCAAAGATCTGAAATATGTGGAAACAAAAAACATCCAACCAGAAAAACAAAAAGAAAAAAGAATCCAAAAATATGAAGATAATGTAAGGAGCCTCTGGGACAACTTTAAGCGAAACAACATCCGAATTTTTGGGGTGCCAGAAGAAGGGAGAGAGCAAAATATTGAAAACCTATTAGAAGAAATAATGACAGAAAACTTTCCCTACCTGGTGAAAGAAATAGACTTACAAGTTCAGGAAGCGCACAGAACCCCATACAAGAGGAACCCAAAGAGGACCACACCAAGACACATCATAATTAAAATGCCAAGGGCAAAAGACAAAGAGAGAATATTAAAAGCAGCAAGAGAAAAACAGTTAATTACCTACAAGGGAGTACCCATACGACTGTCAGCTGATTTCTCGGCAGAAACTATGCAGGCCAGAAGGGAGTGGCAAGAAATATTCAAAGTGATGAACAGCAAGAACCTACAACCAAGATTACTCTACCCAGCAAAGCTATCATTCAGAGTTGAAGGTCAGATAAAGAGCTTCACAGATAAGAAAAAGCTAAAGGAGTTCATCACCACCAAACCAGGATTACATGAAATGCTGAAGGGTATTCTTTAAGAAGAAGAAGAAGAAGAAGAAAAAGGTAAAGATAAAAATTATGAACAACAAAATGACATCAAATACATACCTACCAACAAGTGAATCTAAAAATCAAGTGAATAAAAAATCTGAAGAACAGAATGGACTGGTGAATATAATAGAATCAGGGACATAGAAAGGGAGTGGACTGACGATTCTCAGGGGAAGCAAGTGTGAGGGTTGCGGGAAGAGATTGGACAAAAATCTTACTCCTATGGATGAAGACGGTGGCGGGGGGTAAGGGCATGGGGTGGGGTGGGGAATCAGGTGGAGGGGAGCTATGGGGGGAAAAAAAAGTGGAACACCTGTAATAATCTGAACAATAAAGATTTAATTAAGAAAAAAAAAATTATCCTCCATTCTGTCAACTTTGATGGGAATAGCCTACTATATTCTTTCAACTATTGTTATTGAAAGTGTTTATATTATTTGACATAAAATAAGCAATTGGTTGTAAGAAATGTCTTAAACAGTGATCAATTTTTTAAATAGAGAGCTTAAAATTTTTTCTTAATAAAATAATAAAAAGGTGGGCCTGCCACTATGGCCAAATACTAGGCAATTTCTACATTCTACAAGTTAAAGCCTTGAATCTTAATGGAGAGAGTATAAATGCCCAAGAAAAGAAAAAAATATGTATATCAGGAACTAGCATGGGCAGCTTTTATACCATCTTCAGGGTGACATAATACACTAATCTTCAGGGCAAACTCCTGACCTCATTCTTCTATGTCTGCCTTTACAAGGATGCTACACGTTCATCTCTGGTTGATGGGGGATGCTCAGTGGTTCAGTTCACAATGTTCATCACCCTATACACATCGTCTTCCTTCTTTGTAACAGGTTTGAGTTTCAATTGGAAACTTTCACCAATGTCTTTGAAGCCTTTTTGTTTTTACTGTGACCAATAATAAAAAAAAATGCGTTTTACATTTGCTGCAAAGCACTCACCCACAGTATAGGAAAACAGGTTTCACAAGCACTTTGATATGTTGCAATTTGTTTCATTCTAGAAGGAAATGCTGGCCACAAACAATACTACTGGCTTCATGACTGCTAGTGGACATGCAGGTCACTGATTCTGATGCCTCAGAACCTCTAATGACCTGAGTCATAGCCAGGGATCCAGAGATGTGAGACCACTGTATGTCCACGTCTGCCTTCCTCACTCCCTGAGCCATGGCCAGTGGGCTCACATTGCCTAGTGTCTCTTAGGGCTGTTTGCACGGTGCTATCACAAGTGGATTTCAAAAATTTATTTTGAAAGAAAAGTCATTATCACATCAGATACTTCAAAATTATTGAGAAATTAAAATTATTGGGAAAATTACAACAAGTCACATAATTATGAACTTGTTGTCTGTCAGAAGTTGATCTTTGACTTCCCTGTAGAAAAAAAAAATTGGGGAAGTACATTAGGTAAAAAGACCGTGTAGACCTTCCTGGTCAAGCAAGCTCTTATTAGTTTAGAAATGACAATATGCATGCAAAAACTGCCCTATTAAATACCAATGAAATTTATCTTTAATAAAGAGTGTTTGAGATAATAAAATTCTCAGTTGGCTGTCATTCCCAAGGACTATTTCCAAATATCAAACTACACTTTAAAAAGAATTTAAATTTTTTAGGGAGAGAGGAAGGGAGAGGGAGAGAGAAACATCCCTCAGCTGCCTCCTGCAGGCCCTCTACTGGGGAAGGAGCCTGCAACCTGAGCATGCGCCCTGACTGGGAATCAGACCAGTGACCTCTTTTTGCATGCAAGGACGCTCAATTAAGTGAGCCACACTGGCCCGGGAATACCTACACTTACATATACGTACATATATACACATACCTACACTTATATATACATATATATATGTATATATATATACACACACACACACACACACACACACACACATATATATATATATACATATATATATATATATATATATATATATGTATTTCAGAGAGGAAGGGAGAGGGAGAGAGAAATAGAAACATCAATGATGAGAGAGAATAATTGATCGGCTGCCTCCTGCACGCCCCCTACTGGGGATTAAGCTGGCAACCCAAGCATATGTCCTGATAGGGAGTCGAACTGTGACCTCCTGGTTCATAGGTCAACATTCAACCACTGAGCCACACCAGCCAGGCGCAAACCTACACTTTTAAGAGGAAGGCTTTCACTCTCCCAGTTGAAGGCTTTTTAAGTGAGAAAAGATGATCTTATTTCCACTTGGTGAAGCTTCTACAGATAAAACAAAACAAAACAAAAAACAAAAAGCAACAACAAAAACCAGAGACAGGTAGATTAAGATAGTGTTTCTAATATTTGCCTTAATTTATAAATCACCTAAGGAGTTGGTATATGTAAAATATGTTCGTGTGTGTCATACACACACACACACACACACACACATTCTGGGATTATGGGTGTGGAGTGTATAGCATCACTCCCATCAGTTTCTCCTGAGCATCTACTATGTTCTAGACTGTGCACTAGTTGTAGGGATTATGGCAGCAAACATGGCAAATACGGTTCCAATCCAAATCCGTTGAATGTGCTCATGGGAAGGAGACAATGTCTAGGAGTGGCAAGGGCAATGGGCAGAATTAAGTACTGTGTAAGTTGCATAAGGGAAGGAGTCTCATTTGCTTCCAATTTATATCCCTTCCAAATGTCTATCACAGTGCTTTGCAAAATAATAACTATCCATAATGAGGGCTTACTATGTACCCATACTGGCCTACGCACAATACATATAATACATTCTCTCTTCAGAACTATTCTACAAGGCAGGGATCATCAACCAGAGTCAGTTTTGCTCTTAGGGGTCATTGGGCAATGTCTGGCTGGACACCTTTTTGATTGTCACAAAATGGTAAAAGGTGAGTGACTGCTTCTGACATCTAGTGGGTAGCGGTCAGGGGTACTGCAAAACATCGCACAGTGCATAGGCCACCCCCTCAGAATGATCTGGCCCCCAATGTCAGTAGTATTGCTGTAGTACTGCGGTTGAGAGTTCCTGCTCTGAAGGGTGATACTATTGTTGCCCCATTTTATAAAAGCACAAAAAAACAGACTCCGGCAGCTTAAGATACATGGCCAAACCCAAAGAGCTATATGTGGTACAATGAAGCTTTGAAAGCAAGAGCCTGGCTGCAGAGTTCCATTTATAACATGTAATCACAGAGTATGTGGGAGATACATGAGGGAAGAAACCCAAATAGCTGTTCTGACACCCAGTGTAGGGACTTCAAAGTCACTATTGGTTTGAAAAATGAGAAACATGTTTGAAGATGAGTGCCAGGTAAGACGGGCTCACAGAGGGGACCTTGGTTTAATCAGGAACTTGAAATGTGTTGTTTCCTTGTGCTTATCACAATATCCCATTGTTAACACCTGCTGGCCCTGTCCTCCTAAACTGTCACTGTGATTTTAGAGAAGGGCCACAACAGGTGTGCCAAATACTGGGCCATTAGCGAGCCATAATTCACAGGCATGAATATTTATCATCTTGTAATGAGATGACAAAAGCTGTGTCTACTTTTTAGAACAACGTGCAGCGAAGTCCTCCAAACCAAATTGTTTGAGTTTCTCATTTATGCAAAGGAGGAACAGCTCCTCTGTAATTTTCCATTAGGTGATTTATTTTCTCAGCCTTCTGCACATCCAAGCACAGCCTGGCAAGAGCTTGATTTTATTGAGCCATTAAGATCACCCAACAGTTTATGGAGCTCAAGCCTCTGATGATCAAGATAGCCATTCTTAAATTGTTCCTGAAACTGGGCACCTCTCAGTGGGAAGTGCTCAGGATGATGGACAGGCAAACTTTTCTCTCACTCTCGGTTTCTTCCCTTCTTTTATTTCCTCCCTTCTTACTTATCTGGTTCCTTCTTTCCTTCTCCCCCTTTTTCTCTGAAAGAAATTCTATTGCAAACGAGAAAAAGAGGAGACAACTCAGAAATAGATAAGAAAGAATTATGCAAAGACTTCTGTGAAAGAGGGACTGCACAGGTGATATAGTGGGTAAGAATCCTAAAGTGAAGTCTGTGCTTTTATAGGAAAAGCAAAGAGAAGCATGCTGCATGCAACGTCCTCAGCACTCCCAGTGACTTGTTCCTGGTGTAGCATGTTAATGTCCAAAGATGTCATCACTATGAAATTACTTACAATGCGCACTTATGAAAAGAACAGGTAGCAGTGCTGGTAATAACTGATTTAGGGAACAAATTCATCTCCCCAATCTTTTAGTATTGTCACGAGTGAGGAAGTAATGATGGATTCCCAATACGTGTGTTTGCCACTTGTTTTGGGTACCGTTACCAACAATGTGATAGGTGGTTCAGTGCACATTGTATGATGAGCCCTTGCCTTAAACTTCTGCAACTCATTCTCCTTCTAACTGCAAAGTCATTGTGTAATCTCCTCCTCTTTCCCTTTTCATCTGGCCTCTCTACTGATTCCCTCTTTATACTTGATCAAATAAGAGTTTCTGTTAGCCAAACACAAATGTGTTTATTTGACTGTTTAATAAAGAAAGGGGAATTATAGCCTCTTTCCTTGCTATTTTGCTTAGTTTGATGATGTACACATATAAAACAAAATTTCCTATAAGCAAGAGGTGTGTTTGCCCCTTCAGAAAGTTTTATCAGTAATGCCTAATCATGGGAGGTACTTAGAAAATACGTGCTGAATGAAAATGAATGAATGAATGAATGAATGAATGAGTGATCAAGGTTAAATAAGGACCACAGGCCAAGGCCTAAAATAATTTAAACTGGATACAAAGGGCTCCCTTGGGCTTATTACTCTCATTACTGGGTAATAATGATAACACATTTGTTGAGGAATAACAGGGCATTTTTATGCACTATGCCATTTAATCTCATGAGGGAAGCTCTTTTATTTTCTCCGTTTTATAGATGGGTTATGGAAGCTCAGAGAAACCATACAACATGCCCAAGTTTAGCTAGTGAGTGGCTGAATCTGGACATAAACACAGAAGATATGTCTTTGCGCTCCTTTATAATAAACTGTTCTCACTACTGTAACAGTGAAAGAACGGTCTCCCTTAAGGAGGCTTTTAGGACTAAGGAATCATAGTAGGAGCTGCTCTTTGGAAAAAGTGTCTACAAATCCAGGGGGCAATAAAGCAGGTGAGAAATTGGAGCTCATTAAGATGTGAACTGAATGGGAAGTGGAATTCACATCATCTCGAGTTTGGGTCGGTCGTGTTTCTGAAAGCCTGACAAAGTTTCCCTTGTAGGGGTGTTGCCCTTGAATTTGACCTAAGAATAAGGAAGGATCTCCACGTGGAAAAACCATTGCCTTGACATTTGGGGGACCAGAACAAAAGTAATTTTGGAGGAAGAGGATGGGCCTAGACTCTTCCTCTCCCAAAACCAAGGAACATTTGCAGACCCTTCACTGTGGCCATTTCCCCGCAACAGGCAGTGCCCCACCTCTCCCCAAGGCTATATAACTGAGCCGTTTCCCCTCAGCCCAAGGTGATTTTTCTTACATTTTCTAAACGTTTTTCTACATCTTTCCATTTTTTAAACTCTACTGCAAACTTTGACTTCTTTTGCAATATCCCCCTCAAATGCCGCCTCCTTCTTGAAGTGCTCCATGATTTCCTTACACTTCCCGGGTGTATGCTTTGGTATAGTAAGTGAATTGTCACTCCTCTGCCTCTCTCTGTAAAAATTCCTGATTAACATGCTAGCCTGCCTTGTATAATCTCCTTCAAACCTGGACCTCTGTTACATTCATCCTTGCTTTTCTATCACCTACCTGTGTCCCTGGAAATATTGAAGGCATGGAGGGACAAGGAAAGGGCTAGGGAAGAAATAAGAGGGAAAGAACAAACGTTAATTCAGGTACATTTCCACCAAGTTCCTGGAACCAAATTCTTGAGCAAGGGAGCCATTAGAGACTATGAGGCAAATGTGGGCCCCATGCCAAAGTCATTTCAGCAAACATTCAGATTGATGCTTGCCTGCAGGCTTTGGTAGCAGAGTGCACCTGTACATCTGGGAGAGCTACAGGTATCGCACGGCCCTCATTCCTCATAGATGACATGCCATGGACTATATTTTGCACATGGTGTGCGTGTGTGCGCGCGCGCGCGCACACACACACACACACACACTACTTTTTGCCTTGTTGAGTCTTTAAAACCCTTATTATCTCAGATTATAAAGACAAGCTGTGCAGGTATAGGCACAAACTGAGTTAATTGAAGGTGGAGGTGAGCTCAGCTTCCTTGGACCATCCATGGGTAAAAAGTGCTTGTTTTAATGTGGAGACGGAGAGAATGCAGGGTTCCCCGCCCCCTCCCCTTCGGGACTGTCAGGTAGATGTTAGATTTCACTGAGCTGTTAAAAATCTTAATGGACCCCACCGAGCTGTTTCAGGTGGTTTGTGACAATCACTTAATTTCCTTGTTTTCCAGCTCACAGTGATTTTAATCTTCATTTCAGATTAATCACAAAACGCCGTGCTGTCCTTTTCTCCTGGCTTCGGCTACGTGCAATCGATGAGCAGGGAGATGTGTTCCCTTTCTCTTCAGCAGTTTAACAAAAATGTGTCTTCAGCAAAATCATATATACAGTAATTTCTTAAATGTGTTAAAAATGCATGGCAGCAAAGATGGAAAATAGAGCAAAGTTTCTAATAGTGATTGCCTCCGGGTGATTTGATGATGAGGGGACTTTTCTCGACCATCCCTCCCCCCCCCCCCCCGGACTTCTTAATCCATTTTTATGCTTTTGACATTTTCTGTGATGAGCATGTATTATTTTTACAAGAAGAATACGTAAATTAAAGAATTAGTGATTTTAAATCAAGGAGGAACAAAGGAAAAGACAGTCTTTTGATGAGATGTTAAGCTGGAAAATTTTTCAACATTAAAGGGTGGGGGGGAGAAAAACTCCATCAGGATAAAAGAGTGAGGTTGGAAAATTAGCTTGTGACTTGAAGTATGGTCCTTATTATAGATAACACTACCGACAGCTTAGGGCCTAGGCTCATCACATCCCTCATTTTTAGTGCATTGGAGTTTACACTTAGGAGGGTTCCCACCTTGTGCAATTAATTATTTCATCGCCACTCACTTGCACAATCGACAACCTTCGAACTAATATTACAGCATAGACTAGGGAGAAGATTCTCAGTGAGAGAGGCGATTAAAGAGGGGGAGATTGGAAAAAATGAAGAAGACATCTTTGGCACTGTCTGAGTGCTTTTATGTGTGGGATGATGCAGAGAGCATGCAAGGAGTAAATAGTGTTGTCACTTAGAGGCTAGACTGGTATTCAAGGGCACTTCCTTTAAGCCAGGAGGCTAGAGGATTGAAGGACTGACTCTCCTTCCAATGGCCCCTGTTGCAGTGTGCATATCTTCAGTCTTTGTATTTTGATTGTACTCTTTTTAATGGCTAATTGCTAGGCAATAGAAAACATAATTTATACTCCAATTTGTAAGTCAATCAAAGGAAGGTTGAGTGTCAGCAAACTTGCGGATAAATGAACATTGAAACAAACAAGAGAAGCCCAGAGGGTTGCTAATACGTATGTTTTAGGGATCTGCGGCCACCCCCCCCCCCCGTCCCCCCTCAGCATCGGCCACCCCCTGAGCATTGCATCGGTGCAGATTCTGTCCTCTCCTTTGGGAGGGGATGGGGCAGCTCCCAGCTGCGCTGTCTCATATCCAGCCACTCTCTGTAGGGGAAGGAGCCTGGGGTCCTTTGTGGACTGTTGATTTGAAAACACGCAAAGCTGACAAATGGTGGTGAATGAGAAAAGTGTGTTATGTGAATACAAAAAGGTTTGCACATCTGGGGACCACATGATTTTATTTGAAGACATTCTACTTTTAAGGGGGTTATGAATTTTGAATCAGAGGTTTGCTGTCAGAGGAATGCTTCATAGAAGGAAAGCAATGCGCTTTTAAACAAGATTTTGGCAACTTTGACACATTCACTGTGGTTATGAGCATGGGGGTGGCTCAAATATAATTTTGCAGTGTGTGGAAATATTATTGCATTCTGTGGGCTCCTGCGGCCCAGTGTCCCCATGAGTGCCAGCGGAACAGAAGGAAACATGGTGCTTTAGATAACAAAAATCGATGGTGATAAACTTATCAACACACTAATTGTCACAAAGAGACTTCTCCATATGTCTTTTCAATACATAGGTTTGTCTGGGCTCTGGCTTATCTCTATGCAAAATTTTTGTACTGCAAAGGGAGTCAGACTCTGGCACATGCTAACTGACCTCTCCCCTATCACAAACACCCTCCAATGGCCGGGTGCCCTCCTCCCAGGCTCCTGCTTTTGGGGACCTAGATCTCTCCTTTCATGTCACTTTTTTTCTTCTAGTCACTGCCATTTACTTCCCTTTTGTCTCTCCTCTCAATACCCAATTTTCTCTGACAGTAACGCAAATATTTGTCATATGTATCTGACCAACATTCAATCTTCTGAAGGCTACAGAGAAGATTTTCAAAGTCTGATAACAACTCTTGCCATTGTCCCCATAAGAGGGAAATAGCCTTCTTGACCCCGGAGTCAGGGGGTGGGGAGGGGGAATAAAGGCCAGGAAGGATGCTCCATGCAAGTCCATGCACTGATGAGGGAAGTGGGCTGGAGGAGGCTGGTGGTCCAGCAGGGCTGGCTGGGGATGGAGGATGAGCTGAGACTCAGCATAGGCTGTAGGAGAGCCATTGGTCCAGAGGGAATCCGAAAGCAGACTAAGTAAGGAACCACCATCAGGGATCCACACTTAACCTAGTGACACAAACAGAGTCTGGAACATGGTCTTAAGAATGAGAAGCAGGTGTGATTCTGGGAAAGGGGTCTGTGTAAGAGGTGCAGGCACACACAGTGCGCAGACAGTTGGGGCTCCTCCACAACTTGGTGGAGCAGTGTGTTGTGGGGATCAAATATCAGAAGGTGTTGAACACTGTATCTCATTCCACCCAGATTCTACTCCCATTATTACATTTCAGTGGTTCTCAACAGGGGGTATTACATGGAGCAATACATGGAGACAGTTTTAGTCATTGAGTCATCCAACCTGGGGAGCATATTACTAGCATCTAATGGGTGGAGGCCAGGGATGCTACTCAGTATCCCACAATGCACTGGACAGCCCCTTATCACAGAGACTTTCCAGCTCCAAATATCAACAGTGCCCAGGCTGAGAAACCCTGGTTTAGCTTGGAAGTGAGGTGGTGTGTGTGTGTGTGTGTGTGTGTGTGTGTGTGTGTGTGAGAGAGAGAGAGAGAGAGAGAGAGAGAGAGAGAGAATGAGAATGGGAGAGGATGGCCTAACTTTGTATGAGGGTTTAAGTACAGGGAAGGGGATGTTCATTGCAACATGGCTTATGGTGCTAAAAATTAAACAAGCTACATGTTCAACCACAGGGATTGGAAAAACAAATTGCAGCTTCTTTTCTTATATGATGAAATGACCTTGCAGAGATTATAGATGATTCCTTAGGACAATGTTTAATGAGATGGAAATACTCCTGGGATACTATTAAGTGGAAACAAATAAACAAGTAACACAGCACTATTTGCAGTATGATTCAATTTTTGTTTTACAAAGCTATTTATTCTTGTGTGTATCTGCATCTAAGTCAAGATTCAATCTAGAATAATAATACACTCTACAATATTAAGTATTGTTCCTTAGGTATTAAAATTATGAATGAGTCTAATATTTTTTCTATGTGTTATTAAATTTCTTCTCCGTCCTCCACAATGAACAGACAGAACTTATATAGCGAGAGTTTGATGACTTGATTATCTGAAAAAAATACCCTGTTACAAAACCCGAAGCTGAAACGTGAGCCACCAGCGGAGCCAGGCCTTTCTGTCCAGCACTTCCTAAGGGTTGGCAAGTCAGATAAGAACACCTTTTCAAGTGCAGAGAGGCAGGGAGGGGCAGAGAGCAAAAAGTTTGGAGGAGGTAGCATTTGGCTCCCATTTGAAGTGTCAATGACTGAGCTGGATTAGGACTTCTCTAAAATCATAATTTTCTCCTTTAAAAACTCTTGATCAAATTGACTCCCTCTCCTGAATGTTCCAATTACATTGAGAATCAGGTGTAGTTTTACATTTGCTTTCTAGTCTGTCCTGCCCTCCAATTTCCCAGTCTCTGGCCACTCTGGGGGGCTTGGGTTTACTCACTGGGTGGGCATCTCAAAGGGCAGGTGTCTGGTAGGGTGGGTGTCTGGTAGGGTGGGTGCCTCATAGGGTGAGTGCCTAGAGCTATCAGGGAAACTGTGTGACACATAACTCAGTGCGCCTGTGGAGGAAAGAAGAGTTGTTATCTATCATTTTTTTTCTATTTTGTTGTTAAGAAAATCCTGTTTGTTTTAAAACCAGTTTGATGCATTCACTAGCCATTGCTGTTGGGCCAGCTTTTTTGTCTTGTTTATTGTCCCTTGCACTATAGATACATACACCTGCGAGAGAGAGAGAGAGAGAGAGAGAGAAAGAAAGAGAGAGAGAGAGAGAGAGAGAGAGAGAGAGAGAGAGAGAGAGAGAGAGACTCTTATCTTTTTTATTGATATAATTGGCATAACATGAAATTAACCATTTTAAAATATACAGTTCCATGGAATTTACTACATCCACATCCCAAAAGGAAGCTCAGCACCCACTACGCAGTCCCTCCCCATTTCTCCCTCCACCCAGCCCCTGACAACCACTAAGCATACTTCATAGACTTAGAAACTTGATGGCCTTTTTAATTGTATTTTGTTTTATTCTCTCTGTCTCTCTCAGAAGAATAAACACAGGATGGAAAGACAAGTACACAAGGAGATGGGATGATGGAGAGAAAGAGAGGGGGAGATAAATAGAAGAGTGAATGGAGACAGAGAGAGGGGGAAAGAGAGAAAGAGGGGAAGAGGGAGGTCTGGAGCATGGGAGAAGAGAGAAGCAGAGAAGGAACCTGAGGAGGAGGAGAAAGAGAAGGAGGAGGGGGGAGTCTAGGAGTTAGAGAAAACCAGGTTGTGTTTTGAAGGAAAGATACACACACACACACACACACACACACACACACACACACACACGCACACACACACACACACACCAGAAAGACAGAGACTCATAGTCACCCACAGAGACAGAATTAATTTGAAAGAGCTGTTCTGAAATTCTAAATGTGCCTGATCATCTCCAAGTTGGTTAACAAAGGAGAATGGGTGAGACCTGCTCCTCCACAGGGCCCACTCTTCCTGCTCGCACAGGCATTCTGCCAATCACAGGCCCCACCTCACAGGGCTCACACTTCCCAGCCTTTGGGCCCATTGTAATCCCCTCAGTCTTTCCATGGACATCTGGACACCAACTCTCAGCCATTGTTTTGGCTTTTCAATTTTTTCCTGTCTTACTAATTGCTTTTCTAGGATTCTTGCACAGACGGTGGGGTGAAGTCCAGAGAGCCTAGTTCCTATGGATTAGCCCGCTGATACTGCATGCTCCTGGAGAGCTGGTGTCCTGTAGGGTCACACAGATCCTGGGGACAATGGGAAAACAGACTTTCATATACATCTTTCTAGGTGTAGTATTTCCATATTAAACCTTACAAAGGGAACATCCAGCTGCATTAATGGATGTGTCCTCACCCGTGGAATATGCTTCAGTTCCCTGGCTGGCTTCCCCAAAACCCAGGTGATAGAAGGCGACCGGAGTATTTCTTCATTAGCATCATCACTTACATGGACATTCTCCTTATCACAGAGAACGCCAGGCTCTGGTCCACAGGAAACGGTTCGCACACAGCTGAAACTTGTTCAGGGCGCCGGAGAGCTGCTCAGAGCGCCAAGCACAGCCTCCTGTGGGAAGTTTGAAGCCATTCAGGTTGTGTTGGGAACTAAGACAGGCTGACAGACTGCCTATCCCTGTGGAAAAGCAAGGGGCAAAAAAAGAGGCTTAGGTATGAGCATGGAATTCATTCATTTGCCTTGAATAGTCTCAAATTCTCAAATTCACCTTAGTGGAGATAAATGAAAAATGTTCAGGAGGATGTGGAGCTGTGGATTGGAGTATTTTTTGCAAACAATTTTCTTGCCTGTGTGATGTAGTAATTGAAGACACAGACCTGAGTGCATGCTCCAGGTCCACCCTAGATTAGCTGTGTGACCTCAGTCACTCTCTGTGCCTCAGTATTCTCACCTCGAAAATGGGGGTAATACTGATAATGTCTAGGCTTGTTGTGAGGATTTCAGGAGGTAATGGATGAAAGTGCTCAGAAATGTGCCAGATTCAGAGTTAGTATTCAATATATTTGCTATTATTATTATTTTTTTTTCCTGGAAGTTATGTCCTAAAATCTTTAATGAGAGCAATACTTAACAAAGCTGCATACTTAAACATATGTGTGCACATATAGTTTCTTAATATAATAATTCCTTACTCTGTATACTATAGGCATATTATATATTTAAATAAGTTACTTATGCTCTCTGTGCCTCAGTTTTCTCCTCTGTAAAATGGGAGCAATTCTGGCACTTTATAGGATTGTTGTGATGATTTCAGGAGTTAACATCTATCAAGTGCTGAACACACACTTTACCATAAATTTGCTATTATTTTTATAATCATCATTCTTAGAGTTACTATGCCATGGGAGCTGTTCAGATATGAAATCTATGATAAGAAGAATATTAACTGGCTACATGAATAAAATATACATATACATCCCTCCTGGATGTAATCATTTTTATTCTACATAATACAGGCTGTTCTATTTTTGCATCAGATTGACAATCTGAAGTCTGAATTAATTTAATACACAAATTAGACTGCAATTACTTATCGTAAGCAGAGATTTACTAGCTCTACAAAAATACCAGGTAGGAAGCAGTAAAGGCTCTTCTTAGACGCCACAGCACTTGGAATGTGATTGGGTTACGGGCACGCCTAGCACACAGCCGATCTGGGTGCACACATTCTGGAGGTGCACCTGTGAGTGCAGTTCACCTGGAAGATTAGGATGGTGTTCCTCCCAGGGTTTGACAGGCATGCTTCTGTTGGGGGATTAAGGAGCTTATTCAGTTATTAGTTATGAAATGTCGTCGCAGCCTCTAGATGGTCAACTGTGATCGGCACTGGAGTTTAAATATCATCAAGCGTGTTCCAAGTGTTTGAAATGAGTCTGTGGGGAGAGCTTTGGTGGAAAGTTGGAGAGAAAGTCACGATGAAGGTGCCAAACTCAGGGTCCTCCTTCCCCACAGCATTGGGATCCTGGCCTGGCTCCACGGTGGCCCCGAGGGGCCATCCCTTCCCTTCCTGCATGACGGAATTGTTGGGAAGTCACTACTCATGTCTGCTCCATGTCTGTTTCTCTACAGATTCCACCTGTAGGTCCTGGTATTTTCTCAAGAGCAATACAGGCAATTCTTAATTCATTAATTCATTGGTATGCATCCATGTGTTTGCTCATGATTCCATAAGGATTATTTCAATGCCTACTGTGCTAGTTAAGTTTCTCAGCATCTTGATGGGTATGGAGCAATGCGCACAAGAATGAGAGCTGGTCTTTGCTCTTTAGGAGTTTAAAATCTGTTAGGAGAGATAGGTGTGAACAGGCAATGACCACACACTATAATGACAAATGCCACCAATCAGAATCTGTACAAAGGAAGGTGGGATTAATGCTGTCGGAGCCAGAGGGCATTTGAGATGCCTGGGAAGAGCTGTGAAGAAGGAAAGGAATTTTTGCAGGCAAACCCAATTGAAGCAGTTTGGGGAAAGAGGCAAGGAGGGGGAGATGTGGCAGGCAGAGGGAACAGCACATGCGAAGGAAACAGAGGCAGGAGGCAGTGGGTTTGTTTGGGAGCTGACTTGTGGTGAGTGAGATCAGATGTAAAGAGGAAGCAGCCAGGTAAAAGGAAGGCCACAGGAAAGATTGGACTTCGCTTGGTAAGTGACAGAGAATGGATGAGAGTTTAGGTGTTTGCTTTAGAAAGGGCACTGTTTCTCCACTGTGGACCAGTGTAGTAGATGGTGCAGAGCAGATACAGGGCAACTAGTTAGGAGGCTGCTGCAGGATCCAGGTGGAGAAAGCTAGGTGTTTGAATGAAGTTAAAGGTAGTGGGGTTTGTAGAGAAGTGTTTTTATATAAAGTTAAGAAGTAGAATGGAGTTCTCTATGGATATGAATGTTGTTCAGAGAATCAAAAATGATACCTGATTCTAGCATGGTGGGCTGGGTAGATGCTAGGTCACCTGACAGAAGAGTTACAGAAAGGTAAGCCTTCCAAGGTTTGTGCTCAGCCTTGGAAGAGGAAAGGAAAAGAGTGCCTTGGTAGCCATTAGTATTTAGTTTAGGGAGCACCACGAGGTGATTCTCAGCAGGCAGCTTGGGTATCACACTGGGCTTCTCACTGGGCGTGCTGTGAGTAGGGATCAGAGAACTCAGCAAACAGGGGTCAGGGGGCTGTAGGTGTTGAGAGGTGAGGTTTCAAGGGAGGTGAGTAGGAAGCTGAGGCCAGATGGTAAATGGGGGTGTGAGACCAGATAAGGCCTTGGCAGGCATTGCAAAGACTTGGACTGAGTGTGAGGGGAAGCCAAACCTTATAGGCATGGGCAGGCTAATCCAGCTTTTATCAGCTGAAGAGATGAGGGGCTAAGAGAGAGATGGGAATCAGGAAGAAGAAATTGAGAAGCTTTCCTTTTTTTGCTTTAGTATTATACTTTGTTAGAAGGGCAACCGATGGGTCTTTTTGAAGTCACTATCTCAGCTGTTACTTCCAAGAGATGCTGGACAACAGCTTCCATCTCCCCTCTTCCATCACCATTCTCGTAGGGCTCAGACATGACTGCCAGTTTATGGGACCAGAGCCCAGTCTGCAAGTGAAAAAGAGCCTTGGTGCTCAGAGTTCCCATCTCTCCTGTATTAGTTTCCTGTGGCTGCTGACACAGATACCATAAGCCCAGGGGCTACTGTAAGGCCATACAAATGTATTATTTTATGGCTCTGCAGATCAGTATCTGAAATGAATCTCCTGGGGCTAAAATAGAGGTGTTAGCAGAGCTGCGTTTCTTCCTGAGGCTCCAGGGACAATCCACATTCTTGCCTTTTCCAGGTTCTGCAGTCTCTCACTTTCCTTGGCTCACGGCCCTTTCCTCCTCCTTCTAAGCACATCACTCCCAACCTCTCATTCCATCATCACAGCTCCCTTTTTTCTGACTGGACTTCTTCTAAGGACACCTGTGCCTATACCACACCCACCTGGATAAGTCAATGTAATTTTTCAAAGGCCTTAACTTAATCACAGCTGTGAAGACCCTTTTGCCATGTAAGGTGACATATTCGCAGGTTCTGGGATTAGGATGTGGATATTTGGTGGTACCGTTATTCTTCCTACCTCACCTCCAATGGCCAAATTTTTCCTATTGGCTTGGGTTCCTTACCTACCTCCCTCTTGTCTGATCATCAAGGGTCCTTAGCCTTCTTGTAGACAGACCTATTCCATAATTTTGTCTCATGTGCCTGGCCCTCCCTTACACTTAGCTGAAAATCATGATACATGAACTGTGCATTAACTCATTTAACTTAATTAGCTGATGTAAGGTCATGTACATAGTGCCTGGCGCATTGGAAGCAACTACTAAAATAGACTTCCATCTATTCTTGCAGTCTGTAAGTATAATTTGAATCCTGATTCTGCCACCCTGCTTGCGTGCTACCTCTGTGTCTGCACCATCTGTAAACTTGATCAACGCATCTCTCAGGTCATCCTTTCCATTGTTGATAAAATGTCCCACCAGACAGAGAGGATGAGGTGGTTTTCTTAATTCTCATTGCCTGTGTATCTTATAGTTTTAGAGAGCATCTGCACGCATCATTACAATTAATTCTTCTCCAACAACTGTGACTGATGATGCTTCATTGGGCATTTATGAAGTTCAACAGTGTGCAGGGCAGCCCAGGGGATGAAATGCTAAACTATAAACCCAAGTGCTGCTTCCAAGGAGCTCGTGAGTCCTGTTGGGAGACATGGGCATATGCAGACTCAAGCTGCACTGTTGATTGGTACTCTGGGTAAATTGATGACATTTGACATCATTTTTATGATTTCATTGTGGGAAATATCCATCCCATCCCCCTTTACAGATATGGGGCCATTTACCCATTTCCAAGTGTTTTGCCTTCTCTTCTGTTACCTACAATTGCTTGTAAATCACTACATCAAAGTCTGCGGTCATAATATTTGAAGGAAGTTATGGTGCCCAGAATACGATTTGTCTGGGTCCAGATTATTACTTTTAATCAGAATAGGAGCTGGCACCTGTTATGGCTGATGGTAGTCAAATAGTAGATAGGCTTATTGCAAATGCACCATTTACCTAATTCCTATCTTACATAAATTTATGATGTATGACAGACTGTGATTTCTCTTGCTCCATCGTCCCACCCTCAACTTCACTTCCTGTGTGACAATGTCCATTTTCCTCTCTGTTGTTTTGAGGTCATTCTCTTGGGGATAAAGTCAAAAGCAACTTAAAAATGGCTGACTCCTGCCTTCTCTCTTCCTTTGTAAACTCTGTTTCCAGTGCATTGGAGGGACTCCTTTCGACTCTCAGAAACACAAAGAGAACATGAAAATATGGCAAAAGCTTTAAAAAAGAAATAAGCACTTTCTCATCTAGTTAGAAAGATAAATGCAGGCCAATAGAGTTTAGTAAATGTTACACTTGTATTAAGAATGGTATTAACCATGAAAATGCAAGAGGTACCCTGATTAAAGTGACCGTAGATAGGAATGGTAATGAATTATCCTGCATTGCCAGTGAAATTACTTTTCATTTCTTCAGCCTTTTCTCTGCTAGAGTATTTATACCACCAGCATCTGTAAACACCCAAATGCCTGGAGGATGCAATCTATTCTGTTCACAGGCATCAAGAAAACAGACGTTTCATTCCCTCACAGGTTAGATAGAATTGTTGTTATTGTAAACCATGCCCTAAATAATTTTGCCAACATCCTGCATATCTCCCCCCCCCCACAACTAGTTAAGTTTTATTTAACAAATAGATCCAATTTGAATATTATTTCTTTGGGGGGAACCATTGCCAGCTACACCCAGTTTCTTTTCAGCATTCACCATCATTGCATCTGGACCCAGACTAATTGCATTCACCACCAACAATTAATTAATTGTTTTTCCCCCCATAATTACTTCTATTAGATTGTAAGCTGCCTGAGGAAAGACTTGATAACTCATACTCCCCTCTTCCCCGCAGATTGAGCATAGCCTCTGAGATAGAGTGGTAACTCAGCGGGTATTTGTTGGATAAATCAAAATCCACACAAACTCACACATGCATATTGAACAGATTAGTGTAAAGGGAAAGGTCAAGTGTGTTTAGGAAGTTCTCAGAGATGGTGGCATTTAAGCAAACTGACAACATGGGGTGGTTTTATAGTGATTTTTTTCTCCAGTAGCTGGGCATCGTCATGCTTCAGTCCCACAAGCCCAGAGTCAGAGGTTTCTATTTTCGAATTGCTATATATAGAGAGAAGAAACAGTCCTTTGGAATGTGGAGTTACTCAGTATTTTTGGCTCTTTGGCTATTTTCAAGGTTCTTCATCTGGACTTAAAAACCAAATTAATAGGCGATCGTTTCCTCTCATCTCTTGAACAGACACTATTTTTGGAGGAGATACATCAGCCAGGCCTGTTGGTGAATGGACAGGCTGTTTTCACTCCTCTAGCAGGAAGAATTGCCCATAGCATCTACTCTCACATGCTCCAGTAATTCCCTACTGACCTGCATTGGCTTTCTTTAGTTTTATTAATTTAAGCTAAATGAATTTTATTTTTTAACAGTGTCTGTGAAGAACTAAGCACAGAGAACATATATTTGGGTAACTAATTTTGTGTTCCACTTCAGAGTCCAAGTTGTCTTTTGATTGTTGCTTAGTTATAGTTTTGCTTGGTCAATGTCCCAGCCCCTAATTTGATCCTTAATAATATTCTCAAACACACTGATGCTGCTTCAGCCATTTCTTAGGTTGTAGGAGTCCAAATTCTCCTGGAGCCACAGGCCAGCCTTCTCTGCAGCTGGTAGGTAAACGAGCCCCAGGACAAGACAGAAGCTGCCAGCCCCCTGACCTTGACTCTTGCATCAGGAAACAGAGGCTGTGTCTCATTCCTATGCTGTACACCCCAGAGAACACCTGGGCTCAGAGAGCTTGCATTTATACTGATGTTTCATCAAAGATCATGCCATTTGTGAATTTCACCTCATGTCTCTGATAAACCCAAGTTGGAAAGACATAAAAAAGATGCTACAATCTCATAATTACTGGTTACCTAAATAGCTAGCATTTCATAAAAGCCAGACACTATGCCAAGTGCCTCCCAGGCATTATCACAGTTTGATCCTAAGACTCACCTGTGTGAGATATAATGCTGTTCCCATTTTAAAGATGAGGAGAATGAGGCTCACAGAGAGAAATTAATTCAGTCAAGCCACTCAGTGGATAAGCTGTGGAGTTGGCTTCATGACTAGGCAAGCACACTCCCATGCTTTTCTCCACTACAGGCTACTGCCTCTCAGCGTCAGGGGCATGGCCAGATGTTGAGTGCAGTTTTGTAAGCCAATTCAGGGAAAGACTTTGGACTGCCCAGGTTTGACTGGAATCCTCAGGAGTTAATTTCTTTCACTGGTGTAAGTAACCTTAGGGACTTATCCTATATAATAAAGAGCTAACACGTAAATTAGACCGGATGGCGGAATGACCTTCCAGACCAACCTTCCGGAATGACCAGTGGGCAGGGGACAGGGCCAGGGAGACTGCGCCATCAGGCCAGCCATGGCGGCCCCAGTGGCCCCCCCTTCCCTTTTGCAGAGGTGGTAGTGCGGGTCTGGTCCTGGCACCGCCCTCCCCCCCACCCCCCCTTCCACGGAGGTGGCGGGAGAGGGAGCTGCATGGTCCTGGTCCTGGAGCTGCACCTTCCACAGAGGCGGCCGCCACAGAGGCAGTGGCCGCAGGGGAGCGGTCCCAAGCTGGTAGGTGGACATCCCCTGAGGGTTCCCAGACTGCGAGAGGGTGCAGGCTGGGCTGAGGAACCTCCAAGTGCATGAATTTTCATGCACCAGGTCTCTAGTCATATATATCAGATTACTTACAGTTCTCCCTCCTGCTGTAACTTCTTGGAACACTTGCATTGTGGTTGGTATTTAGTCCCATAAGAGGAGGTCAGAATCAAGATGCAGATGTGCAGGCATTATGTAGAGACTTATCAAACACCATGTAAGTGCTCTTGGGTGTGAGCAATGCAGTGGTGGCTGAGCCATGGACTGTGCCACCAAGAATCCCAAGCATCAAATGCATTTCTTATATGCTCAGCACTGCATCTGGAGATCTTAGCACTGTGCATGGCACTTGTCTGCTTATCTCTAAATATCTGATACATTTTGCATCTGACCATGTGGCCAGTGGGTGGCTCTCATGAAGGGCATCTTCCTTTTGCATTTTCACTGCCCATAGCTTCCAGTTCTGCACTCTTAGAAGAGTTTGAACTTCTGCAGCATTGAACAGTGTCCTGGAAACTGATCCCAGATGAAAACTAATCCAGCCATCTTTATAGGACAGCTCTGTTGTAAAAACCCTCACACTCAAGGTCAGCTGGGTCCTACCCCAGCCTGCCGATGCCTCCTACAGTCTTAAGGCTGCGGTCTCACTGAGGTCAGCCGCATACTGGCAGGGGGATGAGACTATAGGACAGTAGGGGCAAATAGCACATTGTCAGCCTTGATGAAAGATGCAAATGAAAACTGCTTTCATGAAGGTGTAATCAAACACCATCCACCCACGTTAATGTAGATTGTCAGGACAGCCAACCTCTCCTTCCCTGGGAGCCTGACAGGCATGATTAACATGCTGTGAGCTCCACAGAAATCACGGTGGCTCTTATCTCAGGCTGTGACTCTGCTCAGGCCCCGATGAAATGCCTGGGCAAGTGATGGGATTGTGGAGAATGAGAACCATCCACTGCCACCCCTCCCTGCAGGCCTCCTTGTCTGGCCAGAGCACCCAGCCTGCAGTGTGGGAGGGGGAAGGTGTTGACAGTACACTCTCCTGATTCCTTGACAAATTGTTTCCCCAAACTACTATTCTCTTGTGTGTGGCTCAGAAGTACTTTCAGTTGCTAAGCAACCCACAAGCAGCTCTAGCCCACAATATTTTATAGACATGTAAGCATGCTATTTGGGGTATATCCCCAGCCTGGCTGTTCCCTGGGACTGTCCCTTCCCAAGCTTTTACCTTTCAATTTACAAACACATCCACATGGACCAAGGTGAGCACCTGATTCAAGGGCAGCTCACATGTCCAGACCACTGGGCCAATCTGATTTCCCCTCAAAAATGCCAATGAAAAGACAAGAATAATACGCAGGTCTTGAACCCAAACTGTGTAGACTTAGGATGTAGGTGCCATTTTCACATATATTCATGTTGATGAGTAGACAGAGAAAGTTTGTCTGCAGCATGAAACAGACTGGAGAGGAGAGAAGGGATATACGAGGCCTGGGGAGTAGGGGAGATAGGGAGAGTAGCAGGCATCTAATGTCTAAAAGATAGCAGGATGTTCCCACGTTCAGAGTTTGTCCTGAGGATTTGCAGGGGGTAAGGGAGTGGAGGTCATGTTCCTGGGAGTAGTTTATGTCCAAGCCTATGGCATTTAGGCTGAGAAATTAGGAAAGAGAAGATATGCAGAGGGCAGCAGAGGGTGATAGGATCAAGGGATTGGGGACATTAATGAGACTGGACATGTGTGCTAAAGAGCAGGATGAATGAGCTGGAAGAATAGAAGGTAATAGTTGGAAAATGAGATGCTTAAGATTTCAGAGCAGGTGAGAAAGTCAAAGGTGGGTCCATGGAGTATATGACCCAGGTCGAATAGAAGATGTTATCCAAATTAATGATGAGAAAGTTATGGGCGGCTGGGATGTTGGGTGATGACCAGAGAAATGGTGGAGCAGAGGGCAGTGAGCCGGCTGCTGATGTTGTCAAAGAGGGGGGTGACTGGGGTTGAGTGCACAGCAGCCATGGATGGGGCAGGGTTAGCAAAGCTTGATGCCACCACTTTCAAGTGAGCTGGGGTTTTGAAGGAGGAAGTGGGAGGGGTGTAAGTGGCATTGGGGAATAAACGGGACTCAAAACTGCTGAGGGAACCAGCAGTCCCTGGTGTTCACTGCTTCCCTGCAGTCCAACACTCTAGTCTCTCTCTCCAATTCTCTGCTTGTCAGCTTCATTTTCTCTTATTTCTGACTGGCTGTCTTCACAGAACAGGAACATAGCCCGAGTTTTACATTCCATAGCTTTAGCCCCGGAGAGGGATGAACTAAAATCTCTCTGATTCATTCAGGAGAGTGAATGAATCTCTTCATTCACTCTTCTGAATGAAGTGCAATCATATATTACCAAAAGGTGACTCTCTGTGTGTAGGGTCCATTTCTAGAAAGATACTGTGGGCTGACATTTTCACATGTCTGCCAGTGTAATTTCCTAAAAAAAATGGCCAAGGAATGCACATAATTGGTTGCAAAGCTCTTTAGCCCCTTTAGGAGAATTACCTATGGAGCTCCAAGTGATGGAAACAGTTAATGCTGCCCAGCCCTGAACCATCTAGTTGGAAGGTCAGGGGACAGTGCTTGACTTAGTGGTAGCCTCTCTGAAGATTTCCTGCATGGTACTTTGGTGCTTAAAGGAGAAAGCATTCAAAAGGAGCATGCTTGAATGAATGTGTTTCTGGGTAGAATGAATACACTTCGATCCTTCCCCTGGAAACCCCTTTAGCATATCCTCTCCTCAAGTGTGCAAAAGTCTCTGAAAATGAGTCTTTTGTGACATCAGTTTCCCTACTTTGCTCTTTGAAATGACCAACAACACTGTCTTTGTGTGCATGATGTACCTTCAAAAACTGCCTCCCATTCACTGAACCCACCTCGCTTCAGTAGGTAGGAGGGGATCTTCTGACATCTTTAACAGAGGGATTCTCAGACTCTGGAATCTGATAAAAACGCACATTTCTGATCCCCAACCTCAGAGATTCTGATTCTGAAGTGAGCTCCAGGAATCAGTATTTGGAACGACAGTCTGTAAATTCTACAGAACATCCATTGGAAAATAAAGCTTTAACATTTTATTAGAATGGAACTTGGCAACCAGTTCCTAGTCGCTTGATTTCCCCAGCATGTTGCCACCTGGACTTCTCATAGAGGGGGCAAGCCATTGTGTATTCACATCAATTCTAAGGTTGTAAGGTCCTTTTGTTCCCTTGTTTTCCTTCTTTTTCTCCTACTTTTCCCCTCATCTTTCTCTTCTCTTCCCTACCACAATCAGAGCAAAATCAAAATACACTTAAATGCTTCTTTCTTTAGAAAAAGGTTCCCTTTGCTGATTTTCCCATTCTCCCCCGCACCCGTCCTGGCCAAACATACCTCATTTGGGAGGTTTTGCATTGTTTAACTTTTTCCTTCTGAAGCATTTATCCCCAGCAACTCTCTAGTGTACAAGGACCTTTCTGAAAACCTCTCAAGGATGTGAGCAGGAGCCTGAACAATGCTTGAAACGTCAAGTGTGCTCTGTGACTTCTCTCGCACAGGCCGAGCATGTCCTCATGAGCTTAGGGATGAGAGCCTCCAGGATGCATTTGTTACCAAGGACACAATTTTAATCAATGACTTATAAAGCTAAAGTTATAAGGAAAAATATATTTATATTTACCCATTCACTCTTTAATTTGTTAACCATCTATACAATCATCCATTCATTCATCCATCCACACATCCATTCATCCATCCATCCATCTATCCATCCACTCACCCATCCACTGTTCACCCATCTACCTATCAATCTATTTGATCCATCCATCCATTCATCCTTCCACCCATCCACCCATCCACACATGTATCTATCCATTAATTCAATTAGCATTTATTGAATGCCTATGTATGTTTCTAAAGTGGTTATTTGAACAGTGTTGACACTCAGGAAGGTCCTAGTGCAGTGGTGGAGATACATATCTAAACAGATCATGTATAAGGTAGTGCTCCACAATATTAGAGATAACCACAGAGTATCATGTGAAGTGAATAAGATATTCTCATTCATTGCTTTCTCTTCAATCTCTGTCCTCGTATGGACCACAATTAAAATTAAGTGATCATTTATTTACTTGGTTTTGTCAGTTTCCTCCAAACAGGCTGTAAAGTTCCCAAGAGCAGGGATGGTGTCTGCTTTATTCAACACTAGAGTTCCTGTGCGTGGATTTGTGCAACGGTGGAGTCTCTTGGCCTGGCCTGTGGGGATCAGGCTGAAACCAGCTCTCTGAAATCCCCTGAGGGGTTCCAGATTGTGAGAGGGTGGTTCTGGGGTGATGCACCTCAGAATCAGGCTCCCTCTTCTCTGGTTCCGGGTGCGTCACCTGAGAACCCCAACTGCCAACTCACAGCAGCTAGGCAGCTCCTGTGTTGAGTGTCTGCCCCCTGGTGGTCAGTGCGTATCATAGCTACCAGTTGGAGCATCGCCCCCAGCGGTCATTGCACACCATAGCTACCGATTGGATGGTTGGATGGTCTGATGGTTGGACGGTCACTTAGGCATATATATATATATATATGCTTTCCCCAGTACTGGACATACTAGTAATGCTTGGCATGTTGTACACACTCACGGGTTCAGAAAGCTATGTCTTGGGCAGAAGGTACAATAAGAGGAAAATATCAGAGGAAAAAGTCACAGAGAAGTAAAGACTCTGTAGAGAGCCAAAGGAGGGACAAAAGTTAATTTGGCTTTGCTAGAGGGTAAAATGCAGGGTTGGGGCCAGCAGACCACTGAAAACAGTGGTGCCCACAGGACCTGAGGAGCTGGGACTTTGCCCTTTACAAGCATGGGACCCACGGGAAGGCTTGGAGGAGGGGAGTGAATGGCCAGGTTTTCATTTTCCATATGTTCCTCTGAAGGCTGAGTGGAGAGTGGATTCAAGGGAGATGCAAGCCAGGAGAGAAGTCAGGAAGCTGTTATACTTATTCCAGGCAGAAGATGCTGAGATTCTGATGAGGTAGAAATGGAGCAGGAATGTGTATGCGAGACACTCATGGCCAAGATTGCTGACTAAATGTGAGAGTTTGAAGGGCAGGGGAATGATTCAAGATAACTTGTAGATTTCCAGCTTGGGGTGACAGGGTGGATGGGGTACAACCACAGAAAAAGCAAAAAAGGGAAGATGAACCAGCTGAAATGATGACTTTGGTATAGGATTGTATAGTTTATTTTTCAGGGGCTTGGAATATCACATGGAGACATCTGGTCAAATATTGTTTTCATACATCTGAAGCTCAGGGGAAAGGTCTCTTTGGGTCAAAGCTATAGCAAGATCAACAGGATGGATGTTATCATAGTCAATGCCAGTCAGAGAGAGTAGATAGAATGAGGTGAACAAAGGATTCTGGTAGGAATCAGGGGAGCCCATCACAGATACTATCAGCCCATTATATCAGTTGTTTATTTTACCCCCTTTCCTCTGAGCTCTTTGGAAGGCAAGGCTCATTTGATTCATCATTCCCAGTACCTAATACTGCATCTTACACATAGCAGTTGCTTTAAAAATATTTGTAGCATATACAAGAATAAACTCAAAATGGATTTAAGATTTAAATGTAAGACTCAAAACTATAAAAATCCTAGAAGAAAAACATAGGCAGTAAAATCTCGGCTATTTCTCTTAGCAATGTGTTTTTTGTTTTGTTTTGTTTTGTTTTTTTGACATATCTCCTCGGTCAAGGGAAACAAAAGAAAAAATAAACAAGTGGGACTACATCAAACTAAAAAATGTTTTGCTCAACAAGAGAAACTGTCAACAAAATGAAAAAAACAACCTACTGAATGGAAGAAGATACTGGAAAACGATACATTCAACAAGGGATTAATATGCAAGATGCATAAAGAACTCAAGCAACTGAACACAAAAGCAAACAAACAACCCAATTAAAAAGTAGGCAAAGGACCTGAATAGACACTTTTCCAAAGAGGACAATAGACATATGAAAAGATGTTCAACTTCACTTACCATCAGAGAAATGCAAATTAAAATCACAAAGAGATATCACCTCCCACCTGTCAGAATGCCTATCATCAATAAATCAACAAACAACAAATGTTGGCGAAGGTGTGGGGAAAGGAAATCATAATGCAGTTTCCCTTGATGGGTACGCAGATTGGTGCAGCCACTTGGGAAACAGTGTGGAGGATCCTCAAAAAATAAAAAATGGAACTGCTTTATGACCCAATGATTCCTCTTCTGGGTATATATCTGAAGAAACCTAAAACACTAATTCAAAAGAATATATGCACCCCCATGTTCACTGCAACATTATTTATAATAGCCAAGATAGGGAAGCAAGCAAAATATCCATCAATAGATAAGTGTATTAAAAATGGTCGTACATATATACAATGGAATATTACTCAGTCATAAAAAAGGAAATCTTACCTTTTGCGACAGTATGGATGGACCAACAGGGTATTATGGTAAGTGAAATAATCCAAACAGAGAAAGACAAATACCATATTATTCCTAAAGACCAAAGTAAATGAACAAACACAATTCTGATAGACTTATAGATATAAGGAACATATTTATGGAACATATATATTTATAGATATAAAGAACATATTGCTGGGGAGTTGTTGTGGGGGGCAGGTAAAATAAGGTGATGTGATTAAGAAGTGCTAATTCGCCCAGCCAGGTGTGGATCCACAGCTGAGACTGTTGACCCAGGAACCAACAGGTCACCGATTCCATTCCCAGTCAGGGCATATGCCCAGGTTGTGGGCTTGATCCCCAGTGTGGGGCATGCAGGAGGCAGCCAATCAATGATTTCCTCTCATCATGGATGTTTCCATCTCTCTGTCCCTCTCCCTCCTTCTCTGAAATCAATAAAACTATATTTAAAAAAGGAGGTATTAACTGGTAGCTACAAATTAGTCACAGGATGTAAAGTATAGCATAGGGAATACAGTCAACAATATTGTAATAACTATGTATGATGCTAGGTGGACACTTGAGTTATCAGAGGGAACACTTTGCAATCTATATGCATGTCTATTCTCTGTGCTGTAAAATAACACCATGCCCGGAAAATTTGGGCAATAAAAAAATAAAAAAAAGGAAGACACAAAAACAATATATTGGTAATTTCTGGACTATTGGTCAACATTTTAAAGATTCTCACTCGCATCACTTTAAAGATGTAAGGAATTTAATTTAAATCTTACTGTTTTTATAAAATAATAGATTTTAGTCTTTAAAAAATTTTAATGCAAGGTGAACCTCAGTCATATAAAAGGGATAAAGGTTTTGTAATACTGACTTTATTCTACAAATATGTTATTAACTAGTAGCCCTGCACACAAAACCATGCACCAGCAGCTTGCCAGTAGCTCGCTGCCCACTGCCCTGCCCTTCTGTAGTTCCCTCTGCCCCCCGCCCCCCCCCCCCCCCCATAGCTTGCTGCCCTGCTCCCCCCTGTAGCTCTCCGGCACCAGCTTGTAGCTCACTGTCCACCCTCCTGCTGATCCATTATCCTGTTGTTATGTGGTTGGTTGTTACGCTTCACAGCGAAGAGAAACAACCATTTGCATATTACATCTTTATTATATAGGATGCCTTCTTGGTTCCAGTGGTGAGTGAGGCACACTGAGGGGACAGAGCTAGGAGGAAATGATGGCCAATTATGTGAGGTTAGTGAGCTCAAGTCTTAGTTTTCTTAGCTGTAAAATGGGAGTAAAACCATCTACTTTTTTTTTCAGCATAACTATGCTAGCATTACTAGTCTCGTGAATTATATTTACCATGCATAGCTATATCTACTACATACACTATTCAAAATAATTATATTGATTTAAAGCCTGGAATATAGGAAGAGATGTAAGAAAACCAAAGAGACAGATATCATAATGGACTTATGATGACATTACCTGTGCTGCTAGGGACATGGCATATGCTAGAAAGGAGTTTAATGAGAGTTCAAAATGTTCTGATTTCCCAAACCATTGCCAACTTGGTAGGCAAACAGTTCCTGTCTAGAATACTAACAAGCAAGCTTGTGTGTGTGTTTTTCTCCTCTTTTTTTTTTTCCAGGAATGAAAAATGTATTTTCACTCTTTGTCATTGTAATTAAATCAAGTCTAGGGAAACATAAAACATGTGACACATTTCTCTTCACCAGGAAAATGTAGAAGCCCGCACACCAGATTGCAAACTGTTAAAACTCATTCATTAAAAGTTCATGGTCTGTTGGACTTCTTTTCCTTCAAGCATTGCATTATGTACATTTCCTACGTATGTTTATGTGACAGATTGCCTCGCAGATTTCTCGTACAGTAGAGATCTGCGCCAGAAAGGCCTTTGGAACCTGTGGCCATACGTGACATGGATTTGGAAATGCCGTCTTGCTATCTGGTGGATAATTTAGTAATAATGGCCTAACAGATCCCATAAGACCAACAATTATATACCTGTTTGCAGTTAATTGGACTGTGCAGAACTGGGAGTTATATGAATTACATGTTATGAGGATTTGGTAGGCATTGAATGACTGACAGCACATGCTGATACCTAGTATTGACTTTCAATCATCTGAATGTGCTGTTGCCAGAACCTGTGGCTGAGGGTGTCCATCAGGGAAGAAGTGCCCATTCTGAGACCATGTGCTGATTCTGCATGGAGCTACATGAATGTTCATGTGTAGGGTATATCTCTACATGTATGGACACATCACATTTATTTACACCCCAAGTTTGCTAATGCCAAGTGTTATCAAAATTAGAATTCATAATCCAGATGTCTAAACCAGCTTTTATGCCCTACCGAAGCCTCTTGAGAGTTATGGCAGGGCTTTTATTTTTAGCAGTTGGTGAATTAAACCTTTTATTCATCATTCTGAAAGATGACGGTGGAAGAGAGAACATCCGTTCTCTTTCATTTCAAGAAGGGAAAAGGTAGCCATTCAATCTCAGAGTGAAGCCCATTGTTACCACTTGTTCAGGAGAATGGCCTTGGGCTTTTTTGTCACCTCCATCAGTTAATCGTTACCTATGTTAAGCTAACAAAATGTTACTAGGAAGAGGGGCTCTCTCTTTCTCTCCCTCTTCTTCTCCCTCCATTTCCTCTCTCTCTCTCTCTCTCTCTCTCTCTCTCTCTCTCTCTCTCTCTCTCTCTGACAAACATAAGCATAGTTATTGGAGGAGCATTGTGTTCTGGTTTCAAAGATATTTCACTTAATTCAATACATTTTCTTTGAATAATTCATGTGTGTGTTTTTTTTCACAAGGTATGTCTGATCATGGTTTCTCATCCATGGCACATTTGACATCTTAGGCCCAGTGATGTAGTACTGGGGTGGGGTATTCCTGGGCATCATACAATGTTTACCAGCACTCCTGGACTTTATCTAGCACTCCTACTTACTCTGGTTGTGACAGCCAAGTGCCACCTGCTTGAGAACCTCTGTTGTATACATGTAGAGCCCTTATTTAGGTTTGTGACTGAAAACAATTTTAAACATATGTGTTTAGCTCCACTTAATCCTTCAGTAGTTTTTGTGGCTTCAGTCTTCTCATCCTATTAAATGTCTGCCAAGTGCAAAGTACATTAGTAGCCTCTAGTTTTTGTACTGTTTCTATGTAACATATTTCATTTTGTGTTGAGGAAAAGCAGCCATTTACAGCCATCTTAAATTTGATAATGATTTAAATAAGAACAGAGAAAAAGACATACTTAATCCTCACCTGAGGACATGTTGAGAGAGAGAGAGAGAGAGAGATTCATGTGAGAGTGAAACATCAATTGATTGATCGATCGGTTGCCTCCTACTGACTCCTACTGGTGATTAAGCCCACACCCAGGCATGTGTCCTGACTGGGAATTGAACCAGCAACCATTGGGTGCATGGGAAGACGCCACTATAGCCAGGCAAGACATACATTTTTATAAACTAATTTCCCAGCTGTGTGGATGGTTTTGTATAAAACTACATTGACAGAGAAGGTAAGAGCATCACTGGGAGAGAAAGATGTAAAGTCCTCTGTCCTGTCACTGCCAGTGTGGCAGGAATGGTCCAGGTCTGGAATCAGAGGTGCAAAGCTTTCTTGCAACTCAGAAAAAAAAAACAAAGGGTTTTGGAAGAGGTCACGTGCAGCATATGGAGTACAACAGCTTCACTAGATGTCTCTACTTTGAAGTCTCAGAATTAAAGTATTCTATCACCAACTCATTCATAAAGGAGCCATTCCCCTTCCTTCCTCATGTTTACCCCTTCTGAGGATGCTTCCCAGGCACACCTTAACAATTATTCTGCACTCATTTCTGTGGACTTGTTTTGGGTAGAACCTTCTAGGGTGTGAGTTTCCTTAGAAGGCAGGTATCTGATTAGGTGCTGCCAAAGGCTCTGTGTAAACATTTGTCTCTTGTGGATGGTGGCTAAGAGCAGAGCGGTTTGCTTTTCCTACAAACAGCTGCTTGCATTCTGGTGGCTGAATTTGGGGACCTAGCCCCCTCCTGCTACACACAGCACCTCAGGATGTCCGCTGGTATGTGTGAAGAGTAGCATCAAGAGGAAAAGTCATTCTGTCTTCTGGTGTTTAGCATTAACACTGGGTTCAATTTCTAATGTCTCTCATGTTCTTTAAATTCAAGCAAACAGGAAAGAAAGGGTACATGGTGGTCCCTATGTTTCAAGCCACTCAAAGTAGTATCCTATCAGGTTTTTGCTGATGAAGGCGGCTTGGCCTCACTGGCCCCTGAACCAGTAAGAAGGTGAGTGTGGGAAGCAGAACTTAGGGAGATTTCTAGGAGGATGTGTTTTCCATCCATACCTCCAGCTACTGTGAAAGGAGACATTGCGGATACCAGGTCAGCAGAGAGGTGCCTATGGCCTGGATTGCTTTAGTTCCTTCCTAGAATTGCTTTGATTTGATCACAGTTTGGGGTGAGACCAGGAGCCCGTATTAAAGGATATGTCAAGAAGCAGAAATGTCCTCTGTGCCTCTGTGCCCCCTCCAGGTTGTCTGCACAGTACCTACAAATGCAGACATTGCTGTGATATCAGATGGCCTGGGTCCAAGTCCAGGCTCTATTTCTCAGCTAGAGCATTTCTCTTGACTCCTGTCTGTATCAGTTTTCTTCCCTGGAATATGAAGGATAGAATGGTTAGTGCCTGTACCATGGAGGGGTGAGCATCCCATTACACGCAACAGTGCCATTGGGGAAGGCGGAATAGCCACTTCCATGCTTATTACATGGCAACACTGCCTTCTGCTTCCACTTTGAGGAATGACTATGATAAAGTTAAGTCATTGGTTTATTTTCATCATATGGGCACTTGGCATTATGTATCCTATCTAATAAAAGAGTAATATGCAAATTGACCATCACTGCAACACACAAGATGGCCGCCCCCAGTGGTCAAAGATGGCCGGCCCCATGTGGACACAAGATGGCCACCACAAGATGTCTGGTAGGGGAGGGCAGTTGTTGGTCATCAGGCCAGCAGGGGAGGGCAGTTGGGGGGAACCAGGCCTGCAGGGGAAGGCAGTTGGAGGGGACCAGGCCTACAAGGGAGGGCAGTTAGGGGTGACCAGGCCTACAGGGGAGGGAAGTTGGGGGTGACCAGGCCTTCAGGGGAGGACCGTTAGGGGCGACCAGGCCTGCAGGGGAGGGCAGTTGGGGAGACCAGTCTGGTAAGGGAGGGCAGTTGGGGGTGACCAGGCTGGCAGGGGAGGGCAGTTACGGGCAATCAGGCCAGCAGGGGAGCAGTTAGGTATCAATCAGGCTGGCAGGGGAGTGGTTAGGGGGGTGATCAGGCAGGCAGGCAGGTGAGCAGTTGGGAGCCAGCAATCCTGGAATGTGAGAGGGATGTCTGCCTGCCCGTTTAGGCTTGATCCTGGTGCCTAAATGGGCAGTCAGACATCCCTCGAGGGGTCCCAGATTGGAGAGGGTGCAGGCTATGCTGAGGGACACCCCCCCTCCCCGTGCACAAATTTCATGCACCTGGCCTCTAGTATTAATTATAAGATTTCCCCCCATGTTGACTGGTAGGAAAATCCGGACAGACTGGCGCTCTCAGAGCAAACTGAGAGGGCTTTGTGCTTTATATGTTAGTATTAACTTCAATTCCTGGCACCCTTTTATCATCTATTAACCAGATAAATAAATCTATTTTGTCTTGCTGTATTGTGTTTGTCAATATAAGCCAATTTAATCTTTCCTGGACCCAAGGAAACAGGGGAATGAATAACAAATGGATCTAGAAATAAATGTAACCCCCGAAATATCGACCTGGTCTTATTCTTTATATCCCCTAAGCAATAGGGGCCACCAACTCAAATATCCAAGCACAGTGTCAACGAGAAAAATGGGCCCAGTTTAAGACAATAGAGATTGTGGGAACTGTTGTAAACAGATTGGATATTTTCCATTGTCCTATGATACTTCTTTTGCTGTATTTTCTCACCATTGAATATCCAAATGACTCTCATTCCCATCCTTTGTTTCTCAAGCTCAACTCTTCAAATTCAATACAGTGCTCTGTCAACTCAGGTATGCATCTGCAAGTTTTGCTAAAACTCTACCTATTGTTATTTTATTTGAAGCAAAGGAATATGCATGAAGTGGCATAAACTATACATGTTGTGCAAAGCCTTTTATGGATGTGAAATGATAAAATAATTAACTGTTATGGTGATTATCAACATTAACAGTAAACATAGCTCACATGTATGGAACATTAGTTAGGTGCTGCTGCATGATTTGATGAATTGTTCATAGTTAGATACTGTTATCAGAGGGATTATGGAGACACAGGGAGACAGAGTAACTCTCTGGGGCCAAGGACCATTTGCGTAGTACTCCCCCCTTTTAGCATCTGGACTTGACCGACTCCCCATGAGGCTGCTGTTCTTTTCTGCACATGTGACCACCTTCACCTGGAAAGATTTCCTGACTGTCTTTATTAGGTACTTCCTGATCAGCTTCCAAGATCCAGCTCTCTAGTGTCACCTGCCTTGGAAACCTCCCTGCCCACCCCAACTAGGTTAGGCGCCCCTCCTGTGTTTCTTACCCCAGCACCACAGACAGGACACGGGCACACTGTGCTGCAACATTGGCCTGTAGTGCTCTTTCTGCCACCTTTCCCTGCCTCCAGCGCCTTATTTTGTGGCTGACAGCTATTGGGGAGCAGGGAAGACCCTCTGGGAAGCCACCCTCAGGGACCTAGAGATTATCAAATGATGCTCAAGGCGAACCTTAGCTACAGGGGCTGAACGTTTAGCCTCTGTAGATGGATTATGCTGTCTTATCTCACTAGCTGTGTGCTCTTGGGTAAGTTATCAACCTCCCTGTGCCTCAGTTTTCACATCCATGAAACCAAGAAAATCATTATTTCCACAACATGGGGTTAGTGAATAAGCATGGGATGAATATTGTAAAGCTCTTGGAATTTCACACATAGAAGATGCTCATTAAATGTTAGTTACTAATCTCCAGGATTATTGTAACATTTAGTAATGTTCAATGTGCTTTACAGGGAAACACGCCAGTCAATTAAATGGTCATTTCTTTCATTCTATTTGCTCCTCTCATTCCATGGCAGTGCTTTTATGGCACACCTACTCTAAGTGGGACATGGAGTAGACCGAGCTCCTCCCTTATTTATTTTTTAACATTTTCATTGATTTCAGAGAGGAAGGGAGAGGGAGAGAGAGATAGAAACTTCAATGATGAGAGAGAATCATTGATTGGCTGCCTCCTGCACACCCCCTACTGAGGAGCAAGCCTGCAACCCCCACATGTGCCCTGACTGGGAATCAAACCCTGACCTCCTGATTCATAGGTAGATACTCAACTACTTAGCCATGCCGGCCCGGCCAGCATCTCCCTTTTGAAAGCTTATAATCTTCACCTTGCTGATCCATATGGCCTCCACAAGCCCCACATAGCTATTGAATTTACACATACACAAATTAGAATGATGTTTGGTGCCTCCGTCAGAAAAGCCACATTTCAAGTGCTTACTAGTTAGTGTGGCTGGAGGCTCACATGTTGGAGAGAGCGCAGATGGATGGACCATTTCCATCACCTCAGAAAGTGCTCCTCAACAATGCTGGTCTCCTGGAAAAGAGAGACAATAAAACTTAAACAAATGAATTTTAGTACTATTTAAGAATACTGATAACGTACTTCTTAAAATTATCCTTTTTTTCTAAATGCCACGTTATCCTGCCTTGGAAATTTTTAAAAAAATATATATTTTATTGGTTCTTTACAGAGAGGAAGGAAGAGGGATAGAGAGCTAGGAACATCGATAAGAGAGAAACATCGACCAGCTGCCTCCTGCACACCCCCCACTGGGATGTGCCCGCAACCAAGGTACATGCCCTTGACCGGAATCGAAGCCAGGACCCCTCAGTCCGCAGGTCGACACTCTAGCCACTGAGCCAAACTGGTTTTGGCCTGCCTTGGAAATGTTGATACTGTGAACTTGGGAAGGTGTTTTGTGGTGGTTCAGGAGTGAATTGAAGTTGGACCTTCCTTCTCCCCCTCTTCATTCCCCCCCCTCTTTCCCTTTGTTGTCCCCCACTTTCCCTTTGTCTGTCTCCTGTCTCTTACACTCTCTCCATCCTTCCATACCACCACTCTTCTAGTATTTTTTTACGGGAAATATCCTTATCCTCAGATTCCAAAGTCTATTGGAACTTCTAACTGCAGTGTAATTAATACCAGGAAGGCTGTGATAGGAGCAGGGAAAGATGAAACAGACACCCACCCACAGGACGGAGGTACCATCCCTGCTCAGCTGTGATAGGAAAAGCTGCGCTGAGATGGTGTATGCTCATCCTTGACCTTCAGCAAGCCCGGACTCTCCCAGTGAGTGACAGGCAGGATGCACACAGAAGTTGTCCTCAGAGGGCAGGAGTTCTATGAATGCAATTATTAATCACCGAAAAGCTGTTGTAAACTATTAACATAAAACAATGACAAGCTGCTTTATTCCTCCTAGATCAATATTGCTGAGAGGCCCTCCTGCCCTATGCTTATCCTTTATAGACAGGTAACTCGTATTGCCATAAATGTCTGACGATTGTTTAATCAGGTGTCAATGGTCTTCAGCATTTCAGATAGCATGGATGTGGGGGACCTGTGGCTGGTAGTGGCCATGTCTGCTCCAATTCTGTGGCTGCCTTTTGTCCATCTCTAGTTCTAAAAAGTGTTGGCGGTAGCTCACAATAAGGGCACACATTCCGTAAAAAGTAAGATATGATAAAAACAAAAGAAATTGTGTGAGCCTAATAATAAAAGGATGAGAGGAGAATAATAGTAAGAAAAGAGAATGGAGGTAAAAAAAAAAGTATGCAAACATTTCATTTATTCAAATATATTCACAATCTTAGATTAAAGCCAGCCAATGGAATTGAGCACAAAGTTTATATGCTCATAAATAAGAATTCTCCTTAAGTGGAAAGGAAGGAAGGATGCTATATGTTCTGCTCTTTGGCCATATTTCTGTAATATATTTTATTTAGCACCCACTCTGTTGCTGGGATTTTGATAGATGCCAAGGTGTGGGAGGAAGACATACATATGACTAAGAGCAGGTCCTTGCAGGTAGACTAAATGGCACATTCAGAGGCCTGGAGGTAAAGGGCATTGTGTGTTCCAAGAGCAGAAAGTGGGTCAGTGTGTGTGCACATGTGGGTGTGCGCACTTATTTGAGTTTATCGATGATGATGGGAAAGGCCATAGCCAGTGAACCTAAGAGATAAGGAAGGGCCAGATAACTTAGGGCTCTGTTAAGGCAAGTTAAGGAGTTTAGCTTTTCCTTTAAGGACAATTGGGAACCATTGAAGTGGATCCAATTTTCCATTTAGAAAGGAAACTCTCCCTGCAGTGTGGAGAATGGATTGCAGGGAAGGAGACAGGAGGGGAGCATCTGTTAGGGGGACTGTGCAAATGAGAAATGTGGAGGCTTTGGGTGAGGGTAATGGCTATGTGAGTGAAGAGAACTGAATGGATCTATGAGATGTGAGGTGGGAGAATCTATTTATCTTGGAGATTAATTGTAAATAATGGATGAAGGTGTGAAAGGGAGCGACTTGGACTTTCAGGTTTCATTCTGGAATGTTCTAGGTGGATGCAGGTAACATTTAATGAGATGAAGGAAGAGGATGACTGAGTCTGAGGCATGATGTCCGAGATGTTTGGAAGACACTTGGGTGGAGATAGAGGTTTCTTAGGCAGTTGAGTGTATGAACCTGACACTCAGAAGGGAAGTGTGTAAGGGCCTTGGAGTCTACATGGTTTTTAAGCCATGGGGATTGATGGGGGTCATCTTAATTGAGCTTGGAGTGAGAAAGAAAGAAAACTCCAGACCTTTTTTGGACCCTCACACTGAGGGTTCCCTGGAGAGTAAGAATCCATGAAGAATTCTAATCACCATTATAACAGCAGGAAACTGGGGAGTCACGGGATCAAAAAAGGAGAATGTGACTCAGCCTGTGTCACAGCGTCACGGGGTCTCTGATAGCAGAAGCCAGGGCCCTGGGTGATGCACTCAAGAAGAGCTCAGTGAAAAAAGATGAGATCCCAGGAGTCACCTCTGGGGTCTTGCATTATTTGCAGGTGACCTTGAATTTCTGAAAGTCCACCGGACCATAGCTTTGGTTTGAGGCAGAGAGAAATGTGCCTTCAGTGATACTCTGTGAATTACTGACCACTTTCCCAGACATCTGAGCTATAACTTTAATAACCTGAGCTCTAGTTCCTATCACAGTTCCCACAGTGCCCCAGGACTCATTAAATTGCTGGGGATATTCAAAGGCCTCCCAATTAAGGACCCATTTTATGTGCATAGTCGGAATTCTGGAAATTATTGTCTCTTTGGAGGCACAGGAGTAGATGCTGCTGTCGGCTGGGATGAATGATAATGTGGGCCCTGGTGATTCGCTGTCCTTCATCGTTTGATCTGCTTTAATAACCAGAGTGTAATTAGACAATTGTTGTGGGCAGATAGGTGTTACAAAGGGAGTTGTAAACTCAGCATCTTAAAAATAAAGTGGGTGTCAGATTCTCCCCTGCACTGCAGCTGACAGGTGACTCTGGTGCAAAGTGAGATGAAGCCCAGGATGCCCACTCAGGGATAATGAGCATGGCCATGCACCTGGTCACAGGTACACAGGCATGTGTCCTCAAAATTGAAAAGCTATAATAATCCCTTAGTATAATTTTTAGGAGAATTTTTCTAAATGAAGGTATGGAAAGTGTTGACATTTAGTACTAGTGAGTGTGAGCAAGGGAACTAAAAGTTTTGTGCATCTTGGCTTACATGTGTTATTCTTTCTATGGCCCCTCCTTATGCAGCAGACTCCACACTCTTCTGAGCTGTGGAAGTTTCTTTGCAGCATGGAGTTTTTAGCCTGGTTGATACCACTCAGTAACACAGAGGGAGCATCATGGTGGTTAAGAGTTTGGGATCTACAGAACTGCCTGCGTTCATAGACTGGCTCTCCAATTCATTACTGGTTTGAGCCTCAGTTTCTCCATCTTTGAAATATAGTCATAATACCAGACTTACTGCATTATTAGAAAGATGAAGGGATAAAATGCATGAGAAACACTTGACATGACACCAGGCATGTCCTAAATGCTAACTAGGCTCATTATCACTCTCACATCTTCAGCATGGTAACCATCGTTGGTCAGGAAAATTGAGTCTGGCATTTCAGAGTAAGAAAATAATTGGTGCCCAGTATCACCTGAGCTTGCCCAACTGCCCCTGATCATGTGCAACATGCTCCGAGGCTCCTCAAACCATAGAGAAAGCCGGGCCCTTCTCTTGGAGTACTCATTGGACCTAGAAGGAAGAAATAAAAGAACTGTAAATCCTGTTTTATGTAAATAGCATCTCAGATACATTATGAAGTTGAATGCAAAATGGATGTGAATTTGCAAGGACAAACACATAATGTCAAACGCATTTTGCCTTTGCAAGATCTGCTTCTATATGTTCCCCCAGACTTCCTGGGGAATTGAAGTCCCTGTGGTCTGTGCACCATTTCCAGAACCTCCCAGAGTAGAAAGTATAAGGGCTCCTCCTAAGCTTTCCTGAGATTCTATTAGAAAGTCAGTGTTTCTGACACTGGAGTTTAAATATCAGCACTTTTTCTTTATTCAGGATACTCACTCAGCTTACAGTGTCATCCTTTTGACAGACTTTTAACTTAATGTCTCCTCTTTCCATCTTCTAAATATTAATTTAGGCACATCAAGGATTATAGCAAGTTAGAAATTGCATAAACTATTTGAATTGGAAGTCACCTAGGATGAAGATGATTGTGTAACTGATACACGGCTGACCTACAAGTCTGGCCCAAAAGACTTTTCTTTACAGGACTCCCCTCTATCCAGTGCTTCTTATGTTTTTGAAGATTAACAATGCATCCTTCTATCCAAACATGTTGTGAATAGCCTTAATACCAACATTTTAAAGTCTTGTCCTTCTTGTCAATAACTGCCTAACAATCATAATTTAGATTGTGTGTATCTGGTGAGGCTGCCATACCAACGTGCCACAAATTGGGCAACTTAGCCAACAGAAATTTATTTTTTTCACATTCCTAGAGGCTACACATCTGAGATCAAGGTGTTGGCCTGCTGGTTTCTTCTGAGGCCTCTGTCCTTGCCTTGTAGATGGCTGGCTTCTCCCTGTGCCTTTATATCCCTCTGAGTGTCCCCAAGTCCTAATCTCTTCTTCTTATATAAGGACAGTTGTATTGGATGAGGGCTCATGCATATGACCTAATTTTAACTTAATTGAAGGCCCTATCCCAGATAAAATCATATTCTGAGCTCTAGGTGTTAGGACTTCAACATATGAATTTGAACAATTTATCCTATCTAATAAAATGATAATATGCAAATTAACCATTACTCCATCACAAAGATGGTGGTGCCCATAGCCACAAGATGGTGGCACCCAGTCCTGTCAGCCCTGCCAGAATCCCCCAGTCCTAGGGGGGCAGCTGCTGAGAGTGGGCAGTGTGAGCGGCCTGGCAGAATGCTTGCTTCGCCACTGTGACAACGAGGCAAGCATTCTGCACCCAGCTGCGGATGGGCCTCTGGCCAGGCCTGGGTGCGGAATGCTTGTGCCGTCGCCCCAGCGATGAGGCAAGCGTTCTGTGCCCAGCTGCAGATGGGCCTCTGGGCTACAGAGAGCCTCTGGGCAGTGTGCACCGAGCGGCCAGGCCCCGCAGAGAGCTACTGGCACATGAATTCGTGCACAGGGCTGCTAGTATATATGTATATATATATAAAGCTAATATGCAAAGTGACCCCTTGGGAGTTTGATTGGGAGACTGGGAGTTCGATTGCTTGCTATGACATGCTCTGACTACCAGGGGGTGGTATGGAATGAAGGAAGGTCCCAACCAGCAGCTGGAAGGCCTGATCGGCCCTGATCACCAGCCAGGCCTAGGGACCCTACCTGTGCACAAATTTTGTGCATTGGGCCTCTAGTTTAGCTATAACATAGGTTACCATAATTTGTTCAACTCTGTTCCCATTATTTTTTGGCAAAATGAACAACATTTGGAAATGGAAACTAAAACAATGATAAGATAAGCTACTACTACAGACTTATTAGAATGGTCAAAATCTGGAACACTGACAACAACAAATGCTGGCAAGGATGTGGAGCAATAGGGACTGGGACTCTCATTCACTGCTAGTAGGAATAAAACATGGAGCAGCTGCTTTGGAAAAGAGTTTGGCGATTTCTTAAAAAACTAAACATACTCCTACCATGCGACCCAGCAATCTTGCTCCTTGGTGTTTACTGAAAGGAGTTGAAACTTACATCCACACAAAAACCTGCACCTGAATGTTGAAAACAGCTTTGTTCATAATTTCCAAAACATTGAAGTAACCAAGAGGTAAATGGATCCATAAGCTGTGATAAGTCCAGACAATTTAATATTATTTAGCATGAAATGAAATGAGCTACCAAGTCATGAAAAGGCATACAAAAAACTCAAATGCATTTTATTAAGTGAAGGAAGCCAATTTGAAAAGGACTACGTACAGAATGACTCCAACAATTCTGACACTCTGGAATAAATAAATCTGGAAAAGGCAAAACTATGGAGACAGTAGAAATATCGGTGGCTGCCAGAGATTAGGGAGAAAGGGGGGAATGAGTAGGTGAGGTGCAGAGGGTTTTTAGGGCAGTGAAACTACTCCATATGAACTATAATGATGGATACACATAATTATCATTATATATTTGTCCAGACCCATAGAATGTGCCATCCCAAGAGTGAACCCTGATGTAAATTAGGGACTTTGGGGATGTTGAGAATGGGGAGGCTGTGAAAATGGGAGCGGGATGTGTGTGGGAAATCTCTGTACTTAGCTCTCAATTTTGCTGTGAACCTGAAACTGCTCTGAAGATAAAATTTAAAAATAAAATAAAAACATTTTGACAATTGACCCATAACATTCACCGAGATAGATAACCCAGAAATGTTTTATTATAATTTCCAAGTTCACATTTTTTTTTCTTTTTCCTGAAAGAAAGGAATGACTGTCTCCACCTAGGAATTTAATAACTTGATTCTGTTTTGACAGCGATAGTTAATAGAAGATTATTTTTCCATTGGCAATCTGCAGATTAATCCGATAGTTTCATGTGAATCAAAGAACTGGGAGGACTGTTCTGTTTAAGCTATCCATGTGCTTATGTAGAGACAATAATACCATCCAATAAAAGGATGTATGCAGTTATATCAGCTTTGTGGTAATTATATGGATATTTTAGCTGTTTTGTGCATTTAATTATGCTTTGTTAAACAGCCCACATTAACTTTCAGTGGGGCCAGCTCTGACTGGATTCATGCCAAGAGGCATGTAATGTCTCACATGATGTGTTTTCCTGGAGGCAGAGGGCAATGAAAATTGGGCAGAAGTGTTAGAAGACCTACTAACTTTCCTTGTGTTTCCTTTTAAAAACCACTTTAAGTGAAAAGTTCCAGAGATAATTTTATCTCTTTGAAAATCGTTTAGTCATTAGGGTTAAAAAAGGAATGCATGGCTCCTGGAACCATTAAAATAACACAGAATTATCTAAAGTAAAATTAATAGGTGGCCCTCTCCATCAATCCCTTCAGTCCTTTAATATTGCACCAGGGAGATGGAATTCCCTTTACGAGTTGGTTTATACTCTTTTATATCCTCTCCTTTGCTAATATAAATCTTTACCCATATGTCCAAAGATGTTCTTATAATCTATATTTTATTGAGTAACTTGCCTTTTTCACATGACATGGTTATTAACCTTACATGTCAATATTAACAATCTACTTGGTCCTTTGTAGCAGCTGTATAGTGTTCCATGATATGGCTGCATCCGAATTTGTTCAGCCCCCCCCCCCCACACACACACACACTGATGATAGCCTTTAGATTATTTATACTTTAGATTTGTTCATTTTATCTCCAGATAAATATGTACAGTGCTGCAGTAAACATTTTGTATATATTTCTTTAGTTCTGCTACTTTTTCTTTCTGTTGGATAAATTCCCAGAAATGAAATAATTGGTGAATATTTTACAACTTTTTCATTTTGACAGATATTACCAAATTTTACCCAGAGATGTTAGAATGATTTGCAATCTTCTCAACACTGAAAACTACCTGGCCAACACTGGATATTAGCAATCTAATGAACAAAATAAACTGATGAACAAAATAGAAACAGACACATGGATACAGAGAACAGACTGACAGCTGTCAGAGTAGGCGGGAGGGAGACTGGATGAAAGAAGGTGAAGGGATTAGTCAAAGACACATAGACATAGACAAAAGTGTAGTATAGGCCAGAGGGAATGGGGGAATGGGTGGAGGTGTGCAAGTGGAGGAGTGGCGGAAGTAATAGGGACATTTGTAGTAGAGTCAACAATAAAAATAAAGTTAAAAAAAAGAATTTAGCCTTGGTCAGTGTGGCTATTGGTTGAGTGTCGTCCTCTGCATAGAAAAGTTGAGGGTTCGATTACAGCACAGGGGACATGCGCCGTTGTGGGTTTGATTCTCCCATCAGGGTGCGACAGGCGACCCATTGATGTTTTTCTCTCACATCAATGTCTCTCTCTCATCTCCGTTACTCTTTCTCTAAAATCAATAAAAAAATATTTTTTAAAAAAGGTAAAATAGCAGTATTTTAAAATGATTGAATAAAAGGTTGGCACATGGTATGTTGTTGTTTTAATTAGAATTTTCCTGATTACTTGTGATAAACAATATCCTTCCTCCTGTATGAATCATTTATGTACAAAATTTGTCGATTTTCAATTGGTTTATCTTTTTCTATAGCTGATCACCTTAGTCAATTATAGGTGTTATAAATACATGATACCATTTGCCTTTGATTTCATCCATTTTTTGCCATATAAAGCTTAATTTGTATGTGATCACTTTAATTGTTGACTCAATAAGCTATCGATTCTCATTCAACATTTGTAAAAATAGCCTCTTATGCTTTCTTTTTTTTAGTAAACTGATTGGGCTGACATTGGTCAATATGAACATATAGGTTTCAGGTGTGGGTTTCTATGTTACAACTAGAGGCCTAGTGCATGAAATTCAAACACTGGGAGGGGGGTTGTCCTTCAGCCCAGCCTGCACCCTCTCCAATCTGGGACTCCTCGAGGGATGTCCGACTGCCTGTTTAGGCCCGATCCCAGTGAGACATCCCTCTCACAATCCAGGACTGCTGGCTCCCAAATGCTCACCTGCCTGCCTTCCTGATTGCCCCTAACTGCTTCTGCCTGCCAGCCTGATCAACCCCTAACCACTCCCCTGCCAGCCTGATTGATGCCTAACTGCTCCCCTGCCATCCTGTTTTCCCCTAACTGCCCTCCCCTGCAGGCCTGGTCCCCCCCAACTGCCCTTCTCTGCAGGCCCAGTCACCCCCAACTTCCCTCCTCTGCCAGCCTGGTCACCCCTAACTGCCCTCCCCTGCAGGCTTGATAGCCCCAAACTGCCCTCCCTTGCAGGCCTGGTCCCTCCCAATGCCCTCCCCTGCTGGCCTGATCGCCCACAACTGCCCTCCCTTGCAGACCCAGTCCCTTCCAACTGCCCTCCCCTGCTGGCCATCTTGTGTCCACATGGGAGTAGGATCTTTGACCACATGGGGGCAGACATCTTGTGTGTTGGAGTGATGGTCAATCTGCATATTACTCTTTTATTAGATAGGATAGAGGCCTGGTGCATGGGTGGGGGCCAGCTGGTTTGTCCTAAAGCGTATCCCGGATCAGGGTGGGGGTTCCCTTGGGGTGTGGGGCGGCCTGGGCGAGGAGCCTGTGGTGGTTTGCAGGCTGGCCATGCCCCTTCCCCCCCCCCCCCCCCCCCCCCGCCGGCGACCCAAGGGGAGGCCCTGGTATCTGGGATTTATTTTTCTTCTACAATTGAAACTTTGTAGCCTGGAGCGGAGCCAAGTCTTCTGCTTGCTTTGTGGTGGCAGCCATTTCTGTTGGGATTTATTTATCTTCTATAATTGAAACTTTGTAGCCTTGAGTGGAAGCCTGGGCCGGCCAGGGTGTGTGGAAAGCTTGGCTTCCTCCATTGCCAGGGAAACTCAAGCCTCCCTCCTGCTCTCTGCGCGGCCGCAGCCATCTTGTTTGGGTTAATTTGCATACTTGCTCTTGATTGGCTGGTAGGCATGGCTGGTGGGTGTAATGGAGTGGTTGTTAATTTGCATATTACTCTTTTATTAGATAGGCTAGCTGTATACTGCACCATTGCACAGAGTGCTCACCACCCAAAGTCAAATCTTCTCCTGTCACCATATATGCAATCTATGCTTTATCTTTAGATTTTTAATTTACCTAGAATTTACTTTTTAAAAATTAAGTACCAAATCCAACACACATTATTTTTCTTGAAAAGGTTTATTCACCTGATTCAGTACCATTTCTTCAGTATTGCACTATTTTCCACTATTGTATATACATAAGTTGTATATCACCATTTCTACATTCTTTATTTATTCAACTATTGATTTACTGTTATTTATTAGTATTTTGCTCATTTATGTCCTTCAGCCTTGGCATGACACAGTGGAATGACATAGGAAGGACAAGAATTCCCTACTTTAAAGTGTAGGGCAAGTAACAATTGGGATCAGAAGCTTTTCTGAACTGATCTACTAGTTATGTTTCCTTTGGGCATAAGTGGCAGAAACCTAGCCAAAGTTAGTCGAAGCAGAAAAGGAAGAATATTAACATTCAGAACTGAAAACTCCATGATTGTTCAAAGTTTACCAAGTCCAGAAGCTCAAACAGCCTCACAGTAGGACTGGGTCTCCCTCTCTCGCTGGCTCTGTTCCTGCCAATTCAGGCTGCCTTGGTCATTATGAAGTGGTGCATGATTACTCATGGGCCCAGGTTTCATCTTGTTCTCCGAACATCCTCATGGAAAACACTGGGTCACATGCCCGCCATCACAACCATTCCACTGTCAGAGAGATGTGAGTTCCTTCACAGCTAGGCCAGCTTGCATGCACACCTTTAACAATAGAATCAATTCTATAGGAGGCAAACCATCATACTGATGGTTCCTCCTCTCTGAGAGAGACAGGACCACTAAGGAGAAATGATATGCAGAGAGGGTGGCCCCTTAATCATCCAAAACGAGTGATGTTCACTACACCCGATTCCATGTGACTCGAATTTCCATATTATTTTTGAAAACCCACTGGACCCTTTAAGTGGAGTCATTGATGCATGCTCTCCTGTGATTGTCACCAGCCTGGGATCAACTTCCAGCTGTTGGGGTGAAGGCAACCCTTTCATCCCAGTGGGGGCAGCTTTAATGACTGCACTTACTAGATGCCATCCAGAGAAAAACCAGATTAAAGCAACAATGGCATACCATTTGTGCATCTTGAATTGGCAACGATTAACAAAATTGCTAGTAGTCAAGTTTGGCAAGACTCTGAGATAACAAAAACCCTCATATACTGATGGTGGGAGTGTGTAATTTTTGAAGATGTCTCTCTATCTATCTATCTATCTATCTATCTATCTATCTATCTGTCTGTCTAGTTTTATTCAGTTATGTCTCTTTTATTAATTACCCCTACAGCAATGGGCTGATTAAAAAGTTGCCGTCTATCCATGCATTTGCCTGATAGCTGCAGGAAGGGCAATTATACATTTTAATACCAAAAAAGAAAACCTTTTTTTGGCAAGGAACACAGCTCCTGAATGAAGGTTTGGCCCTAGAAGCAGAACCTTAGTTAGTATTCCAGAAAGGTTTCCTCTCAACTGGTCAGGTCACCTCTCTGTGCTTTGATTACATCTTCCATATGGATTACGGATCATATCCCACACATTAATTACTCAGCCACAGCTTCCATCACTCCGCTGAATGTATTTCCCCTCTCCTCCTTCCTGCAAGGTTTGTGGAAGCCAAGTTCACTAGGTAGATGTGCATTAAAAAGAGGTGGTAGCATATGGCAGAGGAGGACTGAGTCTCCAAGAAAAAAAAATTTCGGCAGCAGTTCTTTTGTTGTTGTTATTTAGACAGCAAGTGTTTTATTATGCTCACAGACCCTGTGGGTCAGGACTTTGGAAAGGGCAGAGACGAGAAGGGGGAGGGAGGCTTCTCCCTAATACATGGTGCTGGAGGCCTCAATGGGGCGATACAGAAGCTGGTGGGGAGCAGGAGCCTGGGGGGCTGGGATGCGGGAAGTCCTTTCACTCACGGCTATGATTTCCAGCTGGAGGAGCAAACTCCAGGATGCCCATCTGTAGGGCTTACAGAAGGCCTCTGTGCATGGCTCAGCTTCCTACAGCGTGGTGGCCCCAGGGGAGGGCCAAGCATGCATGCCACCACACACAGCATAACTGCACTGTAGTTCTGTGGTAGCCTCCTGGGGCCAGTTCTTCAGCCAGTGGTGACTAGCTCTGTGAGCCCCCAGGCAAGGTGCTCACCAGCTCTGGGAAGTCCATGTCTTTTTTTGTAAAATAGGCATAATAATCATAGCCTCGCATGTCTTGCCCGATGGCCACGAAGAGTAAATAACAGAGAGCATATGCAAAATGTTCTGCAAATCCTGAAGCCCTGGACACATGCAATGTCGCTCATGTTGAATCACCTTTTATAGCTTTCAGTCTCTAGCCACTGGTCTCATACCCAGGCAAGTGGTTGTCTAACACTTTATATGTTTGCACAATGAGGTGGAGTACGTCATTCCGAAAAATAAAGAGTGGTGGACTGAGTTTTGTTGTTTTCTATGTATTTGCTTTACTTGATGGTAAGATGAAGGGCACCCCGCCCCCCTTCTCCTGAACATAAGGATGCTATTCTTTATGTTGACACCATGGATGAGCCTGTAAGAGTCAAGGTAACATGGTGGATTTGGTTCCATTCTTTAATAGATACCTTTTATTTTTATTTTTGTCCAGAAAGAGTTGGGTAGTTGGACTCAACCCTTTGGTCTTTAGGACTTAATATCTAAAATCTACATAGAGCCTTAGCTGGTTTGGCTCAATGGATAGAGTGCCAGCCTGTGTACTGAAGGGTTCCGGGTTCAATTCCAGTCAAGGGTTCGATGCCCAGATTGTGGGCTTGATTCCCAGTAGAGGCTATGCAGGACGCAACCAATCAATGATTTTCTCTCATCATTGATGATCTATATATCACTCTCTCTACCTTCCTCTCTGAAATCAATAAAAATACATTTTTAAAAAATCTACATAGAAAATGCACCCTTTCCATTAATGTACCTTTAGACCAGAGTCTTCTCACTCATGGGAATCTGTGTGTCCCTAAATGACTCCTCTTGGAACACGGCCATGCCCATTTGTTTCCATATTGTCTATGGTTGTTTTTGTGCTTAAAGGGCAGAGTTGAGTACTTGCAACAGAGACCATATGGCCCACAAAGCAGAAGATATTTTCTATCTGCCCCTTCACTAGAAAAGTTTGATTCCTGATTTACACTGAAGTTTGAGTTGAGTTATTGTTGTGCCAATAAGAGACTGAAGACTGTATATATTTGTGATAGAATGAGTGCATATGTGTCCTTTAAACTTTTTAGCTAACCCTTATCTTAACCAAAAAAGAATGAAAAATAATTTTAACCTGACCATTGTGGCTCAGTTGGTTAGAGTATTGTTCTATTCACTGAAACGTTGGGAGTTCAGTTCTCAGTCAGGGCACATATCCAGGTTGTGGGTTCGATCCCTGGTCGGGGTGCACATGGGAGGCAACCATCACTGTTTCTCTCTCACATTGATGTTTCTCTCTCTCTTTATCGCTCCCTTCCTTGTTCTCTATAAGCAACTTTTAAAAATAAATTTAAATTTAAATTTAAAAAAAAGGTTAAGCCATCAGCGGTTATACTCTTTTTGATGTTAATTAACCAATTAACATCATTGGTTAATTTTGAAACTTTTTTAAATGCCTACTATTCCCAGTTCTTGTGCTAGGTCCCTTAACATGTTTTATTTAACTTTATAATCCTCCGCAACTATCTGACTGGATTGGTATTAAACCCATTTTAGAGGAGAGGAAACAGGTGTTGAGGAGGATTTTAATAACTTGTTAAATTTCTTGGAACTTCCTGGAGCAAGAATTCAAACTTGGACATGTCTGAAATCAAGCTGATGGCTGCTGGGCATAAGAAGACTGGGCATATCATCTTGCTGTCCTGTTGCCAATCCCATGAGGGTTGGATGGGAAATCAAGGGATAAAGAATGTGCCTCACATGCACCTAAAGAGCCTCTAGACTTGGCTTTGCACTTGTTATTATCTCTGTAAGGCATTTTGAATGAGGCTAGGCTCTCTTACGTTGAGTAACTGCACATTGCTCAATGTGAACACTAACACTTAGACTCTAGCAATGAAACTATAAAAAATGTGAAGACAAAAATATAATCTCCTCAGATTGATTTCTAGGCTGAGAAGTACAGAAACTTGAACAGTCCTATCTGGGAACCATGTTCCCATCCTGTGTGGGCTTCAATAGAAGTAAATGCCATTGATGGAATCATTTATATTGTCTAATTGCTCGTATGAATTACATTTAACAATATAATAAAGTTTAATAAACCTGTATATTTATTTTTAAGCTACTTTATTAGGTGTGATTGACATTCAAAAAGCGGTGACATTGAATGTTTACAACCTGATGAGTTTGGTGATAAGTACACACCTGTCAAATCATTCCCATAGTCAAGGCCACAAACTTATTCATCTCCAAAAGGTTCTTTTTGCCCTCTTTATTAAAACATTTTTTCTTTTGTGGTAAGAGCACTTAGGATTTAACTTCTTGCCAATTTTTAAGTCTACAATACAGTTTTATTAACAAGAGTCCCCATGCTCTACATTACAGGTCTAGAATATATTGTATTTACCTTGCATAACTGAAACTTTTGTGCCCTTTGACCTACATTTCCTCAGTTCCCGCCACCCCCACCCCTGGAAAGCACTGTTCTACTCTCTGCTCCTTGAGATTGACTACTTAGATCCCCCATAAAAGTGGGATCATGCAGTGTTTGTTTGTTTGTATCTGGCTTATTTCATTTAGCATAGGCCAGTCATGTTGCAAATGGCAGGATATTCTTTTTGTTTTTGAGGCCAAGTAATATCCCTGTGTGTGCATACCACATGTTCTTTATCCATTCATCCATTGGTAGACATGTTGTTTGTTTGTTTAATATCTTGGCTGTGGTGAATAACACTACAATGAACAAGGGAGTGCAGATATCATTCCTAGATCCCAACTTCCGTTTCTTTGGGAGGATACCTGGAAGTGAGATTGTTAGATCAAATGGTAGTTCTATTTTTAGTTTTTCCAGGAAGTTCCAAACTGATTTCTATAGTGACTATGGGCCAATTTACATTCCCACCAACAGTGGACAAGTTTTCCCTTTTTGCTACATCTTCACCAACACTTACCATTTAAAAAACAATGATAGCCATTCTAATAGGTGTGAGACAACATTTCATGGTGGTTTTGATTCCACTGGTGATTAATGATGTTGAGCACCTTTTCAGTTAATGTGGATTAAATGAATTATGATATGTAAAATGTTGCAGCAACACCAGGCACCAAGATTACATTCATACAGTGCAGAGTTTTAATAGTGTTGTTACTCTAATAATTTTATTACTATCAGTTGCAGTAACACACGTAGTTGCCCAGGCGAGGTGAATTCATACTTGCTGGGAGTCTTGACCTGCAGTATTTATACCCCATAGAAATACAATTTGGTGAGGCAGGGATCCTTAGCCACAGAGTGGACAGAGCTTGTTTCCTGGAATATCACTTTTGCTCAAAGCTTTTGGAGGAAAGGTGTTATGTTTTCTATAAAAACAAATACACAGGGAAGAGAAAGCACATGGGGTTTTAAGAGAAAACATGAGACATCAAATACCATTTACTGGTCACTGGATCTTTCCAGCTGCAGGGTAGGCTTAGATCTCCTCTGCCCTTACTTAGTGGTACCTATGAGGGCATTTTGCAGAGCAATAAATTATTACTCCACCCAAATGTGGTTTCCATTTTCCTGTAATGTTCTGAAGTTTGCTTATGCAACCTGTCTGTCTTTGTCAAGATAGTAACATGGCCAATAAAGAATTCATAAAATTATTCCAGAATACACTTTTTAAAAATGTCTCTGATGATCATCTTGTGGCCAGAACACCCTTTACCTTTTGAGCTAAAAGTATTAAAGAAATAGAGTTTATTTGTTTCCTCATGGACATGGACAACAGTGTGGTGACTGTTGGAAGAGGGGGTGGGTGCAGGTGGGAGAGCGTATATGGGGGATAAATGGTGATGAAGAAAAGAAAAAAAAGAAAGCAAGACTTGTGCAGGTGGAAATATGACTAACTAAACAGGAAGAACACAGTGAACATGTTTGGGGCATTCCCATGTGTCAACTGCTGTGCGAGGGGCTGAACATTTGTTATTATATCCAATCCCCATGCATCCCTGAGGGCCATTTCCATCCTAGTGCTATGGGCAATGGTACTGAGAGTCACAGACCTATAATACTGAGATAAGACATATAATACTTGAGCATCAACCTATGAGCCAGGAGATCTGGGTTCAATTCCTGGTCAGAGCACATGCCTGGGTTGCAGGCTCTGTCCCCAGTGTGGGGCATGCAGGAGGCAGCCAACAGTAGAGTGAGAGAAGCGTGGGGTCTGCTGTCAAGTTTAGATGTCTCAGTCTGTAGTCGATGCGCTGGTCCTAATCACCACTGAGAGAGATCTGAGCTCAGAGATGTCATTTATGCACATGAGTCAAGACAAGGCTCTTTAATACACCTCTCAGCAGAATATGTTGACAATGTTTGCCAAGTCCACTCATTGGATTGGGAAAGAGTCTTAGCCTGAGAATACCTCCCTAAGTTCTGAGGCAGGGGTGGTGGTGTGACGATAACACTCTTTCCCAGCTCAGCCGTGAACTGCACATATTTATCTCAGCGAGTTCTTCTGTGTTGTAGGTGATTGTGTCAAAAAAGAGGAAAAGAGCCTGGTCAGTGTGGATCAGTGGTTGAGCATCAACCTATGAACCAGGAGATCCAGGTTCGATTCCTGGTCAGAGCACATGCCTGGGTTGCAGGCTTTGTCCCCAGTGTGGGGCGTGCTGGAGGCAGCCAATCAATGATTCTTTCTCATAATTGATGTTTCTGTTTCTCTTTGCATCTCCCTTTCTCTCTGAAGTAAATAATACATATATATATATAAAAGAAAAGATAAAAGTGGAGGGGCAAGAAAAAAGGAGGAAAGTGCTGGGGTAAAATATAGAAAAGTAGAAAGGAAAATAGAGTTATACCTAAGGATTTTCAGCAAAACAGCAAGTCCTACTAACAATATTGTTGCCTCTCCTGCATCAGTGATGTTCTAAAGCTATGACCAAGATGTAGCGTCCAGTGTCCCCAGTGCCGATCCCTTTAGAAGGTCTTAGTCATCCTAAGAGACCAGCACAGCCGTGTGCTTCACCAGCTCTGAAATGGATTTCCTTCTTTAATTAAGCACCAGGTGAGGCACTGTTTTGTTTTACGGGCCATGCCATGGGGAAAGGATGTAGCTTTGAAAACTCACACTGGGTGAGATGAGCTGCATCTGCTCTCAGGGTACCTGTGAGCTGAGAACCCAGGAGGAAAAAGCAGACCCACATCTCCTGTTTTGGGCTCACTCTTCAGCATCTATACATTGTCTGGAAGGCGATGGAATTGCTGTCAGTGTTCACAGTGGTTTCTCTTTCTTTTGTTTCCTTATCCTACTATGTTTCGGTTGAATGCATAGAACTTGAGTAGGATTACAATGTGACTACTTAGAATTGGAAGTTTGAGCTTCCTGCAGAAGGAATCAGCCAGCGTCTGAAATGCCCTCATATTCCATTGGCTCACTGAGAGTTAGGGATCCTCCAATGTCAATCAAGGTCTGTAGAGCAGCAGCTAGGAACCTCACAATCCTAAATTGCATCTCATGTGGATTAAGCTGTTGGTGGATGAATGACTTCCATCTTACTCATGATAAAGGGGCTGTGATAACAACTGAGCTGAAATTCTAGACAGCAAAGTGACCCCAAGAAAGCTGTGTTTCTTGCTCAGACTTGGCACACTGTCAGCCTTGTGCTTAGGAAGAGTTCATTAAGCATCTACTTTGTGCCTGGCACACAGACCTTTGTTTAGTGAATGCTTTATTATCCTATTACCGTTCATTTTAAATAGCCATATATAGACACTCGTTGTTTAAATTGCATTTCTGATAGTCTGGTGCTAGCTATGCTTCATGAAAGAGCATGAGCCACAGGGAAGTGGTTTATTCAACTCAGCATTGTGATATTTTGCTTTTCTGCAAAGCATAGGGATCTGGGGACGTTTTTGCAGGCTAGCCATGTCCTGTGCAATCCCAACTGTGCCTAGAGATTCTAGCAAGGATGGAGAGTGTCTTCAGGACTTCAAGGGCAGTCTGCTTTCATAGGAAGCATTAGGGGAAGAGAAAGAATACAGAGCTAAGGAAGAAATCTTTCAATGGCCAGGACAACAACTTCCCCCATCTCTGTCTTTCTCTGGGGCCAAGCAGATTCTTGTTTCTGCTTATCTGTCTGCCCTACTTCCCAGTTCATTTGAGAGATAACCTCACCCCTTCTTTGCTCCTCTATGGACTGTGACTCCTGACTACTACTCAGATTCTTCCATGAAATCTTCCTGATCTAACAAATGCAGCTGTCAAAGCTCCTTCTTCCATCTCTTTTCGAAAGCCCTTTTAGGAGAGACTCTAATTTAACCAGAGAGGGTTACATGGACAGGCGACTGGTTGAGGTCTGGCAGGCGACTAGTTGAGGTGGGGTGGGGGAGGAGTTGTTTCTTTAAGAAGTAGAGGGGAGAGAAACGGACCAACAGTTGTCATCTGTATGGTAACCATAGAGGCGATATAGCATCAAAAGCCTTTCCACCTCCTAGACCCTCAAGAAAGGGACACCCTCCAGTGTGTGAGATTTTACCTCCTTCTGTCCTAGTCACGGACCACATCAAGTCATTGGAACTGGGTGTTGTGTTGCATCACTCCTATGGGGTGACAGACCGCTTCCACCTGCAGGGTGAGGGAATTTGAGGAACAGAGTGATCAGTCATGTCTTTTCATGACTATTTGGTCTCCAAACTGTTTATCCAATTTCCTATTTAGGCAATTCAAGGGAAAGTTGTCCTGATGAAGATAGAATGGCCATTTAGGGATATCTCCAAGAAAACCTCTTCCATCTTTTCAATGTCCATGCTGGCCTAACACACAGAAATACCAATAATAATGTACATATCTCTCCCCATCGTAGGGGAGGAAACATCTTGTCCTCCACTCATCTTAGGTTCTCCACCTGGGCCCTGTGCATTGGAATGAAAAAGACAGATTAACAAGACAAGAATGTATGCATTTAGTTATTGTAAGTTGTTGTGACATGGGAGCCTTCATTAGGGAATGAAGAACCAAAGAGGCAGTTAAGCCTGAGCATTGAATACTGGGTTAGATGAAAACTGGAAAGTCGTGGAGAAATGTGATAGAACAAAGAGATATGATTTAAGGGTAGTAAACCAGGGGCAACTTGGCGAGGTTTATTTGGATTCTTGCCATGTCCCTCCACCTCTGGAGAAAAGGATGCCTCTTTCCTATCCTTTCCTATACAGAGAGCACCTCTCACGTGAGCTCCCATGACTTGTGTTAGGGAGAACGGCAGGTCAGAGAGCTCTCCTGCACCTGCTCTTTCTCAAATCCTTTCAGCTCAACACACACAATATGCCAAAGTGATGTATTTTGGAGTCGCGTTGTCCTGAACTCCACCACTCTCCACCCAGTCTTCTGCTCTGGGATCCTGAGACACCTTGTAATATCTGGGAGTAAACTTACCCTCCCGTTTCTTAGCTCTCTGAGCTCTTAGCCTGAACCTCATTTCTGGCCCCATCTGCTTGTCTACTTTGTGTTCTGCTTACTAGTGAGCGTGCATCACCCTTCGAGGTTCTTTGCGGGCAGAGTACATCTGCCTTATTTTTATAGCTCTACAGTGCATATCAGGTGGCATGTGCTCAAAAGTATTTGAATGACTCAAAGGCAGGAAACTTCACTATGTAATGATAAATCCTAACCACCCAACAATCTTATCAATGGCACCGATCCTCGTTCCCATATCTCATGGCAAAGTTCATTTACTGCGTAGCAGCTACTAAAGTCTGTCATCAGGTTTTTGTCTGTCTTCCCCACTGGAAGGAAAGCTCCACGAGGGCTGGGCTTTGTCTATCTCGTTTACCTAATGGAGTATCGAAAACAACCGCTAGAGAAATAAGCAAAGACCAGCTAAAGAGAGCAAGCAAAGGCTGCTTAGTGAGAGCTCGCTATCGCTGGGACGTCAGCCACCATCACCTGTGTTTTGGCAGAGGCTCCAAGTTGGGAAGAGGAGTGGAAAGCTTCCTAGGAGGAGAAAGGCAGGTTTCAGGGATGCCCTGATTGCAGGTTTTGGGCCTGGGGCAGCTGCAGGGGCACTGAGTGGGAGCAGGATCTTCTACGGGATTGGTCATGGGGCATATTTCGCTTTCTCTCCTTAGTTCTTAAGGTGGAATTAGGGACAAACATTAGAGAAGCTGTCCCTTACTAATCAAGTCGTGGCTGGTTTAGAGCCAAATGTTACTGGGGTTTCTGTTTGGCTTTCTGAACTGATTACGAGAGATAGAAGTCAGAGGTGGTCTGACTTCCTAAAAATCTGATCTGCGGATAGCATGCTGCTTTTCTGGGCTGGTTGCTGGGGATCCTGGGCCAGAGTTCCATTTTTTCCATATGGTCTGGTTGTTTTCCATTTGTATAGCCATCCTCTCATTGTTGATGGGAGAGAAGGAAGAAAAGGAAGAAGGGAGGGAAGGAAGGAGAGAGGAAAGGAGGAGGGAAGAAAGGAAGGAAGAAAAGCTATTGTCCAATTTCCATGACGTAGATTGCGTTTTGAACACTACATGTCAAGGAGCAACTCCTCAGAGTCAATGTAGTGGCTGTTTTCAGGAGTTCCCACCCTTGAACTGGATTCCATAATCCAAAGCTGGAGCACTGTGAAGAAGAACCATCAATGGGCCAGATAAGAGCCAAAGGCTTTTGAGGAGGCACTTAAAGAATTTTCAGTTTGCAATTGTGCAGAAGCTGTTGTTCAGGTAATTTAACATTGATTTTGGTTTAAGAGGCAATTAAGACAAAATGGACAGCCACTCGCCACTTAGGTTAAATAAGCTTAGATTTAAATTGCTCCCCATTACCACCTTTGTTTTCTGTGTTTGAGCTCCTTCATGTTAATTTTGCCTGCAATTGGGTGGAGGCCCAATTGGAGCAGGTGGATGGAGAGGTATGGGAGCCAGGAGATGATTATTGGAAGAGGAAGTAGTTGGCCCCAAATTGTTCCCAGGGTGAGATGGCTTCTCTTTTATCCCACTCCTGGGGATGTAGGTTACTATACCTTTCCAGTATTCTGGTTCCTTATATCTAAAGCCCTAAAAACAGTGCCCACATTTTGACTCATCAGTTTCACTGTCAGATATTACCTTGAGATATACACTGAGTGGCCAGATTATTATGACCTTTGAACACATAATATCTGGCCACTCACTGTATATCCTATATAATAAAAGGCTAATATGCAAATTGTCCCCTCGACCAGGAGTTCAATGAGCAGGCAGGCTGGCCAACCGCCCATGTCCCCTCCCCCTGGCCAGGCGAGCCGGAACCCACCCATGCACAAATTCATGCACCGGGCCTCTAATGTGTGTGTGTGTGTGTGTGTGTGTGTGTGTGTGTGTGTGTATGATATACATATACTGAGTGGCCAGATTATTATGCATTCAGAGATCATAATGCTCTGGCCATTCAGTGTAGAACTGAGACAGGCTCATGACATTATGGGCAAAGATGTTCATTTCAGTGTTATTTAACATGGAGTGAAACAAACCTGTGCATCATAGTGGCATACTAAAATTAATGTCATCTTTTTTTATTAGGCAGACACTTTTGATACATTGAAAAGTGCAACATAGTATAAGGCATTTTATGTACTAAAGTGTCTGTTGTGGTTATGACTTTTTAGTTATCTATGCAATGAAAAGTGTCTGAGTGGACTTCCTTGTGATAAAATACTGCACACGAGTATCTTTGGAAGGTAAATAATGAGTGATTTTCTTTCCCTGTACTTTTCCAAATTTTTTAACTTTCCAAGGTCAACACACATTGCTCTTATATTGATAAAAAGCATTGAAAAACAATCCTTGTTTTTTTGCCATGCAATTTAATAAAAAACCATCCCTCTCAGTGGCGTGCTTGCTACACGCCACCTCAAGGAAAAGGCTATGCGGACGTGCTAAATTCTGAAGAGGAGGAATGGATGTTCAGTTGCAATAATTCTGTTTCTTGCTCGGAAAACGTCTGCTATGCCTCATTAAAGAATGTGGTCCACATTTAATGTGGTCTACTTTAAAGTTGTAAGGTGAACCATTTTGTAGAGCGCGCTTCTAAAATATGCCCAGGTAATTCTTGCATTTGCCTGTTAGGAAATGTGGTCATTTGCTAGCCACCAATGTTGAGCTAATGGGATCCATTTCGGAATATAAGCACAATAACTCCACCATAAATCGTGTGCTCTCCCATCTCAGTGTGCTTCATTAAGCTCACCTTTCCTGATGCAACTGGATTAGTGGATGTCAGGACAAAGAAAGTCATTAGGTCCCACTGTTCTAATCCGACAAGCGCCAGCATGGTTGCTATGTAATTTTATTTTATTTTTTTCAGCTAGAACCTGCTTTGTGCTTTTCTATGAAGAAATATTTTCCAACTGGTAAAGAAGCAATATTACTGTATTGTGAGGCAGATCTCAGTCGGTCATTACCATAACTTCTAGCAGAAAGGATAATCTATGGTGCATTTTACTTCAAGGATAAGATTGATTTTTATAAAAATCTTTAGTGCACTGAGGCTTAGCAATTTTTTTTTTTTTCCTATGAAGAAGCAATTAGATACTGGGGTTTTCCAGAAATGTTAGGTGAGTGTAAGACAAACCTTGATGTTTTTTGGAAGGTCTTATCATTCAGGATTTGAAGAGAAAAGGCAGATCCTGGTGAGAAAAATGCTATTGCACAATTGTGGTTTGCACCACTCACATGGCCGGGGGGAGGGGGTATCATTTCCTTATATTTATATGTACTTGGAAAATTGACAAATACCTGAATTAACAAAGAAGAAAGTAAAAATATAGAAAGCATCTATATTTCTACCACCAAGAACTACCTATTTTGAATTAATTTTTTTCCAGGTATTGTATCTACATAGACACACACATACATTTTAAAAATGATATACATCTCGTTAAAGTCAAAACAAACCATGTGTGTGTATAGTATTCATTTGCATGTATGAATATGTCATATACATGCATGTTTTAAAAGGTTTCATATACATACAAACTTCATTTTGTAAGTTATACATCTGTGTTTATGAGTGCACATATGTATGCATATTTAAAGGATAGAAGTATATAAAACATACACATTACCTTTATTAAAGTATGAAACCAATAAATAATCTGAAAAGGGGAACTAGAGCTCTCTCTTCCTCCCCATCAGCCCCAGTCCCCTCCAATGTCCCAGAGAGGACACTGTTATGAATGTGGGGCCCATTCTTCCAGCCCAGAGATTGGGGAGCTTTTCCTGTAAAGGGCCAGACAGTAAACATTTTGGGTTTGTGGGCCATTTGGTTCTGTCATCGCCATTCAACTGTGCCACTGAGCAAACACAGTCACAGGCAATGTGTAAGCAAATGGGACATAACTGAATTCCAATAAGACTGTATTTGTGGACAGTGAAATTTGAATGTTCTAATACCACATATTTTCATATAATAAAATATTCCTCTTCATGTTTTTTTAAACCACTTACATATAAAAGACATTTCTGGCTAGAAGCTTGTACAGAAACAGGCAGCAGCTGGATTTGGCCAGTCTCCCTTCTGGATCATTTTCTATGTGTCCACAGATATGTATATATCTAGAGAAAATCTACCCTATTTCATTTGTGCATTTTCTTTCATGAATGGTATCACGGTGTATGGATCATTTAAAACTTGCTTTTTTATCCGAGCAAAACTTTTACGAAAATATATAGATGTTATCTATAGTTGTACTATGCAGTGTGTATAGATATCTTTTTATCTACACACATTCATGTTTATACAGCTACAGATTATTCGAATGTAGCTTTAATCATCCTTTGTCTCTGTCCTAAAGTATTCCACATAGGCCATATCATACTTCTATGATGATAGGTAGTTTCTTATTTTGTTTTTATTACGAGCTGTTATATCCCTGAATGTAGCTTGTGCATAAGTTTGCTGGGCGGGCATTACAAGTAGAACTTCTTTGTTATAGAGTGAGCACATTCTCTATTTTAATACCTCTCAGGAAATCGGTTTCCAGAGCGACCATGCCATGTTGCATTCCCACAGTGGCTCGGGGGCTTTCATCCATTGCTGTTTTCCTCATAGACGGTGAATGAGGAAACAACCTTAGCTCTGTGTCATCTGGACTTGTTGCCACAGATGCTAGAGTAGACCTTTAGTTCCCTTTGGGTGAGTACAGACATTGTTTTAACTCTTTGCTGGGGCACTTACACATGAGAATAGCAATTTATATCAATAACTAGGTTTGGCAACATCTGCCAAGGTTGTCTCACTCTGTGATTACATGGCCATATGTGCCAGGGAACAGGAGGACAAATGGGGCTGTAATTAGGGTTTGCTATCTCTCCACCCACCACCCCACCATCCCTAACTTAGAATAACCTTGCTTTTGTGTACTGATTTGTGAACCAAATTATTTCAATGAGAATGCCAACTTCTGCTGGCATAGAAAGTAAAATAATACTTTATATTTGTGGATCTCTATAATAATATAGGGTTATGGTTAAGCAAAAAGTCTGGAAACCTGTCTGGTTATGTAAAAGTCTGGAAATCTCTTGCCATTTTACCTGATGCCATTGAAAGCCTTGACCAGAGGACACATGCTTATGTTAGCCATCAATTGTTAAAATAATCAGGGAGTATACTGCATCATCTCTGTGGCAGGAAATCTTACCTAATGTCACCTTAACATCCCTTAAATGCCACTGCCCCCAGGAAAGGCAGGTGGAGAAAACACACATTAACTTCTATTCACTCCCAAGAAGCAATTGAAATGCTATTTTAACACTATATTAAAAACACCCTTAATGCATAGAAGGAGAAAAAAAATGTAACTTCTCATTTTGTTACTGGTGTGAAGGTGATGGATGATGGCCATATAAGGACTTGGCATGTTCCCCAAAAACCTCAAAATATTGCCTCTGCATGTGAAGCTGTAATGAATGTGCAAGTAAATATCTGAAAGATTTATTAGCATTTTAAAATGTGCTTACTGATATATAAAATTCTAATCAGTTGTATACAAGGCCTTTAACAAAAAGAAAAAATATCTGAGAAATGGCAAGGAAGCCAATGAATATTTCACTGCCGATCTATTTACCCACATGCGAAATTTTCTTCTGAGTTTAGATCCCTCCCATCCCATTGATAAGTGCTTTCATGCAGCTTTCAGTTCCGACTGTAAGGAAAAAGAAAAAAAACCTAATTTGTCTACATCCAGAAGATTCATTTCCCCAGCCAACCAATTGCTTGGTCTTGAATGAAATCAGCACTTAGACAGGGACTAGCTGGGACTCACTTAACAACAACAACAACAACAAAAATGGGAAATTTACTTTGATGTTATCATTCTTCAAGGTAAATACACTTTCTTTTTTAAAATATATATTTTTTATTTATTACAGAGAGGATGAGGAGGACAGAGAGATAGAAACATCACTAATGAAAAAGAATAATTGATCGGCTGCCTCCTGCACGCCCCCTACTGGGGATCAAAGTGGCCAAGAGGCATGTGCCTGGACTGGGAACCCAGCTGTGACCTGGTTCGTGGGTCAAGGCACACCCACTGGGCCACACCGACTGGCCAAGGTAAATCCACTTCCAAAGGTGATCTCTAAAGTTCAACAGGACACAGATATTTTCCTCCCCTAACCTTTCAGCGTTGTCATTCAGTACCTAACGTGTAGGAAGATCTGAGATTATAATACTAGAACAAGTGCAGCTGCTTGTAGGAGGAAACGCTGAGGAAATCCTGTGAGCAGCGTTGGGGGAAGAGCTGATGGGATTTGCATCCTGTACTGTAGTTATATGTGAAGTAGTAGCATATTGCAAGTCGTAAATACTGTCCCGTGGACGTTTTGAATAATGCAGGAGTAGTGTAAGTAATTGGAAGTGCTTATATCCTGCCTTTAGACATCTCACTGCTGGTGAGTTAAAATTGGTTGTCAAGTGTGGACTGGGAGGACCTTGCAAGGTGCCCTATTCTGTCATGTGGTACATATTTAATGCTTGAAAGAACAAGGAAAGGGACACGTGCAGGGAGGAGAGAGAGAGAGAGAGAGAGAGAGAGAGAGAGAGAGAGAGAGAGAGAGAGAGAGAGAGAGAGAGAGAGAGAGAGAGAGAGAGAGAGAGAGAGAGAGAGAGAGAGAGAGAGATAGCGCTGCCAGCTCCTAGAGGTTTGCACGCCTTTGGAGAAGCTTGGAGGCGGGACCCACTCATCCTCCGCCTCCCCAGGCTGCAAGACTTTGCAAAAACATTGGGCGTCAAATTTGGCCAGCGTTTTTGGCGCGGAGGCGGAGGCTACCAGGGAAGCTGGGCTGGGGCGCTGCAGAGTCCCTGGCACCTCGGTGGCTTCCCTTTGTGTATGTCTCCGCGTTGATTGCCACCTTGCTCCAGCTGCTCGCTCGCTCTTTCCCCCGCACGTTCGCACCTGCTGGCAACGTGTAGGGCTGCCAGGCAGCCAGGGCCAGCGCGGCAGGGCGCTCACTCTGAGGACTGGAGTCATTTACATTGCTAGCACGTGGGGGCCGCGCGCTGCTGCCTCGGACTTCTCCCTTGTTCTCTCAGGGAGGAAACGGGCGGCACTTTGCAGCCCAGGATGAAATCTTGGCATCTAATTGGAGTCGTGGGAGATGCCCTTCAGGTAAGGGGAAGGAAGGCTGCAAGCGCTGTCAGGGACGGAGAGACAAGGGAGAGGAAGAGTGGAGAGCAGGCGGCTGGCTGCTGCAGCGCGTCCTGAAGCCCACTGACTCACGGGAGGGGGTGGGAGCGGGACGGGGACGGGGGCGGGCGGCAGAGGGAGGAGTGTGCAAATTGACATTTTGGGCTGCCTGTGGCAAGAGGAGCCGCCGTCAGCCGCGTCCAACGTGCAGGCAGAGGGTGGCGGTGTGTGCGCCTCCTGGGCTGCTGATTAGAATAGGGACCTGGCGGCGGTGCAATCCGGGAAAAGCGGAGCCGTGATGGAAGCTGCGGCTGAGTCCAGGGCGCGTGAATGAGCCACGGTAGGTAAAGCCGCCAGGGGACTGTGCGGGCTGGCCTCCCGGGGACCATGCAGGCTGGGCGCCCAGGGACGCTGACCACCGGGGAGGGCGAGGGGCTTTAGGAGTGATAGGGGAGCCCTGAGGGTGTGAGTGTGTGTGTGTGTGTGAGAATTGATTTTCTTTACTGGCTAGAAGTTCCTGGGGAACTTCCTTGCCCATGCTCATGGACTCCCTTTAACTTTATTTCTAGAGATGAATAAGTGTTTATAAGAAAAGGCATGAAAGTCCCAGTAGGCTGGCAAGGGCTTTGCAAAGCTGCGCGACCCTTTAAATGAGAGGTTGATGAAACCCCTGGCCAGATGGGCCGGGCATTTGGAAAGTTGGCAGCTCACGTCCGGTGGGCAGGCGTGTGCGTGTGGGAATAGGCACTGATGTTTGTGTAAACATGTCTACCGAGCTAGCTGCGCGCTGTACTCTCCCCACTGCTTTCCTGGTTCCCAGGGAAGAGCCGTGAAACGGACAGCGTTGAAAATGCTTTGACTCGAGAAATAGACTCTGGGCCATTTTATTAAATGAAACAAGAGTTGCCCTTTTTGTGAGATCAAATGGGGTGGGGTGGGGTGGGATGTGCTTTGCCTTCCAAAGTGATGGAGTTTACTGGCAAGCATTTTAAAATATGCCAAGTGTTGAATACGACATTTATCAGCCCAGAAGGATCACCTCAAAGACTCAGTCTCAGCCTGTCCCTGTAGCCATTATTTTCAGATGACAGGGAAATTGGTGGTTTTACTTATGTCTGTTGACAAAGAGCTATGCCCTCCCACACCCCCACCCCCGCCAACACACACACACACTCTTAATAGGGAAGCAAGGGGAATTCTGAATCCAAAAGTTTTGTTGGCACAGTCATCATATTAAATTGTTCATTAAATTACTTGCTAAAAAAGAACCACTTTCTGCGTATCTTTAGATAGCTCTTAATTCACTCGTTGTTTATATGCTTTAATTTTGGGCACACAGAAATGAATGCAGTTTATAATGGAGGCGGTCAAAAAATGGTTGTGTAATCCTCTTTACCTGAGGAGCTGGGTAGTAAATTGTTTAGTTTAAGGTCAATACGTACCTTCAGTAACCCAAGGGCAGGAGTATAAATGCGTTTGTGGAATGGAGTAACAGGCCTTTATGGTTTGCTGTGATTAAGTTTGAAGAGGGTTGTTGTTTGGGTAACTAAACTAAAGTCAAGCAGTGACAGCTGCTTACCGCTGGCCTTTATAGGGGATGCGGGCAGCATTCATGATTCTCATGTAAGAAGCAGGGATTTTTCAACTCTTATCTGCCCACTCACACTCCCCACACTTGCCGAGGTTTCCTGTATATTAGAATGCTCACGGATTATGTAGAGAAAATTGCTTCACTAAAGAGTGGAGGAAGTGTTACCTATGGGGGAGGTTTCCTCTTGCCTTCCCTTGCATCTCCTGTTTTTTCTTGTCTTTCTTTTCTCTCCCCTTTCCTTCCCTGTCTTTCTCTCTCATTCACCTACATTTCCTTCCTTCTGTCTTTATCCTTGCGCCTGGAACACAACGCTTTTCCAATACCTTCTACCACATTTTTAGGTTAGCAAATGTTTTGCACTCTGGAGGATAATTGGAATGTGATTTTCTTCTTTCTCTTTGATATTCTCTGCTCATGTACAAGAGTTAATTAATAGCACTTATTGTTAAAGTGAATAAACTTTTCATTTCTTTTTAAGCAGGCAAACAGACTCTTGGAAAATGCCTTCATTACATGAAAAGAGCTGACTCTTTTTTCTGTTATCACCAATGATGGGCTTTTACAACAGTGCACTTGGCCCGTCATAACTTTCTTGGGCTAAGCATATTTTTACACTCATCTATTATAGCCTGTGCTTCAAACTTCTATTTTCCCTATTACCTTCTGTAGTTTTAGACTCTGAATCCATTTAAATCTGTATTTACTTGGACTTGATAGAAATAATCATCAACCTTGACTTATAGGACAGATTATTTAAGTATCACAAAAATAGTTTATTCCTTTTTTCCCTATATTTTTTTCTCTCCCCATGAATATGGCACAGAAGTTGAAGTAGATTTCAATTCAAAGGCTTTTAGCAACAATTGCTTCCTCTAAATTATAGTTGTGAGATTTTGAGAATATATGGTTGTATTTTGAGACTATTACATGAGAATCAGAAAACATGTTCCTAGCTGTTTTCTGTTTAATTATAGAAAACGCTCTTGGATGGGTCAGTCTCGAGCTAAACAACCATTACAATGTCCAGTGAAATGGAATTTTGGTCCTGTTTTCTCTCTACATTCATAATTTTTATATTAGGTTTCGGGCAGAGTTGCAATACCAGAGAAATGGAAGGTTGTCCAAAATAAGAAGAACATTTATGAACTAATAATAAAACTTTACTAATGAAACTTTTATGTTTAATTTTAAGCTATTTTGAAAAACTATGTGTATTAGTCTCAAAGTTATCATGGAGAAGGCTGGAGTAAGTTCTTTGAAAGTAATTCTAAAGGCATGAAAACAAAATGTCATCGAAGAAGCTTGGATCCCCATCTTGTGTTGATCTTTCTGACAAATGTAAAAATAAATGGGGAAAAGGCATGGACCCTTACAGTTTTTTGCACTGTAGGCTTTTTCAGATGTTGGTCTGGAAACTTCAGGGAGTGGTGATACATGAGATCTTTGTACATATTCACGGCTGCACATCTTTGTCCTTCTGTCTCTTTGCCTTCACTTCCATGCAGAGGTGAGCATTTGCATGTATTATGGGCAATAGTAAATGGTCAAATCAGGGCATGGAGAACTTTTAAATTATGCATTTTAATGTATTTGAATTAAATTACATATAACAAAATAGCAGTCCTGTGATCTGGTGTTCATGCTGCCCCCCTCTGTCAGCACTAAGGGAAATAAATAAATCTTTCAAAGTCAGCTTTTAGCTTGCAAGGCCAGACCTGGAAACCTCTAGATTTAATTACTCAACAATGTCTCAAATTCAGGAGTGTTTTTTATTGATAGAGATACATTGTATATGAAAAGTGGTGGTGGTGGTGGGGGGTTATGTGTGTGCCCCTAAAGCGGAAAAAGCTTGTGTCAGCTGTAGCGACTCATTTTTGATTTAGCAAAACTAGGTTACGAATTCAAGCAATTAAAAATTACAAAAAACCCAATTTCACTGCTTAGATTAAGACACTCCCCATTTTTGCTGCTCCATAAAATTTTCAAAGTGTTCTTTCTGGGTAGGTGTGTACATAACTTATAGGGTATTGGAAGGCCCCCTCTCACAGTGGCTTATGAAGTCTGACGACTTTGATGTTGGGAAGGTAAATAGGATCAATTAGATGTTCTTAACACAGTTTTGTATTTGCAAGTTCTGGGGAAATTTTTTCAGTTGAGTTTAAAGGAAGAGCAAGAAGAGCAGGTGCTTGTTCCCTCACATTAATTGGTAGCGAATAATCCTTCAGCTAATCCCAATATCAAGGGGGTCAGAGAAGACTTTTCAAGAAATTATATAGTTGTAGCCAACACAGTGTATCCATAGTCCCAGGATGGCATGATTGTTTTTTTCTTAAGCAATGGTGGGCATATTTCTTACTTTTCCTCTACATCTATAGACGTGAAGTCTGGAATTCTGAATTTTTGATCTTCTAATTAGCCAAAGATCACTGTGCTTTAAACTGAGCCATGTTACTTCTAGCTGCTCTGAACTCCCTGCAGTGGCTGGTCAGTTGGTTAAATTTTCTATACTGAGTGGATGTACCTTGATCACACAAAGAGCGTGCACACAACAGACGTAGACCCTCAGGAAGTCTGGTCCTCAGTGTCGTCTCCCTCACACTTTCAATCCTTTGCAGAAAGCCAGCCACAACCATGTGAGTCCAGGTGGCCACTCTGCCAGCTGTTTGCTTGGGAAACAGGACCCCTTAAGGAGCATATATTAGGAAAACTGCTGCTAGCTTTTCCTTTCTCGTCATGGTAATTCTGCATCTGCATTTGCCTCAGGACAGTAGATATATTTCTTTGTTGTTTAATTGAAATCTCTACTCATGAGGAAATCGGTTGCTTGTCTGCTAACAAGATGGACGTAGCAGGTATATCTATCATGGTTATTTGCATGTAGAGATAGAAGTCGTCCATGTTTATTATTCTAGTGAGGATGATGAAGGTAATGCTGTGATCACACCTGAACACTCGCAGGAATAACAGGATGATGTCTGGGCTCTTGCTGCCTCTGTGTGTCTAGCATTGGACTGGTACCTCCACTATATCTTCTCTGGTCCTTACCACGACTCTGCAAGGTAGGTATTGCTCTGCATAATTTAGAGCCATGGGAGCAATCTTCAAGGCTTTTTATAGTTAGAATAAGTAATTAGACTGTAGATTTTTCTGACTCCAGTAAACCAATATACCACTGAAATGTACTCTAAATTTAGAAAGATATACAAATTTGGGATTCAACAGATGCCTTAAGCCAGTGGTTGTTAACCAGGAGCAATTTTCTCACTTCCCTCTTCTCTAGGGACAACCTTTCATAATATATTGGAGATGTTTTTGGATGTCACATTTGGGCAGGGTGTGTTACTGGCATCTATTGGGTGGAGACCAGAGATGTTGCTAAATATCCTAAGATGCACAGACAGCCTTCTACTCCAAAACAACAAAGAAGTACCCAGCCCATAATGCTAGAAGTGCTGAGGTGGAGAAATTCTGCCCTAACTGAGATTGGTGGCCCTATGACTACAGGGCCACCATATATATATATGGTCTGATTTTTCCAAGAGAATGGATTAAGCTACGTGGATTTCAATCATTCATTTTTAAAATCTCTGCATGGATACTGTGAAGAAGCTCATGATGCAAAATCAGAAAATCCCTGTTTCCTTACTATTTGACTTCAAAATTTTACACCTGCCTACTCTGGCATCTTTCCTTATAAATAGGACATGGTTTATTGTGGTTTAAATGCCCACTTTTCTTTGATTTACTCAGTGTTACCTCAGGCAAGTTCTGGAAAACAAAATTTCTTTCTGTGGTACGGATGTCAGAAGAAAAGTAACATCCTGAAATGAGTCATGGAACAGTTATTCTAAGAACGTTTCTTCTTAGTATGCAAACACCATTATTTTCTTCTTGCCTTTAAAGATTTGACACATAGGTTTATTTGCTTATGTATTTAATAAACACTTCAGTAGTGTTTTATATTGTTGTAAATGCTTTAAAATATCAATTCACTTAATCCTTAAATCAAGCCTGGGGTTTGATATTATTATCTACTCTTTACAGAGGAAAGAATCATGGCCCAGAGAACTTGAGTAATTTGCCTAAGGCCACACAGCTTCCAAGTGACAGAGCTGGGATTTAACCTCCAGGGTGTGTGCTCCTGACCACATTGCCATGCTCTGTAATAATTTGACTTTTTAAATGCACAGAAGCATAATCGTTTAGGCAACTTCTTCACTTGAGCTTTGTGACAAAAGACGTTGTTAGTTTCATTTGGGGTGGTTGATCAAGAACATCACTCTAGTCATTTTTGAATGAGAGTGAATGATAATGCCCACAGCTTTATTTTCCACTATTTAACTATTTCTCAATGTGCACCGAACCAGGGTCAGAAGGGCTTGCGAATTCTCTTTACATGATCACCTCCAACAACAAAAACCACCGAAGGGAAACGATACTATTTAGAAGGGCATAATTACAGGATGAATACTCTCTGTTTAATTCTCTCTTGAACTGTGGTACAGAACTAGAGAAATTATTTAGCTGGACCTCCTGAGGGGTCATCCAGAAACTGAATTCTTTGGTTTCCTGGCACTTTTAGAATTTTCTAGGAAGCCCAGTGTGGTCCATACCAAGTGGGATATGGTGGATGTGAACATATCGATGGCCGACTTGATCTTGCTAGTGCCAATCTATTTAACTTCCCTCACTTAGGCCACGGGGATGACCTAGCCCAGTAGTCGGCAAACTCATTAGTCAACAGAGCCAAATATCAACAGTACAACGATTGAAATTTCTTTTGAGAGCCAAATTTTTTAAACTTAAACTTCTTCTAAGGCCACTTCTTCAAAATAGACTTGCCCAGGTATTTTGTGGAAGAGCCACACTCAAGGGGCCAAAGAGCTGCATGTGGCTCGCAAGCCGCAGTTTGCCGACCACAGACCTAGCCTATCTCATTCTCTGTTGAATTTTCAGCATGTAGTAAAACCTACTCATAGATTTTTGTGTAGAAGTGCCAGTTTGACTTTATTCTGCATTAGAAGAAGAAAATATCTTGTAAGTCTGCTATTAAACATGTATACATGATTGTTCAGAAACAACAACAACAACAAACAAACAAAAACAACCACAAAAACCCAGGATGGGAGTAGAGCACCTCCAAACATTTCAGTTGAATGAATGAATAAATGGGTGGACGAATTTATATTCAAAGTCTTTTTATTAAGGGTATGCAGGGTTTATACTGTAAAAGGAAACATCTTGTATCCTGACTACAAAATAGTGGAGGAAGAGGAGGCTATGGCAGTGGGAAGCCACCAATGGGACAGATGCCAGTCCCAGGCCAACTGCTTCCACAGCCTTCCGACCCAACTGTGCATTACGTAAGAGTTTGTACAAGGCTCCCTGTGCATTGACCCGCAAACAACTTGAAGGTTCAGAACCACAGAGTGGACTAACCAGGCACAGGTTCCTTTCTTACCAGAGGGGAAGGAAGGAGCATTACTGTCCTATGGAACAGATGGTCTGGCCAACCAGCAATGTCAAAGGCATAAAAGGGGGCTCTGAGCCACCCTCTCCCAACCCGGAACAGTCCAGCAACTGAGCTGGAAGTAGAAACCATTACAGCTCTTCCTGTATATTTCAGGCCCAATGAACTCACATTTATACAAAGAAAGCAAGGAGTGAATCCCATTTCAGAACTGTCAAAGGACTGATGTTGGATCCATTATCGTGAAATTTCCTTTCTTGATACAGTTCATCAAATTGGCTTTTGTGGAATACCTATTCCATCTAAGTGTTGATTCAGGAAATGGTTTAAAATAAAGCCAAAATATGTTGCTCAATGGTGAATAAATGGGAATAAACTTCGACAGCTAAGACTATCCGGTAAGTTTTCTAAGTGTTGTCTATTAGTCTATAGTGCTAACATACATATATCTTGCTTAATTGTCTATAAGAAAAAATAAAGAATAGGAAGTTGGATTTAAAATGGTCATTTAAATTCCATATCCAGTGGAATTGGTTTCTAACATATTTCCACATTTAATGTGAATCTGCTTTTTAAAATAAAAGACAAGCAGTGATAAAATGTGTGTGCCATTAAAAAGAGTGCATCCAACAAGGGGAAAATGGACTTTTTCTGAGTCCATTTGCCTAGGGAGTTAAAAATGTAGAGGCTACATCAATGTTATAAGTGGACCAGGCTTCAACTTCTGCTGCTGATAGAAAAAAGAAAACTGATTTTGTTTTAATGTACTATCTGATTGCTAAATATATAGAATTATTCTTTCTTATCATTACAACTGATACTGTCTGTTGAGTTAGCAATGAGTCATACATTGTGCTGACATCTGGATACAAATTATTAAATTGAAGACTCCCAGCAGCCTTAGATGTAGATGTTCCTATTATGCCAATTTTTCATGGAGGAAGACTGAGACTTGAGATGACTTTTCTAGGGTTATCAATAGCTAGTGATAGAGGTTGGCGATCAAATTTGAAACAAATTTTACCCTCTTGACTCAAAGCCATAATCATCTTTGTTCTAACATAGATCAAGTTTGTTTAGTCCTAGGAAGTCCCTGTGGTCCTCTTTTTTGTTTTTTGTACTTTTTATTTTATTTTTGTATTTTTGTATTTTTTTAGAGAGAGGAAGGAAGAGGGAGAGAGAGAGATAGAAACATCAATGATGAGAGGTAATCATCAATGGGCTGCCTCCTGTAAGTCCCTCCTGGGGATCAAGCTCGAAACCTGGGCATGTGCCTGACTGGGAATCAAACTGTGACCTCCTGGTTCATAGGTTGACGCTCAACTACTGAGCCACTCCAGCCAGGCTGTGGTCCTCTTATTGATACTAACCTTCTTATACTCTTGGCATAATATATGGATGGTTGGATGGACAGATAGACCAACCATTGATACAGGAGGAAAACTGGCAAAGAGCATGTATAGTTTTCAGAAAAACAAATGTAAATACCAGAGAGTACATGAAAATATGGCCATATCTACAAATATGTGTGTACACATGTGTATATATATTGAAAGCTTCATCTGTATATATAAATGTTTCATATATCACATTGGAAAACAATATGTTTGATGAAGCAGACATTTTATACACTGTTGGAGAAAGTGTGGAATGGTGCATTCTTTTGTGGAAGACAGTTTGGAAATTTTAATTTTGAAAAAAGTGCATATCCTTTAACCCTGCATTTGCTGCTTTAGGATTTAGTACTTGCTCAAGGTTGCACAGATACAAACTGTTAACTGCAGTCTAGTGTACAGTGAGAGGAAACATTAGGGCAAACTAAATGCTTAACAAATGGGGATTGGATGCCAACAAGCATTCAAGGAAGGAGGTGGGTCTGCATCAACCTAAAATAATGCCGGAGGTGGTTTAAGTGATCAAGAGTCCAAATGTCAGGAAGGCATTCAGAACACTTTGTTATAAAACAAACATCCCCCTGCAAACGTTTTATATACACAGTGAAGTTGCAAAGATAACAAAGGGAGAGTTACCTTTGTGGTTAGCGAGGAGAGTGACTGGGAGGGGAGCAGGAGCGAATGAAGTTTTTGCTTTTAAGATTATGCAAGATGAATAAGCTGTAGACATCTGCTGTGCAACGTAGTCCCTATAGCTGACAGCATGGTGATGTGCACCTAAAAAATTGTTAAACCTTAGCCAGTTTGGCTCGTGGATAGAGCATCGACCTGTGGACTGAAGGGTCCCAGGTTCAATTCCTGTCAAGGGCATGTACCTGGGTTGCAGGCTCAATCCCTGGCCCTAGTGAGGGTGCTTGCAGAAGCAACCAATCAGGGTATCTCTCTCACATCGATGTTTCTCTTTCCTTCCCTTCCACTATCTCTAAATGTCAATGGGAAAATATCCTCATGTGAGGATTAAAAACATTTTGTTAAGAGGGTAGATCTCACATTGTGTTCTTAACACACACACACACACACACACACACACACACACACACACACAGGCACAAGGAAATTTTTGGAGGTGTTGGCTGTGCTTATTACCTTGATCTTGCTATGCATCATGGGTGGATGCATATGTCCAAACTCATCAAATTGTACATATTAAACATGCACCGTTCTGTTGTATATCAATTACACCTCAGTGAAGCTGTTCATAAAATAGTATATACCTCTATTCCTTTTTATTTTCAACACACATTCTACTTAGATAATAAAAAAATACTTTGTTAAAAAAAGAGCTTCCATTTTTCATAGGACCCGTGATCATCCCCTCACCCCAAGCTGACATAAATCAGCTTAGATAGCAACATAGATCTTGTGTTTTAGATACAGGCAACCCAAATTGCTCTGAAAATGTGCTCCAGAGGGCCTTAAAAAGAGGTAGAAAAAGATCCCTACAAGTTGTTTGATTTGCAATGATGTTCTGGCTAAGGTCTGGGGGTCGGCGTGCACTCTGCAATGGCATGGTTGGCTGTTGGCAATTTCTGAAAATGATAAAGCCACATGTTAACTGTAATGGTTTGGCCACAGATGAACCCGAAATTCCCTGGATGCTGCAGACACTTGTCATTCACTGAAGGCACTGCAAATCATGGTCCTTATCCTCCCAGCTGTGCGCCTGTCAGGGACTATGAGCTGCTAAAAGTTGTATACTATTATTTTTTTATTCATCTCTGGGTCATTTCATCTTCCCATGCAAGCCACATGAATGGCTGTGTAGGAAAATTGTATTTTGGGCTGCATTTCCCACTGTGAAGGATGTTTACTATATATTTATGAAAACACTGCAATAACAAAACCCTTTATATAGCCTTTCAATTTGCTGTAAGAGCAGATAAAATATTTTTATCTCAAACTGAACTCCATACCTTGGGAGATTCAGTGGGTCCGGCCCAGAATAATAAAACACTTCAGGGGAAGGCGGGCGCTGCTCAGAAGGGCTCAGAAACCTGTGCCCTTCCCTGGGCAGATCTCAGCGTCTAGAAATGTAGCAACCAAACATGCCACACCTAGAAGTAATCAGCACAACTTAGGCATCATTACGTTGCAGCAATAATGTCTGTGCTGCTCAAATAGTTTCACGTGTCTAGAGATTCAGGGTGGTTCTTAAAAAGCAGGGAGCAGGTTGGCTGTCACTCAATGGTTTGCAAACACTGATTCCTCCCCTTTATCTAGGCTTCATCAATGTTTATTGTAGAAACTTTTGTTGAGGCGACTGTAGATCCACATGCAGTCATAATAAAAAATACAGAGATATCCCTTATACACTTTACTCCATTCCCCCCAATAGTAATATTTTGCAAAACCATGGCATCCAGGGTATTGCCATTGCTACAACCCACTCATCTTATTCAGACTTCCCCAGGTGGATTAGCACACACTTAGTCCTTGACAACTTCATCATGTGTGTAGATTCACAGATAAGTAACTGAACACTTCCATCACAGGGACCCTCTTACAGGCACATCTGCCTCCCCTCGGCATCCCCCACCCCCATCCCTGAACTCTGTCAGCCTCCATTTCTAAAACTCGGTTCTTTCAGAAAATGTTGGATAAGTGGAACCAAGCAGTGCTTAATTTTTGTGAATGGTTTCTTTACCTGGAGTTTTACCTATGTTATTACACATACCAATCATTTTTTCCTTTTCTAATACTCAGTAATGTTCCCCAGCATGTGGTATGTACCCCAGTTTGTTTAGCCATTCACCTGCTGCAGGACCTCGGGGCTGGTTTTGGCTGTCACAAACGAGGCAGCTGTGAACATTGTGTAAAGGTTTCTGCGTGAGCAGGCATTCCCTTCTCTGGGATAAATGCCCAGGAGTGGGCTTTGGCGATTTTTGACTCATGCACATTTTGTAAAACATTAATTTGTTGTGCCCATTGGAAGTCAATGCCAGTTACACACAAACCAATAAAGGAAAAAATAGAAAATCTTACCCCCAACTTAATGTTTATTTCTACATAAACATAGTGTTAAATATAGAGACCAGCCAGCATTTATGTGGCTCCCATCATCTGCCAGGCTCTATTGCAGGCCTGTTGTGTCTGCTCACTCATTTGTCCTCCCAACAGCCTTCCAGTGTATGTACTACCATCCTCCCCACTTACATGCGAGGAGTCAGACACAAAGTGCACAGGGAACTTGGCAAGATGATACCATCAGTGGTGGTTGGGCAGTCTGGCTTGAGAAGCCCTCATTTTAACCACCATCCGATGACCTGACCCTCATTCACAGATCTGTCAGGCCTTCTGGGTTGGTTGGGATGACAACACTCATTGGTTGGGTAAACATCTATCAATCTGGCTGTGGAGGGTAGTCATAAATGGGGTCGGGTATATAGAGCTATCAGCTAGCTGCCTGCGTGTCCCTCAACTCACGGCTGTGTCTTTAAGCTTACTTTATGTGACTGTCTCAGACAGATGGAGGCTTCTTCTGGCTTTTAGATCTCCAAGAAGTGGATTTCACAACCCTCCTTGGTTATGCCCAGCAGTTATTCACAGCTCTCAGTCGCAGTCTGTTCTGCCTTTCGGCCTGGCCCAGATCCGTCTGTGGCATGCCGAGCCCCTCCTCATTCATCTCCCTGCAGTGAAGGTGAGGAATTGATGGTGACCACTTCCACTCAACAGCATGATTTAAAGGTCCCTGCCTCTCACAGAATCCCATGTGGCTGTGGTTCATTACTGCTGGAGCCACTCAACCCTCCAAAGGCCCTTCCTATTCCACAGGCTTATATAGTATTTAATATTTTCATATGCTCCAGTGTAAAGCCATCTGTTGCGGTGACAGGACAAAATGTTGATGACAAGAACAAGCGTATGTTTATGGAAAGATTCCATGAGAAGTAACCAGAAGGATGTGTGCTACACAGTGGTATCTGATAGCAAATGACCAGGGGAATTCAGCAGGCCTAGCCTCCCAGCATATATGTTTCTGAATTGGCACTTTATACACTATACACACGCATTTCATTCTGTCCAGTAAATGTAGACCAGATTGTCAATGTACATGATGGCAGAGGCTTTTTGGGTATATAGAGCCATCAGCTAGCTGCCTGCATGTCCCTCAACTCATGGCTGTGTCTTTAAGCTTATTTTATGTGACTATCTCAGATAGATGGAAGGAGACAGTAGCATTGTCTAATTTCTGGAACTTTATTTCATCTGTTGTTCTTCCTGTGTTCCATGTGACTTTCTGCCATGCAACAGAGGGAGTGAACTGGGAACTGCTCCGTGTGCTGGGCATGCGTGTGAGTGGGGAGCTAGACTGTTTAACAGCGAGCACTGCTTCTTGGTGCCGATCGCTTCATAGCCATGCTGGAGACTCGCTAACAGAGAAACAATCAGATGGGAATCAATTCTGGTTGCCCACTTGAACGTATCAGTTGAGGCACTGTTATCTCAAACTGTCACTGCACCGCCTTGCCCCTTGCTGAACTGAGCTCAGAAAATCTCAGCAAATGCCTCTCAGCTAATGCCCTGGTGCTTTGGGGGAAAATCATCACAGCTAAAATGCACTGAGTCGAGTACCTGGCAGGCACTGCAGGAGGCACTGGACATGGGAGTCTTTAACCCTCCCACACACCTTATGTGGCAGGGGTGCTCCTCGTCTTCATTTTTCAGACTGCAATTTGCCCAGGATCCTATAGCTGATACTTAGTGGACCCTGGGCCTGAGCATGAGCAGTCTACGTCTGTAAACAGTACGCTTGACTATTATGTTTTATCACTGATGCCGGGAAAAGAGAAGCTTACACAGTGCCTTCCAGACCTGGCCTTCTTGTGGTGACATGAGCTGGGGCAGGTGGGCTGGGACAGACTGCTGAAATGTGGCACTGAGCTTGGAGTCCTCTACAAACTTGCAGTCAAAGCTCTCCAGTTCTCAGCAACATTTTTAGCTTGTAAATGAAGTTGTCAAAGATTTCTCGAAGCCCAGAAGGAGGCTTGCAAAAACAAGCTGGTGTGAAGACAACAGCAGCGCTCTGAAACAAGTCATGTGGGGTAACCCCTAGTGTCCCCCTCCCCCTTAAAGCAATGTTTGATCTGTTTTCTATCAATGAGTGTGATAACGTGCCTTAAATCAACCCCCTGCTTTCAATGTTATTAATAAATGGCTTTTCGATATATGGAAGAACCTAGGTCTCAACTGTAGCCATGATAAAAGATGACAATTTCCCTCTAGCTACTCTGAAGTAAACGTTCATGAAATAGTAGAATTTAGGGAGATTTATAAGCAGACATTTTCAGCAGGAGCAAAACATCAACAGATCAAGGTAGTAGAGGAAAAATAATCAGGAAATACTTGGGAACAGAAAGACGCTCTAGCTCCTGAATATCATTCATTTATTTCTTCCAAGCTCGTCAGAAGGATGCAAGGGTTGGTCTGATATTAGGCCCTTTCCATCCCATAGGTTTTACCTGCAATTGTTCATCTCAACAATTGCATTATGATGATAGGTTATAGATTCATGAAGTCAGAGAACAGGTTAACAATATGTAATTAATGCCTAGCACAATGCCTGGTCCATATTAGGGCCTCAATAAGTATTTCCAAAGAATGGATGCTCATAATGGATTGTGCCAAATATTTATTATATATAAACCCTGGTAGACTGAATAATTACATTTATAATCATTAGGTAATATTTTCAGAGTCTTATTGAGGAATGACGGTGGTTTTCCTATCTACTAGTTCCCCCTCTCCTAAAGCCCAGCTATGCAGACAATTACTTTCTGAATTAGGGCCAGAGCAACATGCATAGCACAGGTTATATCTGATCTCCCAACTAAACTATGGGCACAACCCTTTCCAGGGTATACGGCAGGCAGCAGTGTTCTAGCGGCCTTTCCCCCAGCACATCCCGTTGGCAAAAAGCAACTTATATTTAATGCAACAGAGAAAATAAATTATTACCGTTCTCCAATTGTGTGACAGGTTAGTAATTAACTTGTGTCACCAGTTGGCCTCCCACAACTGTGTTTATTCAGCTCCATGGAGCACTTTTCAGGGAGAAGGGAGAACTCAGCAAGGCGTTCTTTGTTTACTGTGGATGCTGGGTGCTGGTGGAATACATCTTTTCCTATTGACGAGGAAATAAGTTGGTTGTTAGGACGTGATTTTCCATTCTTCAAAATGATATGGTGATGCAGGGAACTTGAAAGCTACCCTGGAATTAGAAAAGCATAAGGAAATTGCCCTTTCTGTGCTAATCGAGCCATTGTGCCTGTTTTCTTTGGGGTAGTTTTTACTGTATAGACATGGCAAAACACTATGTGTAAGGAAAAATAGGAACAATTTTAATTAAAAGGAAAAAAAAGTGTTTCGTTTCCCTCCGTTGTAGGTTAAGTGTCTATCACACAGCCCAGGGACACTGATATTAGATTTGTAATAAGTACAAGTAAAGCTTTTCATTTTGATTGGATTGGGTGTATTTTTCATCAGCATCTCCTGTGTGAGCCATGATTCTAAGACAGAGTCTTGTAATCTTCTGCAGTGGGAATGATTCAGCTTAAAAATCAATAGGGCATGAGGTATTTCAAGTTCTCATTATTGTAATGTGTCAACATCACTTCAGTGACCCCCGAGTCCTATGTTGACTGGTTTTTCCCCTGATTTATTGTGCAATCTCACAGGGCAAACTATAATTTCACTTGGAATCAGAAAGTCTCCATTTATGGTTTGTGTCCCAGTCTCCAGTCATTAGGGCATTCGCAGGGAATCGATCCCTCCTCTTGTTGCTAACAACTGAATGAAGTTGTCACCTGCTTAGATTACAAAGGAGGCTGGTAACACGATGTGGTAAGGGTGAGTGCACTGGACCAGCTCTGTTGTGAGAAGGACTTTCTCTGATGTTCATCTGCTGCCGCTTGGAGGGGCTTCAGCATTCTCAGAGTGTCTATTGTAGAAAACCCACTGCCCAACTAGCACAACGTTTCATTCCTTTTTGTGTGAAATGTTTATGGGGGATGTAATTCCATTGGTTTAAACAAGGTGAGGGGGCCTTTCTTGAAAGTTTGTGCCTTGGCAAATTTTCTAGAACCTGTTGAATCATGCCAACTCCTCTTTAAACACCTAATCATCATGCTGAGACTTAAATACAGGGTCCTCCATCCTTTTCGTAATTGGAAACATACCTGAGAACTTAATGGAACTTCTAGTGAAGAGATGACCATCTGAATGCCATTGGTCAGTGTGTACGCATTCTACTGTGCTGTGCACAGGCCCACACATGTGTGTACAGTGATGTCAAGTCATTGATAGCAAGTCCAAATCGCATATCTAATACCCAGTACTTAGCAATGGGCGAGAATGTCTGCATAGGTCAGCCTCATCAGAAATGTAATTCAGTACCTACCACTGTGTTCCGGGCACTTATGAATGCAATAGACTTCATTCCCCCAAGGAGTCTAACTGTGGAAAAGACCAAGGTGAGAAGCAGTGCCCGTGCAGCGGATGTGAGTGAGAGACAATAAGGCATGAGGAGCATAGAGAGGTGGCACTGAATACAGGAATATAAGGGTCTTGGACGATGTCAAGACTGACATCAATATTTGATCACATCTTGACCACATGTGGATATGTTATTCTCCTCCACTCTAAAGTTTATGAAACCAACTTTGCTATGTATACAGCAGCTGTATTATCATGTTTTTAAACTTGCTTTAGTCTGGTAAAATCAGTCTCTTTTAGCCCTTGGGAAGAGATTTCATTCACCCAGAGGTCTCCTATACACTGTCCCTGTTTAGCGTTGGTGGAGCTGCCCCAACCATATCCCTGTGTTTTCTGCATGCCTTCCTGGTACAGCCCCTTCCTATCAGAGCTGCTCCAGCACCTGGGATGCAGTGTAGCAGCCTACCAGCCTCGCAGTGGCCTTTGGTTTCATTCTCTGGTCTGTAGTCTTACCCTGAAATCTTGATTTTCACACCCTTCTTAGGACTTGCCTTCTGTGCTGGATTTACTCATTCATTGTTTTACTAAATACTATACAGGGATCCTGGTAGGTGCTGAAGAGAGTGGTAAACAAGATAGGTGGGGTTCTTGCTCTCACAAGGATTACAATCTGGCTGAGGGAAGGTAGGTCCTTGACTTTGAGGGCTTTATTAGGGGCGCTCTGTCTTCCGAGTTTCATGGAAGTGGATTGGAATATTCCTTCCTTAACAGAATCTATATATATAAAAGCCTAAGCAACTGAACGACCAAACGACTGGTTGATGGGTACCTATGATGCACACTGACCACCAGGGGCAGATGCTCAATGCAGGAGCTGCCCCCTAGTGGTCAGTGTGCTCCCTCAGTGGGAGTGTGGATCAGCCAGAAGCTGGGCTCATGGCTGGTGAGGGCAGCTGCTGCGGCGTGAGCCTCTCCCACCTCTGTGGCAGAGCTACTGAGTGGCGACAGTGGCAGGCACAGTAGGGCTGGGGTGAGCGGATGGTGCCTGGCCCCAGCTCGGGCTCCTCCCTGGCTGCCTGCTGCTTCCTGCACTACTGCATCCCAAAGGGGATGTTGGACTGCCAGTTTCAGATCCCTGCATACCAGGCCTGTGAGGATCATGTGGAAACCAACAGTCCAACATCTCCCAAGGGGTCCCAGATTTCAAGCGGGTGCAGGACAGCCTCAGGGACCCCACCAGTGCATGAATCCATGCACCAGGCCTCTTTTATTATATAATTGGAGCTTTAAAATCACTTGAGTTGCCCTTAAGGCATTGGCCTGAGGCAGTGGTAGGATATAGAAAGATCAATGATTCATAAGGACACATATCAGTTGTTGTCATCAAAATTCCTGTCCCACCTGCCATGCCTCCTTCAAGCCTTATGAGCTCAGCTCTGTGAATGTCTAGGAGAAGCCTAAGAAGAGGTTCCTGAAGCAGTCATATAATTAGAAGCTCAGGTCTTTGCTCCTCCATTTAAGACCTTGAGCAAGTTATTTAATCTGAGTAAATCTCAGTTATCTCATCTATAATATGGGATGACAATAGAACCCATTTTAGAAGAGCATTCTAAGGATTGCATGAGATTGTGCATCTAAGAACCTAGCATATAGAACATGCTTAATAAACATTAAATATTATGAGAGAAGTTAAGAAGAGGAGACAGATAGTGCATTAATAGTGGATGAATTGTGCTGGCAAGCCTGTGTATGTGGCCATTACCATTTTATACTATCTTACCTCTTTGAATTTTTTGTCATTATTGCCTGATCCATGCATGGAGCTCACCTCCTCTAGGGTGACAAGTGCTCCTGTATCAGCTTCCTTTCTAAGCATGGACTAAGGACTCTTCTTTTTTTGGTGTTTTATTCAGTCCTTGCTGGTTCTAGATTGAATCCAAGTATTATCTGGGGTCATGTCTATTTTATAATAATCCCATGTTACAACTTGTACTCAGTTACATTATGCAGCCACTTAAAGGTGGAGGTAGGTCTAAATGGAATTCTATGGGAAGGCATGTATTGACTCAACTTAGGTGTTTTAGGCGTTGATAAGTGGAACAATAGAAAGATACAGAGCAGTATATCCTGTTTGTGTATGAATACTTATACACAGGGTTGCCTGGATAGACTCTGGAAAGGCAGATGAGGAACAGATAATAGCGATTGTTGAGGAGACTAACAATTCATGGTGTGCCCTTTTGTACTCACGGTCTTTTTCTGCCATGCATTACTTTTCCAATAAGATGATTATCCAAAATGAATATTATGCACAGCCCCAAAATCTCTAGAGTTATTCATGAATAGTCTTTCTTCATATTTTTTTCAACTTCTCTAGACTAAATTTTATAAAAGATAATCACAGCATCCCAGGGGTTGACGACATTTTTACCCTTATAACAGTTAGCTTTTGCTGTGTAACAACTCCAACACCTCATTTCTGAAAACAAAATCATTTATTAGCTCATATTTCTCTGTGACAGCAGCATGAGACAGTAGCTCATCTGGGCTTATTCATGCCACTGGGGCTGAATTGCCTAGAATGTCTTCACTCACATGGCAGTTGACTTTTTAAACAGTACTTTATTTTTGTTCTGTGTGGCCTTCTCAGCAAGCTAGCTCAGACTTAGCAGACAAGCATGAGTCACAGAGTTTCCAGTACAGTGAGGTTAATCCCTAACTCATAAGCACTTCCCAACCTGTGCTTATATTATAATTGCTAATAATCTAGTTGGCCAAAGCAAGTCACACAGCTAATCCCAATGTCAGCGGTAGAGTGGTATAGGGCAATGAAAGAAACAGCAGGTTCACCTTGACAAAAGATATGTACAAACAGGGATGGGGTAAGTTTGTAGCCATTATTTGCCACCCACTCAACCCTCTTTAAGGCAAATTATAAATTGAGAGGAATGCTACCGTATGAGAAGGATTATCCTTAAGTTAGAGCTTTCTCCTCAATTACCCTCAACAGTAGACTCCAAGAATGTCATCTCTTATTTCATAAGAGCATCCTTCTCTTTGCTTATGCCTAAATGTCCTCCTTCTCGTTCAGAGTTTAAGCAATGATGCTAACATTTTTTTTCTTCCTTCAATGAAATGTCAGCCCAGAGGTAAGGTAGTCATATGCCTCTAGTGACACAGATCATCTCCAAGATAAAGGCCCACATATCTCCAGGGAGTTCTGCATACCTGCTTTATAGAGCCAGCACCAGTGGGGTTCTCACAAGTGTATCTTATTTCGAGCATCCTCACAGACCTCCTGTTGGGAATCTATTTGCTTTGGATCAAAGATGATGGTGCATCCAGCTTCCACTTTACATTGCCCTGTCCTTAAACAGCAGCTCGTTTTTTTCAGAGATCATTTGAGAAGCTAATATGTTTGCTTTTCTGATTCTGCTGGCACGAGTTGATGTTTCCATTGGTTTATGGATACACAGATTATGGGAGTCTGATAAAATGAGAAGTGCTGTGTGGAAACCTTTAAATGAATGAGAAACTAAATTGTACTCAATTAAAAGTACCAAGGACACACAGTAACAGGCAGGTAGAACTACCCCTGAGATCTGCCTATCTACTTTTCAAATTCACCTAGTTTTGACAGCTCAGATTGGTAGATAGAGGGGTACCTCTGAGAGCTCACAAGGATGAATTCTCCCACCACCATGTTGGTTTTCTGAAAACTCCATGTACATGCACTTAATTGTATACTTGCAAACCTTATTCTACAAAAGCAGAATAAACTGTGTCCAACTGGCACTTCTATTTAAAAACAAAGTCCACTCAAATTGGTTTTCTCTTTGCCAGACGTGGGGATTCTGCCTGCTTATGCAGTTTCTTGCTCAGTGGATGGATGTGGAGTATTCCTTTATGCCAGCAATTTATTTTCATCTCATGGCACACATAAACTAATTATTGAAATTTTGTAGCACACCAATATATACATATCAATCTGACAAAAAATTGGTATAATTTTTATTTATTCCCATGGGACAGCTACTGTTGTGTTGGCTGTTGTCATTTTTCTATTTGATAATCTGAGGGAAAAGAGGTCCATGCCCCTGACTAAATAGTCGGGTACTGCATGTTTTAAAATTCTTGTGGCACACAGTTGAAAATCACTGCTTTAAGCTGTTGATTGTCAATCACTTTTATATAGTTGTCACTTTCACTGTGTCACAGTCAGTAGCAGAAATGTAAAGCCTATAGACACGTATGCTCACTCTGACATTCATTACTCAATTGAGCTGTTTATTAAAAGAATCTAAAAATACACAAATTACTGATTGGGAAAAAATGGCTTTCTGAAGGTTCTTTTATTTGACAAACATTTGGACACAAAATACCCCCATTACATCCAGAAGAACTGTAAATTTTAAAAATCAGAGGTAAAATCAGAATGGAAAAGCAGATTAGATACCCCCAGTGAAGTTTCCAGGCACATGCTCACTCTGCGCCTGCCCAGGGCCTGCACAGCTGGCAGAGAGTAAGGTGTATGGGCCTATGTGTGGGAAGAGGAGCAAGAGGAAGAGGAATGATGCAAAATCAATATGGCATTGGTTCAGTCCTCAATAATTCTACCCATTTAAATCAACAAAACAGACCTTACTGAAATACTCAGAGGAAAAGTATATTACTCTGTAGTACAGACTAGAAATTCAATAATAGTTTAGTAAAGGGACAATCACAAAGAAGGAGCATTTCTTGGACGTGATGGCTCTAAAAGCTCACTTATTCATTCATTTAACATATGGCAAGGTCCTACTAAGTGTTGGGTCCTACTAAGTGTTGGCACTGGTGCTAAATGATGAGCCAAAACTGACAGGGAATTTGTTACCTGGAAACATACATTTGAGTGGGGTTGGGAGAGGAAGTTAGTTGAGGCAGGAGGGGTCAGACAATCACAAAAGATCACTTGTAATTGTCTGAGATAAGTGTCCCCAAGAATAGGTACATGGCGCTAGGAAAGCAAGGGGCAAAGGAACTGATTAAAGTTGAATAGTTCAAGACACACTACTGAAAATCAATAGTTGAGCTGACAGTGGAAAGGGCAATGAAGAGCTAATTCAAGGATGACATGGGACAGTGATGGCACTGGTGTTGGTACCTCCAGACAACAGGATGGATGCAGCACATGCAAATCCTTTGAGGTGGGAGATGGGAGGGAAAGCCATGTGAGAGAGGGCAGAGAATGGAGGAGGAGCTGGAAGGAAGAGTCAGGTTTTCACATCTAAATAGCTGCAGGAAAGACATTGAAGGTACAGGAAGCCAGAACAAGGCAGTACCACTATGGATATGGAATAGTTAGAGGAACTCAAGGAGAGGGTCCCGTTGTTGGAAGTAATTGGAAAGAAGGCTGAGGGAATGGACCAAAATTTTAGCCTTATTAACAAAATGGGTTAGACCCAAGTGGATACTCTATAATCTTGTGACATTACAGGCTATAATGCAGTTTAGCCTTGCCTCTTATGTTACATTTTCCAGCCTAGAGATTAATAATGACAATTAGGATTAGGGTCACAATAATGAGAACAGCTCATCTTTATTGAAGGATTACAGTATGCCAGGCACTGAGGTTATTGTTTTGTAGGCCTCACAGTTGCATTCTTCTCTTCTTTCATTTGCCCCATTCATTTGTCAGCATGTCATTCACACCCTGCCTCTGAGGTACATCCTCCATCTTTCCACTTCTCAGTGTTCCCACTACCATGCCTTAGTCCATGCCACCACTGCCACCCACCTTCACTACTGCCACAGCCTCCTTCCTGGACTCTCAGGATCCCAATTTGCTCCCCTCCAACCCATTAGCCACATAGTAGCCAAAATTATATATAAAGTATAAATCCCTTACATACCCAGGTTTCACAGCAGCCAAGAGGTGGATGCAACTAATGTGCTTTCACTAGATGGATAAACAAAATGTGGCATACACAGCACAATGAATATTATTCAACCTTAGAAAAGATGGGAATCCCATTACATGCTAGAGCATAGATGAACCTTGAGGACATGGTGCTAAGTGAAATAAGCCAGTCATGAAAAGACAAATACTGTCTGAATCCATGTATATGAGTAATCAGGATAATCAGATTCATACAAACAGAATATAGAATGGTGCCTACCTGAGGCTGGGAAAGAGGGAAATGTTCATTTAATAGGCATGGAACTTTACTTTTCTAGATGAAAAAGTTCTGGAGATCTGTTTCACAACAATGTGAACATACTTAACACTCAAAAATGATTAAGATGGCGTATTTTATATATATACTTTTTACCGCAATAAGAAAAATCTTCATAAAAAAAACCTATGAATCAATTGAGTTAATTCCCTACTTAAAATTCCTTGGCTGGTGTGGCTCAGTAGTTTAGGTGTGGTCCCAAGGACCAAAAGGTTTATGGTTCGTTTCCTGTGTCAGGGTACATGCCCTGGTTTCAGGCTTGATCCCAGGGAGTGGGATGGTGTGCAGGAGGCAGTCAATGATATATTGCTCTCACAACGATGTTTCTCTCTCCCCCTCCATCCCTTCCTTTCTTTCTAAAATTCCACACACACAAAAAAATATACGTAAAAGAAAAAAAATTTTCTAATGGTGTCCCATTGTGCTTAGGAGAAAAATAAACTACAGTCTATGAAGTCCCATAACAGCTGGTCGCTGCCTACCTCAAATCCTCAGGTTCCTGGCAGTTTGCTTCTTTACTCTGTTCAAGCCTTTCTCTCTTATTCATCCTAAAACACATGAAGTCCATTATAACCCCTTGCATTTGCACTTCCTTCATATCATAACTCTCTATCCTGGCTTCATGGAATGAACTCTTAGCCTTAGCCTGTAAATTAGATTTAAAGAAGATATTTATCATCCTATATAATAAAAGGCTAATATACAAATCAACCAAACGGCAGAACGACTGGTCTCTATGATGTGCACTGACCACCAGGGGGTAGACACTCAATGCAGAAGCTGCCCCTGCTGGTCAGTGTGCTTCCACAGAGGGAGTGCCACTCAGCCAGAAGCCAGGCTCATGGCTGGCTAGTGCAGCGGCAGTGGTGGGAGCCTCTCCCGCCTCCATGGCAGTGCTAAGGGCCCCTCAAGGGATGTCTGACTTCTGGCCTTAAACTGCCACCTTAGGCCTGCTCCCGGGATTGGGCCTAAGCCGGCAGGCGGACATCCCCTGAGGGGTCCTGGACTGCGAGAGGGTGCAGGGACACCCCCAGTGCACAAATGTTGTGCACCAGGCCTTTAGTATATATATAAAAGTCTAAATTGACTCGTATATGCGCAATACATATAAAACTCTCGCTGGTGCCTCCCATGTGTGGGTTTCCATCTGTCATTGTCCATCATGAATTTGGTTGACACTTCTATTATTACAGAAACGGTAAATAGCAGTATTAAAATATTTCTAATTACTTTTCTTTCAATGTGCATGAATACATGCACTGGACCACTAGTTTCCTGTCTAATAAAATAGTAATATGCAAATTGACCATCACTCCAACACACAAGATGGCTGCCCACATGTGGACACAAGATGGCTGCCACAAGATGGCCAGCAGGGGAGGGCAGTAGACCAGGCCTGCAAGGGAGGGACCAGGCCTGCAAGGGAGGGCAGTTAGGGGCAAACAGGATGGCAGGGGAGCAGATAGGTATCAGGCTGGCAAGGGAGTGGTTAGGGGGTGATCAGGCTGGCAGGCAGAAGTGGTTAGGGGCAATCAGGAAGGCAGGCAGGTGAGCAATTGGGAGCCAGCAGTCCTGGATTGTGAGAGGGATCCCAGATTGGAAAGGGTGCAGGCTGGGCTGAGGGACATCCCCCCCTCCCCGTGCATGAATTTCGTGCACCAGGACTTTAGTATAATAATAATTGATAATAAGAAAGATGCTAATTATTGTTGTTATCATTGATATTATTAATTTCATATGCCTCAGGTCTCAGACCTGGTTCTTCATTACTAAATGACTGCAGAGTTTCCATTTTAAAAGTTGTATTTTAAGGATGTGCTCAAGATCCCTCTTCCAAATTGCAGAATTCTCTTGTTTGAGATCTTGGAGTCTACCAGAGCTGACCTTGAGGAAGGATTGCATTTGTTTCAAGGAAATGTTCTCCAATACCCTTTTCCCCCCAGTCCTTACCTGGAGATATGTTTGTTTGTTTTTTATTGATTTTTGAGCGAGAGAAACATCAATCAGTTACCTGCTATACAAGCCCTGACCAAACATGGAACCTGAAGTCTGAGTATGTGCCCTGATGGGGAATTGAACCCGTAACCTTTTGGTGCATGGGATGACACTCCAATCAACTGAGCTACCTGGCCAGGATAGTTTTTCCAATATCTGTGTACAGAAAGGATCTTTCAATAAAATTATATGGTCTTGGAAAAGCTTTCTTCAGGGCTGACCAATAGATTTAAAATTGGAAGAAGCCCTAGCTGGTTTGGCTTAGTGGATAGAGCATCAGCCTGAGAACTGAAGGGTCTTGGGTTTGATTCTAAGTCAAGGGCACATGTCTGGGTTGGGATGCAGGCTGAATCCCCAGTAGGGGGCATGCAGGAGGCAGCCGATCAATGATTCTCTATCATCATTGATGTTTCTATCTCTCTCTCCCTCTCCCTTCCTCTCTGAAATCAATAAAAATATATTTTTAAAAATTGGGAAGAAGCCAGATTTTGAGGAACTATCAAGTAACCAGCCTCACACAATTGGCCACATATGATTCAGGCCCTGCCTGTTCCCATGCTTCAGGTAGCAGCATATGTGTAGCTTTCCTGTGATGCCCAGGGTTACCAAAAGCTGACTTTGCCTTCCTATTCCTGAGCTCCTTGGAAAAGGAGTGGAAATAGATGCATTTTCTCTTTCTCATCAGAAAGATTAATTTTTATTGACCCTTTTGTCTCATGTGGCTGGTGCTGAACAACCATAGCAGAACCATTTTTGTTTTCTGCAAGCGTCTTTGAAAGCTGGCTTTTCAGTGACCTTGCATTGAAGTGTTTTTGAGATTTGTGCTGCCTTTGTTCATGGAAGGTCACATGTGGTGCCATTGAGGCCAACTCCCAGGATCTCATGCAGGTCTGCTCTGGTTCCTGACAACATGCAGAGCCCCTGACCTGGCTAAGACCCTTCCCAAGAAACCCGCCTTTGGTCTCAGAGGGGACTAGGGGAGGGACAACATGCACAAAGGACATCACATTGTTAGCATTCACCTGTTCACTGACTCCCTAAGAAATCGGAGTCGTTTGGATTCCTGTGATGGAGAAGTCAGTGGGACGAAAGCTTGTGTATTCCTCTGGAGATTCAGCACCAAATGAGTTTCAATGGTCGCAACCCCTCCCACAAACGCAGTTGGATACTCTGTTGGGCAATAAAGTTTAAAGGTTGGAGGAACTCCAAATCTGGGCACAGAGAAATCTTGCTTCATTGTCCCAACCTATTAACAAAAAGAGACAATTCACTGCCAGCACCTGGGAGGGTGCTGAAGGCTTCTGTCATTTGTTAAGTAGCACAACACCCTTAAAAAGCTTAGTGTGGGGAGGGAGGTAAGAGAGAAAGAAGCAAAATCAAGACACATTCTCTTTATGCTCACTGGTGGCTGACTGGTAACAATTTCAGGCATAAAGTCAGGGAGTGACCTGAGCCCTGGTGTGTGCTGCTTTGTGCTTCCACTGTAACATCAAGTGCTTTGATGAGCTGCAAAAGGATGAAGACCTAGGGATACAGAACACCATTTAGATTCAAGTCTGCTGGGATCATGGAGGGAGAGTGCATCAGAATGGCCTTTCCATCCAAGAGCAGGGAGTGAAGAATCCCAGCCCTCTGCCGGTGTAATAGCGGGTGGATGGAAAGGCCCCTGGAAGAGAGATGGAGAGAATGATGAAGGAGAAGAGGAGAGTGTGATTTTTGGAGTTGTTGGTGCCAGGCCATAGAGGGGTTCACAAGAAGGAGAGAATCATGAGCCCATCTGTATACCTGACTCCACTTTGGCTTAGCAAATGCAGGTTTTGGAAAGTTGCTCTGCACCTTTCAACGTGTCTCTCGTGTGGTTGGATTAAGTCCCTCTTGGTAGACACCAAATCCTATGCCAAAGGAAGACCTGGACATTTTCCCGCTGTCTTTCTGGGTGCTGAACTGACATGGGGGATTTTAAAACATGCAACCTTGGAGTCAAAATTACTTTTCAGAGGCAAGGAGCCCGTGGAAACTACTAATTGACATTGCTAAGAATAACTATTGTCATATTGAGTCCACAGTGAATAGTCCTTATGGATAATTGCCCTGTTAGAATGAGCACCAAATGAGAGGATTTTAATATTTACTTACTCCCTGGTGAAACAAGAAACCTTTTGCTTTATTGAAGGTGATGGTGCCGGGGAATTGCAGGTGCCATGCATTAGTGATGTGCAATGCAGGGTATTGTGACAGTTACTTACGGGGTTTTGTTTGAGAGTCTGTTGTCCAGGGGAGAGGATTCAGCTGCCACCAGTGGCCTTCTCCTCATAGAAGTGTTCGGACTTGACGTTAGAGGTTTCTTCTATTGAAAATGTCATGATTCTACAGGAAGCGAGAGTCCACTGAACTCTTCATAGAAGAACCTGACATCCATGGGAGTAAGTCACTGCTTCACAACGGCCCAGTCTTCTCCAAACATGTTTCATGACTAGGCTCAAGGAACAAGTGTGCTCTTCTGTGCATGTCTTCAACAAAACACATGTTATAATTAAAAAGGATATATCACAGGTCCTTAACGTATCCTTGAGGAAGGGAGAGAATACACTGCATTCAGACCTGGGCATTTTTCTTTACAGGTAAGTCATTCAGTTGAAAGGTAGGCATGGGAAATGTTCAGAGTCCAGTCAAGGCCAATGGTAAGAAACCTCTGGGCCAAGGCGGATGTTTTGTAGGTTAGATGAGAGGCTCTGTTTAGCTTTCTGCCCTTGGTAAATATCCATGGCTGATGCTGGGAGATGGATGCCACCCATTTCCAGAGCCATCCTAAAAGGTGGGATGTTTGTGAGATCTCTCCTCTTCTCCAGTGCCCTGAGAGATCTCTCCTCTTGTCCAGTGGCCCTGAGCCACAACGACCCTCATTGTCTGTGTTTTGCCCGTCTAGACCTTAGTATGAGAGACTCTGGCGAAAGAGGATGTGAACTCCGAGTTGGCCTTGCTGCTTGTCCGTACTTCCATCTTTGATGTTTAGATGTCAGCTTTTGAATTGGTCTTGGTCTGGAGGGGAGGGTCAGAGGGATTTTGTGAGGAGTTCCTTCCTCTCATCCATATCCTCTTCCCACTCTGAGAATTCACCTATCCGTACAGCACAGTACTGAGGAATCTGAGCCAGCCAGGTCTAGCCAAGCTTCAAATTCTAGATCCACAATCCATCCTTACCTGTGAAATCTTGGGCACAATGCCAGCCTCTCTGAGCCTCAGGTACCTCATCTGTAAACTAATGAGAACAACAGGTTTTAATTTGGGGGAGGGGAGGTTTAGGTAAGATTAAAGCAGTTGGTGAATGTAGGACACTTAGTAGCTCAGCACGTGGCAGCCAGTATTGGGACAGGCTGCTGGCAGTGGCTCTCTCAGCTTCACCCACTTTGGGTTTCAGCTTCCTGATCAGACAGCAACCCTGCTGGCCTCACATCAACACACCACAGTTTTAGAGGAAGTGACTGCACGTTTGTCTCAGTACACTGGATAAAAGTTCCTAGACCATCACTCCATCCTTTTCCTTTCCATGGACGAAGAGGAACCCATCATTGAGGGCCAAAGGATCACATGATCCAACTCCAGCACTGTTGGGGAGTCAGGTTCAAAGAGATCCCAAAATGGACAACAGGGGCTGTTGGGAAAGATGCAAATAGGGCAGAGAGAGGTGTGGGAGGCCCAGTAATCACACCTGGTGTGCTCTGCAAATTGCCGTACACATTCATTCATCTTGGACAGACAGACCTGACTGCAGAGCCGGAGAGTTTTCTTCTTAGAGGGAATTACCTACTCAAGTCACAGACCGTGTCACTCGTTAAGCCCATAGTCACTGATCTTCTCTATGTGCCCCACTGGAATCAGGTGAGCCCAGAAATAAGCAGCCCTCAGTGTCATGTGCCAGCTTGTGCTCTTTCCGATTCTGAGCCACTTAGTGAAAGCCACACCCTCCATCCCCTGAGGACGCTGTTTGCCTGAAAAGGTGTTTAGGGCGCCATTCATGACGCATAACCTGGCTCTCTCTCCACCTCTCCTTGCTACACTCCTCTGAAGTGACTTCCTGAGACTCCCTGGGTTCAATGCAGAGGTTTAGTAGCTTCCCATCTTTCAGAGGCTGGCAGGACTATCAGTCACCTTTCCTCTACCAGCTTGTATTCATCCCACACTCCTTCAAGCAGCAGGTTTAGTTTCCTACTGAGATCATATTTAGCTCAACTAAATAGTTTTCCATTTAAAAGCATCCATCTAGTTCACAGTCTTTTATTTTCTGTCCCAGTGATGTTTACAAATGTGCTTTAGCAGCGGGAAGTGTAGACACATGGGTGTGGGTGTATTCTCAACATACTCTTCACTGTACCTCCCTATCCCTTTGTCTGTGTCTAGTCATTTCTAATCTGACACTATAGATTGTCTCTCTCCTCCTCTATAATCATGTAACTCCCAACAACATCAACAATAATAACTATTGTTATGATTATAATAAGGACTAGGAGGAGGAGGAGGAAGGGGATGAGGAGAAGTAGAAAAGAAAAACAAAATATTGGTAGTATTAGTACCAGGAGAACAAGTTTGGCCCAGGCATCAATAATTTGTGAAGGAAGAAAGGAAGGAAGGAGGGAGGGAGAGAGGGAAGGAAGGGAGGGAGGGAAGGAAGGAGGGAAGGAAGGGAGGAAGGGAGGAAGGGAGGGAGGGAGGGAGGGAGGGAGGGAGGGAGGGAGGGAGGAAGAGAGGCAGTAAGGGAGGCAAAAAAGGAGGCAGGAAGGAAAGAGGGGGGGGGGGGGAAATGAGAGAAGGGAAGAGTGAAGAAGGGAAGGAAGTAAGAAGTGAGCATATATTAATGGTTTGCTATGTGACAAGCACAATAGCCCAAACTTTATATTCTTTTTCTTTTGTCCTCCTCACTAGGACTGTATGAGATGAATCATTTGCTTATCCTCATTTCATAGATGAGGATGCAGAGGCATGGATGGATTAATTTACTTGACTCTTTTTCCCCTGACTGATCTGAGTGCTCTCATCTGTCTGCCTGTCTTACTGGGCACAGTACAGATGTCACTCTTCAAACCACCTTCAGAAATTCCCAGATGAGGACAACATCAAATCCAAAAGCATGAGGCTGAGGTTTAGAATCCTCCCATCTTGGTCCTGGGCTTTCTTTCCTTAGAGTCTAGACTGAGACTAAGATGATTGTCGACCTCCTTCTGTTCATACCCAAGTCACCTCTTGAGACCAGCCATTTATGGACCTCCGCTAAGAAAGGATAATAATCTTCCAACAGAGCCTTTTCACTGTTAATAATCTGTCCATTTTCCTCCAGGCCAACATCATTAGAACAATTATTTCTTTCATCTTCCTGCCTTCTCTAATTCCATTCCCATGAGTACACTACCCTGCTTTCTCTTCACCCTTCTCCATGCCCTTATCATACTGAGCTAGTGTTAGTCTTAAAAATACTTGCATCTACTGTTTAATGTTTTCTTCAACTGAAGTACCTCCTCTATCCGCCTGAGGGCCCCAATCATCCTAATCTACCTGGGCAAATTCTGCTCTGTCCTTTCATACCTAGCTCAAATGTCAGCTTTGCAAAATGTTCCTGGATTTTCCCAGATAATCAGTATTCTTTTCATACTTCTATAGAAATATCTCTAGAGAAATTTTTGAGTCCTGTATTTAAACATTCTGGTTTCAAACTTCAGGATTGCCTGGTACTGAATGTGTGACTTCAGATAGGCTACAATAACCTCAATTTACTTTTTTTGTTTAAATATATATTTTATTGACTTTTTTACAGAGAGGAAGGGAGAAGGATAGAGAGTTAGAAACATCAATGGGAGAGAAACATCGATCAGCTGCCTCCTGCACACCTCCTACAGGGATGTGCCCGCAACCAAGGTACATGCCCTTGACTGGAATCGAACTTGGGACCTTTCAATCCACAGGCCGACGCTCTGTCCACTGAGCCAAACCAGTTAGGGCTAACCTCAATTTCTTTATCTGTGAAACAGACATGAGCCTCAGACCCACTTCAGGTGGTTGTGAGGATAATCATAGTGATCCTAACACTTAATGGTGCTCAACAAAAGGCAGCTATACTATTTTATATGTATATATATATTTTTATACATACATTTATGCTAAAAGTGTCTACAGTTTCAGAGTAAGAGCTCCTTGGGTATTAAGCTTTTTCATTTTTATAACCCTAGCATTTTGCGCAGTGACTAGTTCATAAATAAAACCCAATACGTTCATGGAATTGAAAAAGACTTTTTTTTTTTTTTCACTGAAAAAGACACTGGAAGGCAATCTGTTTATTGTAAGGATTTTGATAACACATCACCAATCATTTGGGAGTAAAATAAACAATCTTATTTTGTTTTTAATCTTATCCCCTGGATTTAGATCATTTAGATAAAAAATTCGTGTGTGTGTGTGTGTGAATCAATAATTCTTTCAATATGTAGTAGAGAAGTTTACAGCAGCTGAGAGCCGCCCAGCCATGGAGGACAGGCAAACAATGAATTAGGATGGAGCTGTTATGCTTGGGAAAGAGCCCCAATGTCTGCACGTTGAAATCTTAGAGGGAAAACTACCCTCTTTGCCCCACAAAACACAGTCTGGGGTCAGAGGCAGAGTACCAGGCAGGCTCTGCATCTGAGAGCATAATCTGCTACTATTACAGATAAGAACATTCTAAATGTCCCTGTTAGCCTCTTTACGCAAATAGAGAAATGGGAATGTAGCAGGAGTGTTTCCAAACCTCTGTAATGGGACTACAGACCCCTGTGGACCAGTTGTTACAAAGAAGAATGCCCGCAAAAACTGGTTCCTAATTGAAGTCCTTGGCTAGGCTCTGACAAGCCACTCTGTGGAAGGGCGCGATGATGTATGGCTTTCCCCAGCTCTGAGGCGTGCGTCTTGACATCGCCCACAATTCTGCATATTCAGTTTGCTCTGATCCAGAAATAACTGTTCTCCCTTCACCTCTAGTATTCAAGGTTGCGTCCTGCTCCCAATACATCTGTGTTTAGGGCAAAACTGGAGGGTCGTCAATTAATCTTCCATGTGACAGTTAATTACTCCCCACAGCCTCATTTTCTCCTTCCCAGCTGGACGAAGACGTGGCAAGTTCTCCCGTCGGATGCCAGCATCTCCCATTGCCTGACTGCCTGATTTGTGCCAGTATTATGCTTCCACCTCCACTGCCGAAGGTGGAGGGGATTTGAGGATTTATATCCAAGGAGAATTAGATATGCTTTGTACTACAGAGAGTGCTTTGCCTGGGCGTTAACACCTGTGACCCTTAAGATTCCCCAGACAGGGCTCTGTTGCTACAATAAAAGGGCCACTTTCTTTTTCCCCATTCTTGATTACAAAGCCTGCCTTTGCCCATATAACAGACTCCCATTTTAAAATTACCCTCCCCATCTTCTTGCACATCCCTTTTGGCCCAGGATTTTGTTTTTCAAATAGTAGAATGTTGGCTTTTCTTCATTAGTTCCTGCTTTACTTTCCAATTCTTAAAAGTACACAACCATGAATTATATGAGACATTTCCTATAAGACTTGGGGACCTACTATTGACCATGCTGTTGATGATAATGGTGATGAGGACCACTTTGCATTGAGGAGAAATAGGGTTGAAATGACATTCTTGATGCCTCATTGACTGAGAAGTTCATAGCTGTGTTTGCTGAACCAGCTCAAGTTTTAGATTTTCTTAGAGTCTCTCTTCATCCTTCACACCCCCGAGTGTTGCTGTTCCAGCAATGGATGAAAATACAGATTTGTCTGTTAGGATGTTGGAGGAAGTGGGATTGATGGCCTGCCATCTGGTTGGCACTTGAAAACTGTCTTGATTAAAGTGACAGTTGTCTGATCCTGAAGCCATGCGCAGTATAAGAAGGAAATGGTAGTTAAGGAAGGTCTCTATCTCACTTAGGAGGACAAAAAATCCACTGTGGGAGAATATGTCTGGGGAAAGGGAAGCTCACAGACTCACTGTTAATCTCATGCTCCCAGCAGGCATTAACACGGGAGTTACTGGGTAAGAAAAAGAACTAGCCATGGAGCGGGTAATTAGCATGTTGTTTAAATGAATTTTGTATTTTATAGGTGGGGACACAGAGGCTGCATGATTTCATGCATTTGCCCTAGGGTAGCAGAGATCTGATCCAATTTCAAAACCATGCTCTATCCACTACTTTGTTGCTTCTCAAAAATGTGAAAACTTTGGGGAGATGGAATTCCGCCCACTCCCATTGCCTCCAACTCTCCATATTCTTGATGTTGCCCTGGTCTCTTTTGGTTGTTGTTGTTAATCCTCACCTGAGGACATGTTTTCTCCATTGATTTTCAGAGAGAGTGGAGAGAGGGAGGGAGAGAGAGATAGAGGGGGGCAGAGAGAGAGAGAGATATCAGCTGGTTGCCTCCCACACGAGTCCTGATGGGTTCCAGAATCGAGCCTGCAACCCAGGTACATGCCCTTGATTGGAATTGAACCTGTGACCCTTCAGTCCGAGGGCTTACACCCTAACCACTGAACAAACCAGCCAGCTCATTGACCCAGTCTTACCTCAAGGGTTTCCCAGAGCCCCTGCTCTTTAGAGACTGTATGTCCTGCATGTATGTGCATAGTTGTCTGTGTGTACATGTAATTTATACTTACACAATTGGCAGAAGTAGCAAGAGTGCCCCATACTTCCCTGAAGCCAGCAGAAGCAGGGGTGACCTTTGGCTGGAGTTCAACCTTACACATCTTTTGTCTCCTCGCATACTACCTGGAAGGGCAGAGAAATGCAGGGAAACTCTCTTCTCCACGGGCTCCTGAGAACTGGGAGAAGATGGATGCTGTATCCGAACTGCGTTCTCCCTTCTGGGGAGAAGCCATCGCACACTGTGTTCAGGGGTAAAGTGGAAGCTTGATTTGTCAAACCTGTGAACATTGCTGCCATCGATATGGGGGGAGCTGCTGTGTAATTTATTTCAAGGGTGGATTGACGATGCTCGCCCTGCCTGCCACCCTGGGTTCAATGAAGATCAAATGGCAACATGTGGTGGCTCTCAGTGCCCTGGAAAGGTCAATGAGATTAGACCGTGGTATTATTGCATCTCGTTATCATAATAGTTATAACTTTCTTTGCGAGGAAATTCTGTACTTTGGGGTCCATGTAGCCCAGCCTTCCCTACAATGTGCCAGGCTCTGTATTTATTGATTTCAGAGAGGAAGGGAGAGGGAGGGGAAGAGAGAGAAACATCAATGATGAGAATCATTGATCAGCTGCCTCCTGCACACCCCCTACTGGGGACTGAGCCTTCAACCTGGGCATGTGCTTTGACTGGGAATCAAATGTGACCTCCTGGTTCATAGGTTGATGCTCAATCAGTGAGCCACACTGGCCAGGCCAAATTTTCTTTTCTGATGAGGATTATGCAGAAGCTACCACCCATTCTGTGACTGACTCTGCATTAGCAACTCAGTATACATCCTCACTGACTCTCTACAGGGGCTTGTGATTAGCATTTTGAAAAGTCTGAGGCATAGACGGATTAAGGGATTTGCCCGCATTTAGACAGTTACCACATGCTCGAGCTGTGGATTTGAACCTATCCTTTAATGCCCCGCTGCAAGGATGGAGGACCTGCCTTGGGTTCGAAGGAATGATAGTGAGCTCCTGGCTTTGCTTCTCTAATGTGAGAGGAACAAAAGTAAATGCTGAGAACCCACTGGGTGTGTCCGCTGTTCACTCACTAAAGTTTCTGTGATCAATGGCCAGCATGTCCCATGGTCGACTTCATTTGTAGGGGATTCAATGGCTGCCCATTGCAACTAGAGTGTGTCAACAACTTTCCTAAATTAAAAGCTTCCCAAGTTGTAGTGAGCATGCTCCTTAAAGTGACAATGCATAAATATTCTAAAGTGACTTTCATCCAAGGGTTTTAATAATATTGTGTTGCATGTTATTAAACTGCAAATTTAGGTAACTTGTTGTTTTTTAACTACCAAATCCTTGTGAGGAACTCACATTTGTCCCTAGAGGTTTGGAAAGAGACCATGTGTTAAGAAACACTTTGTAGGATGTCAAGTTCTAATTCAAAATGATCTGCTTGATCTGCTTCATTCTGTCAGGGCTTCATTTGCCACATAGTCTAGGCACACGTGGTGAAGGTTCTAAAATGAAATTACTCAGCTGTGGGTCAGTGGGTTATTTGGTTCTAAGCAAGAAAAGCTGGCTCTGGGTAACTCAAGTGAAAAGGAAGTTTGGACCACGGTGGCCTGAGGGGAAGGACCATTAATTAATTAGAAAGGGCAAGAACCAGGGCAGGTCCCAGGGCCTCAGGGGCCCTGCTGTATTCTATCCTGACATCATTGGAGGGAAGAGGGAACACCATCAATTGTCAGCCTCTGTGTGGCTAGTTTGGGTCTAGTGTCTACCTTTTGATTTGAGAAAACCAAGGCATCTGATTAAGAGTCCCCCACTCCCCCCACTCCGCCCAACCCAGGGGACTGGAGGGAATTCCCGGAAAGGAAAGGAAGTTAGGATGCTATTATCAATTGAAAGCAGGCATATATTGCTCAGAAAAACAAAAAACAAAAAACAGTGTAGGGGAGAAACTAATCCCAAAATCACTAGAGAGGTGTAAATTGTTATACATTTTCAGAAGGATAATTTGTCAATTTGTATCAGAACCATAATATAATGTGTACATCTTTTAATCTAGTGATTTCACTTCCAGGAATACAAACCTATTTTAAGGCAACAATCAGGCAGGTGGAGATATAAGTCTACCAGATGTTCAATATGGTGTTTTTCTACAATAGTGAATACATGTGGACAAAAAATAATAACAATGAAGTGTTGGTTAAATCATTGCAGATAGAAATGTGGCAGGGAAACTGAGACCGTGTTAGTGTCACTCATAGGTTAAGAACAAGGTATATTTTTAAAGAACGGATTTGTTCATTCTAAAGCCTAAGACATCTTTCAGATATTCCACTATTAATTGCCTTTCTTTGCTCATTTAATTTTGATTGACCTTTTTCTTGTTTCCTTCTTCCTTTCTTCTTCTCTCCCTCCCTTCATCCTTCTCTCTCTCCTTCCCTTTCTCCCTCCGTTCCTTTCTTCCTCTTTTCTTCCATCTTTTCTTTCTTCCTCCCTTTCTTATCTTCTTTACCCAAAACACCAGCAATCACGTATGTTAAGGCCATGTTGTGTTTCAAAGAGGGACTTGTGGGCTAACCTAGGCACTTTCTGCTTGATTATAGCTTTGTTTGTGTCCCCATCCACCTTGATTTCTAAGATTTGACTTTAGATATACTGCCTTAAAATTGAATCATCTATTTCTCCTAATAAATTAGGATCCTTAAAATGACACAGGGAGGGGTCTTCACATTGTCTGAAAATGGGGGCTTTAGGGTCGGGACTAGGAAATGCAATCTTTATCACTATCCCATTTTCATTCTGCCTTGAATGAGAGCTGCTGGGAGAGGAATGAATGGTCCTCTCCCAGGACTCTTGGACATCCAAGCTCAGAAATGGAAAATTTAGCTCTCACTCTCTCAGCAAGGTTAGGCGCCAGCTTCTACAAAACCAAGTGCTTGTTTTCTAATGAAAGTGAAAGGAAAGGAGATTCGGCAGAGTACAAATGTCCTTACATATGGAAAAACTGGCATCTGTTTATTTTTTTGAGTTTTTTTTTTTAATCAATTTCCGAAGATTATGCAGCCATTTTAATGGAGCTTGGATGCCAGTTTTATGTGTCTCTCAGGCGATGCACCTCTGCCCTGCCCCCCAAAGGGACCATAAAGCAAAGTGTTAGGGTCCAGCAGTGCTGGGAGGGAATGCCATAATTCCTGAGGTGATATTCGTTACAATATTGGCAGTCTGCCTCCCTCCCTTCTTGGATGAATATTGACACAAGCTGGCAATTCACCCGGAAATGCAAAATTCCATCTTATTTGGAGGATTGTTTCAAAGGGTTGTTTATAAAAACATCAACTTCGGTCAATGAAGTAAGACAGTTAAAAGACTACAAAATATGCCTCGTTTTTGCCTAAGGAGATATTCTGGATGAAGCCGTTTCTATTAATTTAGCCAATGGGAGGGTATGGGAGTAACAGATAAAGTTAAATATTGCTTATTCAGGAACCATAACTTGCATTGGGATTAAATAAGTAATAACTAAGTTAGGCCCTGACTGGTTTGGCTCAGTGGATAGAGCAATGGCCTGCGGACTGAAGGGTCCCAGGTTTGTTTCTGGTCAAGGGCATGTACCGTGGTTGCGGGCACATCCCCAGTGGGAAGTGTGCAGGAGGCAGCTGATGGATGTTTCTTTCTCATCGATGTTTCTAACTCTCTATCCCTCTCCCCTCCTCTCTGTAAAAAATCAATAAAATATATTAAAAAAATAACCAGCTTAGTATTTAACTAATGTGAAATAACTTGGCTGTCTCTAAAGTACTTAAGAAAAGGTAAACTGTAAGAAGGGATATTTTGAAAAAGGAGATCATAGCAGTACCTTTTTGTGCCTTCTATCTGCCTTTAGAATGTGATCCAAACCCCAGCCTTGATGTGTAGACTTTGGGGGACCCAGCCCCTTCCTGCTCCTCAGGTCCCACTCCAGGTCCAGCCTCACTGTCTTCCCTTCTTTTCCCTGAACCCACCCTGAGTTCATGCCAGACACAGGGTCTTTGTTTTGTTCTGACTTTGTCTGGGGTATTGCCTTCTGGTTCTTTCAAGTGCTGGGTCCTTCTGATCCAGGTGTCAAAGCAACCCTCCTTGTCCATCCCAATGAAGGGCCCTCCTCCCTAGGAGTCAACCTTCATTCATCCTTATGGGCAGCTCTTTAAGATCATCTAATTTATTTGTTTACTTCAGCGGTGGGGAACCTTTTTTTCTGCCAACGGCCATTTGAATATTTATAACTTCATTCATGGGCCATACAAAACTATCAACTTACAAATTAGCCTGCTGTATTTGGTCAAACATTTAATTAACTTGCCCCTACTGCCTTGGTAGAGCCAAACAAAATGATTTTGGGGGCCACATAACGGCCTGCGGGCTGGACATTCCTCATCCCTGGTTTAATTACTCATTACCTATGTCTGCCAACTAGAACATAAGCACATGAATGACTGTTCTTATGCATCTCTCACTCTCCCCAGCCTATAGAGGAGCATCTTTAAAGGCCAGGCACTGAATAAATACCTGATGAAGGAAGGAAAGAAAGAAGGAATGAATTAGGGAGGGGAAAGAGAGAGAGAGAGAGAGAGAGAGAGAGAGAGAGAGAGAGAAATTTGTGAAATTAAAATTAGAAATGGTTGAATGCATAACCTGAAAATCAGGTAAAGATGACTTCAAGACCTCTGGGTTTGAGGTTGGAAAACATGGAACTAGACGATTAGAGGTGCCATTTTCATCACGAAAGTAGCCAGTGTACATCCCTTGGGAGTGCAATGGAGCAAGAGGGTAAAGTGGGGCACACAATTGTACTTGAAATGAAGGTCAGTGAATAGCCACCGCACCTCAAGACACCCCTTCTGCATTTCAGACCTCTCACAGCTCTTCCTTTTCTCTCTCTAACTCTAGACTCTTTCTTATTAACTGAAAATTACATGGGACTTTTGCATAGAAATGTAGACCTGAGCTTTCTTTGGACACACTGTTTTTCTCTTGGCAACTCAGATAATTCCTACCAAGGATTGCTTAGAAGCCTCCTCACAGAAATGAAGAAAGTTTCAATGCAGGATCTAATTTCACAGTGATCAATGAATCAATTCCCATGTTTTAAAAAGTGTGTGTGTGTGTGTGTGTGTGGAGTGGGGGTGGGCACTTCCCTGCCATGTTTCTGCCAGCATTGGGTAATTTGCACTGGGTTTCCTATGGTGTCCTTATGAATGGGACATGTGGGCCCCATTTATCTTCTGCTGCACGGGATGGGCTTAATACCAAGGGCACCAGCTAATGTTGTGAAAAGCTCTGTTGACATTTATCTGAGTTGAATCACCAGCCAAGAGATTCTACCAGTATATGCACTAGTCACTCTACATTATTTTAGAACTAGAGGCCCAGTACACGAATTTGCTCATGGGTGGCATCCAGCCAGCCCGCCTGGATCAGGGTGGGGAGTCGGGAGCAGGGCCAGCTGGGGGGAGGGACCACAGGTGGTTGGCTGGCCGGCCCCGCCCCCTGGTTGAACTCCAGTGGAACTCACTGTCTAGGGCAGTGGTCTGCAAACTCATTAGTCAACAGAGCCGCAGTTTGCTGACCAGTGGTCTAGGGGACGATTTGCATATTAGCCTTTTATTATATAAGATGTGGTTTTCTGGGATGCAGTGATACTGATGTTCTAGGTGTGGGCTGGATTCTTTGCACATAGCATCTCATTTAATGCCTGAATCTAAGACCTTATGGGATAGGTGTGACTACTGTCCTCATTGCACATAAAATACATAATCTCCAAGAGATTAAATGAATTGTCCAAAGTTGCGTGCTTATCCACTGGGAGAAGAGCAGTTCAAATCTGGAAAACCACCTCAAATCTGTACTTTTTAACATTATTTTACATGGGCTCCCAAAGCAGTTAGGTTGATTTTCCTGTAAGGCTTTTGTACTGGGGACCTTTCTTTTTAAATTAGCTTATTTATTATTGAACATGTAAAAATATTTTTAAAATAAAAAATTTTAAGTTTTATTTAGAGAAAAAGAACACTTTGCACCTCTGATCTCTGGCCTCTCATGTTCCATCCCTGGCAGCTACTAGTCTTGGTCAGTTTCTCTTGGCCCTTCCAGAGATACTACAGGGTATATACAGATATAGATGCGAATTCCCTTTCCTTTCCCCCATGGATAGTGCATGCTATATCCATGCTGTGTGGTAATTTTCCCTTAATGTACGTTCAGTTATCTTCTATATCGCTGGCTGTTGAAACACATGGGTAAATATTTAAGGTGAACATGTAATTTTTACGATTATGGATTGACACATTTCTGCCTGCCCTCTCTGCCTTATTAGAGCTACTTGGGACACCTTTTTGTCTTATTATTTAGGACTCTAAGCTATAATGATAGGCACCTGAAACATTGTGGCAATCTTATACCTTGAGGGTTGGTCTTGATGTGTTGAAAACTCCCTATTTAAGGGGATTGGAGAACATGAGGAGTATCCCCCAATGCCTCAGTCTTGAGTCATTGACTCTTAGCCTAGGAGTCCCTCACAGGGAAGCTTTTGGGAGCGGTGATGGTTGCTGCTCGCAGTTGTTCCCTTAGAGGCAATACATACAACATAGACTCACATCTATGCCTTCTATGCAGACATCCATGGTGTAGAAGAGTGTGCACACCTGTCACTCAAGACCTGCTGTATTCAGCTTCCCCTCCCTTGGTTACCCATTTCTCCATCCACCACTGAGCTGTATTTCCTTTTCATGTGTCATTCATGGCTTGCCCTGTGCTTTGGTCCACATGACTTTCTTTTCCTTGAACGTCCTCCCGCTTGACGTTAAGTCCTTTGCACCCTCAAAGATTGCCAAAGTCCTGCCACCTTCAGAAACCCTTCCTGATTCACCCAACTGGAATAACTTCTTCTCCTTTTATTACATAGACCCCGATTCTCACTACAGTGCCTCTCCCCTCCCTGGTCTATCTCTTAGGCACCTTTGCACGCCCCATTCCCCTAATTGAGGTGCACATTGAGGTTGTTCAATAAACATCTGGTGGTTAATCCCATTGAAATACCTGAGATGTGTGCTGCATGCCCTTCACCTGTCAGAGACAACTAGGCTTCTACCTTCCAAACACATGATGCCTCGCTCATTAGGAGATTGACAAACAGCCTAAGTGTTTGAACGTTCTCCAGCACATTATAAATGTTTGGATAAAACCACTATCAACGCACAGTCATTGCAGAGCCAATAAAAAATGACCTTGTCTTCCCCCTTTTTATTTGTCTGTTTCCTACAGCTTCATCACCAAAGGCAACAAGAGAAAATGGTGAACAGCTGGGAGAGGGAGATGTCCTTCACACATCCTATATTTGGAACTGGTGGAAATAGCCAGTATGATTCTGTGTCAGCTTAACAAGGATTGATGGGATTTCAAAATTGCATTTTGGTTGTGAACCCTTTGAGGGCAGGGACTTATTCATGTTAGCATTGCCTGGGCTAAGCATATTGTAAGAGGAGTTTCTCAAGCACCGGATGGAGAATTTTTTTATTCAGGGAGCTGTCATGTACATTGGAGGATATTTAGTTACATCTGTGTTCTCAAACCACTCTATTACAGTGGTACCCCTCACCCCCAGGCTGTGTCAGCTACTAATGCCTCCCAGCATTGCCACATGTCTCCTGGTGAAAGGAATACACTGGTGTAGGAGCTCAACAGATGTTGAGTGAACATGTAAAAATGATCAAAGCTTGAACATTTTCCATTAGCTTCCTTTTTCTCCATGTGAGGAACCATTAATCCACTCAGGCATGTACTTTGGAGGAACACATTTTTCTCAATACCTGACTGGTGGGTAAAAATTTGCTCTAAGCCACCCCAAATATCCAACCTCTGTGTTAAAGTAGACTCTGAAATGTATCAAAGGTATGTTTCCACCTGACAATATATATATATAACTTGGCATTCTTAAAAAAACCACACCACCAAACAGGGTACTTCACACAATAAACTATTTGCTAAGTCAAAGCATATTCAAAGGATGGCACCTGCTACCCCTGCATTGCAAACATATAACCATAAACATGGCATTGAGCCATTTCCCCTTGCAGCAGGACCCTCACACGAAGTGAAATACACATCTATACATATAAAAGACCAAGGGACTGAATGTCTGAACAACCGGTTGACTGGTTGCTATGATATGCACTGACCACCAGGGGCAGACACTCAACACAGGAGCTGCCCCTGGTGGTCAGTGCACTCCACAGTGGGAGCACCACTCAGCCAGAATCTGGGCTCATGGCTGGCGAGCGCAGCTGCAGTGACGCGAGCCTCCCCTGCCTTCACGGCAGTGCTACCAAGCAAGCAGCTGGTGGCAGCTGCAGGTATAGCGGGGCTGGGATGAGCAGGACCTGCGCCAGGCCCTGTCTTGGGCTCCTCCTCAGCCACCTGCCACTTTGTGCATTTCGACATCCCCCAGATGGATCCCAGATTGCTAGAGGGCGCAGGCCAGGCTGAGGGACCCCACTGGTGCACGAATACATGCACTGGGCCTCTAGTATATTATAATAGGAACTGTTAACTAATTATTGCTGAATGACTGCCTAGACTGTGCAGCATGCATGGAAGTGCAGGCTTCAAGTTCCAGGAAGGACCCTGTTGCATTAACACTGGAATCTCATGGGCATGGCTTATTAAGATCTCTGTATTTACCATTTTTATTGAACACTGTCCCCAATGTATTGACTCATTTCAGCACAGTGGCAGATAAACATGAGGTGGTCTTCTTTTCTCCACTCACTGCTCCTGTGTTGGGTTGCATATTTCACCCCCATTCCTTAATAACATCTTGAACAGATTTTTCAACTTTCTGGTCCCTTTTGGTTATTAGCATAGTCTCAGTTGGAATTTATGCTTTAGTCATTTTCCTTTTTAAAAGCAGCATAATTCATAGACGGTTTCCTGTCTTACCAGTCAGACTTGCAGCTCAGGGCCTGAAAGGCGAAGGGGAGGTGCATGTTCATCTCCCTCCCTTTAATCTTAGAATAGAGAGGGAGGGCTTTGTATACTTCAGGCCACTTCCTCCCTCTCCTCTGTTGCCCTCTAGCTCTGATCATCCAGCTTTGGGACAGGAAAGGAGAGGCAAAGGATCCTGGTTCTTAAATTCAAAGGTTCATTGTCTTCTTACTGCTGATGCAATTTTACTAGCTTCTATGTAGCAAATATTCTAGATCTAACTTTCTCATGGTACTGAAGTATCACAGATGCCTTGACGAGGGGCCTCCTAGCTCCTAACTTACTCCATGTGGAAAATCTAGCTCCAGCAAAACTTCATTCCATTCCCTTCATGGTGTCTGTTCCAACAATATATCCCCAGGTCATGGTCCCCGCACCTTGCAGATGACCTTCTTGGAATACACCAAGCTGGCTCAAGCTCAGCTCTTTCTGCTGGAACTGCATGAATGACAATAAGCTCACTGGTGCTTACAGTGCCACCTGGTAGGATTGAAAGTCCTTCCACTTTTTCTCCCACTCGCGCTCTGCCCCACATTTTTCCTCAATTCAAATTTGCCCTGTGCTTAGGGACATCTCTCAGACACCAATCAAGTTTGCTGTCTCAGCAGACATGCGACTGGGAAAAGGAATTTTAATTCCCTTTCTTGCAGGCATTCCTGGTATTTTCAAGGGATTCTCTTAGCATGGACATGTGGCTTCTCAAGTGAACCTAGGAGCAGGTACCAGGACACTCAGACATCCATCCATTCTCTAAAGCCCTCATACTCATTGCTAGCTTTCTTCTGAGACCTATACCTCTCTTAAAGCAATTATCTTTGGCACAGACTTTGATGAATATGGGAACATGGTGATTTGCTTTTTTACTTTTCATCATTTTTATTTTTCATACCAGTGGCCTTTGGAAAATATCTATATTTGGTGTATCAAAGGAGCTGAGTGGTGTTTCAGTTAAAGTGACCTGAATTTTCCGTATTTCTGTGTAATGAATGATCCATTCTCAGAACATCTGTGGTATAATAGCCTTTGTCTTGCCTTTCTGGGAGATAGAGATAGTTTCTCATGGACCGAAAGAAGGCTTCTTAATGGAGATTTATAACATCAAACGTGATTACATGAGAACAAAGTAATTATCCTTCATGTAAGAATATCAACCCAATTTACAAAGGAGTGGAATTAAACATTGCAGTTAATTACAGGGACAGTCTAAAATTTGTGGACCAATTAGGGCTCTTTGGTTGCAAGCAACAGAAACCAATTTTTCCCTTATATTAAGCCAAAAGGATATTTATTTGTGATTTGTAGGGAGCTTACAGTATTGAGAGGAGGCTAAAAAAGCAGTGTTGGCAGCATGGGGGTCACAAAGCAATAGAGAGGTTTCCTCTGGGGCAAAAAGAATTCAAGTATGTCTTCCATGCATCTGTTCTAGATCCAGGGAGAGCACATCCCATTGGCCAACCCACATGCTCTCTTCTTGAATCCACTCTGGCAGAGAGAGCTAGGATCTGACAGAGTGCTTTTAGGAAGCTCTTCAACTTCCAAAGTGGGAAGACAAGGCACATGACCACAGACAAAACACCACAAAATGAGGGAGCTCAAACTCCGTTTAAAAAACTCTGGGTACTGTTAGGAAGGAAAATCAATTGTTGTGCCAAGAAATGCTGATCAACCCCTCTTTACCCAGAGGATCTCTATCCTCTTGCTTGGAGGGTTCAGAGCTGCCTCAGCCCACACTTCACACAGTGTTTCCCACATTCCCTTTCCTTGGATGTATGGAGAACCTTTAGTCATCTACATTAAGGTGGTCTGTACTGTCCACTGTTTCTATAAGGGCTGTGCTGCCTTTTCTGTGCCTCCTAAGCATCCTCTTCCTCACTCTTTCATCCCCTTTCTGAAGATTATTCCTTCAGTGCACTTCCTGGCCAATGCCTTTTTTTCTTCTAGAATTTTCCTCCTGCATTTGCACAGTGCACTCTTGCACTGGGTTCCTTTTATAGACTGCTCTTATTACTTTGGATTCAGTGTCCATTTGTCTGAACCTTGATTTCTTTTTTCTTTTCAGTGCAATTACCCTCCTCACTCCTGTGCTACCTGTCTCTGCTCCTAGGATGTGCACACTGTAGAATGTGGACAAGCACAAATCTCAGACTGCCCATTTGGATAAGAGACCATACTCTGGCTCCCTGTCCACTGGTGTCACCAACATCACCAGTCATTTCTTTTTCGATCCCTATCTGTGCAAAGGAAAGTCTCTTGATGTCCCTAAGGATCCCTTGTGAATACAGAAAATAGTTCTGGCTGCTTTGAAATAGAGTCTTAAGAAGACTAATCTAACTTCTGGTGAATCATATGTTCTGTCCTGTAAAACACCCTTGGCATACACAGGAGCATTCTAGGTTGGCCAAGTACTAGATGGAAGACATTAGAGCTGTCAACACCAACACAGGAATAGCAAAGCCGAAACCTGGAACGAAATGAGATGGATGCTAAGAGTGTGAGCAGATGCCCTACACCTGTTCAAGAACAACATCCTTAGATTCATTGGCTCAGTGTTTTTATTCCCATTGGTTACAAGCTCCCTGAGGGTTATCACCGTATCTAGTTTATTCACCAGTGTATCTTCCACCTATGCAAATGGCCTGGCACAGATGCTTAATAAATTTCACTTGAATGATTGAATGAATGGCCCTATGAATTAATCAGTTGCTTCAACCTTCCTTCAAAGACCAGAATCCTGACACTTATGCATCTTTCAGGCTTTAAGCTACAGCTTCTTGAGCGAGGTTGTGAAAGCAAGGCCCATTCAGGGAGATTCTTCCATATTTATTTGAGGCCATAGCAACCAGCATAAGGGTATTTAATTATTTACTGCCTATTTTGTGTATGCTACACCAGCCCTCCATTTCCCTCTCCCGTCTCTTTTCCTTGGATGGTGGCAATATGGATTTTTAGAATTAATTATTTATTTTTGTATTTCTCTTCCCTTTTTCTGTAACCTCTCTGTAGAGTTGACCTCAAGCTTTTATCCCCTAAGAGGCCTCTTCTGTTGATACTCAAAGAGTTCATACACATTTCTCTCCAGGCCATCTGTGAAACTCAGAGGCGTTTGTCCCTGCTTTTAGCCCAGAGGATGGACAGCCAGTAAATAGCAAAGATAATTCAGGGATAGTAATAAGCAAATGCCTAGTGGACATTGATACCCAGATGACTTGCTAGACCATTTTGTATAAATGCAATGAAAAATCTTGGATTAGGAAAGTATTTGTTTCCTTAGACCCGTGGTCAGCAAACTGCGGCTTGCAAGCCACATGCGGCTCTTTGGCCCCTTGAGTGTGGCTCTTCCACAAAATACCATGGCCTGGGCGAGTCTATTTTGAAGAAGTGGCGTCAGAAGAAGTTTAAGTTTTAAAAAATTTGGCTCTCAAAAGAAATTTCAATCGTTATACTGTTGATATTTGGCTCTGTTGACTAATGAGTTTGCCGGCCACTGCCTTAGACTAATGGTAAATCACTAGTATACTGAAGACTTTCAAAACATCCACTTGCTCCAGCAAATCTTGTAGGAAGGTAAAAAGAAAAAGATATTGCTTTGCAATTTATGTTTACCAGCATGCCATTGAGTACATTCAATTGACTCCAAATGTTTTTCATATTCTAATTTTTGTCCCCTATGGTCCTCCCCTGTTGACTTCAAGTTAATACACACTATGAAGGAAGACATTCCTCATAAATTCTATGTCATCAGAGTAATGTGGCTGTGATGATGTACTACATTTTAAATGAGCTCTGTCACAAAAGGACGATGGGGGCTCAGGAGGTGTTTGTTGTTTTGTGTGTGTTTTTTAATATTTTCCTTCTGTTCTTGCAGTGTGATAAATCTAATTATAGTTAGCAGCAAACACCAGTGTTCCTTCAGCTGGTATGGTGTGTGAGGTCCCTTGGATCTCCAGGATATCTTCAGATTTTATAGTGTGTGTCTGAGGCCCAACAAGTCGAAGTGACTGTCAAGTAGAGAGAGAATTTTGAAAGATTAAAGGAAGATTGATGATGCAGGAGATTAGTAATGTGGGTTTGCCATGGTCAAGTTCAGTCATGCATTTTTGGGGCTCATTTTCTCATGGGAGTTAAATAACATTTCCGGAACATTAGAATAATTTGGGTGATGGGCCATGGAATATCTAATCTATTTGTAGGGAGTGACTGTTATTTTTTTCTAATACTGCGTTCATCAGAGGGGATTTCCCTCTATGCACTGCCTTTCCCAGGGAAGAAGCACAGTGCACACTCTTGTTTACTGTAGGGTGTACAGCTGCGCATAGCCCTGCTCTAGAGACTATGCTCAGTGCAGTCTTTTCTTAATCTGAGACTTCTTAAGCTTTATGAACTTGAGGGTCACTTGCGACTCTTCCTAAAATGCCTATCTTGTTGAGGAGGTCTGGGTTAAGGCCTAAGATTCTGAATTTCATTCAAGCTTTCAAGCAACACCAATACTACTGGCTTGTCACACAATGAAGAGCAAGATTTTACAGGCTCTTTACCGAGAATAAACACATGCGTACATGGGCACCTCTGCAATAGATTGCATCCAGAGGAGAAAAAAGCAGACGTCATTATCTAATAGCTACTATAAATTGGCTCATGATTTTATTGTTTAATACCACAGTATAGATAGGCACTGTTCTTATCCCCATTATACTGTGGAGGACTGTAGTTCAGCTTAGAGAGATTTAATGAGGTGATGGAATTGCATAGCTAGTAAGAGTGCAGAGTGCATGGTGGAGATGGAATTTGAACTCAGGCAATCTGATTTCAGACACCACATGTAAATGTATATACTGCCCATAGCCTATTGCCTCAAAGGCTCTGTACTTGCCTAGAGTGTAACATCTAGTTTTGTCATCTTTATCATCATACACCCCTCAACAAATAGTGAGCCCAATTGAGTACTTGAGGCCATGCCTTAAGGTTTTGCAGCTGACAAGCAGTGGTAATATGGTCCAATTGAAGGCTAGCAAACAACACTCATTGGTAACTGTGACTCACAGGGGAAAGCATATACATATTTGTAGAGAGCGCCTGGGAAGGCACATGGGCATTTCTTTAAATTGTCAGCTGAATCCCCCAGGGTGGTTGGCAAAGCCATGCCCTGGAAACACATTGGGTGTGTATGTGTGTGTGTGTGGGGGGGGGGGGGTTATTATGTAAATCCAGCCAAACACCAGGAACGAATAGGAAAGCTTCCTGGTATTTGGGGGTCTAAAATAAACATGCTGCATGGGCTCTGGGTCACTGTCTCTCCATCAGAAAAGGGCAGCAGTCCCACCTGGTCCCAGCTTTTTCTTCTATTTTTGTGTCTTGTCTCTTTCTTTCATTTTTCTCAATCCCAAGCCGCCCCTACTCAGGAACTGGCCCACTCTAGCCATGCTGGATATGGAAAAAGAGAGAAATATTTACACATATTTAATCAAATCAGTATCTGTAATAACTAGCTGAATGGAGCAATGACTTATGGGACAAGACAAAGAATATCCTAGGAACTCTGAGGTGATTTGCAGATTAATTTACCTTTCTGTTTAGATTTCAGCTTTTGAACTTTTTATTCTATTCAGGAAAATTTCACATAGCATGAAATTAATCATTTTTAAAGTGTATGATTCAGTGGCATTTAATACATACACAATGTTGTGCAGCCATCACCTCCAATAAGCACATGAAAAGATACTCAACATCATTAGTCATCAGGGAAATGACAATCAAAGCACAATGAAACACCACTTCACACCCATTAGGATGGCTATTAAAAAAAACAAAACAGGAAAGTAACAGTGTTGTTGAGGGTGTGGAGAAATTGGAACCCTCATTCATTGTTCATGGGAAGGCAAAATGGTACAGCTGCTGTGGAAAATGTTTTGCGGGTACTCAAAAAGTTAAACAGAATTCTCACAAACTTTTGATGACAGAGTTTATTTGTCTTTTCTCAACTACATCATGATTTTCCTCACTGCTTCAAGAGCCTCTGTCCTGGTTGTTCTTTGGCACATATCAATATAGTTGCCACTGTAAAAAGGTGCCAAACTTGCTATCTTAGACTCAAGGGCGATTTTCTCTTCACAGTGGTTCATGGTCTGTGTTTAGCTGGGGCCAGGTGGGAAGATTGAAGGTTCTTTGTTTTCCCAGGTATGTTTACTATCTCATGTAGCTTGTCCTCCATGAATAAAATAAGAATCTCCCCCATGGCTCTCTCCATATAATTGACACCTCAGACCCTAGCAGAAAGAACAGGTGATGGCTGTTGATACTGAAAGCACCTAAGCCATGACTATTCATTGTTCTGGCAGGAAACTTCCATTTAAACCATTGGGCAGATCAACGAGGGCATCCTGGGTGTTTGACCTTGGGCAAGTCACTCAGCTTCCTCTGCCTCACTTCCCCAAATAACTTAGAGGAGTGGTTGGGCATGAAATAAGATGATACAGAGATAATGTTTGACACAGGCCACTCAACGTCAGCTATTGTATTGCTATTGTGGTTGTCCCTGCCCTACTCTCTATCTCGTTATATGGTTTGGGTCTACTTATGCATTACAGCCACTTGTTCTTCTAACTCCTGTAATTCTATCCTTTTCCTCCTATAAGCTAATTGCCCTTTTCCTTCTTTGTGAACATTTTGAATAAGACAAAGATGCTTTAAATATAACGTTAGAAAATTGTCTCCACTCATAGCCCATTTAAGAGTGAAACTTTTACAGTGTTTAAAAGAAAGGGAAGTTCAATGCTTTCAGGTTATACAACAACTTATCACAGCCCAACAGCTCTGCTCTGTGCAGGGCCGTGCATGTCTGCCTGCTGATGAAATAGAGAAGCAGGCTGCGCTTTCCACGAAGGGCCCAGTGCCTCTGGAAGAATGATATGATTTTGTGTGTGGCTTGGGGAATCAGCTTGCAACAGCAGAGGTATATTTTCACATTAATGGCATTAATGGCTACTTCGCTATGTTAGTGTTCTTGAAAACCATTTTTTTTTGGCCTTAAATCTTGTGACCGTCTCCTTCTAGGTTGTTTGTTCATAGATAGCCATAAGACAAGCTGGCTATGGAAACTCAATGCAAAATTTCATGAATGCTCGTCACAAATCTGTGATGTCTGTGTTTTACACAAAATGTTTACACAGCGGTTAAAAGCTGTTCAGATTTGAAAATTTAACCATCACTCTATATCATAAATAAGCTTAGTTGTAGCTTTTTTATTAGAGAAAATACTAGTCACTTATTTTAAATTATATTCATAATAACTTGATATCATAAATAGATTAAAGGGTCTGTTCTCTGACTTCTTGGAGTTTAGATCAGTGATTATCTAGTTCCAGAGGAAATTTCTGCATAGGTTCCCCAGATGCTTTCACATGATGAGGCAATACCAGGCACCAGCATTGATCCCATTAATCAGGAACAAATAAAGTCCTTTTAGGAGGAGGAATATGTGATAATGATACTTTTAGAGCTAGGAGAGCTCCAAGATGTTTCCAAATACAGAAAGCCATATTTCAGAAATGAATAATGTACTTAGAGGACACAGTGAATTGATGGTGGACCTCGGATGGGAACCCTCATAGGCGGTATGATGGTGTGATGGCTCTAGGTCCTCCCCTGTTAGGCATAGAAGGGAGATATTGCATACTCTCCTAGGATAGTCTAGGAAGGAACTTTGTGATCAAGATATTCACCCTCCTCATTGCCTAGGCAGAGTACTCTGACATGCATTCTTTCATCTAACAAGTATTTGTTGAGAACCTACTAAGTGCCAAATACTATCGTAAATAGGGGTAACAGCAGAGAGGAACACAAAAAGTTCCCTGCTCCCAGGGAAATGACTCTCCTGTATTATCTGATTCCTGCTTAGCTGAAAAGTGCTGGGTGACAGTAATGCAGGCTGATGCAGTTCCGCCTTAGATAGGGCTCAGAGAATGGAAGATGAGAGTAAGGAGTTAAGGTGTTTGTTTTCCTAAGTGCCATGGAGAGAGACTGTAGTCTTACATAGAGGAGGGATAGGATAAGATTAATATTTAGCTGACCTCTTTGTGGACCATCTACTGTCCTGGGTGTAATAGGGGAAGCAGGAAGATATCAATGAGTAGGCTAAGGATGTAGGTCAGGGGAGCAGTGATAGTAGCCATGCCAATGAGGTAGCAGGGGGAGGCACAGAATACATATATAGACACAGGACTTATGCTGGCATAAAGAGAGGGCTCATCTTTAGACTTAGTGGGAGAGATGAGCAAAAAAAAAAAAAAAAAGACTTTTCAAAACTTAATTTTTCAACTTGAGCATCTGAATAGAATAACCCAAGAGAAGTTTACATCAGGCCAAGCAACTAGCACTCAGACCAGTTGTTTACATGTGTTTTTAGACTAAATATTGAGATTTGCAAGCTATACTTGACCAGAGGGCAGATGTCTATCTATTTTCTCTTTCTCTAATAGGACCTCACTCAGGGCTGGATTGAGGGTGGTGTAGTCAGGGGTCAGTGCAGATGGGCTATGGGGCTTCTCCCTCTGCTTGCTGTCCTCTGAGCCAGGGACCGCAAGCTGAGAGAACATGTCTCAGTGGGTAACAGCATGATCAGCTTCCCCGCGTGAAACCACAGCCTTAGACATGGGGTCTGCCTTCTGGGTGCTGCAATAATCTCATGTAGACTGTCTGTGGACTTCATTAACCTGCCATTGACTTCCTTGTGGTATGTTAATGGGGACCACGCTATGTTGAGTCACAATTTGAAAGGCTGTTTGTCATCGCAGTGTGACATCGCCCTGCTCCCTGACATGCTGCTGTTTATCACTCCTCTTCCTGGGCTCTCCTTCCCCGGGCTAGTCTATCCTTTGGCAGTGATCACATCCAAGCCAGGTTTGATCAATAGCCTGGTTCATTACAAATGGAAATGAGCTTGGTAGCAGCTGATGAGAGCTATCCTGGAAATGTGGCACATTTGTACCCTATGCCTTGGGTGGAACCTGTAATTCTTTAGTGGGGGAAACATCCTCTTAGTTTAATGTTTAAAACTTCATAGTGTGGTGCCTCTTCCCTATAGCCTACTGCACTTGAATTCAGGAACCCCTGGCATTGCAACAGCTGCCAATCATTAAGATACTTTACTGCCTGTGACTTGAAAAGATGAAAGGTCCAAAATCCTTTGGACCATATCCACTCTTGTGTATGGGCGTGAGCAAGGTCTGCCTGGGAAATACTTTCTTTCTTAACTTTGACTTCTGGCTCAGCCCTTGAGCTTATTTCTTCCCTCTCTGAGATCCCTGCCCTCCCTCCCACACACACACACTTTGGGCTTTGCACTTACCTTGGCTGCTTTGCTTTTCTTGGATGGTTCTTGCCTTGTTAGTGAGAGGCACTTTGGGGGAAATCTACAGGATCATGTGAAAAGTTTTCCCTGAGGTTCACAGTGGAGCATCTTAAAGGGAGTTAGAGTCTCTTTCTAAACACTCTGTTGGGGAGTTTTCTGAAATGTCACAGCGGGGTCTTCCCTGAGATGGAACCTTGCATGGAAACAAAAACCAAAAAAACAAAGGCAAGAGAAAGAAAAGATACAAAGGTCAGCTGGGTGTTTGGGAGCCAGGAAAACACCGGACACCTTCCTTTTACACTTAAAAAGGCTTAGAGGGGAGAAAATGTGAAAAACATTGTGTTTCCTTGTTTATCTTTACCAGGTGTAGACATGTACCTGAGATGCTTTGCTGGGCTTTTCCTCTTGTGCTACTTGACTCTGAGCTGCCTGAGACCTGGGGATGTCCCCTCTGTCTCTGCATCCCCAGCACCAGCTGCATATTAACATGTGGCCACCAGTGACTGCCACACTGCTCTATAAGAAGGCGATGGACCCTGTTTGAGGGTGCCCTCCATTTTATCATACTCGGGCTCCACTTTGGAAGAAAGGAGATATTTCTGGTTCATTGCTTATATGGTAACAAGAAATTAACCTGAGCACATTGAATGGATTCAAATCAAGAATGTCTAGGCAGTAACAGAACTTCTACTAATGATATAAAGGGAATTTTCACTACTTCTAGTCTGAGAAACAACTAGAAAATATCTGTACCAAACTTTTTCTTAGTTTCACGGTGCAGTTTAGAGAAATGGATGCTCTGGGAAGTACTGTAGTTAGTGTTTCATAGCATTTCATAGACATTTGTACATGTAGGTTGAACTCTGTCTTGTTATCATCAAGTATAAGTGGCTGTTTTTTCTTTCTTTTTTTTTTAAATAAATCTTTATTCAGATTATTAAAATTGTTTCTCCTTTCCCCCCCCATAGCTCCCCTCCACCCGGTTCCCACCCCATCTTCTGCCCTTACCTCCCCTCCACTGTCCTCATCCATAGGTGTACGATTTTTGTCCAGTCTCTTCCTGCGTGCCCCCATACCCCTTTCCCCCTGAGAATTATCAGTCCACTCCCTTTCTATGCCCCTGATTCTATTATATTCACCAGTTTATTCTGTTTCTCAGGTTTTTAAATTCACTTGATTTTTAGGTTCACTTGTTGATAGATATGTATTTGTTTTTCATAATTTTTATCTTTACTTTTTTCTTCTTCCTCTTCTTAAAGAATACCTTTCAGCATTTCATATAATACTGGTTTGGTGGTGATGAACTCCTTTAGCTTTTTCTTATCTGTGAAGCTCTTTATCTGCCCTTCAATTCTGAATGATAGCTTTGCTGGGTAGAGTAATCTTGGTTGTAGGTTCTTGCTATTCATCACTTTGTAGATTTCTTGCCACTCCTGTCTGGCCTGCATAGTGTCTGTTGAGAAATCAGCTGACAATCGTATGGGTGCTCCCTTGTAGGTAATTAACCGTTTTTCTCTTGCTGCTTTTAATATTCTCTCTTTGTCTTTTGCTCTTGGCATTTTAATTATGATGTGTCTTGGTGTGGTCCTCTTTGGATTCCTTTTGTTTGGGGTTCTGTGTGCTTCCTGTACTTGTAAGTCTATTTCTTTCACCAGGTGGGGGAAGTTTTCAGTCATTATTTCTTCAAATAGGTTTTCAGTATCTTGCTCTCTCTCTTCTTCTGGCACCCCCATAATTCTGATGTTGGTACGCTTGAAGTTGTCCCAGAGGCTTCTTACACTATCTTCAACTTTTTGGATTTTTTTTTTTGCTTTTTGCTTTTTCAGTTGAGTGTTTTTTGCTTCTTTGTATTTCAATTCTTTGACTTGATTCTTGCGTTCCTCTAGTCTGTTGTTGGGTCTCTGTTTAATATTTTTTATTTCAGTCAGTGTATGTTTAATTTCTACTTGATCCTTTTTCATATCTTCGAGGGTCTTGTTATATTTATCGGCCTTTTCTAGGATATTCTTGAAAAGCCTTATAACTGTGGTTTTGAATTCTATATCCAGTCATTTGTTTTCCTCCATTTCTTTCGTTTGTGATGTTTCTGTGTCGCTGCATTTTCACTGCTTCCCTGAGTTGGTAGGGTAGCTTTGTGTGCTAGGTTTCCTATATGGCCCAGTGGGTCAGCCTCCCAGTTACCTGAGGTGGACACTCTTGGTGCACCCCTTTGTGGACTGTGTGTAGAGCCATGTTGTAGTTAAGTCTTGATTGTTGTTGGTATCACTGGGAGGAATTGACTTCCAGGCCAGTTGGCTGTGAGGATCAGCTGTGTGTACGCTGGGAGAAGTTCGGTGCTGGAGACAGCCATATAGGATTAGACTTGCAAAATTGCAAAAGCCTCTGTGTTCAGCTTGGATGGGGTGGAGTCTCAGGGCAGGGCGTGCGCGCGCGCGCATGCCCATGCCTCCAGACCTCTGGCTTCCCTGGCTCCTGAGCCTCTGCCTGAGAGTCCAGATCCCCCCCCCCCCCAAGAGCGTGGGTCCCCAGGGGCTCACCTGGAACTGGGGTTCAGTGCAGTCAGGAGCTTCTGACTCCCTTCTGCTAGGGAAAGCCTATGGCAACCTCTGCAGTCTTTGTGCACACTCTCTTGCACGCATGCGCACATGCTCTTCCAGACCCCTGCCCGCCAGGGATCCCCAGGCTCTCCCCCGGATCTCCAAGTTTCCGAGTGCCTTTCTCTCTACCTGACAGTCCAGACTCCCCCTGTATGAGCCTGGGTCCACAGGGTTTCACCTGGAACTGGGGTTCAGTGCAGTCGAGGGCTTCCTTCCCCCTCCCGCCAGAGAAAGTCAGCCAGGCTCTCAGCTGCCCTTCCTCTCTGTGCGCACAAAGACCCTTTGCAGTACCTCAACCCTTTGCTGTCCCTCCAATTCTCAGTGAGCTTTTCTCTTTCCTTCTAGTTGTAGAATTTCCACTCAACCAGCTTTCCTGTGGTTCTGGATGGTGTCCGTTCTGTCTTTTAGTTGTAGTTTTGAAATTGTTGTGTGAGGCAGCGGTTTAGGTGCTTACCTATGCCGCCATCTTGGTTTCTCCATGGCTGTTTTTTCTTAGCTTCAATCTTTTATCACATGCCCTCTTTTTGAACTTCATGGTTCCCCATAAGAGATTTGGTGCATTGCAGGAGCATACCTACAATTTCACTTACTGCGTGTCAACCCCATACTAACTGTGTGCCTTTGGACAACTTTCTTTGCCTTTGGAAACTTCCATTTCCTCTTCGTAAACTAGACATGGTCATCCTCGCTTCTGAAAGTTATTCTGAGAATTGAATGATCTAAGTTATGTAATGTGCTGAATGATGCTAGGCACATAGAATTAGTCAGTGAAGGCTACCCATTGCCAGTGTTGTGATTATTGAGCTTGGCCTAACTTGGAATCAGTTCCCTTTGTCTGGTTAGCATTGTTTGCACACATCTGCTTTATTATTATTAGTTAAGGGTTTATTTTTATAGGAGATATGGAAAAGAGTGATTGAGCATCAGTTATTTAACCTAATGAATTTTTTTTTCCCACAGGCTGACCATCTGTCAGGAAAGTAGCAGAAGGTATGCCAATAGGACTGAGTTGAATTAAATTAAGAGATAAAAGTAATAATAATGGCTTTCCTCCAAATGATATCTCAAAATCTGTCCACTTTTTTCTAGCTCCGCTGTTGCCATTTGATCCAAGCTGCCCACATCTGGACAGTAGCCTCCTAACTGGTCTCCCTGTTTGATTGGTTGCTGATTCAATTTATGTGGAATAATCAGAACAAACATTTTAATATTCAAATCAGGTCACTTCACCACATATTTTACACCCTCCCAGCAGTGAATTACAACCCAAAGATAACATAAAAATGGAAAACTTGGCCTGCAGTCTCAGTAAAATCTAGCCTCTTACCTTTCTCACTAGACCAGTGATTTTTAACAGGTGTGCTGCAAGAATTTTTAAAACATGCAGTACCTGACTATTTAGTCAGAGTTATTGACCTCTTTTCCCTTAGATTATCAAATTAAAAAAAAATTGACAGCAGCCAGCACAACAATAGCCATCTGGTGTGAATGAATCAAAATTGTACCTATTTTTTTTTTGTCAGCTATGCAAAATGTATACTATATTTTTTGGTGTGCCGCAGAATTTTATCAATTAGTTTATGTGTCCCATAAGTTGAAAATTACTGCTCTAACCATTCATACTAGGACCCTAACCACTCTGGCCTCATGCCCCATTCTAAGAGGCCTGTGCACTTCTTTCTGTCAGCAGGCACCTCCTGCCACTATCACCCAGCAAGGCCCACTTGTGTCAGATTTCAGCTGAAACTCTCCAGTGAGACAACCTGCAACTCACCCAATAGCTGCCCTCCACCCCAGGGATCTCTCTGCATTCTCTCTCTCTCTCTTTTTCTGCATTATTCTGATTCCACTTTATAATTGCACATTTACTATTGTGGTTTCTTGTTAAACGTCTCACTGCGGTATTCCTAGGCCCTGTCTCAGTGGCTGCTAAATGAACAATGCTTCAAACTACAAAGGGCTTTTGATGTATAGGATTCCAGGTAGGGCTCACAGCATCTTTGTAAGGAAGGCATAAGCTGGACTATTTCATATGCATAGGTGAGGAGTCTGAAGCTTATATGGTAAAGGCTCAAAAATGGAAGAATGGGGTCTGAATCTCAGAATTCTCATGCCAAACCCAGGGCTCTTTCAGCTTGCATACCCTGCCTTCCAGACACTGCCATGGTCTGCATGCCTGTTGACTATTGTTTGTCTAAGTAGAGCTATATCTGAGAACGTGCATTTTCATTGTGCACACATCACCTGCTAAGCTGTCCTTGCCCTCTCTCATACAACCTGTGCAAGGTCTCCTTAGGTATTGTATTAGGTTCCTGGGGCTGCCATAACAAAGTACCACAAACGGGCTAGCTTAAATCTATAGCAAGATATTGTCTCACAGTTCTGGTGGCAGGAAGCCATGATCAGGAGGGTGGCAGGGCCACAATCCCTTTGAAACCTGGAGGGACATTTTTTTTTTGCCTCTTCCGAGCTCCTGGAGGTTGGCCAGCAGTCTTTAATATTTATCAGCTTACAGCTCCATAACTCCTATTTCGGTGCCCATCCTCACATGCATTCTCCCTGCTCACTTTCCCATTGTCTTCCTTTGTGTGTCTGTCTCTGTTCAAATTTCCCCCTTCTCTAAGGATAGCAAGTATATTGAATTAGGGCCCACCCCAGTGCCACTATTCTAACTTGAGTACATCTTCTATGACTATTTGCAAGTAAGGTCACATCCACAGGTACCAGCGGGTAGGTTTAACATAGTTTGGGATGGACACAATTCAATCCATAGCAGAAACGGACCCATCCCCTTTTTGCAAATGGGGCCATAGGCTCCATCATGACCCCAAGGTTCTGCAACTTGCAATTGGCAATGCCAAGTTGAAGTATAGATCGGTACTCACAAGTTCATGCTTGGTCAGATGGATTCAGTTCCCACTGCAAAAAAAACACAACAGAAATAGGGGCCATTATTTTTATGCAAAGTGAGCATGGTTGAGGAGAGGCAGACTTGAAGGGGTCCTGCCTGTGTTTTATAACTAGCTCTGCCCAGAGGCAGAAATGTCTGCCTTCTTGCCGACCTCTCCCACACTGGGAATAGAGTGTCTGATACTCTTTTAAGGGAAGACAAGCCATTCTTCATTTTAATTGGTGGGGAAAGTTCATTATGAAGTGTTCTTCCCTCGGAATGTTCTCTGAAGTTGGATGTGGTGCCTGCATTGCCTTCACTCTCCTCTCTTCCCAGGAATCATTAGCAGCCCTGGTTGGTGATTTATAATCACATTCCCAACAAATTCCACTGCTGTTAATGACTACTTATTTTCCTATACAAATGGTTTTCGCTCTCCTTCCTGAGGACAATTAACTGAGAAACTGGTCATAAATTACTGATAATGATCAGCTCATCAGAGATGATTGTCAAAGGTGTATCTTCCATAGTAATTAGATGAAGTATCTTTAATTGCTGATAACATACAAATTGTGGGGGTTTTTTTTCTGTTTTTTTTTTTTTTTTTTTTGGTTTTGTTTTTAGATAATCATGAAATCTTCCTGGAAGGCAGGCAGAGTAACACCTTTTCTTCCCCTCCTCCTGAAAGAGTGGAAAGGGAGAAACATTCATCATCCATGAGCTTCCAGAAATACAATAAATGTGGCAGCTTTTCTCAGTTGCAGATAACACGACCCACCTTTCTCAAGCAGAGATCAGAGAAAGTCTACTCAGGGACACATTTCTTTAGGCAGGAAGCAGGGGTCCTTCCTGGTAATGTTTGATGCTTTTTTTCCTCAGGATCACATCTTTCGTATTTGCATCCAAACCTTGGCCTTAAAATGGGAGGTTTCTGAACCCTGGAAAGGGATGGTATTCAGTGCACAGGCTTTCTCACAGTCAGCATGCCGATCAAACCCAGACTATTTCTGTCCCTGGGGCTGTGGTGGATGGTCCCTGGAATCAAGCCTTATTATCTGTTACCTTATTGATAAGCTCAGTCAGACTGTTTATTGGTGTGGTAATTGGAAGGACCTACTTACTATTAACAGTCTGTAAAGAATATACACAATTTACATAGTGAAATTTAAACCAGTTCAGTGTCACTTTACTGACATATCTTGAACATGGTTAGTCTCTGAGTCTTTCAATACTTTATTTATAATCTCCTTCAGTTCCATAACTGGTGTGTGTGTGTGTGTGTGTGTGTGTGTGTGTGTGTGTGTGTTTTGTTGTTGTTGTTGTTAGTTTGTCTGTTTTATGGCAGAAACTGTGAAACAAGCTATGGTATCTGAGATCATTTAAACCATTTTGGCAATTTAAAAACAATGTGGTGCTTAAAAGAGCAGAGATGAGGACTCCAAAAGGGGAGGGGGGTCATATTATCAAGCAAATTGGGAAAGTGCATAGTATCTCTTTAGTGCTATGTTCCAGGATGTTTAGGCACTGATTTCATTCAGATTCCTCCAGCTTCAAGGGAGAAGAAATTACAAAAAGGAAAAAAACACACACAACTAGTCAAATAAGCTGAAGAAAAAGGAAGATTGAGTCATGGAACTGGGCAGCACTGAGTCCAAAGGTTTAATGATGTTAGCAGGACTTTAGATCTGCTTGTTCTCTTGATATCAGGAAGTAGGCTTCTATCATATGGTTCTCTGAGAAGTTAGCATCCTTTGGGGCATACCTCAAAAAATCTCAGAGAAGGCTCTGATTGGCCAATTTGAGTCATGTGCCTGCTCCTGAGCAAATCCCCAGGCTATAGGACTGGCTTTTCATATTAGCTGGTCTTGAGTCTCATCCCATGGAGTAAATGGTGGGGGAGAAGCATACAGCTCCACCTAAATAATGTAGGCAAATGTACGGTGGGATAAAGGTGGTTCCCCCAAGTAAGGGATTTTGGGTAGAAGAGAAAACAAAACAGTAAAAGTGAGAAAGATGAATAGAGGGACCCTGTCATCCACCCTTTGCAATTAGCCAACGGCTGCCCAGCTGATCCTGCTTTGCCTGCCAGTTTACAGCTGCTTTCCTTGGAAGGCTCTGCTCTTGTTGCTGCCATTTCCTGAACATTGTCTATTAGAGATGACAGTTCCAAGTCCACCTGAGAAGTCCAAGCCATTCTCTCTTTGGTGACTGAATCTGAAACACTGTTCTCAGGTGTCTCTGACCCAACACTCCCCTTCTTCCTCCCCAGAGCCTCTCTTCCCCCATCCACTCCCACCCTCCCCTGATGTTCTTCAGGCTACTCTTTACCTTCTTTGTTTCATCATGATTTTTTTCTAGCATGAGCCCAGATTAATTTCCCCTTCTGCGCTTCCATTGAAATGTGTATCTTTTTGTATAATACTTAGAATGTTTGACCTTTGATTTTAGTTCTAGGAATCCATGCCTTTCTGTGAACACAGGATGCCATTTTATGTTTTTTGTGTTTTTTTTTAATGATGCCATGATCCGTAGCACAGTGCCTGGCACTACATAGATATTTAATTCTGGTGACTTTTCCCCAGGGAGGACAAAGAGAGGAAATATTTGGGCAACTCAAGTATCATTTGGGTCTGGCTATGTTTGCTTATGGGGATATGGGTATGGCACTAAGTAATCATTTGGAGGAATGGGTTTTGTTTCTGTTGGGGACCCGTGGGAATTTGCCTCACCTGGCCCCATTTTATATGATAATTGCTCTGAGTTATAGGTTATAGGAGAATGTGCTCATCTCTCTGAGATTAAAACAAAGCAAGGTTTCTTCTTGCAAGTCTATGTAGACCTGGCTCAACCCAGAACAAGCAGCTTCTCATTCATTCTTTAAATATTCTGGGGCACCTACTATGTCCTGGGATATGTGATGGTAGATATATACATGGCTCTCGCCCTCACCTTTGGAGCTTGCTTGTCTGGAGTACAGTCTGGGGCTGCCTCCTAACTCTGTGGGATCTCTGACTAGTTATTTAACAACTCTATGCCTAAATTTCCTTATTGGTAAAATGGGAATCAATAGCTACTTCAAGAGCTATTGTGAAGATTAAAGGAGCAACTGCTTGTATAATGCCCAGCACATAGTACGCATTCAATAAGCTATACCTATTGCTTATAGCTATTGGCTCATGAAGCCTGCAGGCTAGTGGAATATACATTAATCAAATGATCATATTCAAAATGTAAATTATAACAGAATTGATGTGAAGAGGAGTTGCTTGCTGATATAAACACTTATGAAGTGAAATTATATGAAATTTGCCTGGCACTGCATATTTAATCTAACTACCTATAAGACCATCCGTAGCTGAGAGCCAAAATGAACAATTTATCAGTTTAGGATGGCTGATAATAAAGAAGCAGTTATGTGTGGTTGAGATGGTCATTTTCCAACCTGGATTTTAATGCTGCTGTGATTATCACTCAAATTAGATCTCACATTGTGCCAAGATGATTCTTCCCTCTCAGAGCATTGGCCATAGTACCACAAAATACCATGCTGAAGGAAAGAGGCCTCCAGCTTCTTTCAGAGTCCTATCTAACCTTTAAATGGTGGGGGAGAGGGGGAGTCTTTGGGATTTTCAAAAGGATTTTCCTTTCCTTTGACAATCATTCTGTCTCCCGTCAACTTAGAACACCCATCAATTCAACCTGAGAGGCAAGGAAGGAGAGCTACACCTCCTTCTTGGTGCCATAGATTGTGCATTAGAATCACTTCTGAATGACTTACTGTTCTTGTTGGGACCATGGTCTTCATGTGTATGGCCAAGCTCTGCCAACCTTTGGAAAAGGTAAAACACACTCAGTAAATGTTGGTTCCTTTTAAAACTATCTTAATTTAAATTAAATCAGAGCAGTGATTAAAATAGGGGTGAGATTTTTTGAAAGAGGGTAGCACTTTTCCCGTAAAAGGAGGAGAACAGCTAATAGCAAGGGGGAGGGAGAGCAGTGAATAAAAGCCGAGACCTGGGTTCAGATTGCTGAGACCTTGAACTAGACTCTCCAGTTCTCTGAATATTAGTACTACCATCTGCAAAATGGGATAGCAATAGCCAACTGATGGAGGATTGCAGGAGGTACTACCACAAAATGATGAAGCCTTCCTGGTATATGGTAACTGCTGATTAAATGATAGTCATTTTCTCAGTGTTGTTTGCATTGATGATGATGATAAACAAGAAACCTTGAGGAATTTTGAGGTTTGATGAGTGATTCTTTTACTTTATCGATTTTGTTACCCCAAGAAAAGGGAAGAAGAAGCTAATTATTATATTCCCTTTGCCACAGAATGTATAGTTACATGATGCACACACATATATGTGTGTACACATTTTCTTACAATGTACATAGAATGCATACCTGTATACACAATTATATATAGTAATATCATACATAATATATATAATACAGAGTGTATCTAGATATGTAATATATTAACATAGTAATAGATACTGTAGTAATATAGAGTACATTTAGTAGTATATTCTATTGTCTGCTATACATTATACAACAAAAGACATGGTATGCTATTAGACTACATATCTTTCTGGTATCTCTGTTGGAATCCTTATTCCTTTGAAAATACAGAATTATTTGTTTATTTAGAGAACAAGCATCAGCTCCCCCCAAGTTCTCTGAGGGCTGGTTGTTACTCCTATTTATTTTGACAATTCAGTGGTAGCAACTTGCAGCCAGTCAGAGCCTCACTGTGTAATCCCATGGAAATGTCCCCAGGTAACAAGATGTGCTCATTGGTCAGAGAAGTCAGCTCTGTTAAATAGGGAGGATTTTATCTGTCTAAATAAATATTCCAGGGCTCCTCTCGCTCTGTGGATTTAAGATGTGCATGGGCAAGAAGGGTCATCACCAAAAATCAATAGCTTCTGTGAAACCACAGATTTAGAATTGACAGTGGTTTTCTGGTTGAAATAAAGATCGTAAAGTGCATGTCTCGGCCACCAATGCTGGGAATAATGTGTGGAGTTGATGAAACTGTTGTGTGAACATTTATCTAGTGTGGGTAGTTAGAATTGTTACTCTTTTTGAGACGAATTAACTAATTGATATTGGCAATTAGGGAAAGGCAGAGATACTTGGTAGAAAGTATCTCTGGTAGAAAATATGCCATTCCATAGGTACATACACCTTAAACCCAGCACTCCACATCCAATGTGCTCTTCAAGTCTCAGCTCCAATACTAAGTCCTTCATAGCACGTGTTACTAAGTGTTATGCTACTCACAAGGTGCCGAAGAGCTGGTAGCTGTAGTAGTGGGAGTGGATGAAGTCCCCAAGAAATGGAATTTAGAAAAGAAATTAGGACTTACCATAAGGAAGGGCCACTGGAATGAATGATTGGAAGGAGAGAGGAGAGAATGGCATTGAGAAAATGGCCAGGGAGGTGGCAAGTGAACCAGGTGAACACAGTTTTACAAAAGGTAAAGACAATTTTACAAAGGCAGCAACTGTGAACGGTGTCAAATCCTGCAATGATTTTGAGACTTAACAAGATTTTTTGACTTGTATTCTAGTGAATCTGTTTTATATATTTTATACATACTTGTACCTGTGTCATTGCCATTAATCCCTGAGAGCAGGTACCAAGTTTTATTCATCCCCTGCAGGGATCAGGCTGAAACCAGCAGTCAGACATCCCCCGAGGGGTCCTGGATTGCAATAGAATGCAGGCCAGGCTGAGAGACCCCGCAGGTGCACAAATCTGTGCACAGGGCCTCTAGTATGCATATAAGATCTTTGGTTAATCTCTTCCTACCCTCCCCCCTTCCCTCTGAGATTCATCAGTCTGTTCCAAGTTTCCATTCCTGTGCATTGAGCGCCTGCCCCCTGATGGTCAGTGTGCATCATAACTACTGGTTGAATGGTTGATTAGGCTTTTATATATATACTAGAGGCCTTCCTCCACCTGGCTTCCAGCACCGGTTTTCCTCTGGCACCTGGGACCCAGGACTTCGCTCGGGCTGGAGTTTGCCATCTTTGTCTTCGCTGCAGACTCCAGAGTGTGCAGTCTGTGACTTCGCTGCGGCCAGAGTGCCACTCCTGCAGATCCCTTCACCCCGCCCCCCCACTCATAGCAGGCGTCCCGCCCCACCCGGCCACTCCGCGCCTGGAGCAGCTGGGCAGCCGCCATCTTTGTCCTTCTATTTTGAATATTCCCTCCTTATTGGCTGGTGGGCCTAGCAGAGTGATGGTCAGTTTGCATGTTTCTCTTTTATTAGTGTAGATAAAAAAAATATATAGGACTTTCAGCATCTGGGAGACATATTAGGGACCAGTAAGTATGTTTTGAAAATATAAAGGGATGAAGTGGAAAAGTGAATGCTGAGCTTCACATAGTAGTTTAATATCTATACAAAATGAAATTGTGAAGTGTTAAAGAAGTAATTTGTTATTGGCAAATAGGGCACAAGGAACTGTTCTAGGTATGTGATTCCACTAGAGTAGGGGTGGGAAACCTATTTTATGCCAAGGGCCATTTAGATATGTATACCATCATTTGTGGGACATACAAAATTATCAATTTAAAAATTAGTCTACTGTATTTGGTCAAATATTTCATTAACTCATCCCTAATGCCAGACATTCCCCACTCCTGCTGTAGGGGTTCAAAAAAATAGCATCCCCTAATGTCCCTATAGCACAAGAACCAACTGATATAGAAGCAGAGCCAGGAAACAAAAGGAAATAAATGTATTCTCCTAACCCAGTGGTCGGCAAACCATGGTTTGCGAGCCATATGCAGCTCTTTGGCCCCTTGAGTGTGGCTCTTCCACAAAATACCACGGCCTGGGTGAATCTATTTTGAAGAAGTGGCATTAGAAGAAGTTTAAGTTTAAAAAATGTGGCTCTCAAAAGAAATTTCAATCCTTGTACTGTTGATATTTGGCTCTGTTGACTAATGAGTTTGCGGGCCACTGTCCTAATCTAACACTCCCAAGGTTCTGATCCCAGTCATATGAAATGTCCAGATGAGGCAAATCCATAGAGACAGAAAGTGGATTAGTGGTTGCCTGGGGCTGGGGAGAGAGAAAGTTATGAGAGTGATGCACATGTCTACATAGGTATCCTTCTGGGGTGATGAAATGTTCTAAAATTAAATAGTGGTGATAATTATACAATCCTCAATATACTAAAAATTATTGAAAATGTTCCCTTTGAATAGGTGAATTTTTTGGTGTATGAATCATATTTCAGTGATTCTTTTGTTTTTAGAAAGGTGCAGATTATTAATGAAACAAATCCAAACTAAAATAAAGGCCAAATGGGCTTACTTATACTCTGGATTTGTTCAAAATTATCCACCAGTCACTGACAGTCCCCTCTGGCATTCTCTCTCTCCTCTCCTCTTGCCTGCACACTCCTGAGTCTCCTAGCTGAAAAAGAGGACCATAATACAGCCTCTCTATCAGCAAGGTAGGAATTTGAAAAGGGGTTACAGGGATGAACTGAGCACGACCAGTCCTTTTCCCAAAATAACCAGTCAAATAATCCATTATTTTTTAGAGTTGGGGAAAGAGCTGGAATATTACCTTAGAGGAGTCAGTTCCTTCATATGGAAACATAGGGAGTGAGGAATAAGTGTGGACCAACCTCTATACCTTTTAGTCGTGTGTTCAGCAATGTCCTCAAGAACAGCAACTGCTGAGTTATCAAATTAAAAATATACATTGGGTTTGAGTAAGATTTCATCATAAGGCAGATGTCACAGGATGTAAACTTCTAGGGCAGAGGAAATAATGGATCAGGCCAGTGTGTCTAAACATCACCACTGTCTCCCACATATGCCAGGCACTTCTCTGTGCCAATGACCCCTCAACCGGGCTCTACAGTTTAAGAGTAATCTCTGTGTCTATCTGACTCTTTACAGCTTCCAAGAGCTTTCATTAACTTATTATCTCTCCAAAATAGTATCAAGAAGGCCAGAACCAGACATGATTTTTACCTTCTCAGGAGGTCCATCTATTATGATCAATTCTGTCATTGCTACCATGCATGATCTTTTAAAATCTGAGGTTCACAGGGACCAGAGAACATTCTTTTCTTCCCATCTCCAAGATCTAAGTATAAAAAGGGCTTCTCTTGACTTAATTTCCTTTCACCCCCATCCTATCAGTTGGGCATACTCAGAAATTACAAAATCCATCTAATATCAGTGATAGTAAGGTAGTGGTATAACATGAAACATGGCCTTTGATTATATGCTAGACAGACATCCAGGTTTTTATGTCTTGAAGGACATCACTCCATCTGCTGTGTGTGTGTGTGTGTGTGTGTGTGTGTGTGTGTGTGTGTGTGTGTGTGTATTTAGTTGCATAGACACTTGTATGAAGTTGCATTTATATCTAGATAGATTTGCCTAATTCCAGACATTTCCTCACTTCTAAAATGCAAGTGCCCAGCACAGTGCATAATTTTTAGTGGGTTCACATTAAATAGTGACTGCATAGGGGCATGGGGCCCTAGATATTGAGAAAATGAGGGTTGACTCTTTTAACAGGCATTGCTGGGTGAAATGGTCTCTTCATTGAAAACAGCTACATTTTCCTCATTCAGTACAAAATGATTTGGTGTGGAAAATCTCAGACGATTCCATTTCAAAAAGATGCTTTACTTGGTGATGCGGGAGAAATGCACATCTAAGTAGATTTGTAGACTAATTTATGGGGCATTTGGATATTGTGTGTTTTCCACTTTGGTGTGGTAAGTACCTCACTAATTCTCCCTTGGCCACTTACTGCCCATGGCAAGCCCAACTCATCTTAATTAAATTCAATCTTATTTTTGCTCATGGGTACATTGCTGTCACGGTGAAACATTTTCTAGAAACACTGAGACGTATTTTTTATAAGCGGAGCCCTTTTTCTCTTTATTTTTAACACTAAATATTAGTCCCTTAAATTAATATGAAGTTATTATGTACTCCAAATGAGTGTCTTACAAGTCTTCTAAAACCTATCTCCTGCCTGAAGGCCTGGAGAGAGTGTGATACAGGTAGAGAAGGGGCGGGTGTGTTGGGTTAGTGATGGGTGAAATGACTTGATGTGGCTAGTCCCCACCCACCATTGTCCAAATGCAACCAGAGACAGCATTTGCAAATTGAGAATGAGAAAGGGGCCTCACCAGCATGCTGCTGCTGCTGGCCCAGCCACTGAGCACTGAGTTCATGCCAGTGGCATCTTCTCTTTTAGGAAGAGGAGGAGAGTTTGCCCTGAACCATGCATTTTCTAAGAAATGTGGATTTCCTGGTCAGGAAATGGGAGGCTTCTTGAATTCTGTAGCTTGAGGCACCTGCCAGGTTGGAAGGACACTGGGAAATCAGCTGCCTCATTGAGAACTTTGTCATGACCTTCAAGAGTCTGGCTGCAGATTGACGCAGGCCTTTTGGCTTTTGCCTGGGTCGTGCAGCTGTCCTGTCTGTGTCTGGATAAACTGTGCCCTATCACCCTAAATGGCTAATTAAACAAAACAAAAACTCCAAATCAGAGGCATGTTCATTCTTTACTCTCCTGTTCTCTTCTCTTCCTCTCTGTCTCTCTCTCCCTCACAGCTGAAGAGCTGGTTTCAATGGAGAAAACACGCTTTCTCCCTCTGTGTTACACCTCAAGCCCCTAGTTCTTCCTTTATAGCCACATGGCAAACTGTCTTTGATTTCCCCAAAGACATCAAGCTTTTCCTGAGCAGGGCACTATCCACATTTGGTTCCCTCTGCCCACAGCAACACTTTGCTAAATTACCTTTCACTTCCCATTTCAATGTTAGCTCAAAAATGCCACTGCTGCCCTAGCTGGTTCAGCTCAGTGGACAGAGTGAACCTGAAGTGTCCCAGGTTCGATTCTGGTCAAGGGCACATGCCCAGGTTGCAGGTGGAATCCCCAGTAGGGGGTGTGCAGGAGGCAGCCAATCAGTGATTCTCTCTCATCATTGATGTTTCTATCTTTCTCTCCCTCTCCCTTCCTCTCTGAAATCAACAAATATATATTTAAAAAATAACAGAGAAACTTAGAATTTAGAAACAAATGCTACTTCTGTGAAAGTCTTTCCTGGAAATCCCACCCCCAACTCCCAACTCCCCAGGCTGCTTGAGAATTTACTTGTACTTTTCCATTAGTCATATGTATGTATATATGTGTGCATATCTTGTGCATATTTATCTGTGTATATATGTATATGTGTGTATGTGCACATATATGTATGCGTGCACACATACATTTATGTTCATATGCATGTGTATATGCATTTATGTACATGTGCATATATGTGTGTATGTGTGCATATGTTTGGGTATATGAAATATGCATATGTATATATGGGTGCATATGCATGCATTTATATATGTGTGTATTCTGTGTTTATATGTATGCATATATTTATAGGTGTGTGTACATATATGCATATATTAATCACCTACTATGTGCCATGCACACATCTTGGCATTAGGGACCCATCAGTGAAAAAAAAAAAGTAAAGCCCTACCAGCTTGGCTCAGTGATTGAATGTCAACCTATGAACCAGGAGGTCACGGTTCGATTCCTGGTCAGGGCACATGCCTGGGTTGTGGGTTCCATCCCCAGTCTGGGGCATGCAGGAGGCAATGGGTCAATGATTCTCTCTCAGCATTGATGTCTCTCTCTTTCTCTCTTCCTCTTAAATCAATACAATATATATTTTTAGAAAAAGGTAGATAAATTCTCATAGAGCCTACATTCTAGTAGGGGAGTAAGACCATGAAAAATACACATCTCTTATATAAAAGGCCCAGGGCCATCACACCCTAACACCATCACAACCAAACCAGCGGGCAGGGCAGGGCTCGAGCTACAAGCAGCAGAGAGCTACAAGCAGCGGAGGGCGGGGTGTGAGCTACTAGCTGCAGAGAGCTAAGAGCATTAGAGAGCTACTAGAGATAGAGAGCTAGGAGCAGCGGAGCGCAGGGTGCGAGCTAGGAGTGGCGATGGGCAGGGCAGCCAGCTGAGGCAAGCAGAAGGAGCTACTTGCACACAATTTCGTGCATGCTGGGCCTCTAGTAAGAAATCAGCAGATTGTGTTAGAAGGTGATCAGTGGTGTGATAAAAGAAAAAAGGATAAGGAAGAACAGAGAGTAGGGTGGAAGAATAAGGTAAAAGTATACATGGAGGATGAGGGTAATGAGAGTGGATCTCATTCTGAAGGTGACAGTTCAGCAAAGAATAGACAGAGGTAAAGGAGTGAGCCATGGCGATATTAGAGGAAGGGACCTTCCGAGTCAGCAAACAGTCAAAGCTGGAGACCTAAGGGCTGAGAGAGTATATTTCATGTTCAAGGAATAACAAGGGGGCCAGAGAGACTGTAGCAGAAAGTCTTAGGGAATGAGTTAGGGCAGTGGTCGGCAAACTGGCTTGCGAGCCACATGCAGCTTGTGAGCCGTGGTTTGCCACTCTTTTGACTAATGAGTTTGCCAACCACTGGGATAGGGGCAAACCGGGGCTCGCGAGCCACATGTTCACCGACCACTGAGTTAGGGGGAAAGCAAGGTGGAGAGGGGGTGAAGATCATGTACGACTTTTAAGTAGCTTTGGGCTTTGGTTTTATTTTTACTTAAGTAAAATAGGGACTTCATTTCTATTGTAAATGGATAATTTGGGCTTCTGCACTGAGAATTTATATTTTCAGGGCACTTTCTATAATTGATAGCCATGAACAATAGGCTCCAAGAAGGCTGCAGTAGTATCTGTTTTGCTTTTCACTCAAGCCCCAGGATTAAGTCCAGTGCTTGGCACGTCTTTTTTTAATAAATATTTAATGTGAAAGAATAACACGAATACTGGACACATCAAGATGATTCCAGTTGGCACCCATCCCTCATAGGCAGGCGTTGTAGACAGCCAACATGCAAATGTCAAGCTCAGGATCTACTTTATTTATCCATTTAAAGAGGACTTCAATCTCACCCTCCACCCCCGACCAAAGGCTCTAGTTTAATTACCTAACTGTAGCTATATGCAACTGCTCTTAATTAGTTGTGTTTTAATTTGTAATATATGAACTTTGATATTTTCAACAAAAAAGGACATAGGATGCTAGTTTGGAAGAGATCTCTCCTTCAAAAGAGCATGCCTCATGCCCAAGCAAATGTCCCTGTGGTTCCCCGGGGTAACGGTTCACGGGGCAGGGGCTGTCCAGGGCCGGCCAGGGCACTGCATGGGCTGGGAAATGACCTGTGCTGTCAGAATTAGCATGCATGCACATTCCAAAACACACATTTACCTGGGAGTCTATAACAGCTCAGTAGAACTGTTACAGTCTAGTAAGTAAATAACATGTTTTTTAAAATTAGAATGTGTACCAAATATGTATTTATCCAGTAGGCTGGAACAGTTTCCAAGAAACCTCCCCAGTCTGAAGTCTATCAGGTTAACTTATTGGTGTGGTTTTAATGATGTTTTGACTATGAACATCGGATAAAAAAAAAAAAAAGATAAGGAGATATGAGTTTAGAAGGGCGAGGGGTTGTCATGTAGCAAAAACCAATTTTGGAAGGAAAATTTATTGCAGTTGTGGAATCTCGTCCTGCTATTCTTTTCTTTTTCTTTCTCTTCTTTTTCTGTTCCTTCCCCACCCGCTCCTCCTCTTCCTTTTTTGAAAGTTCCTGAAGACTGAATGCTATGGACACCAGGGTAAATTTTTAAATAATTTAATTCTTGGGAACATCATATGGCTTCACAAGTGATTAGTGTACACACTTCTGAACAAGTGTTGGCAACTGTGTTCAATCTCATGGTAGTAGAGGATCTGAAATGTGGATTCTGTGAACACTTCCACGAGAGACTTGGTTGGTGAGGATTCATCACTCCAGTCTAGGCAAGTCAAGCAAAAGCAAATCATATTTACATCAGCTGTCTAGATACATTGGGCAGGGATGATTTTTATAGACATAGCTGTGAGGCATTGAGTTTTCAGTGGGATATTATTACTTTCCATCATAACTGTTGGTCACGGACATAGAGAGCTGGACTCACGGTTCAAGGTAATTCTTGGATGTATAAAATCGTAGTCAAAAGATGGTGGCTCTGGAACCAGATGACCTGGACATTAAACGAACCACTTTAGGACTTGATTGCCTTCCCTGTAAAATGGGTGTGTCGGTAGTACCCACTTTGCCAGGTACTAATGCAACCCATAAATCATTTAACATTCTTCAGAGCACGTACTGAATATTTAATGAATGTCACCAACTATCATCTCTATGGTTCAATGTAGTTCACCTGTACTTTCCTTCGAGGATATAACAGTGGCTGAAGCAGCAAGGCTAACACAGCCCAGAGCTTCAAGCATTTGGTTTGGAAGCAAATGAAGAGGCCAGGCGTGTAATTGGATGTATCACTAATAGGTTATAAGTGGTTGTCCAAGTTCCCAAGCAGCCCGCATGCTTTAATAAATACCTTCAGTTGACAAGTGAGAGCAACCATGGGTTTGGAACTCCTTCCTGGGAACCGTGTGAAATAGCCACTCAGGAAATGCCCTTTGAAACTCCTTGGAGGCTCAAATTCTGCACAAGTTGCTTTTTTCCCTCTAATTGAGAACAGCGCGGCAGGTTGAGTCTGCACAAAGTGCGGCAGGCCTTGAATCTTTATTCATGGCTGTGGCCGTTTCATTGGGCAGAGCACCCTGGGGTGTGCCCCTATAACCTCTGGTTTGGTACCTTCTTCTGCATGATGCGCCTTTCATGAGGCTCGCACAGTTCTGATTCTGAGTTTGATATCATTTGCACAATTGGATCAGAGGCTCCAGAAGGGCATGGACTATACCTCAATGCTTTCTCCAGATCCTAGTATGGTACCTAATGCAAAATTGACAACCTCCACATTGGTGCGTTCTCCCCTTTTGCAACTGGCTCTCTTAATTAACTCTGCACGGCCCATGGCGCTGTGTGGTGTTCTAGAACATAGGAATGCTCATCACTAGATGAGTAGATAAAAAAGTCTTAGCATCCTGTTGGGTGTGGAGGGGGGCGCTAAGTGGGTGAAGGGGTGAAGGGAGTCCAAAGGGACAAACTTCCAGTTAAATAAAATAAATAAGTTATGGGGGTTTAATGTGCAGCATGGCAATTATAGTTAATAATATTATATTGGGTATTTGAAAGTTGCTAAGAGTAGATTTTAATGGTTCTTACCACAAGAGAACAAAATTCTGTAACTATGTTTGGTGATAGATGTTAACTAGACTCGTTGTGATCATTCAATATATATATTGAATTATTGTGTTGTACACCTGAAACAGAATAATGTTCTTTGTCAATGATACCTCATTTTTTTTTTTAAGTATCATCATAGTACTTTCTGTAGATATCTTTTCTTATTGGAAGACACAATCAAATGCAGGGCTTGCAAATGATGCACTCTTGTGGGAATGAACACAATTCTAAATGGAATCATTGTCCTAATAAAGAACCTAATCATATGTTTCAACATGACTAGGGTTCTATATTTATATGAAGGGATTCCGTTGCAATGGCTTTAACAAAGCATGACGAATTACAATTATTTCCATCTCCAAATGTGTACCCCCACTGAAGGAAGGAGCAAATTTAAGTCATCTTCTCCATTCAGTCTTCAAATATATATCCCCATTCCTTGTTCTTCTACTTCTTTAAAGCTTTTTCTAACTCTGTATCCACCATCTTTCATCCAGGCTACTATCAGCTTTTGCTGGGATATTCTAGTAACTGACAGTCTCTTTTTTATATTTAGCCCTTTCAAAGCCTTCTCAAATTGGAACTAAAATGCACTTTAAAAAACAAACCGCCCTGGCCTGTTGCTCAGTGGGTAGAGCATGGCTTGTAGACACTGAAGGGCATTTGTCTGGGTTATAGGCTTGATCTCCAGCAGGGGGCGTGCAGGGGACAGCCCATCAGTGATTCTCTCTCATCATTGATGTTTCTATATACCTCTACCTTCCTCTCTGAAACCAATAAAAACATATTTAAAAAACACACAGAAAACAAACAAACCCACAAACCTAAGCTACCCTACTTTCACAGCTCTGCATTACCCTTGGGATCAAATTTAACATGTTTCCAGATCTTAGCTATTGTAAATTGCACTGCCATGAACATAGGAATGCCCATCACTAGATGAGTAGATTAAAAAAACTGTGATACATTTACACCATGCAATACTATGCAGCAGTGAAAAAGAAAGATCTCTTACTCTTTGAGACAGCATGGAGGGACCTGGAGAGCATTATGCTAAGTATAATAAATCAGTCAGAGAAGGACAAGTATCACATTATCTCACTCATATGTGGAATCTAGTGAACTCTTCTTGTCCTGAGACATAGAAGCATGGAACAGACTGTGGAATCTCAGAGATCAGGCAGGGGAGGGTGGTTGGGTGGGGAGAGATCAACCAAAGAAACTCTATGCATCTATGCATAACCCATGCACACAGACAATAGGGTGGTGAAAGCTGGGGATATTGGGGAGTGGGGGAGTTAGAAGAAGTCAATGGGGGGAAAGGGGACATATGTAATACTTTCAACAATAAAGATTTTTAAAATATTTTATTGATTTCAGAGAGGAAGGGAGAGGGAGAGAGAGATAGAAACATCAATGATGAGAGAGAATCATTGATCGGCTGCCTCCTGCACACCCCTCTACTGGGGATTGAGCCTGCAACTGGGGCATATGACTTTGACTAGAATTGAACCTTCAGTCCACATGCTGATGCTCTACCACTAAGCCAAACCATCTAGGGCTCAACAATGACGATTTTAAAACAAGATTAGCATGTTTCACATGATTTAGAGCCTTTTAGCAGCTGCCTCAGTTTGTTCTAGGCATTCCTCCCGCAATTCAGCCACACTCAGAAAAGTCTAGTTATTCTTAAAGCCTTGCGTTGTCCCATCTCGGCCATCTGTGCCATTGTCTGGAACATTCCCCTCTTCATTGCCATGTCCAGTTGGCCTTTGCTCCCTTCCAAGAAGCCTTCTCTAGCCACTCCACCCACCTCACCCCCAACTTTAAGCTCAAATACCTTCTGTGTGTTCTCATAGAATTCAGTGCTTAGGTACTGGCCTCTTTAATTTTCTGTCTTTCTCAGAAGACTGTGAGCTTGGTGAGGGTAAGAACCATACGTACTTGCCAGCCCTCATTGTGAATGACTGAATGCAGTGATACTAAAACGCCATAGTGTCCTTGCCAAAGCAACATATGTACCACAAATATGGTCTCTTGAATGAAAATATGTGAGGTATTTTCCCCATCCTCAGTGCTAAGGAAAAATGCAAGTAAGAACCTGCTTTTGAAAGTCAAAAAGCATTTGCAGCAGGGAAAGTGAAGAACCTTGAGAGCAGAAAACTGTGCCTTACGGAAAAAGTAAAATATCAAAATGTAAAATACCTTCCTCCGTAACTTTTGCTATAAGCCCCATTTCATGCAAAACGGGGCTAGAAGAATTAGTAGCTAAGTGAGGACATCAGTCAGGATAAAGCAGGTTATGCTGCAGCAACAAACAGAACCCAACCTCCATGGCTTAAAAGAACAAATGTGTTTCTCACACCTTCTCTATGTCCATTGCAGGCTGGCTGGGAGTGCAGCAGGGTTTCTCCCTCACTCAGGGTCACAAGCTCTGCTTTCATTCTTCTACAGTTACTGGGACAAGGAAAGAACAAGGTTAATTGCATACTTGTTCTTAATGCTTCTACCCCAAAGTGACATGTGTCACCTCTGTTCACATTTCATTAGCCAGAGCAAGACATGTGGCTGCATGTAAATTCAAGCAGGCAAGGAAATGCCTGTTCTTTCACCCTGAAGGAGAAGCAGATGATTTGGGGAATAGCTGCTAAGGCCTACAGGGAACAGCTTCACCTGACCACACCTCAATTCCAGAGGTGATCCTACCAGAGCAATGCTTTTAGGAGGCAAAGCCATAGTCTGTTCATCCCATCGGTGTAATCTTATGGCTAGGCCCACTGCCATCCATCCAATTTGATTTTTTCCCCTTCATTTTTCTTCTCACTTGTCCCTAGATTGAAATGTTGGATCTGTCCGTCAGCGGAGGCTTTATCGATGCGCATTACACTTTTAGTTTCAGACCAAGGGCTGCTTACTTCTTGGAGTATGAGTTGAAACATTTGTTTTCTTTGTTTCTCAACATTCTTTTCAGAAGGTATTACTGATGGGTATGCATGTTAACTCTTTCCTCACTGTCCCGCCACCCCCTTTACCCAACGCTACGAACATCCGCACCCCAGCCCATTCCTGGTCTCTGCTCTTCCCTCCTCTCATCTATATGGGAAACAGGATCTGTGTTTGACAGGCAGCTTACTCTTTGCTTACTGTTTTAATAAAAATTTCTATCACCATTTTTATCTACAGTAGCAGTTGAGGCACCATTTGATATCGAGATGCTAGATTTCATGGACTTTGAAATATTTTCCCCATATCTTTTTTTGGCAAGTCTTTGAACAGAGACTACAAAAAAATTGACATGTTGGAGATGAATTTGCAGACTCCAAGTTAAGTAATGACTACCTGTCCCAGTTTAAATTGTGTTCTAGGTTTGAAACATTATATTACACAGTCAAATCATTGAAATTAATGGTCAGACTGTTTTATAACTGAGTTAGTTCCCCTTGAGATGGATATCCTATTAAATCAGCAGGCTGTCCACATTCCTTGCATCGCCTTTGGCTTGGGGATAGCGTTTGCCCCAGCCTTGGGGATTCAGAGCTGGACCAAAGCAATCATGCTGTTTTTGAATGTGGGAAAAATAAAGATCTCTATTATCTCAATTTACACATTTCTTTTATATTTAGAATCTTACTTCATTGTCTTTATCCTGGGAGGCAGATTATTATTGTCCCACACATATAGATGGGGGACGTGAGGCTCAAGTTGTTAGGAAGCATTTATAACTACTGATTCAAGTTTAGGCCAAGTTCATTTGATGTTTTTCTCTCAGATCTCTTCATGGCTGGCCATTCTCATCATTCAGGCCTCTTCTCAAATATCACTCCTCAGAGGGGCCTTTCTTGACTATTCCATCCAGAAAAGCACCATCATCCCTATTTCATTGTTTTCTTTTATTTTCATAGTACTCATCACTATCTCCTTGTCTTTTTCTCACTTATCTACTTATTTATTTTCAGTATCTATTACAGGGAAGAGGACCTTGTTTTCTTTTTAGTGCCACATCACAGCACTGTAATAGTGCCTGACATCCAGTTGATGTTGAAAAATATTTAATGGAGGGATACATATTTCCACACTACACTATCTCTCTCTATTAGGAATGGAGTTCAGATTAGGATGCCTCATTTAGTTACACTGTGTCTTAGTTTATTCATTGAGGACTTTATGAACAAACCCTGCTGTGTAAGGTCTTTGAGAGTTCAGCTTTGTGGTAAAGTGTGTATTAGTTAGCTAATGCTGCGTAATAAGTTACTCCCAAGATGAGTAACAAAAAGCATTTATTATTCCATATGGTCTCTGAGGGTCAGGGTGCTGAGAGTGGTTTAGCTAGGTGGCACTGGGTGGCTCAGATCAGGAGCCCTATGACGTTGTTAAGCCCTTAGTGGGAACAACAGTTAAATGAGGTCTGGAGGATCTGCCTCCTAGCTCATGCCTCTGGGTGTTGGCAGGCCTCAGTGCCTTGCCGTATGGCCACATGGGCTTCTCTACAGGACTGCTGGAGAGGCCTGGCAACTTGGCAGCTGGCTTTGCTCAAGAGCAAGGGAGAGGGATAGTCAGGTAAATAGATATCTTAAGATGGGAACCACAGCCTTTTATAACCTAATATTAGAGTGACATACCATCACTTCTGCCATATTCTGCCACATAGACCAACAACCCAGATACAGTGTGGGAGGAATCGGTACAAGGTGGCCATGGGGGCCATCTTGGAGGCGGTGCCATATAGCTCCTTCAGATCCTCCACATGAAGCCATGGATTGAACACATATCTCCATATATCAGAAGTCATCTCTCAACTTCCTGTTTCATCCCAGGAGCCACATGGGTGCAAGTTTTGCTTTCTGGTGTGCTTCTAACCTTCTGAGAATGCTGCAGTTGAGAACACAACTTCTGGTGCCAGCAGCCTGACTTGGAACTCTCTGTCTGCCTCTTGATAGCCATGTGAATGGGGCATTTTCTTGGCTTCTCTGACCTCAGTGTTCTCGCCTGTAAAATGGGGACACTGGCAGTGGCTGCTGAGGTGTGAGGATTCATTCAGTCATTCATGGGAAGCCTGTAGAGAGTGCTGGCCACATGGAATGTGGTTAAAATGTGTTGTCCTTTCTTCTTTGGACTATCCATGGCTAATTCGTGCAGGAGGGACCGAGCTTTCGTCAGCTCCCCTTGGATGGACTGAAGCTTCCTAGACAGACAGCTGGGGAGATGTTCATGTAAACAATGCTTGATAATTTACTAGTAGGTCAGGTAGCACAAAGAGAGTGTTAATTGTGGTCACAGGGAGACCTTCAACCTGATGTGCCCTGCCTGTAGCCACAGCACATCCACAGTGTCACCGCTGGACCACCATTCAAAATCCACTCTTCCACTTTCCTCTGGAGAAACCGAAGCTGGCCTCCCAGGGGGTGGTCCTGGGCGAGTTCCACAGCACTTCTGCCAGGCTGCCTTGGAGCAGATTTTTCATGTTTCCCCTACTTATATCTTTTCAAATCCAATCTCCTTCAATCAATTTTAATCCTCTAATGTGTTTGCTATAAGTACTGTACAGTTCACTTGTCCTCGATAATAAAATTCATTTTGGTCAGGCCTGCCGGTAATTTGTTTGAGAAGAAGTCGTTAGGAAACCCTTGCATTCCGCTCTGATTCAGAGGACGACCTTCAGTATTGATAGCGTTTTGTTGTCATGCCCGTGAAGTATTCTTTCATGACTGACAGCGCTGCTTAAATAATGGAGCGCGCGGGCCAAGTGCCTAGGTGAAATCCGACTACACTAATTCTGCCATATATTAGGGAGCCTCGAGTGTTCTGCAAGGACACCGTTTCATTGACCGTGAATCCATTTTGTTCAGTTTGTACAAATTATGCCCACTGTGCATTGCACCCCTCTCACTGCAAAACCCACTTTCCTACTGAAAATGAGTGTTTTTACTGCTTTACCTCTCTGAGCACCCAGTGGAGGCAGAGCCTTGGGCCCCAGGCCTCTCTTGGAGCAATCAAAACAGATAAAATGAAGTGTTTTCTATACAAAAAGATCCCAATGTACAGCATTTTTTTTTATTGAGCCTCTAATGGGGCTCAAAAAGTGTAACGAGTTCACTGTGGACTATATGTGTATATATACACATAAATATATATGAAATATAATTTATAGATGTATGTATAGTGAGAAAAATAGCCTGTTTTATGGTTGATCATATATATCTCTAGCTTTATAAAATGACACATGTAGACCCAGCACTTTTTGATTTAGACTTGGCTAAAAATTATCAGTCATCTGTAGATGATTATGCAATATCTGCCAACTTCCCACCGAGGAAAACTTATGGCAGATGGCGGGATGGATGTGCCATGTGGCATTTGTTTAAGTGTGGCAAGAACCAATATTTTTTCCTCTATCGTTATAACTGTTTTACTTTTAAAGACTCAGTTCACTTTGAACTACCCTCCTTGGTGGTGCCTGGGTCTGGGGTGGGATGGGAGAAGGAAGGGGTGTTGAGCAGACCAATGCTAGTCGTCCAGGGCCTTGTATTAAATGACAGTTATAGCTCATTAATCAGGGCCCTGAGCACCCCATTTTCAGAACCACGTTACTGTACTCCAAATACAGACTCCCTCAGAACTGTTCAGGAGCCGGCTCCATTCAGATCAGTGTGCTGGTTCCATGGGCCTTTACACTACAAAGGCTGGAATCCACTTTGAGAGTTTGCAGGACCCCTGGGAGGACCTCATGGAGTAGGCATCATCTCAGGCATGCAGCACATAATTTGTTTTGATAACGATAAACACAGGGGGTCTATTCCCTCAAGGCCTCTGTGGAAATTGTCAGAGGCTCTTCCCCTTAACAGTGTGAGCTGCAGCTAGGCTATGCTCTGCCAGCCTGGCGACCCAAGCAGGACTGGAGAGCCAGATGTTGCGGGGGGGGGTCGGGGGTGTGTGGGAGGGTGCTGGGGGGTGACTCGGCAGGGGGTGCTGGGGGCGGTGTCCCCCAGAGAGTGGAGCATCCTACCCTGAGAGGCCCTTCCTCTCAGCCATCTATATCAGGTGACCATGATCTATGGCAGGGACCCAGTGCCCTGAGTGATTTTTACATTGTATATGTTTTTGTTTTTGTTTTGTTAATCCTCACCAGAGGATATTTGTTCCATTGAATTATAGAGAGAGTGAAGGGGAAGAGACAGAGAGAAACATTGATGTGAGAGAGACACATCAATTGTTTGCCTCCTGCACAAGCCCTGACCATGGCCAGGGATCAAGCCTGCAGCCAACGTGCGTGCCTTGACCAGAATGGAACCCAGTACTATATTGTGGATGTTTCAAATGCATCTTCTTTCCTGACTTGAGTAATTCTGCTTTGACAAAACAAGGCTGTGTGTGTTGGGGTGGTGGAGAAGGGTGGGGCAGTTTTCAGAGGGAAAATCCAGGACCGGTTGCTCGCCAATTCTCCAGGAATCATTGCAGCTAGCCAGCTCCTCATGGAGAATCTTGGGGTTTTCAGGAGCCTCCCGTAGGCACGCCTCATTAAACTGATCACATAAGGGCAAGGTGTTTGTCTGAAAATATTTATTATGCAGAGAAAGAGGAAAGCACCCAAGGAGTGCAGGGCCCATTGCAGTCATTCAGTGACTATTTCTTGAATAAATTTCTAAAAAATATATGTGGAAACACTATTCATTTCCATGGGCAATCTGATGAGGGATGCTTTTCCTTTCTTCATTTTTCACAACCTTGGTAATGTTTGATGAATTACCTTGATTATGAGTATGATCATTGTTTTATATAACGTTAACACAATGCTACTCCCCATCCTCTTAACCATTGGGTGATAGTCTTTCACATTCTTTATAGCTTTATAGTGTGTCAATATACACGTCAATGCAAATATAGATGAAATGACAACATAATACGTGTTTTTCTTCAAATACATACTTAGCAAGTGTCCTGGGTCCTGTATATATTAGTCCTTAAACGTCTGTCAAAATATGATTTCAAAATGTTACATCAACTTCCATAGTAGGGGCTTAACATCATTTATTTAAGCAATTTGTAGTAATATTAGATTTCATAATGAATATTTTAAAGCAGCTATTCTGTATCAAACTCTGTAAGGGATACAGAATAAGCTCATGACACCCCAAGTTGTCAAATATCTAATTATGTATTTTGCACTTTTTCTTTAGTGAGTATGTGCAACTTTGAAAATATTAATGGGTTATAATTTTTTTAAATCTATTTACAAAATCAAAGCTGTACACATGAAAATAATAAGAATGTTTAGCTTTTATTGGACACTTATCTTACAAACTCTGTCCTAAGTGTATAGAGATATGTAATATATACACACACACACATACATATATAAATATATACAGGATATGTATATAATATGTTATATTTTACCTCTTCTAAAGTAATTGCATTATTTAGCATTCACCATAACCAGACATGTTTGCTACGTCTTCTCAGACAGGTAGTACATTTTCATACCTTCCTGCTTTTGCTTTTGTGGATGTTGATTCAGTCAATATTTATTAAGTGCCTACTGTGTTCCCAGCACTCTTCTGTATGCTGAGGACTTGGCAGTGAACAACTAAATACCTTCCTCAGGTACCTGGTACTCCAGTATAGGTGGGGTCGTTCTGTCAAGAGAGCCGATTAAGCCCAGCCAGTGTGGTTCAGTGGTTGAGCCTTGACCTATGAACCAAAAAGTCCGCAGTTCCATTCCAGGTTAGGGCACATGCCCAGGTAGGAGGATCGATACCTAGTAGGGGGTATGCAGGAGGCAGCCAGTCGATGTTTCTCTCTTATGTGTGTTTCTATTTCTCTATCCCTTTTCCTTCCTCTTTTTCTTAAAAAAAATCAATAAAAACATTTGAAAAAGAAAAAAGAGAGATCAGGTCAACCTTTTACAGACACAGATAGGAAAGCCTTTCAATGTGCCTCTATCCCCCTAGACCTCTGACACTGGAGAGAGAGGCCCATTACCCACTGTCATGTGGGCATTGCCCGTTGAGTAGATGCTATTAAAGCGGCCAGCGGATGTGGAGTGCAGTGGAGTGGCTGTGGCCATCCCAAACATCCTTGGCTAAGTGCCTGCAGACACCAGACCCTCCCCGGGAAAGTAAGTGACAGGCCAGGCTCCATCCCGCCCTGACTGAGGCTCTTTCTGCTCTAAGGAGTTTCTTTATGGATCTTGCCTTTCCCCTGGCTTTTCTCTTAAATAATAGGCCTGGGGGGAAGTCAGCCATTTGTGCAGGTAACACTCCAGGAATATGCTGGGGCTTGGGAAAGGCTTTCCAAATTCATCTCATTCAACATAAATCCAGGTCGCTGAGAATCCTGCACCTTCCATCCATCTTGACTTGATGTGTGCAGTGGGACCTCTGGAAGGAAGCAGCATGTTAGGAGAGCTGGAGAAGCCTGGATAGCACTGCTGGTGGCAATCACAGGTGGTTGCCTGCTCCATGACGGGCACAGGGGTGAAACACCTCAGGGGCAGCTCATGGAGACGGCAAGGTGTGTGGAGCTCACGCTCATTCCTATGAGAGCTGGGATCCTGGCATGTCACCAGCTGCTGTATGCTGCACGCTCCCTTCTGCACACTGTGGGGATGCAGTGACACCCGCTGGCACCGCAGGGACAGTCCTCTGCTGTCATGTTTTCACAAGTGTGGATGGGATAGGCGTGCTGAAGGACAGTCAGTGAATGCACCCTAGGCACACTTAGCCTCCCTCCAGGTTGTGCTCTCCCTTACTCTGAAAGCTTGTTTCTAAAACACACCTTCCATCAGTGTCCAGACGGGCGGCATAATTGTCAAGCAGTCAGTTCCGCTCTCATGCCTGTGAGTGTCCTTCCCCTCTGGAGAATTTTAGCTCTTCAGCAGGCAGATGAAAGCTTGGGGGGACAGGGGTATTGATGTGTGAGCTACAAACTCAGGAAGATTTAGTTTTCATTTTGGGCCTACCACTTATTATCTGTGGGGTCGTGGCAAGTCACTTAACTTCTCTACTGCTCAGTTTTCTCATCTGTAAAATGGGCTTACCCTTTGCATCTGTAGCATAACTGCTCACTTCAGCTGTGCTCCTTACTCCATCTCTGCCCAGGTGTGCTGAGGGTGGCCCAGGTGAACATGAGAGCCACTCTACTTTTATGACATTCTCTTTCCCCGCCAGTCACTGTCAAAAGTTTCAGTGGAGCCTGGCCTGTGTGGCTCAGTGGTTGGGGGATAGACCCATGAACCAGGAGGTCATTGGTTCCATTCCTGGTCCTGGCACATGCCCTGGTTGCAGGCTCTATCTCCAGGAGGGGGCGTGCAGGAGGTAGTCAATCAATGATTATCTCTCACCATTGTTTCTATCTCCCTATCCCTCTCTCTAAAATCAATAAATAAAAACATATCCCCCCCCAAAAAAAAGTTAAAATGGAAGTTTCAGACCAAAAGAAATAGCACCACGATGTGAGATAAAGGTGTTTACCTATTCTCTAGGGGTGGATCTTGGTTGGCAATGTTTCCTGTCTTATTTTAATAACCAGCAGCAGGAATCCCATATGTGGTCACTTTGAGACATGTGCTGGGGTCCGCAGCTTCCGCAAGGAGGTCAAGCCATTTGTTGAAAATGATGGATTTCCTGGGTCCCTGAATGACTGTATGGTTCAAGGCCATGCCCACCCTTTCCTATCCTGTGCTATCTACATATATAAAAGCCTAATATGCAAAGTGTCCCCTCCGGAGTTCGACCAGCTGGGAGTTCAATCACTCGCTATGATGTGTGATGACCACCAGCGGATGGCGTGGAAGGAAGGAAGACCCAGCCGGCAGCCAGCAGCCAGGGAAGGGAGGTGGGGAAGGGAGGCCCAAGCTGGCAGCCAGCAGCTGGGGAAGGGAGGCCCCAGCCAGCAGCCAGCAGCCAGCAGCTGCTAGGGACCCTACCTGTGCACAAATTTCATGCACTGGGACCCTAGTCTACTATAATGTGTGGAGAAGGGGCCTCTGTCCTAGTAGCTAAGTGAGGCCTTACATAATACTGATGGGTCACTGTATACTTTCATCTAGTGTGGTTTTGCATTTTTTCTAAAAGCAAAAGTTTAGATTTTGGACTAATGGCCCTAGTATCTGGAATAATAGCTTATAAAATCTAAGTACAAGGCCCAATGCCAAGCCCTTTGCATGTGTTGTGCATCTTCCTTCTAGCTCTCTAGTTTGTATCTGCTAGGGAAAGCTCCATGATGCTGTGGAAACAAACAACCCTGAAATCTCAATAGCATAGCTCAACACAGGTTAATTCCTGGTGTGCAAGACCAGTGAGTGTCTGAGCCACTCTCCAGGGAAGCTCTCCTTCATGTAGTAGCTCAGCATGGCTACTTCATTTTTAAGGAACCTCCATAGTGATACATGTTGGCCCAGAAGGCATACATGGGCTGTTACGTGCTTTTGCCAGGAAGTGACACATTACATTTCCACCAGGTCCAGTTGGGCAGAACGAGTCATGTGGCCTGCTCTGCTGTCTTATTACCCTCCCCTGTGCTCAGAAGAAAAGGGAAAGCAGATCATATTATAAGTGGTAAAACTGGAGCTTAGAGAGCTTAACTAATTTAAACCACATTACCCAACTAGTAAAGAGCAAGTCTTGTCATGAAGGATGTCATACAGTGGTGAGCATTTCCTTTATGAGCCATTAGTTGAATCCCTTCTCGGTATTAGAGCCAAGTATGAGATGATGTTCTTGTCCTCAAGAGTCTCACAGTTTCATGTGGGAGACAGACAAGAACTGTATTCAGACCAGTTGTAGATTTAACTATACTGTAAGTCTTTATGTAGTCATGTGAAGGTCTCGGGAAGCTTTTGCAAGTCAGTGCAAAACACTCTTTCTTGGGGACATGGAAAACGGACCCTGGTATGAGAGTCTGAGAGCAGGGTAGGGGGATGCTAGCACAGCAGTGTCTCTGGAATAACCAGTGGGGAGAAAGGGTTTCTTGATTCATCAGCTTATGGATGGATCCTATTCTCTTCTCTCTGCCCTTGGCTAGATTGTTATGGAGCACTGATGTGCTCCTAAGGGTGTTTTGGAGAAATAGATCAAGGTCCATGGTAACAATCAAGCTACGTTTTGCATTTTATTCAACACAAACATTCTATCCTGAACCTCACACAATGTGCTGAATAGAAGAGGGGGGTGGTGTTTTCTTATTTCATGTCCTTTCTCCCAGCTTTCATTAAGATCAGAACCAAATAGATAACAAACATATACTTATTCAACATAAAATAGTTTTAAAGTGTTTTCTAATAACTAAAAGAAATCTTGGCTCAAAAAATGAAGCTACTGAAATGGTCTTTTCTCCTACTTTGTTTTTACCTCCATATCTTTTCATACTTATACCAAACTCTTTACCTTCAGTCCCCTTTAAAACACATATTCTCTTTCCCATCATAACTTTTCTTTGCCTTAGCTGTTGATAACTATTTCCAAGTAATTCTGTGTCATAGTACAGACCTACCAATTATCTGGAGAAGAATGCTATTTTCTGATTTTGTGGGCAATGACTAGTTGATCATTAAGCCACACCGCTGTGCAAAGTTGCAATAACAACACACAATATGAAAAGTCCCCTAAGATACTAGTATAATCCCTTATGATCCCATTCATAAACACACAAGTAGGGAAAAAGACATAAATACATGTTTTCTCAATACTACCAAATCAGAAACTTCACAGGAGGGGTGCAGAATAAGGACCGTATGGAGGGACCAGTTTTTTTTTCATTAAGGTATTTTGTGGAATATATAAAGCAAACCCAAATATCCACCCGAAAGGTAGTAGCATTCGCCTAACCATTCTAGCAGTGAGAGCATTGAGGCTCAGAGAAGTTCAGGACGTTCCCCGGACCCACCCAGCCAATCCAGGACTAGAGCTGAGGTTCAAACCCACATTTGGTTATGTCCAAAGCTTGTGCCCTTGCACGCATGTCCAGGCTTACCTGATGCCCAGTGCCATCGGACTTAGAGAAAGAGATGAAAGTGAGCAGAGCCACAGCCTCTGGCCATCTTATTTGGGCTTTTTGCTCTTCTTCCTCTAAAGTAATCATGGCAAAGGTGACCCTCTGAAGTCTTTTAAAGAATATGTTTTGCTTTTGATGAAGAGTGTCAGAATAATCTGATTTGAGAAGGATGTCCTAAATGTTTCCCCAACCTCCTTTCTTTTTCCTCCCCTCCATACCCCTGTTTTCCATTGTAAACCTGTGGGTAGGAAGAGGCCAGGCAAGCAAGCTGGAGTCTGACGGGTGTGTGCTGTGCCAGCCTCCTCCATTGAGGTTTCCTGACCTAGGGATGCTGCCCCTCTGGTAGGCTGCAGTCTGGCTGTGCTTTAGTCTTTATTTCCTACTCTGCTTCCCTGACAACTGTTAAGGGCACATGGTTTCTTAAGGAGTCCTGGTGGGCTCTTGATATGGCTGCTTTCAGGGCTTTTGTTCCTGGCCGCTGGCTCAGGGCTCCTGCTGTCATCATGTTGACTGCTGCTGTGGGAAAGAAGGCTCCCCTCATCCCTCTCCCACCCCTGGCTCTGCTGTGGGCCTTCTGGCCCCGCTGAGGTGAAACAAACAATAGGCAAGTGCTGGCCAGGGATCGCCCTTCCCTTGCAGAAGGCAGGTATCGATCTTTCCATTCTGCTCATGTTGCCTCGCCATGAAAATACTGCAGTGCCTTCTCATAAACAGGTGACCTATTGGTCCCCCAGCTGCATGGGGCCTCCCTCCTGTGTCCTGTGCAGCTCGTTAGTAGGGGCTCTCTGCTGTGTCATTGATGGAGGTCATCTGGAACTAGAAGTAGGCTTTCCTGGACACTCTTGAACTTGGTGAAAATTGGGTATTTGGCCCAGATTCTGAGCATTGGTGTTAAGTCTCTGCAGGAGACAGTCATTGATTATATCTCTAATACAATCAGAACCACTTCTAGAGTTTCGTTTGCCCTTGGCATTCATATAAACCAGCCAGTGGTTCTCAAGGAGGCACCTTTGTTCCCATGCCCCTGCTGAGGGGATGTTTGTCCAGAGATATTTTTGCTTGTCACAGCTGAGGGAAGAGTGTCCACTGGTATCTATTAGGCAGAAGCCAGGGATGCTGCCATGTACCCTACAAGGCACAGGAGAGCCCCTAAAGAAAGAATTGTCTTCCCCAAATGTCAGTAGTGTTGAGGCTGAGAAAGCCTGATATGGGCTGTCTTAAAACGCCCCCCGATTTTATATAAAACAAATATTACTTCACTATAGGCTTGAAGGAATTTTTATAAGCTTGCTGTTGAAGTGAATTAACTCTTAATAACTCACTGAATTTATGAGTTGCCACTATTCCTCAGCAATCATCGCATAAACTTTGAAATAATTGTAAGAGGGGAAAAATAGCTTACAACTTGCCTGCCAACATCATAAAATATTTATGAATTCTAAATTTAACAATTAATGATGCTGACATAATATTGCATTTTGGTGAAATATAATTAAGCAGTTATTAATTTTGACTTTGCTGCTTAAAAAGTTTGAACTAATACATTTTATTTTTCAATTTCCACATATTACCAGATGCCCTTGGAAACTCAAAGGCCCTCCTCCTGCCTCCAGAGTCAGGTGGTTTAAACATCCTTAAACCCATTGAAGCTCCCCTATCACGGATTACAAAACCTATTATAATACTTAACTGACAACATCAAAAGCCAACATTTGCCCAATTGTCAGACATAATCGCCCCTCAAAACACCACTGGTTGTTTTAAGAAGGCCTTAAAGAGGTACCACACACTTGCTAGCAGACCAGCCTGCCAGCTGCCATCACCAGAGAGGGTTCTTTGGATGTTAGGGTGAGAATGTATAACTTCTTCTCTTTGCACCTACAATATGGTCATCTCCTTTCCTGCCAGAATCTGTCTGATCCCACATTGCTCTCCAGCCTCACCTCATGTCACTCCACCCCACATCACCAACTAGTTGCCTGCCCTCTGCCAGGGCCACTTTTCTATCCTCCCCTATTCAATATTTGGCTATGTCTCATTCTTTCTTGTTTAAATATATCTTATTGATTTCAGAGAGAAGAAGGGAGAGAGGTAGAAAGACCAATGGTGAGAGAGGATCATTGAACAGATGCCTCCTGCATGCCCCCTACTGGGGATCAAGCCTGCAACTCGGGCATGTGTCCTGACCTGGAATCAAACCGTGACCTCCTGGTTCATAGGTCGATGCTCAACCACTGCAGCATGACGGCCAGGCTATATCTCATTTTTTATATTCACACATCAACATCACCTCTTCAGAGAGACCATCCCTGATTCAGCCAATCCTGTGTTAAATTAGATCTCCTCTCAAATCTCCCTATAACACCATGCAATTCTGTATTTATGATATGAGTATTTAACTAATAACCAGTCGTCTCTAAGCTGCATAACATTATAGAACATTGTGTGTAGCTTTTGACTAGATCCTCTATGCTTAGCAAAGGGCCTGATCCACTGGGGAAGTGAAGCATGTTGAATGAATGAGTACATGAATAAGCAAATGAATGAAGTGATTTGAGTGAACTTCAGAAGGCCATCTGGTGAAGGAAGCTTGAGGAACTCATTCAGTAATTCACAAGTGGCCTAGACCTAGGACAGAGGTTCTAACCCCATGGGGAGTATTGGTTAAACATGGCATTGGAAGGACTATTGTTCTCGCTTTGTCTCTCTCCCTCTCATTCTCACTGGGCCTCTCCCTTTGGCATTGACTTCATTCTCAGGTAGGTGCTTTCTACAGGATGACGGATAGCTACCAACAGAGATAGGCATTCTCCACTCTGAATGCCAACTGGACAACAGAGGTTGTCTCTCCTCCCACTTTAGCAGAAGGCCCAGAAGCAGTTCTGATTGGTCCTAGAATGAACCAATCATTGTGGTCAGGGGTATGCAATGCTCTGATCGGTCAGCTTGGAACACAGGCACAACCCTAGGACGTGACATTACCTTCACCTGGACTTCTGGCTTGAGGCTGGGAAAAGGGTGAATTCATATAGCATTTGGCCTGCAAATACCAAAGAAATGAAGTGATACTGGGCAAAGAATAAATGTCTGCTCATTAAACCACCTCGCTGCTAAATTTTGGGAGAGTGTCTCACATAAGCCCCCGTGTATGAACAACATTTAGTCAATGGGAGAAATAACTTGACCATTAACTTCCATTTTACATTTTATCGCTTTTCTCCAGCAATTGTGATTGGTCAGAGTGTCTTGTTACCTGTCTCCTTTCTAATTGGACTCTCTCTGTTCTCTGTAACTCTTGGTTCTTTGCTCTCCGCTGGTTTTGTCAAGGTAACTCGGCATTTTAAATCACATTGTAATTTCTCCTAGCTCAGAAAACTGAACCAAAGCAGTAACTTTTAATAGGTCAATTACATTATTTTTCAGCCACCTGTTGCAGCCTAATGAAACTGCAGTTTAATTAGGTTGGTGTGATGCCAAAATAAATGTTTCATCCCCAGCTTGTTTTATTTACTCATTGAAAAGTAAGAGAATCTACAAATAATAGGATTGGAAAATGTTAAAGGCTAATAAGTTTGGCTATACTTGTTTGTAAAGAAAGGCAATTGTATCATTGTCAATCCAGTTTGGATGAGAAAGCTACGAAAAAATGTTAAAAATAGAATAAAAACAATGAAAAAATTGATGAGATTCCTGAGTCTAGGTCTCTTTTAAAAATAAAGAAATAAATCACAAATATGAAGACCATTTCGCAGGAAACCTAATGAAGGGAGCATCCCCTGGTGCATTGTGTGTTCCTGTTGTGTGACAGGCATTGGGCCCAGTGGAATCACATTGATTTTCTCAGTAGACCATAACAGCAGTCTGTGAGATGGAGTCGTCAGTCCCACAGAGGTGGCGTCCTGTGTGTGATCACACCACACACTCACTATTTTGACCTCATTGGGATGGGAATGTGAGGGCAGCAGGAAGGCTTCTGATGCTGTGTTTCCTTTGAAAATGCAACACCTCCCCCGATCCCCCCCAATTACTCCCAGTCCTCCACCCTCAGCTGGCAGGTGACCATCTTCACTTATGCTGGCAGGGCCACTGCAATGGGGGACAAGCCAGAATGGGTTTCCCTGCATCCCCCAGCACATCCTCCACGCTCGCCTATAGATTCAGCAACCCATAGGAACGTTTGGTCATTTTCTTCCTTCTTGAGGCAAAGATTGTGCATGGTGTTAAAAATTGATGACAACTTCCCTTTGCTCCTGTGATAAAGGGAATCTAGTCCTTATGCTCACAACAAACAACAAGCAAACAGATTTCCCAAGCAGAGAGACACCTAGTGAGGGCTGTGGGTGTCACCTCTCCTTCTTACACTTTTATAGGCATTGCTTCTCCATGTGCCTTAAACATACACTAAAGTCAGAAGCTTAATCCCAGTCATTGTTAGCAAAGGAAAACTCATTCTATGGCAGGGCCAGGAACCCTAGTGTCCTCCGGGGTGCTTTTCCTGAGCAGCTCCTTAATAGAGAGTTATCATCAGCTTTGTCTTATAGAAGGGGAACCCTTTGTCCTCATGGGTGTGTGTGAATGGGCGACACCTTTGCAGAGCCATCCTCTCCCACTTTCATTCCACCTGCTGTCTGGGAGGCGCGCCTTCACGTTCCCGAAAACATTGGCAACTCCTCCGCCTTGCTTGGCATTTACTCTGACTTTATTTCAATTTACATTCTAAGGTTGACTTGTCTTCCCTGTCCCTTTTGAATAGAATCATAGATCCCCCATGTCACACTCAAAATAAATGTTTCGGGCCCCATTTTTCATCTTGACATGTTTTGGAAGGCGCTTGCCGTCCTGACTTTGAGCACCATCTAATTCACTGGGATGGCTGCACCAGGCCTTCCACTCCTCTGATGTTTCTATGCGGGGGTGCTGGGTGGAGCAAAGACACACAGGTTTCCATTTGAGAGTAATGCAGTAAACAATGGCGAAGACCCAGAATGATAACTCTATGCTGCTGGCATCCGGCCTCTGTTTGCAGCTGTTCGAAGGGAGCACAGATGGATGCACCCTCGCTGGCCATCGCTGCAAAACCGCCTTAGATGGTTTTTCTCTGGTTCTCAGACAATTTGGGTAGAAGTTTGTGCATTAACATCGAGGATTTTAGGGAAGTTCTGTAAAACAAGTACTTGTGAGTGTTGCAAACTTATGTGGTAGAGGCTGTATGTAACTCTCTTCTAATTAAAGTGTCTACAGATAACTTTAAATCATGGATCTTCACTTTTAAAACAGTGGGATACATTCTCCCCAACAAGTGAAATTATATAGTGCAGTATGTTAAAACTGGCATTAGCTGTATTTAATAGTAAACATTTATATTTAACTTGGAATGTGTAACATTTGCTTATACATCCATTGACAAAAACCATGAGTCTGTTAGGATAAATTTAGATACTTACAGTCAGGTGGTATGGACTCAGCTGTAGGCAGCTGTATATGTATTCCACCTACAGTATCAAGAAAATTCCAATTCACTCAGAAAGCCAGATGTGAGAACCCAGATTTCTTTTAACAGCCCACCTTGCATGCTCAGGGTATTTCTTTATTTCTTTATTATGCGGCTATAGCTGAAGAAGCCTTGATTCCTTAAATGCCCACAAAACAGGCTAAACTAACAGCGTAGATCACCCAGGCATCATAACTGTGTATTACACATCTGTGGCTTTCTCTGGTTCTTTCTGTTACTCAGAGATCTTTTTGGTGGTGACACATGCTCACCTTGAATTGGCTTATGAACAAAGAAATGTTGGCTCATGTGTCTAGATATATAGCAGGTTTGGAGCAAGGCTGAATTAAGATGCTCAGATGATGTTGCCAGGAATACCTCCTTCCACGGTTACACATTCCTCTGCATTGGCTGGATTCTCAACCTGCTCCCTGGAAATGGCCGGATGACTGCCACCAGGTGCAGATGAACATCCTACCAGCTCAGCAGCCTGGTGAAATGACACCCTGTGTCAGTGGTGCAGGGTAAGTGCTAGCCACACATCAGTTGCTCACACATCCCGAGAAGCAAGGTTTGGGATATAATCCAGGATATAGCTAAGGAATATGCATTGCATTTATACCATTTATTTTCCCCCTTTGACCCAGAAAAGTTCCATCACCGTTTTTTTTTTTTAATCTTCTAAAATATTGATATTTTTAATAGTCCTGGACAATTTCCTCATATAATATTTCAAAAACTAGCATTTATTTGAATGTATAAACCAATCTAGTGCTGAGAAAGTAATCTGTGGGCCCATACTTTGAGACTATGTAGCTATCTTCTTCATCAACCTTTTACCTACCCAATTGGTTACTACACTGAGAATAATAAAATGCTGTGTTTCTAATTCTATCACTTTATTTATGTTAAAGAAAGCAAATATTGCCTGTACCTCTTCAGCAAAACCATACCTCCCAGTTGCAATATCACTGCCAGGAAAGAAAACCCACGTCAATAGAATTTGGCAAAAATGATAGAACTCCACTTGTAGCTACATCGTGACCCTGAGGAAAACATTAGTAATGACCAAGGTTACAACTCACTCTCCTTCTTCTAACAGCATTTGAAAGACTTAGAAGTAGCCCTAAGTATTGTTTAGAATCTTAAAGTAAATGAAAAGAGGAAAGAAACAAGTGGAATAATGACAGTCAAAAGAAAAAGGAAAGCTTAGAGTGTATGCTGCCATTTTCCCCAGCATTAAATACTCAGGATGGAGTATGGAAAACTTTAATTTTATGTCCACGTGGCATATTTAAACTCTCTTTGTTTAGAATTTCAAGAGCGACTACTTTTCCTTAGATTTGTTTCGATTATCTTTTACGGTACTTTTCTCTTCTTTTCAGACTAAGAAAGTCCTTAGCCAAATGGCCTCAAACCTTAGATTTGCCTGTAGGTGTCATTCATTTGTGTTGTTTCTCTTTCCTCCCCTGGGGTTGTTCAATAGTGCTTCCTTTCAGTCAAACACTAATTTCCTTTGTGTGTGGGTGGTGTAGAATTCCATGCTTTTACACAGTAGCAGGCCTGTATTTGATGTACCTGGTTCAGAGACAATTGTCCTTTGCAGCTTTCATCGGAAATTCAAAGAAAGCCCCATGCAACTAGTTGTGACTCATTTGGTGGAGAGTTCTGCAGGATTGTTTTGCAAAGCAGTGCTCCACTTAAGTAGCTAAATTGGTTTTATTGTGCCTAGCTGGAGGCCTCTTCATCTCTGAATTCTGAGGGTATTTGCATACATACTAGGATTCTTTCTAGAAAACTGGAGAGGAGAATGTGTGCCGCCTATTTACATTTCCACAACTTCCTCTTACTATCCCCAAAGGGTCCTGGGATGGTTGTAATTACATTCAGTGAGAGCATTTGATGAATTATGCTGGGACATGAATGCCGTATTGGTGGGTGCATTTTTAAGGCAGGAATTGTGGAACTCTAAGGAATGGCCAGTGGTGTGGGTCCTGTGTTTGCATGCCTGGCTTAGTGTAAGGAACCCAGAGTCAGGCTGCATGAGTCCAAATGCTGCTTCTACCACTTAATCATTGTCTGCACCCTGGGAAGTTTCACATCTTCTCTGAACCTGACTCTGGCCTTTGTAAGAAGCAGATAAATATAACTCTGTGCTAGACAGGGTCTGCTAGGATACATTTCAGTCACAATCAGCCCTATAGTTCAGATATCACAGATGTAGATTTCATCAGCTCCATGGGCTAGTCTGCATGTCAGATGCACTCTGGGGCCTGGACTTAGGGAGAAGCTACACCTAAATAAACACCAGTCATCTTAGCAGAGGAAAAGGGTCTTCTGGAGGGTACAGTGCCCAAAGCGATGCTCAGCCGAGATATGGCACACATCAGTTCTGTCGTCATAGATCATGGAGTGTTGCCAAACCTCAAAGGGTTGGGAATTTCGATCCTACATTGTGCCCAGGGCCTGGGAGCTCATGGTAATCAGTGACCCATATCAATTGCTGCCACTCAGTGGTACATCATAGGTGGTCATGAGGTTTAAATGAGATAATTCATGAAAAACATTTAGCAGTGTCTGGCCACAGAGTAAGCACACAATGAAATATATTAGTCGTTGCTAGTGGTTGCTACCATGCTTTCTATCAGTTTGTTCTATCTCTTCCTGAAAGTGATGATTTAGAAGTGTTGGGATATTGAGAACAGTAGAGTTTAGAATCTGTGGAGCCCCACTCCAACAAAACCAGAATTGAGGAAACCAAGACCAGAGACTGAGTCACCTTTATACTAAAACATTGAGAAGAGGACCCATTTTCCAGGCTTGTAGTTCAGGTTTCTCTCCTCTTGCCTCTTTTGGCATGAATAGCTCCACTTAAAAAAAAAATGAAGCCATCATCTCTCATCTTCAGAATGTCTGCATGCACATAAGGATTACTGAATTTGCATACAACTTTTGTTCTCTGCATTGCCTCTTTGCCTCCCACTACCCTCTGGATTTTCGCTAAGGCATCCTTCCCTTAGGGCAGCCATCTGTGACACTCCAGACAGGCCAAATGAAGCCCTACTGTGTGTGAGATATCCTGTCTCATGGTTTATGTGCCTCTTTTTTCTTCTATTTATGGAAGTTTCAGTTTGACATATACCTATGAGATTGATTTATAGATTTTTATCTTCTTTGTGAGATTTTAACTTTCATGAAATGACTTTCTTTTGGTTTACCATTGATTCCCAAAACCTGATACATCTCCTGGCACACAGTAAGTACTCAATAAAAAGTGTTCATGAGTGAATGTGCAAATGAATAAATAGCATTTTGTTGGCATAGCATCTTATCTCTTTCTTTTAAATATAATTAGATTTGCACTATACACTAACACACATGCTCTCAAACAAAATCCAAAACACTTTTGAGCCATGGTTTTGAGAATATATTTATGTTGTAGAATAAGGTGCACCTGTCTTCCTAAAGAGAAGGGTATGAGCAAGTTCAATATTCAGATTCCTCAAATGATTTATCAGTCTTTCTTATGTCCTTTTGCGTAGCATTTCTGCAACTCTGGGCTTCAAAGAAGAAAGTATATAATGTGTGGCAGTGGTCCTCAAACTTTGGAATTTTACTGGTCCATAAAATTTTTTAAAAAAATTAAAATGTGGAAGGGAACTAAAAGGCATCATCATCATTCCTTTTCTGTCTCCTCCCTTTCACCTACTATCCATGGTGAAAGTTCCCCTTGTTTAAGGGTTTGTGTGATTAGATTATATATAATCCTTATAATCTTCCTCTTTTTAAGGCCTGCAACCATAATTATATCTGAGTCCCTGTTGCCATGTTACATGACCATTTCACAGGTTCGAGGCCTTAGGGGACCGCTCACCCCCCAACAGAAGGTGAGTTGCAAGGCTGAGCGGTTGCCCTTGGCCACGAGTACAGGAAGCAGTGTGCTCCCTTCTTTTTCTCTGTGTCTGTAATTGATACACATGCATCAATTTCAACATGTATATGAACTTTGCAAGTACAGAACATAACAATCATGTTCATTACACTTGGATTTCATTCTCTGAGAGTGGGTGCACTGCCATATTATACATAAGAAGTGAAGGAACTATGTGCTCAATATATTACGCCAGGACCCTTCTATAAAGAGTAGCAGGACCCTCCCTGCCCAAGCTTCTGGTGGTGGAGCAGGGCAGGCAGACTCTGCATTGAACTGCCCCAGTTGCTTTTGTCTGAAAGATGATGGAAACTTTCCTGCATCTCTTTCAGTCCCAGTTTTAGCAGCTGCGGCAGCACACACACCACTGAAGTCCTTCTTTACATACTCTGGTAACTTCTGCCCCCTCTGCTACCCAGTTCCTGTCCTTACCTTGTGGTATTATGTTTAACCTGGGAAATGCCCAGAAGGCAGGGTCTACAATTCTAAATAAAAAAGAGGCTGCATCTTAAATGCCCTAACAGAGCTCACTACATAAAGTGAGGTCAGCTGATCAACGTGCACTCCCAGAAATCTCTTTGAATACATTTGCACAATTAGATCAGAGAATGTTTTTGCTTTGGGAACCTGCATTGTTATATTTGTAACAGGTTCAACTGCAGATAGAAAGCTCACATTCCCTGGGCACCTACTATGTGTTGGGTGACTTTCAAACCACCCTGTTATCTAATGGCACAGTGATTAGTTATAAAATGGAACACTCTTATACTGTTTCATGCATGTGAAATTGGAGATGCAGAGTTCAGCCACCTGCCACAGGGTAGGAAGATTCACTCAGTCTGTATTTGGAATACATTTCACCAACATCCTTTCCTTCTGTTCCTTAGCTTCACTTTGCAGTATTTCAATATAAGAAAATTGGAAGAATAATAGCTATCAGTTATTAGACTCCTGGTTGGTGCTGGGCAGCAAGCTGGATGTTGCATACATATTAATTATAATAACCTCCATGATGACTATCTTTTTCCTGCTTTACATACAGGGAGACTGAAGCTCACCTAGTAAGTGATGGAATCTGTACATTGTCTGGCCATGAAGCTCATAGTCTCCTGAGCAAGATTGTGTGTGCGCGTGTGCGTGTGCGTGTGCGTGTGCATGTGTGTGTGTGTGTGTGTGTGTGTGTACAGAGCACTCCTAGCAACTGAAATAGGTCTGCAGGCTTATTGTCCTGTAGGCAAATTTACCCTGGAAGTTAATGTTGCGTTTCCAGTTCTTCCACTCACCCGGGCTTTGATGACTAGCTTTCCTCCTTGTGGGTTTAGTGAACACGGCATTGCAGATAGAAAATATGGGCTGTCTCCTCCCAGGCATCCTCTCCTTGCTCCACTGGGTCCCTACATCTTCCTAGGATATGTTGCTCGACATGCAGTGCGAGTTTACCAGGGTCATTGCAATGAATTTAGGCGCTGAAGGAAAGGATTAAAAATAATCTCGACTCCCAGACCAAGGAACTGATCAGCCTTTCATTTTTCTTATGAGCCTCCTGATCACCTTAAGAAGACATTTTCAGTTTGGCAGTGGTTTGCCTTTAATGAAATTTTACCATCTTCCTGGTACTGAAAGGAGACTTGGGGCTCCGGTTGGCAGTGTGATCCAGCTAGCATTGGTGCTCACAGTTTTATGTGGGGGTTACTTTACTTTTTATAGTTATCCTCTCTTTAAGATCACATTCCTATATTTTTAATTTATGCTAATAATATAAGAGTTTCCTTTTGATGTTTTAAAATTGTTTACTTCAATGAATTGTTTGGAAGAAGTAAGATTTTCTTTTATTTTTCTTTATCTGACAAAGACCTCCCATTCAATAGCACTGGAATGCATAGTAAAAGTGATTGGTTGGTACCTACAAAGCAGGTGGTGAACGAGCATATGTCAGGTTTCACATGAGGACCACGGATTTGGCAACATTGGGAAGGCAGTTCATGAATGATGAAAATTTAAGGGAAATGTTGAGGTGTTGGTCTCCCACTGCCTGGCTGTTTCCTGAGATCCCACTGCCTCTGTTTAACTTGGTCCTTAGGATCCATCTTGCACATTGGAGGACTACAGCTTCCCTCCTCCTAATGTTGCAGTGTGGACTGAATATTGATTAACTACCCAGGGAACATAGGACCATTTGAGGACACTTGAGTTGATCTGTACCCCCAGAAGGTGTCCTCATCCTATTGAAGTGGAGAAGCAATTCGTAAGGAATGACAGGACCTTATCAAGAACAGATAGAGGCAAAGCCTTTGTCTGGTGAGAGGATAAAGTGCCCAGGAAGATGCGGTTGGCAAATCACAAGATGTTAGTGCCCGATAAATGAATGAGGAGACATACAGCTCAGGATTCACAAGAACAATCTACACAGCCATACTCAGACCCGGGGAGGCCAACCACATCAAGTAGTTCATTTGTCCTGCACAATTCTAGGAGAAAAGCAACTATGCAGGTGTGATTATCAATGGCAGCTGACTTTTAACTTTAATCTTAGGTTAGGGTGCAAAAGGGTGTGGTGGGGTCCATAGCAAATTGGACAATAAATGCTCCTGGTGAATAGACTGCTCAGGTGTAGCAGATGGTTGAAATGTAAAGATGAAGGACCCACAGGCCAGATCTTCTGATTACCCAAGAAAAGCCAAATATCTAGGTTTTTAATGGGAAATCTTCCTATTTTCTAATTATCAGTATTAATTCCTTTCTTTAAACTGTGTAGGCCATCATCAAAGGGCCAGGACCAATAAGTAAATGTGTTCAGGTTGGACACTGGAAACATCTAGGGGTCCATGCACACAACACTTTGTACTTGAGATTCACATACTGTGCATTATCTATGTGCTACAAATCTACTCATTGAAAGTGTACAATTCAATGTGCTTTTTAAAATTATATTCCCAGTGTTGGGCAAATAGCAACACAATCTAAATTTAGAATTTTTCATTACCTCCGAGTGAAACCTTGTACTCATTAGTCACTTCCCACCCCATCCCATTCCACTCCACCCCCAGTTCTAAGCAACCACCATTCTACTTTAAGTCTCTGTTGCTTTGCACATTGTGGGTATTTCATGTAAATAGAATAACACAGTATGTTGTCTTTTGTGTCTGGCTTCTTTCACTGAGATTAAGGTTTTAGAGGTTCCATGTTCCAGCAGGTTTCAGAATCCCATTCCCATTTGTGGCCAAATAATATTCCAGTATATAAATATACTACAATTGTTCATTCACTTTCAGGTAAAGGAAATTTGCGTTGTTCCCTCTCTTTGGCTATGATGAACAATGATTCAGTGAACATTCATGTGTGAGTGTTTCTGTGGACATACTTTCATCTTCCTTGTATATACAACTTTGGGTGGAATTCTAAGTCACATAATACCTCTATATTTAATGTTCTGAAGAGGAGGCTGCACCATGGAAAATGAAATAAACAATGCAATAAATAATTTTTGTTACAAAAACAAAACAAAGTGGCTGCACCGTTTTACAGTATTCCACCAGCAGTATCAGAGGGTTTCAATTTCTTCTTGCCAGCATTTATTTTATTGTTGATTACATCCATTCTAGTGAGTGCAAAATATTTCATTGTGGTTTTGATCTGCATTTCCCTGATGACTAGTGGTACTGAGCATATTTTATGTGCTTTTTTGTGTGTCTTTTTTGGATACGTATCTACCTGAATCCTTTATCTATTTAAAAAATAACTGGGTATTTGCCTTTTATTATTGAATCTGATTATTGCATTATAAGAATTTTTAATATATTCTGTTTCACGTAATCTGACATAGACATTTGACATTATCCATGACATTGTATTGAATAAATTTGTATTTCCTACCCAATGCTCCTTCCCATCAAAGCATGTTCCAAATCACTCTTCAGAGCATGAGTATTGATGAACTGTGCTTTTCTTGCTGCTTTACAGAAGTTAAATATAACAAATATACATTTGTTGAATGCATTTTAGATGTGCAACCAACCAGGGGTTCTCTAATGGTTATGTGTAAACGTGAAATTGTGGCCTGAGGTGTAACAATCGCATTTTCTTCTGGAGACAGAATGTGGATTTCGGTGAATTCAAGCTAATCCTCCCCTAATACAGGGTGTCCCCAAAATGTATTCACACTTATTTTTCTGCTAGTTCCATTGATGTGTCCTTCCAGATTTAACCCAATGGGATTAATAATTATCCAAAGTGTATAAACGTTCTTTGGGGACACTCTATTTTTTCCAGTCCTGGAATGTTTCTCACTTGTAAGTTAAAGTGTTCTGGGAACATACACACCCCATCTTTGAATCTCCTGCTTATCTCAGAATAACAAGAAAGCTTTAAACACATACACACACACACACACACACACACACACACACACACACACACACACACACGCGCGCGCGCGTGCACACGCACACACACTCCTAAAGAGGTTCAGCCACTGATCAGGCAACAGGAGAGCCCTTAGGAACTGCCCTTCTCAACCAGCAGGGGGCCATCTGCCTTTTACTACATGCAGAGACTCTGCTTTCTCCTTGGTAAATGGTGCTAATCATAGTATCCTCTTTTCTTAGGCTGTTCAGGCTGTTATAACAAAGATACTGTAGACTGAGTAACTTAACAACACCAGAAATTTCTCATAGTTCAGGAGGCTGGAGGTCCAAGATCATGGTGCTGGCAGATTCGCTGTCTGCTGGGAGCTCACCTTCTGGTGCAAAGATGTGTCTTTTCTGTATCCTCACCTGGTGGGAGTGGCAAAGGCGCTCTCTGGTCTCTTTTAGAAGAGCTCATCATCTCCCAAAGCCCCATCCCCACCCCAACTCCTAATACTATCACATTGGGGGGTCAGTATTTCAACATATAAGTTGGGGGTGGGGGAACACACATTCAGTCCGTAACACAACTCAGTGGCTCAGTGGCAGTGCTGCAGGGGGGTTCAGGGCTGGAACTGTGGAGCTGGGCTGCACAGGTTCAAATCCCAGCTGCTCACCTCCAGTCTAGGTAATCTTGAGCAGGTGCTGGAACAGGACAGCTGCCTCTTCTGCATTTTTCCAGTGCAGAAACAAGAGCACTTAACTTAGCTGCCAGCCTTACATGAGTTAACGTTCATGGACAACTAGGCCAGCAACTAGCATGTAGCAAATGTTTAATGAGTGTTACTAAGTGCCAGGCAATCACACCAAGTCAGATATGCAAGCATGGTACTGAAAAGAGGCCAGGGCACGTGGGAAGTGCGTGTGGAATGTTGTCATAGCATCATCTTCCCCTGAGAGCTGGAGTAACCGCAGAGAACGCCTGGTATCATTGCTGGGACAAGTCGGGGAAGGAGACAGACTAGGAGTCCATTCATGGGCTTTGTAGTCTCATTTTTCTCATCTCTTATAGGGCCCATCATACAAGTTTGTGGGACATAGACTCTGATTCTTTTTTTGTCTTCTCAAAGACAAATTTTTCTCAAAATTAATTATGCTGTTGATGGGCACAGACATGCAGCAGCCAGACTCTTGGTGGTTTTGTTCTTCCCCCCACCCCCGTATCCTACCCCAGCTGAGCCCTGTCAGGAGGCTGCTCGGCTAAGCAGCCTGTCACATGTCCTATTACAATCATGTTTTATTATAGCTTTCAAAAGATGACCTCTCATTCTGCACACTGGTGTTTATAGAGGACTTCTGGCATTCTGAAAGGAAACAGATAGCAGAGTCTCCAAACCCTTTATTTGCTTCAGCTGATAACTGCTCTGGCCAGAGATGAACGCCGCCATGATTACAAGATGTAATTTACCACAAAGGGCAGTTAATATTACTTACAAACCTGTCATCACTTCTGGGGAAATCAGAGCAGAAACAATGAATGGGACGGATCTGAATCCACCTAAATATCTTGGTCTGATAGAATTACAAGTTTATAGATTTCCCATTTAAGAAACAGCCCCGTTATGAAACATTTGTCCTCCCAGGCAGACAATATAAGTAACAAGCAAGATTATATCCTTTTATGTGGATCAAGGGCATAGGCAGCGTGAGAAAGAAGGAGAGGAAAAAAAATCCCTTAAGAGGAACTTAAATATTACCCTTGTGAATTATACCTGAGGATATTAACTGGGGAATTAGATCTGTGAAAAGGCCTCTTATATGACTAAACAATGTCCCCCAGCTGATGCTCTGAATCAGAAAAATGAGTGAAAATACAGCCTCTTAAATGTGATTATAGTCAAAGCTATAGTCACTCCCTGAGAAAAGGCATTGAAAGAGAGGAATGAGAGAAAAAAAAATGTTTTAAAACTTTGGTGTCAGACCAGAAATTATAGAGTAGCAGAAGCTTAGGCATTTAAATAACCCCTTAAGCCCAATTTTAAGCCTTTGTGCTTTAAATTGAAGAAAAGAAAGGAATGAGATATCCAATTTAGGACTTAAAAATAATATGGACACATTTGTTTAGCAAGTGAATGTTCAACTTGAAATTTAAAGCCCTTTTCTTTTCTTTTTTACTTAAATATTTTATACAGTTCTACTAGAGCCTAGTAGAACTGTATAAAATAGTAACTAGACAAAGGAAGTCACCACCAAAGTTAATGATCTTGGAACTGGCAAAATTATAACAAGCCTCAAAGATAGTTTAGCAGATAAGGGTAGAGCAATTCAGCCACTAGAATTAGGAAGACTATATTCATAGTAGTGACATGAAACTTTTTTCCAATCCTATATAATAAAAGGCTAACTTGCAAATTGTCCCCTTGACTGGGAGTTGGACTGGGAGTTGGAACAGGAGTTCGACCAGGGGTGGGGCTGGCTGGCCAACAGCCTGTGGCCCCTCTCCCCAGTTGGCCCTGCCTGATAGGCCCTGAGCCCCAACCCCACTTGTGCACAGATTCATGCACCAACCCTCTAGTGTTATATAAAATCCTAATATTTGACCAATATCATGGAGAATGACAAGATGACAAAAGAAAATAGGTGAACAAATATCCAGTTTTTCAAGAAGGGGAAAATGTGGACTTCAAGACCAATAGATTTGGGATCATGAAAAAGAAGAGTCATTTTTGTGGAATGACTCCTTGAGCCAGGATAGAATTCCAACTTGGGTTATCATTTGAGAGCCAAGGCTCTAGCATTTCAGCCTCTTAAAGGGCCGCTCTCTCTGACAGACTTTCAGGAGCATTTGTCCTTCATTTGGGGATGATTTAATGGGCATCAAGGGAGAGGTTTTTGTGCTTTTGTTCGTATCATGAATTTATCTTTGCAATGTCCCTCTCTTCCTATAGGAATCCTGGGGCATTCTGGACAAGAGGGGCAATACCAGGATAGGAGTCTTAGGAACATTCCAGTAGCTGCTTCCCAGGCATTGTGTACCTGAAGTCAGCTCTAGTAAAAGGCTGTAAGGGGATCTGTTTAGTCCTCCCTCACTTCTCCAATCTGACCCCCAGGACCAGCTCCCTCAAGCACACTTACTTGCACATACAGAGATGAGAAGAGATCATGTCTATAGGCATGGCTCCATTATAACTTATCCTCCCAGATGTATTTGTTGAGGACAACAGGAAGAGAGAAGAAGAGAGATGTCTGGGTTTGATCCAGGCAAACAGGACTTTGCTCAGGCTTCCAATACTATCCCGTGTGACTATAGGACCTGTGAAAGAGGTGGGGCTGGAGCCCAGGGCCTTTTAAAGCACAGTGACCTTGTCTGCTGGGAGCAGGGTCCAGTCATTGCTTCAGACCAGCGGTCGTCAACCTTTCAGACCTCACGGACCACTGGTGATCCGTAGACCACCAGTTGGCAACCACTGATGTAGATCATTCTCTCTTGCGGGAGGGGCAGGGGTTCAAGAAGTGAACTAGACAGAGCAGGCTTAGTATGAGGACAGGATTGGAATTTCATTTCCCTCTGCTATTGATTTCCTAAGCCCTTTATTGGCCATCCTATCTAATAAAGAGGGAATATGCTAATTGACCATCACTCCATCACAAAGATGGCTGCACCCACACCTGAGGCTAAGTTCCCTTAAGGAGCCTTAATGAACAATCAGCAGGGACCTGAGGCTACGCCCTCCCCCACCCCTTTGGGCTTAACAGGGGACCTCAGGCCATGCCCCCTGCCCTGGCATCAGGCTGGGGGACTCAGGCCACACCTCCTGCCTTGGCACCAGGCCAGTGGACCTGAGGCCATGCTTGATGGGGAACCTTAAGATGCACTTACCATTCTGGTGCTGGGCTAGGGGACCTCAGGCTGCTCCCCATGCCCCAGCGCCAGGCCGGGGGATCTCAGGCCGTGCCCCCCACCAGGTGGGGCTTGACAGGGGACCACAGGCCACACCCCCTGTCCCAGCACCCAGCCTGGGGACCTGAGAATGCGCCCTCCTGCCTGGCAGGGCTTGACAGGGGACCTCAGGCTGTGCTCCCCACCCAGCAGGGCTTGACGGGGGACCTCAAGGTGCACCCCCAGTGCTGGGTCAGGGGAACTCAGGCCATGCCCCCTGCCCATTGGGGCTTGACGGGGGCCCTGAGGCTGTGCCCCCCACCCAGTGCCGGGCTGGGGGACCTGAGGCTGCGGTCCCCTGCCTGGCGGGGCTTGACGATGGACCTCAGGCCATGCCCCCCACCCAGCGGGGCTTGACAGGGGATCTCAGGCCATGTTCCCCACCTGGCAGGGCTTGATTGGGGACCTCAAGGCATGCCCCATCTGGGGGATCTCAAGCCATGCCTCCCATCCTGGCGCCAGGCCAGGGGACCTGAGGCTAAGCCCCTGCCTGGCGGGGCTTGACAAGGGTGGGACTGGCCAGGTCTGGATCTAGCCCAATGGGGGGGTTGGTGGCTGAGTCTGGGTCTCACATGATTTTGAGCACATGTGGGTGGGCGGGGACTTGACTCTGGGTCCCCTTTTTAATGTGCATGAATGTCATGCACCAGGCCACTAGTTTGTATCTGTTCTTTGGAGAACCGCCTATTCCAGTCCTTTGCCTATTTTTAAATTGGGTTTGATTGTTGTTGAGTTTTAGGAGTTCTTTATATACTCTGGATAACGATTCCTTTTCTGGTATTTGACTTGCAGATTGTTGCCTTTGATTGTTATTTTGTGAGCACTTTCACACCCTTAGCAACCTTAGCACAGGTCTGCATGGCAGAATTCCTCAGCAATAAGGGTCACCAACATGGGTGTCTCAGGGCCAAGGTCATGGCTGCACAGGGCACTTCAGAGGGCTGAGTGGGCATATGGGAATCCACGCCTGGGAGCCAGTTGTACCCATCACCTGACAGTACAGCTTGTAAGAATACATGCAGCGTAGGAGCTGAGTAGCTTCTTTTTTAAAAAAATATATGTGTTTTTTTTTTTTTTTTGATGTCAGAGAGGAAGGAAGAGGGAGAGAGAGATAGAAACATCAATGATGAGAGAGAATCATCACTCTGTTGATAGTGTCCTTGGATGCACAAAAGAATTAAATTTTGATGAAGTCTAATGTGTCTATTTTTCTTTCTTTCTGTTGCCTGTGGATTTAGTTCTAACCTCTCTCTAAAAACAGCAGCAAACTGTGTATTTGTCCAAACCTGAGGTGCCCTCTCTAGAACAAGAAGGGAAGGTCAGCTGAATCTCAGGATTTGGTGGTTAGACGACCAGCTATCAGGAGAGAGAGCAGTGTACACCCCACTGCCGCCGCCAGGGGGTCCTGATGTTCTTGTTCTTGCAGAAAGGCCACCTGACCAGCTGGGGTGTGTGTGATGCTGGCAGGTCAGCCGGGGCTCCTGGGAAAGCCTCTCTGTCCCAGGTCCACTGGCTCACCTCCATGGTGGCTGGGTGCTCACTGAGGCATGGATAGCTCATCTGTTCGCTCATGGACCACATCTGCGCTCAGGATGGGCTGGAGACGCGGTTCTCCCTGTTCCTCTCACTGCTTTGTCCCCTTTGTGTGTTTTTTTTTTTTTTTTTTTTTTTGGCTATCTCTTAGCACTCAGAAAACCATTGAATTTCAGAACAAGAAGATAACTGAAGCCCACTCCCCATCACATGCAAATGAAATCACTGAGGCCTGGAATGGTGAAGACCTCTGCCCAGATTCCTGTGACTAATGAGCAATGGAACTAGAGCTGGGCCCTGGAGTCTGACTCAGGCCAGGGCCCTTCTTCCTTCTTTTTATCATCAGCACGAAAAAGAAGCCTCATAATTCCATTCATTTCTGTGCCTGCTCATACTCTACCTTCATCCTCGTGGCACAAAAGTAATCATAAGAGTTGTGAATAGAAAATTATTATTGCCTCTGCCATCTTAGTGGATTAATGTTTAAATGTGAGGTGATATGACGAGTGGCCATGGACAGGTCTGCATGGCAGCATTCCTTAGCGATAAGGTTCACCAACACGGGTGTCTCAGGGCCAAGGTCATGGCTGCACAGGGCAGTTCAGAGGGCTGAGTGAGCTTATGGGAATCCAAGCCCAAATTGCCAGAGCTTCTGATTTTTCAGAGAACCTGGAAATTAGATTCTCCTGTGTAATATCTTGGTTTTTTAACTTAAATTTTTAAAGGAATCAATTTTTTGAAATTCAATATAAATGTTGCTATCTCCTGCACAAAATAAAATAATCTGTGTGTCACGAATATGAACTGTAGATGTTAAGATCTTCGCTTTTGCAGTTAGACCAGTTTCTCTCCAAACACACACGTTGGGATCGTGAGGAGGGCTTTTAAAAAGGGCTTGGGTCAGTCAGCCTGACTCCAGGCCAAATGCATCACATCTCTCAGGGTGGGTTTAGGGATTGGAGACTCATGAATGCCTCCCGGTGACTGCATTGTGCAGGAGGGCAGTGTCTGCAGCCAGGATCCTACTCCATCCACCTCTTTCCCTCCAGGAAGAACATCTGAACTGTGATTGCAGGACATGGAGATGGCCCTAAGCTTAGGGTTCACGTCTAGATAATTGGCTGTATGTCTTGTTTCTTGGCCTTTGCTGGGCATTTTATAGACACAGACAGGCGTCCCTTGAAGTTCATTTGCCATGTGTCTCTTCTGTGAAGTTTTGATCCCCAACTTCAGCGAGGGGGGGTGTTCACTGAAGTTTGTTTGTAGCTTCTTAACTTTGATCTCCTTTTCATCTCTCAGCCTGGAGGTTTTCTCCAACCAAACGTGATGCTTTGCACAGCTGCCTTTGTCCTTATGAATGTGCAGGCTCGTCCTTGAGACGCCGGGAGCCCCTGTTGGTATTACTGAGCCCTTTGCAGCTCCTGTTCCGGTCCCATCTGCTCCTCCTTCCTCTCCTCGCTGTTTGCACACACACTCTCCTCGCCTTCCCCTGCCAGCTTTCTGGAGGCACTGTGATAACCCCAGCAAGCCCTGCAAAAAGTCAAAGAAAATAAAAGACAGTGTGGACCAGGAGTATCTCTAAAAACCATAGAGTATCTCTAAAACCCCTGTGAGTCTTATCATTATCCCTTGTGATGATGGTATTATGGTTATATTGAAATATATCCATAATTTTTAGTGGTACAAAGTGATTGGGAAGTAGAGTTGAAATGATATGAACTCTGGAGTTTACTTAGCAAATACGTGAATGAAAAATAGCAACTTAACAAAGACAGCAAACCCTTGATTACTGTTGAATATGGGCAATTGGCACAAGGAGCTCATTATAAAATGTGTTCTACTTTTGTGCATGTTTAAATATTTTATTATACATACGTTTATAATTTTAAAAGTTGATAAAAATATGTGACCCCAAGATTCTCTAGTTACGTCTTTCTGATTAATTAGGCTGTGCTTAAGATTGGTGTAACTGCACCCTGGGAGGTGTGACTCAGTTGGTTGGGGGTTGTCCCTTATACCGAAAGGTTGCTGGTTTGATTCCTGGACAGGGGATATGCCCAGGTTGCAGGCTGGATCCCTGTTAGGGGGTATGCAGGCAGCAGCTGATGGAGATGGATGTTTCCCTCTCACATTGATGTTTCTCTGTCTCCATCTTCCTTCTTCTCTCTCTAAAAAAATTCAATAAAATAGCTTTTAAAAAAAGATTGATATAACTGCAAAAGAAATGAGTGGATGCCTTTTTAAATATACATGAATAGTTTCAGAATTTAAAAAAATGCATGCAATTAGGAAAATAAATGGAGAAAATATCACCCACAATTTCATCTTCCTAACGTAACTGATGTTAGCTCTTACAGTTAGCCTTCTGGCATTGTTTTCATTGCTGTACATACATTTGGATTTCTGCTTTATTTATGGATGGTGTTATCAAGCACAGACTGTGGGCTGGATCTTGCATTGTGGCAAAATCAGCTTCTTAGCTGCTTTGAATTTACAATCTTCAATAAGCCCTGAAGAGGGAAACCAGAGGGACATCATTTTGTCCAAATGCAATCATCCAGGGAATTTGTCATTGGAGTTGATTCCTGTGTTTGCTCGTGTTTGTGCATCTCATAATACTAAGTATATTTCTAGGAGCACAGGAATACAGGTGTTGGGGAGAGAGGTAGGTGGACTTGGAAAGGTCAAGAGAGACTGAGATGGGGATTATGTAAAGTATAGCTCTGATTCCTTGTGTGCCAGTGTATCAGAAAGCTCTCTCTCCCGGAATTCATGCATCTAGAAAAATTGTTATCCTGAACACTCCAGGGTACCCCATAGCAATACTGTCTGGACAGCCCTGACCAGTATGGCTCAGTTGGTGGTCCCTTGCACTGAAAGGTTGCCAGTTCAATTCCTGGTCAGGGCACATGCTAGAGTTGTGGGCTCAATCCCCCACAGGGGGGCATGTAGGAGGCAGCCTATCAATGTTACTCTCACGTTGATGTTTCTCTCTTACTCTCACTCTCTTTCCTTCCCCCTCTCTCTAAAAAATCAATGAAAACAAATCTTTAAAAAACACAAACAAACACAAAAACTGTCCAGGCATATTTTTCTTGTCTGCATTCATAGGACATATTTTGATGATACTTCTACTTTTTAAAAAAAAGTTCTTATGTGAATCTCCTTTATTGTTGTATATCATAGGTCTGCCTGGCACATGCCATCCAGGATAATCCTGTGACGTGAGGATGCACACATTCAGTATTTGAACACATGTTGGCTCCTAGTAGATGGGGATGCTAAGGCCATGAGGATGGCTCTGGACTGCCACCCTCAATAAGTCTGCACTATGCTGCTCATATTAGTGTAATTTTTTATTTAAATTAAAATATATATTGAATTTATTGGGGTGACATTGGTTAATAAAATTGCATAGATTTCAGGTATATAATTCTATAACACATCATCTGTATATTGTGTTGTGTGTTCACCACTCCAAGTCAAGTCTCCTTGTCACTGTTTATTCCCCTTTACCTTCTTCTACCTTCCCCATCCCTCATCCCCTCTGTAATCACCATACTGTTGTGTGTGTTATTTTTTTTTCTTTGCTTAATTCCTTCACCTTTTTCACCCCAAACCCCTAACCCCCCTACCCTCTGATAGCTGTCAGTCTGTTCTCTCTATCTAGGAGTCTGCTCCTAGTGTGTTCATTAGATTTCACATATAAGTGAAATCATATGGTATTTGCCTTTTTCTGACTGGCTTATATCACTTGGCATAATGCTCTCCAGGTCCATCCATACTGTCACAAAGGATAAGATTTCCTTCTTTTTAAGGCCAAGTAGTAGTCTATTGTGTAAATGTACCACAGCTTTTTGTATCCACTCATCTACTGATGGGCATTTGGGCCATTTCCCGATCTTGGCTATTGTGAATAATGCTGCAAAGAACACGGGGTGCCTATATTCTATTGAATTAGTGTTTCAGATCTCTTCAGATATAGTCCCAGAAGTTAAACCACTGAGTTGTAAGGCAGTTCCATTTTATTTTTTTGAGGTAACTCCATACTGCTTTCCACAGTGGCTGGGCCAGTCTGCATTCTCACTAACAGTACAGGAGGGTTCCCTTTCCTCACCTTCTCACCAGCAGTTGTTTGCTGATTTATTGATGATAGCCATTCTGACAGATGTGAGGTGGTATTTCATGGTTTTAATTAAAGGCCTAGAGTAGTTTCTGTTATGACATCACCTTGATAAATGTACTTCTGAAAAAGCACTTCCCCCTTGTGTACAGAAGACTATAGGTCTAGGCATCATCACTCCTAAGAATACATGCATGTTTTAATTTAATAAACCTTTATTTTGGAATAATTTTAAACTTACAGTAAGTTTAGATTTAGAGTGTTCTCCAATCCTCAGCAAGTTCCCTCTAATGTTGATAATTTTGCATCACCATGGCATATACTATATAAAAACAAGTAAATTGACATTGGTATAATACTATTGACTAAACTCCAGACTTTCTTCAGAATTCACCACTTCTCCCAGTGGCATCCTTATTTTCCACTCCAACTCCCAGTCTTGGTACCGCATCCCATCACATGCAGGAACAACCTTTTGGCTGGGCCGGTTTTTGCCTTTCCTTGTTCTGCATGACCTTGGCATATTGAAGACATAATGGTCAGGTGTTTTATAACCTGTCCCTGCACTTAGGCTTGTCTGATGCTTCTCTCATCACCAGACTTGCGGGGAGAACACCACAGAGTGGATGCCCCTCCCAGCACATCATCTTGGGACGCACATGCCATCCACATTTGGTTGAGGTGGTATCTGCCAGGTGTCCCCCACTTTGCAATTACCATTTATTTCCTTTCCCACACTTGATCTTTTGAATGTTAGTGACTGAGTTTAGCCCACACTCAGGGTGAGGACAGTTGGGTTCCCCAAAGAGGGGGTTATCTGTATACCTATATGATTTAGAAATGTTGATAAAAATATTTGTATCTTTGTTTGTATTTTTTAGTCAATGATGTGTTTATACCAGTGAGGACTCCTGTAGTTATCTTATACTTCGAGTTACAATCTCAAAGTATTGGTTGTTCAACTGGTTCCAGCTTTGGTCACTGGGAGTCCTTTCATGTTGGTGCCTTTGTCCCATTGACCTGCCCCATCTCTTTGTGTTTGAGACTTTCCTTACTTTCTGCATTAAAACGTGTTCATGCTCCTTGCATTCTCCTGTCCCAGCCCTAGAAGCAGACATTTCTCACCCAGGTGGCCCCAATTTTCACATGGCATTCCCCCTCTTTTGTGCCTTTCTTTATCACATTCATCAAAGGGTGAAACTAGGCATTTGACCACTCCACAGGTATGTATTGGGTAACAACTGTATGGTTTTATGATAGAGTAAATACTGCCTCTGCTTTAAACTGCATTACGTAAATGCCCATGTCATATGTGTGAATGTGTGTGGTTTATGTGTGTGCAAATCTCTAATTAAATATATTGGCCTAAGTAAATGTCAATTGTATGTTATCATACCATGGAGACTACTTTTATAAGACAGTTGGAGTTTCCATGGGGCTAGGCAATTAATTTCCTGGATAGTTCAAGTATTTGTTTATTCCAGATGGGTGTTTCCTTAGAACTAAAGGCCCAGGTTACTAAGCTCAGCTTGACACATGGAGCCCCAGGCCACTCATGAGCGGAGAGAGGAGGCAGGTGCTGGCTCAGCATCTGTGTGTTTGGAATTCACGTACGTGACAGATACCATGATACAGGGACTGTCAGGCCTGGTTAATCCTTCGCACTCATCGTGCATGTGCCTTGATCTGTAGGCATCATGCTTGCTGCCTGGTCCCCCCATACAGAGCCTTCAGCATTCAATTCCCATTGACCCCCACTGAGCTTCTCTCCTTCCTGTCATATGCTCTGTTGTCATCTTTGTGAAAAGATTTTCAGTTTGGAAAATAATTTGCTACAGGATAAATTTGGGAAAGATGGGGAGCAATTTCATGTGAATGCCCACAGTGGAGTCCAATTCATAACTGGTGAAAATTTCTTGTAATAATACATTCAACAGAGGAGCTGAGTAACTTCTTTTTTTAAAAAAACATACATTTTTATTGATGTCGGAGAGGAAGGGAGAGGGAAAGAGAGACAGAAACATCAATGATGAGAGAGAATCATTGATTGGCTGCCTCCTGCATGCCCCCTACTGGGGATCGAGCCAACAACGCTCATGCCCTTGTGCCCTTGACAGGTATGTGCCCTTGACAGGAATCGAACCTGGGGCCCTTCAGCCAACAAATCAAGGCTCTGTCCACTGAGCCAAACTGGCTAGGGCTGAGTAGCTTCTTTATGCAGCAAGGCAGTTGGCAAGTTAAACCAGAGGCTCCCACAAAGTCTTCCACCCCCAAACTTAAGCAGTTAAGTGACCAATGACATCATTGCCATATAAGGACAGTTGATTTTATTCAGTGCCAACTATGTAACACAATCCCAGTGGTTGCTAGATACAATATGACATGTTTATCCAATACAGTCAAACCTCCTTTTTCAAATGTCTCCCATCTCAAACAATTCAGTTCTCGACCAAGTTGTTCACACACATACACAAAAAATGTCTTGGTTGTGGAGCAAAACTTCAGTTCTCTACCTGACAACCCTTTCATGCTGATAAAGCAGGACAAAAAACATCTCATGCAACAAACAAAGGAGATAATGCTTTTGTTGCTGGTGAAATCCATGATTAGCACAATTTTAAAAGATAAAGAGGCCATCAAGAGTGTTAATGTTGCTAAGGGTGTGAAAGTGCTCACAAAGCAACAATCAAAGGCAACTGAAGAGGTAGAAAAACTGTTCTTAATTTGGATAAAGAAAAAGCAGTTAGCCAGTGATAGCATTAAGGAGGCAGTGACATATGAAAAAATTGTTTAAGGCTAGTAGGAGTGGTTCAATAAATTTAAGAAAAGAAATGTATGCTTATAGATAAAACAGTACATCAGACATGTACTAAATATAAGAAAGGTTAAATAGGGAATCATTTGGGTGTCTAAAACAGATTAATTCAATTTACATTATTTCTAATGGGAAAAAAATGATTCTGTTTTGTGTGTTTTTTAAATCGCTTCTCAAACAGCCTTCGGGAAAGAATTAAATTTGAGAACTGATGTTCCACTTATTAAGGAGTAACAGGTGATTAGTAAACGTAATAAGGTAGAAATCTAATGCACCGTGTGAAGATACGTAGGTACAGATTCTCCAGAAATTCGGAAGAGTTACCAACCAGAGTTCTTCTTTGGGAAGTGGGTTTAGGAGTGACTTTCACTTTCTACATTGTCAGTTTCTTTATTGTTTGAGGATTTTATAAAGAACATGCAATATTTTGGGGAGTCATAAAAAATATTGAATGCCACGTGTAATATAACATTCTCTGCAGAACAGTATCGTTCAGAAAATGTTTCTTCTAAGTAATGAAATGATTATCATTTCTGGTGCATTTCAAATCATCCGCTACAAGTAAGGATATTTTAGGTGGATAACATAAAGCTGAAGATCTAAAGAATACCTTGTCTCTAAGTATTGTGTTGGAGGCACTTTTTGCCTCCTAACCATCTTTAAATGTCATTGCGAGGGTCAAGGAGTAATGTCATGGAGAAATGTCCATGAAGAATGTGGGCACCTACTCAGAACAAACATGGCTATTATAGAGAATAAAAGCAGACGTGGTTGCTAGTTCTGGCCTGTTTTAACCCAACTGGAGAGCCCATTATGTATGGGATACTCTGTTAGTTTCCTAGGGCTGCTGAAATAGGATGCCGCAAACTGGGCTTAAAACAGCAGGAATGTATTCCCTTACAGTCTGGCAGTCAGGAGTGTGGAGTCAAGGTATACCAGGACTGATTCCTTTCAGGGGCTCCGAGGAGATCTGCTCTCTCCGAACTTCTCCTGATTCCCCACCCTTGATGTTCCTTGCATTGTAGACGTGCCACTCCAATCTTTGCCTGTTTTCCTGTGTGTTTGCCATGTGTCCCTGTCTTCACTGGGGTATTTTCGCATGACACCAGTCATATGGGTTAGGGACCCGCCTGACTCTCCTGTGACCTACTCTTAACAATTGCATCTGCAGTGAATCTATTTCCTAATAAATTCACATTCTGAGGTGCTAGGGGTTAGTGACATCAGCATACCATTTTGCTGTTGACAGACACTTAAAAGATCTAGATGTCTGGAACACAACTGCCCATTCTAAATATTTGGGGCCGGAACTTAGACGTGACTGTTAAAGGAAATAACAACGGTGGTGTCCAACAAGCCCCCCGCTGCTGACTGAGGGTCATTGGGGTTGTGTCCTGAACACAATTGTGTTTCTGCTTAGTGCACATCAATACTATGAAATGCAGTTTGTATGTACAAAACAGATAGGTTGTGGGTGGCTAATTTACTTTCTAAAAATGGCATTTTCCACTGCATTAAAGAACAACTACTTTTTTATACAGAGAGCTCCCTAGTGGATATAACCGGAATTTCACTCACCGATGCTAATCATTCCACGGGAGGCCCTCCTTCCCAGTAAGCATGGTGACGAGAAAAGTCATCTTTCCCTCAAAATAAAGAACTTCTTTTACATGAAATGGCCATCTCCTCTCCCTCACCCTTTCCTGACCCAGAGACTATCAATGTAGACACCCTCATATCCCCCTTTCAAAGCCTCTATTTATAGCTTCTGTGCGCTGGTACTTACTGGAGAGATGAGCGCTGCCATTAGCAGCAGATGGGTTGGGCTCAGCCACCCTTCCCTGCTCACAGCACTGTCTGCTTGGCGCGGGGATGTCGTTTCCTCGCTGGCACATCCTCCTGTGATGTGAGACTCCCCACCCCCATAACCTCTCTCGGTTCCAGGGGCCCCCTGGGAGCCAGTTGTACCCAGCCCCTGACAGTACAGCCTGATGTGCTGAGTTTGGACTTGAATCTATACAGAGAGACAAGGGCACTGCCCAGTTTCACTTTCAGGGAAGTCCATTGCCGTCTGCATGGAGGCAGGACCTTATTCGCAAACCCTGAGGCCTTCTGTGGGTATCGTCAGGCTTTCATGCAATATCCAGTTTTTCATCATTTCCCATGTCCTTCATTCTGCTCTGTGGGCACCTGATGCATCAACAAGAAAAGCATATCTGTGCTCATGTTCCGCATTCTTTTAAAAAGTGAGTGTATTGCCCGAGCTGGTTTGTATCAGTGGATAGAGTGTCAGCCTGCAGACTGAAGGGTCCCGGGTTTGATTCCGGTCAAGGGCACATGCCTGGGTTATGGGTTCAGTCCCCAGTGGGGGGATGTGCAGGATGCAGCCAATCAGTGATTCTTTCTCATCATTGATGTTTCTTTCTCTTTCCCTCTCCCTTCCTCTCTAATATCAATTATATATATATATATATATATATACACACACACACACACACACACATACACACACACACACACATATGTATTTTTTAAACAGAGTGTATTAACTAATTTAATTAATCAACAATATGTTACCATCTGTAGAGCCCTCTCCCCACAAAAGATAAAGACTGAGATGCAACAGAAGCGTTTCTTTTTTCCCATCTTTTATTAGTCTGAGCGGGGCTGGCTTGATGGGTGAGCAGCTTCCTTCCCTGCTGTGGCTCAGATGTCTATCTTTGGGATCTGCCTTCCCCCAGACCTGACCAGTGGTCGGCAAACCACAGCTCGCGAACCACATGCGGCTCTTTGGCCCCTTGAGTGTGGCTCTTCCACAAAATACCACGTGCGGGCGTGTACTTACAGTGTGATTGAAGGAGTACCCTAATTAAGTTAATAACAACGTACCTACCTATATAGTTTAAGTTTAAAAAATTTGGCTCTCAAAAGAAATTTCAGTCATTGTACTGTTGATATTTGGCTCTGTTGACTAATGAGTTTGCCGACCGCTGCCCTAGACTCTAGGGCCTAGAGTCTCATGACCATCATCATCAACACCACCATCGTCATCATTGTAATCTGCACCTGGCAAGTGGAAGGGGTTTTGAAAAGTGTCGAGGAACTAAAAGAGCCTGGAAAGCACATCTGTTTATTTCAAAGACTCCGCCTGGGATCCAATTACATGTTGACACTATGTCATTGTTGAGAACTAGTCATGTGGAAAACCTCTCTGAAGGGATGCTGGGAAATGTGGTCTGGCTGGGCACCTCGGAAGAAGAGAAAAAAAAATGGGAATTTTGGGGAAGAGTGAATAGAATCTACTATAACTGGATTTTTAGAAACCTTCTATGTGACCTTATATTTGATTCATAATTTTCTCTAATGTTTGATCCAAATTAATGTATCTCAAGTTACCTATCATATAATAACCACAGGTACAAATCACAACTAGCAGATTGTTGGGACTTCCTGTGACTTCAGAAAGATTAATGCTAAACATTACTCTAGCAAGCTTTCCTATTTTATTGCAAGAGGCAGAACTTTCCCAAGAGTAAGAAACCATTGTAGCCAAGGTCATGATTCTAATTAAGTTTGGGATGACTTAACACCAGGAGAGGCAAACTACCACCCATGGGCTGCAGCTGGCTTGTGTCTGCTTGTGTTAATAAAGTTTTATTGGAACACAGGCATGCTCACTTTTTTATATATAGTCTTTGGCTGCTTTCATGCTTCAAAAGCAGAACTGAGTTTTGCAACAGACTGTGAGGCCTCACTTTGAAGGTACTTACATCTTCACTGGAAAGATTTGCTGTTCACTGGGCCACATCTCTGGCCTTCAGATGGGGGCACTTAAGGACCTAGAGATGCTTTGGGCCACCATGGGGGCTTTGGAGGATGTGATTGGTGGGAGGATGGGTCCTTGCAACCCTTCTACAGAGGCAGCTCCACCTCACCTCACGTCCCCGTAGGGTTCTGTCTAAACTTTCATTGGGAAGATTCGAATTTGGTATTGATTACATGAAACCATTAATGCCCAGAAACAGATCCTGATCTTCCTCCCTAGAGGTTGAGAAGGCCTCAGAAATTCACCTTTACCTAGAAGAAGTGGGCCTGTCTGGATGAATGAACCTCCAGCGAGGAGCCACAGCATCCTTGCACTCACCCCTTTAATAAACATTTCCTGAGCGCTTTGCAGGGGTTCCAGGTGCACAGGCTAGGACCCTGAGCGTCACATCACAAACAAGGCTTTCACTCTCAGGGAGCCTCCAGTCTAGTGGCGGGAAAAGGACAATGAGTAAATAGACTCAACATGGATTTTTTTATAGATTCTCAGTGGAGGACATAAGGCAAAGCCGTAGATAGTGGGTGATGGAGGCTTCTGGTAGTCAGGAAGGCCAGGGAGTGGCTCCCCAGGAGGCAACCTGAATCTGGAGAAGGATGGAAAGTAACGTGGAGCCCTGGAGAGTGTCTGGGCAGCTTGGGCAGCCAAAGGGAAGCGTCTCCAACATAAACATTGAGGTGGTTCCCAAGTGTCCCTCTGTGCACCTTTCCAGCACCCTCCGTGTTGTCTTCCCTTTCTGTGTGCTGGTGCCTGCTGTGTCTCCTACGGCCAGGGAAGGCCTGCCTGGTGTTCCTGTCCATCCACCTGGCAAACACCTTCTCATGACTGGCCAAGTGGGTGAATGCAAGGGAGCCCCTCAAGCCCAGAGTCGCACAAGTCCCAAGAGTCCCAGGAGCAGCAGTGAGAGCACAAGACAAACCAAGAGCATGAACTCCTTTGCTCAGGGGGTTAAATATCCTAAATGTTGTGCCCTTGCAGTGGCCACGCCCATTCCTGCCAGTGACCTTCATTTTCAGGTGTGACCAACAGCAAGCACCTTACCTGTGTCACCCCAGCATTACTGGGCATGTGTTTATCTCCCCTTTGTTGGACCCCGGCAAGTGTAACCTTGTAGCTTCCTGGCAAAGCTGCCCAAGTGATATGCCTATAATGTCTGGCCTTCCCTTTGCTCCTTTCCTATTGTTGATAATTAGTTAATTACAGTGGTATCACCAATAAATATTCAATGTGGATTGTTGTATTTAATCCTTACACATCCCTCTGGAGCAAGTCGTGCTATGATCCTCATTTCTCAGAGGAGGGAAGAACTGTTCTGTAACTTGCTCAAGATCACATGCAGCCTTGGGGTTCAAATTTATGGGCATTTGGTTCCAGAATCCTTGCCTTCACCCCCGCACTTGAATGTGGTGTGTTGGCATCTGAAAGGGAAGAAGTAAAGCCCTCACCAGCCTATTGTGAAGCTCAAGGTAAACATTCAGCACCATCCACCAAGGCCGTGTCCTTGGAGATGACATGTGTCCTGGGCACGGCTGTGTCTTGCTTCTCCTGTTGAAGAACTCACCGCCTGGAACACTGTGTTTATTCGTGCTGTTGTCCTTCGTTAGATGAGGAATGAGCAGGGCCATCCACAAAGGCAGAGTTGTAGGTGAGAACACCATGCAGCTGATACAGGGGCTATTTATGGTGCAGAGGCCCAGGCTGAAAAGACAGTGCATGCAGGGTTTAATCACCTCCCAGGAATCCGGGAGAAATGGGGGACAGTGGCAATGAAGAGCTCCCAAAGGGTCAGGGTTGCAAACCAATTAAAGTGACTTCCCGACACTTAGCACACACGGCACTTGGCTACAGTGACCTGTTCTGGCCGGGAAGGAAAAACAAGTTCTGATGGCTGGCACCTCTGTCCCCTTGAGCTGGGATGCCCTGTCCAGCACTGGGTGCAACACCACTTTAGTAATTTCAGTTCCATGGTGATGAGCTTTTGGCCTCATCACTCTGGCGAGCACATCTTGACACAAGAGAAAAGGCTCAGTCTGGTTGACTCTAAATAGTGACTGTGCCAAGCATCTCATAGATACGGGTGGGCTTGGCGAGGTATCCTCTTCAGCAGACCAATTTGTGCAACTACATCAGTGACAGTTCAGCTAGCTCTCCAGTGACCTCTTTCCTCATTAACTGAATGGCTTTCTGCTCAGTTAGGACCCTTTAGGTTACAATAGACCAAACTCTAACTAAACTTGGCTGAAGCAAAGGCAAGGAAACCTCAAAGGATTTATTCACGTGCATGAAACCAAAGAATCTGAGGGCAGGACTGGCGTCTCAGACTGCCTAGACCTCGGGCGCCCTTACGAAGCTCTGTTTCTCCACTTCTCACAACTGTGCTTAGCCTGGTTGGTTTTATTCTCAGGGTTATTTATATATGGTCACTGGCAACTCCAGACTCACACCCCACTGTATGCGTTTCCTGAGGCTACTGGGACAGATTACCTCAAACCAGTGGCCTAAAACAACAGAAAAGTCCCACAATTCCAGAAGTCAGAAGTGTGAAACAAGGTGTCTGCCAGGTCGGTTCTTCTGACCCGGGCCACTCTCCTAACTTTGGGTGGCAGCAACTACCCTTGGCTTTCCTTGGTTTTCCTTGGCTTATAGCTGCGTCACTCCAACTCTGCCCTTCTTCCCTGTGTGCCTCTGTGCTTCAAATTTCCATTGCCTTTCTCAAGAACACTAGTCCTTGGGTTTAGGGCTGACCTAAAATTCAGGACAATATTATCTCAAGACCCTTAACTTAATTGCATGTGCAAAAACCCTTTTTCAAATAAGCCTATATTCACAGTTACCAGGGTTTAGGACTTGGGTATATCTTTGAGGTGGCACAAGTCAATCCACTGCACAGCCAATGTATCAACTCCAGGACAAACAGAGCAAACCTCAGAAGTCCCAGCTGGTGCCCATTAGCTCAGATCGCCTGGCTTAGGGACTGCATCCACATCCATGCTCACTGCTGCAGCTAGAAGGATTCAGAGCTTGCCCTGGCCACCTGCTGACCCTAGATCAGTGGTCAGCAAACTGCAGCTCCCGAGCCACATGCAGCTCTGTTGACTAATGAGTTTGCCCACCACTGCCTTAGGGAAAAACACTTAAAAAACATTTTAATAATGTACTAATGTCTTTAACGTGAAGTCAAAACTTCTGGGTAAGGGTAATGCCTTATGCAGTGGTTGGCAAACTCATTAGTCAACAGAGTGGCAAACCGCAGCTTGGGAGCCACAGTTTGCAGACCGCTGCTCTAGATAATGATCTTATCAGTTTGAAGAAACCACAGATTAAACACAAGATCGCAAGGGACCCAATAAAGAAGAGGTGCACTCCATGTGAATGAATTGATTGGTAAAAGAATAGAGAGGAAGTGAACTTGGAAGAAGTCACATAAAGGTTCATGTACATGTACAATTCATGTTACCAAAGGCACTTGCATCTTTTTCAGACCATGAGAAGATCCAAGAATAATAGATTGGCTTGAGTGGGTATCTGTGTGGCAAAGGAACATTGATGGAATATTGGAATCTTTTCCTGAGTCATTGACACATTGTAGACACCCTTTAAGGAGTTTATTAAATGAAAGTGTATAAAATTAAATCAATGCATTCCTATAAAATAATTGTAAAAATGAGTGAATAAATGAATGGGCTTTTGTCCCTCTCCTGAGGTTCCCTAAATTGTGCTTGAATTTTTGCTATTATACAAAGAAATTGTTAATCCTCACCTGAGTATATTTTTTCCATTGCTGTTCAGAGAGAGTGGAAGGAAGGGAGGGGGAAGAGAGAGGGTAATATTGATATGAGAGAGACACATTGATTGGTTGCCTCCTTCATGCTCCCGACCAGGCGACTGGGAGCAAACCTGCAACCCAGGTACCTGTGCCCTTGACTGGGAATCACACCCATGACCCTTCATTGTGTGGGCTGATGCTCTAATCACTGAGCACACCGACCAGAGCCTATATTAAAATTTTAATCACCAGTGACATTGACATGGTTAAAACTAGTAGCAGAGTTCCAGACACAGAGCAAATGCAGAATTCAGTCTTCCTTGCTTTTGCTCATGCTGTTATTCTGCCAAGATGGACAGCACAATGGACCCTCAGTAGATGCTAGTTAATGCATTTCATTCTTTGTTGGACCTCTTTCTTTGGACTTGTCCACATTCTTAAGCAATTAAAGAAAAAGCTACTTAAATGTGCATGCCACATCTTTAGCAAAGCTCCTTTTACTAAATTTATTATTTAATGGTTTCTGCCAATCTGCCATTTAGATATATTTATTAAGTGCCTACGGTCTCCCAGGAAGTGTTATGGGTACTGGGACCATATTGGTGAACTAGCAAAGGCTCTTTCCCTTTTTCCTTCCATCACCTTACATTCTAGGAGGAAGAGATCAAAAGGTACATGCAAACAGCTGGCCAGTGTGGTTCAGTGGTTGAACATCAACCTATGAACCAGGAGGTCACTGTTCAATTTCTGGTCAGTGCACATGCTTGGGTTTCAGGCTCGATCCCCAGTGAGGGGCATGCAGGAGGCAGCTGGTCAATGATTCTCTCTCATCATTGATGTTTCTCTCTCTCTCCCTCTCCCTTCCTCTCTGAAATCAACAAAAATATATTTTTGAAAAAAGTGCACACAAACAAATTAAGTTAATAAGTATGAGATCTCAGGGGTTGGGAGGTGGGAGGGAGCGGGGAGCTTTGTGTAGGAAGAAGACTAACCTGAATTGTGAAGGCTGGTGTTTGCTGGCTGCTGTGATGGAAGTGGAAAGTGGCACTGATCGCATTCACCAAAATGACAGGGAAGGTATCTGGTTGTTACCAGTTTTATGCCAGCACTGATAGTGAGCCCATGCTGTGTATTGCTACTTGGAAATTCTGTCTGTGGTCTCTCTGCCTCACAATGACATACCTCAGAAAAGGAAGATATGGGGGAAAATGAAAAAAAAAATTAGTATGTGAAGGAATGAAGCAGAATGCATGGCTGACACGGTCACTCCCTTTTCTATGGCACAAGCCAGGGGGAGAAGCTGGGCCAGTGGAATGCCTCCTTCCTTCCTTCATAAGTCTGCGCATGTGTAGCCCATCCTGAGTCCTTAAGGGAAAGAGAGAAACCTGTCCCTTGCCTGTTTGAGATTCTTGGCTGTTTTCTGTTTTCAGAGAGATCAGGTTTTTGTTTTTTTTTTTGCAGGGCTGTATCCTTCATTACATCTGTCAGGAGGCTCAGATGTTAGTGATGATGGCAAGGAAGCCACCAACCCGCTGATCTCCCACAACACATTCTACAGAACCAAACATCTCACCTCCCATCCACTGTGTTCCACCACAGGGACCTTCTTCCCCTTGGGAGTTAGAACACCTTTGCTCTGCATTGTTTTCCCAAGACCATCTCTTCTTCCAAAAGAAGCCCCAGGGCAGCTGTGTTTGAAATGCAAGTGAAGGGAATTGTTCTGTTTGGTGAGCTCTGTGGATTCCTTGAGGTCCCTGGAAACTCCTAGAGGTGGTTGTGGAACTACAACAATAGGAGAAGAAAGCTGGCTTCCCATCTCACTGTTGTAATCTTAAGCCCATGAGTATAATTTCAAAATTAATTCTTCTATTTATTCAGCAAACACCTAATGAGCACATACAATGTGTAAACTACCGTGAATGACTCCAGGGACTAGCCCTCCTCTTCTAGTAAATTGCATTTTGGTGAGTAGTGAGAGCCAGGCACATTCCCAAAACAATCACACAGTCAATTATTTCATTGCCTTTGGGTTAAGTGCTGAAGTGAGAGGTACAGAGGGCCAAATCTATTTAAATTAGGAAGACCCCAAAACACAGCTTTTCTCCTTCACCCCTGAAATTCCAGAGTTTGGGGCATGACATAAAGATGCTTGCCAAGAAAAATAACAACAATGTAAATGAATGAAAATGAATGAATGAATGAATGAATACATGGATGGTGAGAAGACATGCCCAATACAACTATTCCTGCAGCCAAATTGATGTTCATAAAGTGGGATATAAAATTGAGGCTCTTTTCCCTTTTCAGGTATTTCTGATGGAATTAAGTCACTTTGCTAGAACTCAAGGAAAGAATTCTCTCTTCTCTCTTATTTTATCCCTTCTCACACTAATGTTCCTTAAGTTCCTTCCAACTATGGTGGCAGCCAGTCTCATTGATGTTTTCAGAACTATGAGTGATCTGCCTTATCAGTATCTCTTCCAATTAATGTAATCTTGTTTCTGTTATTCCCATCATATTTTTCAATGCAGCCTCATTACATTTGCAAGTGCATTAAATGAGAGCCTCTATAGAAGAAGAACGATGATTATCAGCTAATTTAATTAGACGTCTACCTTTGCAGCATTTAATGATGTCTGCCATTGTTGTTGGGGATGCTTGCACTGGCTCCAGGTAGAGAGCGGCACTGATCCCATGTAAAGTTGACATTATCAGATAAAACTCGACAGCTCATGGAGGTGTGTGTTCAGTAATTTTTGAATCCCATCAAAGTTGATTTATGTGCAATCAAATTACAGGAATAAAGAAACAGCTTCACCTAATTTAGCTGCTGATGAGAGTGTTGCTTGCTCCCACCACTGGGCACCTCTAAGTTCTGTACCAACACTTCATCACAGTCCAAAACTCTGTAACGTGCTCGCCTTCCTTTTTTTTTAACTTTCAACTTGTAGAGTGGGTCCTGATCTTCTGATACCAATCAGATTGAACATTTATACCCCTTGCGTTTTGTATCTTGTTGAGAATATGTTGTCTGATGTCCCTTGTGTTGGACACAGCACTGGGTCTAGTGGCTCCTCAGAATAGGAGGGAAGGCCCCAACCGGTTTGGCCTAGTGGATAGAGCGTCGGCCTGCAGACTCAAGGGTCCCAGATTAGATTTCAGTCAAGGGCATGTACCTTGGTTGCAGGCACATCCCCAATAGGGGGTGTGCAGGAGGCAGCTGATCGATGTTTCTAACTCTCTATCCCTCTCCCTTCCTCTCTGTAAACAATCAATAATAATAATAATAAAAAGAATAGGAGAAAGGTTTGTGGAACCGAGCAGATGCTCAATAGTTGCATCCCATCCTGGGCTTGGAGGGAGCAGGGTCATCCTTCTTCCTCAACTGAGTCAAAAATAAGTTCACACACCCATGGGAACTGAAGCACAGAACCCGCTTTATCACCACGAGGCTGCCTTGGCAATGGTGCTTTTATATTTGTTTGGCAGACGCTCATTTTTTATATCATGTGCCACATGCAATTTAACGAACTTTACAGACAAAAACCTTCTTAATTGTCCTAAGAACCTAAAAACTGGCTATTATTACCCCAGTTTACAGATGAAGACACGGAGGCACAGAAAGCTGGACTATGTTGCCCAAGACCACACCCTTGGCATATGAAAGGATTCCCTTTCAGGTGGTCTGGCTGCAGAGGCCATGCTTCTAGACATGATGCCCTGTTGCTTTTCCCCAAGAGGAAATTGGCTGTCTGTCACTACCAGTCCTTTATCCGTGCCACTACATCTAGAACGTGGAATTGGCTGGGAAGTGTGGAGGGCATCGATCACCTCTTACCATAGGGGAATGAGGTCCAGAAAGGGGGAGCAGGAAGCTGGCTTCTAGAAGAGGGGGCCCTGGAACCAGTCCCACATGTATTTACCTGTCTTAGGCGAGCTTAGGAAACAGAGGTCAATAGAAAAACTTGTATTGCTTAGAATTTGCAAGCAGAGAAAGAGAGGGTGCAGGCCAGGGTGAGGGGGAGAGAAAGAGAGAGAGAGAGAGAGAGAGAGATCAAGAGAGAGAACCCATCAGAAAAATCAGAAAAGAAGTCCTTCCAGCCCTCATGGGGTAGATTGGGTGAGGGTGGAGATTGGCTCTTGCTTCCCCCAACATTCATAACACAGAGGAGATTAGAGTAAGTCGCTCCTTTTTGGTCATGGGAAAATGCTTGGAGGAAAGAGAAGTTGGGAACTGTTAACCCCTAGACTGAGTCTTAAAAATCCATGACATGTGCCAAATGAAGCAAATTTCTGGAGAAATAAGCAACACTTTCTAAATAAAACAAAGTCTTGGTAGAGGGAAGGGCCAACCGTTCTTTCCTTGAGGCTGGTGGAGGATGGGGATTTGCTGGGAGATGAAGGTAGAGCTAGCTACACTGTGAATGGATGGGTGAGTCCCACAGTCAGGGATAATGTTTGAATAAAACAGGATGTCTCAGAATAAAAGGAGACCTTTTGAGAGACATTTAGACATTCTATAATACAGAGTCCTTTAAAAGATCACTCTCTGAAGTAGTCATTCCCAACCTTTTTCTGTTCAAGGCCCACACTGAGTATCAGTAAAATTGACAACAGCAATGAAAACATAATTGTGGCTGCAGTGTAGCGTCCCCTTGTGTCTAGAGGGCATCTGTGGGTCACTGTCCGAACATCAATGTGCAGGCGCTTCACCAGGCTCCCTGAACAGTTCCCGAGGCAGAGTTCCCACTTGCTGTAGATGAGGCATCGTTCTAGATATCAGTTGCCTGTCACATTCTTCCTGATACAGCTCATGCCTCTTGTTCAGCTCACCTTGCACGTTGGGAGATACTGTTAAGGATGTCTACCTAATTATAGTGGAAGTAAATTTTGCATTTTGTTCAAATGCAAAGCATTTGGCAATGCTTCCTTGAAGGGTTTATAGATTGCAAACCACTGGAGTATGTTCCAATGGTGGGATATGATTTCCTTTTCAGAGTGTGTGCATAAGCATTTTGTTTAATTTTAGGTGTTTTAAAAATATGTTATGTTGGTTTTTTTTCAAATATAGAAATAAAAAAAAAAACAGTAGCAAACACCCACATACCTGCCACCAAGTTACTCACTCACATTTGTATTGTATGTGTTTTATCACACATCTATCCAGCTATCAATGTATCTTTTAGGCATTTCATGTTGAGTTAAAGAAAAGCAGAACCCTTCACCCTTGAACACTTCAGGATGCAGATCTTTTAACAGAGTGCGCTATTCATTCATGATGTGCTTTTTATGTAAAATATATTTATATTGAAATACACAAATCTGAGGTACACCATTTGATGAGGTTTGACATGCGTGGTCTTGTATAACATGAATGAATGTCTGTGAAGCTATAGAGCCATCGCTCTCCCAACTTTTGGTATAATTTGTATGTGCATTTGAAAACGACTTTGCATACTAAACCTATGATTACATGACTAGCTTAAATTAAAAAGTGAATATGTATATACACTGAGTGGCCAGATTATTATGATCTCTGAATGCATAATAATCTGGCCACTCAGTGTATATGTTGGTATGTATACATATGTGTGTGTGCATAATTTATATTGGATACATAGGACAGGTGTGGCAAAGCTATAAGTGTGCTATCAGTCCGCCTGTGTTTGGCAAGTACAGACCTAGGGAAGAGGCCACCCGATCCTATTGACCTGTCTTAAGAAGGAAGGTGAGCACATAAAACTTGCGAGATTGCACTGCTGTAATGTCCAAGAAGAATGGCAGGAAACACAGTGTTACTTATTTAATGGAGGATGGTTAATGACTTTTTGCTCTGAGAGTAGCAACAGCTACCATTTTTCAAAGTCAGCCTTTGTTTAGGTTTTATTTTTTAAGTACTCATTAATGTCACAAATACTTAAGTTGGGATCAGCTGCCTTGCCTCAGAAAAGTAGGTTATGGTTTCATCTTTTGACCCCAAAAACACAAAGATGAAAATCAACATTAATTGGCAGGATGGATGAGGGTGTGGAGGGTGGTGTCTGGCTGCAGTGTTCTCAGAGAATGGATGGAGAGGCTCGGAGCTCCTTAGCTAGCGATGACAGCTGGGTTTTAATTAACAGCAGGTGAGTCTTGTGGTCAGCCAGCTGACATTTAGGGGGATCACACTGTAGCCTTTCCCTTTGAACCACATTCATTTCTAGCTTAATTAGTCCTTCTGAGATAGCCTTGCTATTAGCAACTGCATCCCCACTTAAGGTCCTTTTAACCGGACCTTATTTTTTTTATTTTTTAGTCTTCTCATTTTAGTTCTGGATTAATGTTATCAAAGGCCTGGGCTAACTCATGTTAATGACCTCTGCTACATAAATGCTAATTCTACGTTTGGCCTTATTTCAGTCATTTTAAAAAATTTGTTTGTTTTTGGAAGACCATTGCTTTAAGAAGGGCAAAAATGGGAAGATTAAACCCCTTAGTGTCATCTGCCTGCACAATCATGTGGTTTCTTCTGACAGGAAGAGGGTTTTCAAACCCCTCCTTGCTTGGAGCTTCTGAGCCTGACATCTCATTATTTAACTCAGCTGCTCCGACTTCACCTTCACCCCGTTAATTAAGTAACTCATTGAATGTATTATTCAGTTTTGATTCCCCTGCCCGTGACAGAGAGAGATGGGGATGCTGCTTCACTCTGCCCTCCTGCCACTGCCTCCTGCCTGCTTTGTCCTGCTCAGCCCCAAGGAAGGGGAGAGAGAGGAACAGGGAGCACACTGAGGATATTGTTTGCTTAATCAATCCGCCCTTTTTCTGGAGCCCATTGTTTTTTGTTTCTTTTGTATGGGACTATACTCAAAGCAGATGAGGCTGAGGATGGTGATGATAAGATCTTATTTCTTGAGGGTAATGATGACATCACTGAATGTAAGGCATTGTTTTAGGTGTCTTTCCTACATGGTCTTATTTACTATGCATAACAGCCCTAGGAGGGAAGCACTAGTAATATCCCCACTTCACAGAAAGCAAGCTAAGATTTGAGTTAATTAATGTATTCAGATCTCGTAGCTAGTTGGCATCAAAAGCTTCATTTGAGTCCATAACCACCTGATTCTTAACACTCGTGGTACCCAAAGTATCTCTGTTAGATATCTATGTGTTTGTAGTCAAGTTTATATTCCTAAAATGTACGATGAAATTTTCATGAGGAGGATGTCCAAATAGAACGTTACCTACATCTCTTGATCTGTGAATGACAGAGAAAGTTTTTTTTTTTTTTCCAGGGCAGTGGTCCCCTCCCCAGGGACATTTGACTAAACAGCTGTGATATATAACCCATTAGCTGTGTACATTAAGTTTCATTAAAACATGTTTACATGTACCCTGTTGAATATATATGAATTTGGCAGGGAGTTGCGGGGGATGCACTTGGACTTAACTAGTTGGTTGTCAGCCTGGCTGAAAATAAACCAGAGAGGACATTTAATATGGACGAAAGTAGAAAAGGGGATATGGGATATTGGAGGGAGGGTGCGTGCCCAAGAGAAGAGAAAGAAACACTAACATGAAAAGGCAGATAGAAATTTGGAAGGTCAAAGCCATAGTAATTGAAATAGACTTTGGAAATTGTGGATCTGAGAAAGAATCAGAGGTTAAGGGGTAGGTAAATAGGAAGATAAGGAAAAGGAAAGAGACAAATAGAATAAAACCAAAAAAGCTATGTGCTTGTAAGAGAGAGAGAGAGAGAGAGAGAGAGAGAGAGGAGAGAGGAAAAGAATGCATCTTTAAGAAAAGGAAGAATCTTATTAAGTAGATGAAGTGGAAATAATTTTTAAAGCCATTTTATTAAGAAATGTTTTTTAAAAGACCCAAATAAAAGGTATGATGTATAGGGAGGTGGGTAAAAAGCTGCAGCATCATGAACTGTAACTTACTCCAGTTGTTACTGAATGGACTAAGTGCCAGGTACCAATCCTAGGTGAGGATCCAACATGGAAAACACAAGGGGAAGACCTTGTCTTCTCATGGCTAAGAGTCTAGTGATGTTGAGACAGAAAAATAAACAACAAGGTCACTGTAATAAGTGCAAATAATGGTAACTACAAAGAAGAACACAAAACAGAGAAAGGTTGTAGAGCATTACCAAGATTAGAGGGCAGAGCTCACTGGTGAGCTGGTGTGTGAACTGACCCAGTGTGGGGGGAAGGAGCCAGCCTCAGGATCCTGAGCAGGAGCTTTGCAGGGGGAGCCTACACAGTGCAAGCAATGCCCAATGTGGGCATAGCCCACTGCGTGTGAGAAGCTGTAAGAACGTCGGTGTGGACAAAGGGGAGAGCCACACTGTGAGCAAGAATAGGTAGGGACAGCATTAGGGAACAGGTTTCAAACTCAATGCAATAGGAAGCCATTGTGTGTGTTACGTGCCCTTAAGTCAGCTCTGACTCCTAGCGACCCTGTGAATGAGTGATGGTCACAGTGTCCGGTCCTCAGCAGCCTGCTCAGCCCCTGTGGACTCACGCCTACGGCTTCTTTCATGGAGCCAGTCCCTCTCAGATTTGGTCTTCCTCTTTCCCTGCTTCCTTCTATTTTTCTCGCCAGTATTGTCTTTTCCCAAGAATCCTGCCTTCTCATGATGGGCTGGAAGTAGGACAGCTTCGGTTTTGTCCTTTTTGCCTCTTGCAATGTTTCTGGCTTAATTGCTCTACGACCCACTTGTTCATCCAGGAGAGTTTCAAATAGAGAAATTCCATAGTTTAATGAATGTTTCATGAGGATACACGCAGGTTTGATTTCTGTTTCTACTACTTGTTAACTGCATGTCCCGAACAGAATTACTTCACCTCTCCGAAATTAGCTTCCTCCTCCCTGACCTAGAGATGGTAATAAAACCCACTGCGTGTGGGCACTTCAGAAGGGGTGGGCGCTATGAACCCCTTGAGGATGTGCCTGGCAAGTGTCAGTGAGAATTGCAAGCTAGCTAAAAAATCAAAACAACAACCAAAGGTTTGGGGAACCTTGGGTCATTTTTTTTGTAAAGCTATCTGAAAAATAGAAGAGTTGAGTTCTGGAGAAATAAAGAGACTTCACAAACAGTATGGAGATGACATATCTGTTTGTTTGTTTTTAAGTATATTTTTATTGATTTCAGAAAGGAAGAGAGAGTGAGAGAGATAGAAACATCAATGATGAGAAAATCATTGATTGGCTGCTTCCTACATGCCCCACACTGGGGACCAAGCTCGCAGCCCAGCATGTGCCCTTGGCTGGGAATCAAACCACGACGTTCTGGTTCATAGGTCGATGCTTAACCACTGAGTCATGCTGGCCAAGCCACATATATGCTTTTATCAGTTATCTCACTGAGACCACAGACGGATGGTTATTAGAATGGTGTTATTGCATTTCCTTGCCCAATTGTCTGTGGCTGATCCACATGCAGGAAGTTCATCTGTGGTGGGGGAGGGGTAGAGACATAGCACCTCTTGCCACTATTAATAGATTTCAGCAGAACAAATATGATCCTTGTGAGGTGAGAAGGCTGTCTGGCACAGGTGTTTGCCTGACCTACTCCTTTGATGATGCTGTGCCTGCATGGCACCCTTCAAAGCTCCTCTTGGCTAAAGTGCCAACCAGGTCTACCCAACCTGGAATTCACTGATAAAGCATATGCGGCCTGTGACCTCAGAGAGTGACTTAGTCAACTTTATCAGTGGTGGCTCTTCTTTTCCATTAGATTTGCTATTACCAGGGATGATCTCCCTTCTTAAAAAACAGTTAACCTTATACAAGGGGATGGAAGCATTGGTGCACTCAGACAAGAATCTGATGGGAAATTGCAAGCCTCCAAGATAGGCTGAGAACTTCCTGTTGTTTGGGGTCCTGGAGAGGGGTGGAGGGAGGGAGGTGAGAGAGAGGGAGAGAGAGAGAGAGAGAGAGAGAGAGAGAGAGAGAGAGAGAGAGAGAGAGAGAGAGAGAGAGAGAGAGAGAGAGAAACTACATTCCTGGTATGTTTTCCTGAGGTATGTATTTCCCCATGCAGACCAAGGCTAGAGATGAAGAACAGATCTTCTTCCATAGGTAGGCAGGAAGTGCTTGTGAGATTTTGAGCCCATAGTCCCTTTAGCTGGGCTCAAGAAAGATAAGTAGTTACCTGGTTTCAAGGCAATTAGTACTGACAGTAATCGGCCCTGTGCATTAGTGACTTTAAAATCCAGGCTTTTTGTTAAACTCTTTGTATGCATTTTTTTATAGTCACAAATTGCATGTGTATGTACACACACACACACACACTGTTATACCAGTTATACTGAGCAATGGATGGAGGCTCAAAATGGTCTGAAAAGGAAATCATTGGCAAAACTGCCTTCTGTTGTGTGTTTGTTTACTCCTCCATTGAGACCCCCCCCCACCCCCCTGTGGACTATGTTGGTATTGTAAGAAGATGACAGTAAGTACAACAGGAAGCAGACTTACCCAGTAGTTAGGATCATTACCAGCTTCTGAGTAGAACAATCTGGGTTCAAGTACCAGAGCCAATGTGTGTCAGTTCTGATCTTGGACAGAGGGCTGAAACTCTCCTAGTGTTTCTGAAAATGGGGGTAATCATTATGCCTGCCTTGTGGAATTAAGTAAAAAGTTTTATATATATATTTTAAATACTTATGCATAATATAATATTACATGCATTATATATAATATACATAATATATTATTATATACCAGGGTCCCTCAGCTTGGCCTGCACCCTCTCATAATTCAGGATCCCTTAGGGGATGTCAGAGGCCCTGTGCACGGTTTCTGCCTGATCCCCACAGGCCAGGCTGAGCGACCCTACCAGTGCACAAATCCATGCCCCAGTCCTTTAATATGCATATAAGATCTTTGGTTAATCTCTTCCTGCCCTCCCCCCTTCCCCCTTGCCTCTGAGATTCATCAGTTTGTACCATGTTTTTATGCCTGTGTGTTGAGCGCCTGCCCCCTGGTGGTCAGTGCGTGTCATAGCTACCAGTCGAACAGTTGAACGGTCACTTAGGCTTTTGTATATATAGACTAGAGGCCCAGTGCATGAAATTCATGTACTGATGAGGGGTCCCTCAGCCCGGCCTGCACCCTCTCTCAGTCCAGGACCCCTCGTTCCTTACTGCCTGCCTGCTCGCTGCTCCTTACTGCTCAGCTAGCTATTCCTTAGTGCTGCCATGGAAGCGGGAGAGGCTCCCACTACCACCGCTGTGCTCACCAGCCATGAGCCTGGCTTCTGGCTGAGCAGCGCTCCCCGTATGGGAGCACACTGACCACCAGGGGAAGCTCCTACATTGAGCATCTGCCCCCATGGTCAGTGCACATTATAGCAACCAGTCATTCTGCAGTAACGGTTGCTTAGGCTTTTATTATCCTATCTAATAAAGACAGAATATGCAAATTGACCATAACTCTGTGACAAAGATGGTGGCGCCCACAGCCAATAAGGAGGGAATATGCAAATTGACACGACAAGGTGAGAGGAGGAAGGCGGCTCTGGCCAGAATGAAGGAAGGCGGCTCCGGGCTGGAGTGAAGGCAGAAAGGCAGCTCCAGGCCAGAGCGAAGGCGGTGCCGGCAGCCAGGGGAAGGAAGGCCTATTCTTGCATGAATCTTCGTGCATTGGGCATCTAGTATAGATTATATTATACTAGATGCCCAATGCATGAATTCATGCATGGGTAGGTTACCTTAGCCTGGCCGGTGATCAGGGTCCATTGGGGGGGTGGGGCAGCCGGCCTGGGGTGGGGCCATGGGAGGTTTGCTCTGGGAGCACATTGACCACCATGAGGCAGCTCCTGCTTTGAGCATCTGCCCCCAGGTGGTCAGTGTGCATCATAGCAACTGGTTGACTGGTTGTTCGGTCACTTAGGCCTTTATAAATATAGATGTGATAATACACATAATGTTACTGGAGGTCTGCTGCACGAATTCATGCACAGGTGGGGCCCATCGGGCGAGGCAGGTGGGGGGAGAAGCTGCGAGCGGTTGGCCGGCTGGCCCCACCCCTAATTGGGGTGTTGGGGGCCAATTGTGGCCCAGATCAGGTTGGTTGGCTGCCACAGTGTGTGTCATAGCCATCGGTCATTCTGGTTGTTACACCATTCTGGTTGCTGGGCTTTTATATATATAGATAGTATGCATAATATTAAATATAATATGTATAATCACTAATAATGGCTTTTTAGGAGAAGGTTAGCTATTGTTACCACCCTGTCCTTTGAGGAGCCAAGAAGCTCATGGAAGACATAGGGTCACAAAAAAATGCACTGGGAATACAGGTACTAAGAAACCAGCCCTGCAGTAGATGTGTGGAATGGGGAGCATGGTCCTGGAAGAGCAGTCAATTCTGATGGGTGGAGCAAGGAGGAAGGATGGTTAACTTTGGGAGGTAGGTGATTAGGTGAGCAGAGAAGGGTGATTCAGGTTGAAGGAACACAGGGAGCCAAGCTCCTGGACATAAAAAAATGCTTATGAACCAATGGGTTCAGAGGGAGTACAGGATCTGGGGATCATAGTCATAGACTATGAGTCCAGGGAAGTAAGTAGGATTGTCACTGTAATTTAAATAAATCCAAGTCATCTCATGATTTTATCAATTCAAAATTATTTCCACATAATGATGGTACCAGAAAGGAGGTTTATTTTTACTTAAATATTTACATATCTTACCCAGCATAAACTATTTTAATGCACATGACAAATCAAGCATGTATTTAGGCCAATATCTATGTCATTTGATCAGAAAATGACAAAAATTTTACAAAGTGACTAATCCTTGCCTGCCAGTGTTGCTCAGTGGTTGGGCATCTACCTATGAACCAGGAAGTCAAGGTTCAATTCCCAGTCAGGGCACATGCCAGGGTTGTGGACTTGATCCCCAGTATGGGGCATGCCAGAGGCAGCTGATCAATGATTATCTCTCATCATTGATTTTTCTGTCTTTCTCCCTCTTCATTCCTCTCTGAAATCAATAAAAAAAAATATTTTTAAAAAATGTATATACATAAAAAAGTTACTAATCTTTAATTAATATTCCAGGAATCAGACAGATTTCTGTTATATTTGATCATCTGAAACTTACAGATATTGAAGTCAAATAACACACACACACACACACACACACACACACACACACACACAATAACATTTATGTTTAAGAGAGTGAAATGGAATGAAAGACAGCAGGAAGAAGAGCCGACCATGAAGGCAGGCGCTAGGAGAGCTTTGAAATCCCCTTGCATCTCTTTGAGCACATGCCAGTCTGCAGTGGTTAGCAGGAGGGCGGGGCATTCCAGAGGTGTCAGAAGCCAGGAGGTGGTCTTGCACTGAGTTGCAGTACCAAAATCAACCTTCCATGTTTTAGCAAGCAGAGACAGTGAAATACCTTTCACAGAGATTTCACCCAGAATGGTTAAAATTTGGAATAGTCAACAGTTACTTTCTTCCCTCAATCCAGAACAATATGAATAATTGAGATATTTAAAACATCCTGAGGGGTAACCTATGTTTCTGGGGCTCTCTCTCAACACAATGTAATTGTCCTATAGACCAAAGGGCCTGCCAATGGGAAAGAGAAAATAACCAAATCTTTAAAGGGAATATCCCTTTTTGCTGTTGTTCATTAGTTATTTTATTTTATTCTTTTAGAGCCAATGTTTTATTATGATATATTGGTTTTGGGTATACATCTTAGTGGTTAGACAATCAAGGATATATTCTTAATTCTCATATTGATACTGGATATTAAATGGGCCCAAGGCCACCTGTTACTACTTGAATGAAATTAAGCAGAGACAGGGTTGAATCACATATGAATATGAGCATTTATTCCAATAATGCCAGCAGTATGGAAGAGCAGCAGGTCATCCTGAAAATTCTGCCCTGCCTTTTTTCTTCCAGCTGGCTGATTGCTAGGGAAGGGGGAAGATAGCTATGTGCAGCTAGGAGCGTAACAGGGAAAGGGTTGGGGAGGGTATGCGGTCTGGCCTCCAGGAGCTTTAAGTCCCATAACAAGGTGGCTAATCTTCTCTGATGTTACAAACAGCTCAGCCTGTTCCTGGGACTGGAGAATGGTCAGCGCTCCTGAGGCAAACTCCCAGAGGGGGTCAGTGTCCAGGCACAGCCACCAAATCAAAGTGTGTCCTGTCCTTGGTCCATTCTCAAAAAGTATTTTCTTTTAAATATATTTTATTGATTTTTTTTACAGAGAGGAAGAGAGAGGGATAGAAAGCTAGAAACATCTATGAGAGAGACATCGATCAGCTGCCTCCTGCATGCCCCCTACTGGGGATGTGCCCGCAACCCAGGTACATGCCCTTGACCGGAATCGAACCTGGGACCCTTCAGTCCACAGGCCGACGCTCTATCCACTGAGCCAAACCAGTTAGGGCGTATTTTCTTTTCTGAATAATGAACCCATCTAGGCTCCAAGGCCTCTTATCTTACACAGCTGTTTCATCCTCAAGTTTCCCAGGGTCTGTAAGAAAACCTCTTATCTATAGTTATGAAGGTGGATAATCATTAAACAACTATGGTTCTATTCTTATTACATGCCTTTCCCCCCTATCAGTATTCTGGATCAAAACCAAATGACAGCCCTGGACGGTGTGGTTCAATTGGTTCAGTATCATCTCATGCACCAAGAGGTCACCGGTTAGATTCCCTGTCAGGGCTTATGCCTGGGTTGCGGGTTCAATCCCCAGGAGAGATTGTGCAGGAGGCAGCGGCCATGTTACACTCTCACCTCTCACATCAATGTTTCTCTCTCCCTCTCCCTGTTAAAAAAAATCAATGAAAACACATTACAAAAACAAAACAAAACAAAAACAAATGGCAGGTTCTGTTAGTAAACGTGGCCTTTGAGAAAGAGGGAGAAGAACAGAGCCATGCCATCATTCTAAGGATTGATTAATAATGAGCATTCGGCAGAAAGGTTTACTAGTAAATTATAAGGCCTGGGAAAGAACCTCATTCATTTTCCCTTTCTATTTTACTTTTCTGAAAAAGCCTAAATGGTTATTTATCTGATGATTCTTTAATGCACTGTTGCATATCAGATATTCGGGGTCCAAGCATTTAGATTTAAATGCTTATTATAATACAAAATAAACATTTACTCCTTATACACTAACTCTTAGTCCTATGTTGTCAAACTTAGAAATATCCACTGGAAGCTAAACCAAAAAAATGATTATATGTTCTTTGCTGAATGAAGAGATCAACACAAAGACCGAATTACAGTAGTTTTCTCTTTAAAGGGAGTTTATGTAATGTTTAGCTCTCTGATAGCAGATATTCTACCCACGGCATCTTTCTCTTCCTACACCCATTCCAGTGTTGGAAGTCGACGGAAACAAGGAGACATCCATGACTATTGCAAGTCCATGATGGTTTAATTTGAACAAAGGTGGGAGTTGGGGCATGCAGCTTACTTAAGGCTGTAGATAATATATGTGTATTCCTGAAACGAAGAGATGATTACTTAATCTTGTGCAAAGGACTACTACCCATTTTCTCCCAGAAAGCAAAATGCCAAACCAAGATCTCAGGGACAGAAAATCTTGCTTCCCAAGAAACGGTGGTTGATGAGATGGCTACCAGCCACAGGGAACTGCAGATATCATTTCCCATCCAACAGTGAGCAAAAGCTTTGTCAATATCTTAGAGCCATTTCTTAGAAACTGGCAGCTTCTCTCTTTAAGTGCAACAGGTCACATAAGAATGCTGTGTGAGGGGTTTTCACATAGTTTTCTGGACTCTGTTGAACATCAGCTGTGCTGTACTTTCTCTAGTTGACATACATCTTGCCTTGACCACTGGATGCCTTTTGGAATATCTCTTTCCTAAGAGGACATTCAACTTTAAGTGGATTGGTTTTGCTTAGCTGTTGTGTGAGGGTCCTTGCAGGAGTGGTGGGTGCTGAGACAGACCCTCGATCAGCGTCAGTTCCCAGGAGACTGGTCCTTTTAGTTGCATCTTTGGCTGCCTCCAGAGGATCACTGAATGGGCTGCAATGGCTGTGACCTGGAGGAACACAGCAGTGTTTGGAGGCACCATACATTGACAGGGAAGAAGAATAACCACAATAAAACCATACAATGCACAGAAGAATATATAATCCACATATTTATAAACATAATAAAACTAGAGGCCCAATGCATGAAATTCATGCAAGAGTAGGCCATCCTTCCTCTAGCTGCCGGCACAGGCTTACCTCCAGTACCCGGGACCCCAGCTTCCCTCACAGACCCAGCTTCATCCGGAAGGTCATCTGGAAGGACGTCCGCTCTAATTAGCATATTATGCTTTTACTATTATAGAAATAAAATGTAAAAATTGCCGTAATAACAGCATTCTGACCCCTGACCATGTGCCTGCACTTTATGCACCAGGTCTCACTGGATCTGAGACCAGCCTGATTACATCAGAGAACAATTAACCTGTTTTCTCAAAGACAGAAGCTGAGGCACAGAGAAGTCACCTTGGAAAGCCACGTAGGGTTAGGTGGCAGAGGCAGGATTTGAAACAAGGGAGACCCATTCCTGAGGTTTCTCAGATATTATATTTTTTATGGATCTGACAAAAAAAAGGTATAATTCTGATTCATTCACATTGGATGACCATTGTGTTGACTCTTGTCATTTTTTTTTTTTTTACGTGATTATCTAAGGGAAAAGAGACCAGTGCCTCTCAATAGTCAGGTATTGCACATTTTAAAAAATCTTGGAGCACACTGGTTGAAAGTCACTGCTTTATACAGACAGTGTGGAGGCAGATACATTTAGGGTATATCAACTAAAGGAGCCTGTGTGGACCTATAGAAAGGAGCAAGAATAGGAGATACAAATTCCAGGTATGACTTGTCCCTTGGTTGATCTTGAACCAGATTAAGTTCTCTGGACTTCATATCAAACCAGCCCATTCCCTGCTTTAGCTCCCTCTTGGGGTCCTTTTAAGGCAAAGAGGCATTAATAACAACACAAACAGCAACCAGAAACCCAAAAGAGGCCACAGGCAGGAAAAAATCCCCGTTGGTGGTCATGCTATTCAAATAGGAGTCCAGTTTCCTTTCAGAAGGGCCCGGATTGGCTACTAAGTTACTGCTGAAGGGTGGGGGTGCCGCGCTTTCCTGAGCCCTCTCTCCTGATCTTCAGTTGCTTAACTGGAGTGTGCTGAACTTCAATTTGATAATTGCATCCTCAAATCCCTTAATGAAGGTGCCTATCAAAGTATAAATAATTACCCAGTACTGTAATTTCGTATTTGCAAACTCCTTCCTGACTGTTTATGCTTCACCTTGGTTCAAAAGGGAAGTTTGGGGACCCACCTCAATCTTGTCTCAGGGAAATTTCAGAGCCCAGAGGCAGGTATCTTAATTCAGTTCCCCACCCAGGGAGTCCGGGTTTGCCATAGCTGCCTCCCAGCACTGGACCTCTGTCCTTTCCTCCTGCTATTTATAAATTCAAGGGAGCGCTGCCTTTTTGCTTGGGGGCAGGCGATGTAGACATCTATCCTCATCAGAAGTTCTGCCCCAGGAACTTCAGGTCCCATGCCAGCCTCTGTGAAGGTCACAGGGATCGCTGTGAGGCTTGCTTGCTTTCTCCCACACCTGCCTCCTCCATAATCTGTTTGCTTGGTATTGTATTCACTTTAGCTCACGGGGCACATGCCACTGGCCTGTTCTGCTTCTTTCTTTACCTGGTTTCTATTCTTTCATTATTCACAAGAGCCCATCAAAGGAAGTGCTGGGATCATCTGGGAGGTAAAAGCCAGAAGCCACAAACCAACCAACCAACCTCAGATTAGGAAGCCTTTGTGTGGGTGCCTCTTTACAGCGTGGAGGGGGTGTGCGGATCCTGGGGTACAGCATGGAGGGTGTGCAGATGTTGGGGTACAGCGTGAAGAGTGTGCAGATGCTGGTGTACAGCATGGAGGGGGTGTTCAGATGCTGGGGTACAGTGTGGAGGGGGTGTGCAGATACAGGGTACAGCGTGGAGGGTATGCAAATGTGGGGGTACAGCGTGGGGTGGAGGGGTGTACAGGTGCAGGGGTACAGTGTGGATGGTGTACAGATGCTGGTGTACAGCATGGAGGGGGTGTTCAGATGCTGGGGTACAGCGTGGATGGGGTGTGCAATGCTGAGGTACAATGTGGAGGGGTGTACAGGTTGGGTGGTGAGCTAAATGAAAAGGGGAGCAGCAGGGGCTGAGCCAGGGCTGGCTGTGGTGTTTCTCCCCAAACTGTGTTTAGCACCTTGGCTTGTAGGGAGGGTTTGCAGCTGACAGCTCTTCCACCAGCATTATTCTTAAAAGCTGCACTGAAATTACTCACCTCATGTAAAAACAAGTGCGATTTACATCTAATATGGGTAATTACTTTTACAGTTAATTAAAAGCGCTCTCATTACACTCCCGCTGTGATGCCTATGCATAGCTCTTATTTGCAAACAGACCCTTGGTTTGAGTTCACCTCCTGACACAAGGCTCCTACCTGAGGGGCACCGCCTTCCTCAGTATCACATTTAACTGTGCTGAGCCAGCAGCCCTGGGTTGACTGGGCTCCTGCCAGCTCGCACTTGTCCCCTGAGAACCAAGCTGAAAAAAAAAATTAGGTTGAAAGAAGGTGACTGGATTAGCCAAAGAACATATGAGCATAACCCGTAGGCAAAAAAATTAGGATGAAGACAACAAAATAATTCCTGGGGAGGCGTTACCCTCAGAGAAAGAAGGCAGATGTTTTAGGAATGCCCTGCTCTCTTATGTGCACAAAAGCTGGGTGTGGGGATTGTTTTGTGCTCTTTCTGGCTGTACAAACCTCTCCTGCTACCCCCTCCCAAATAAAACACTCCTATTCCCTCTTAAAGTCCCTCGAAATACTTATAAAGTCAGCAACTTTGCATTCTGACCTAGCCAATTAAGCCAAATTTGGCTCTCTTGGTTGAATGGATTTGTGTTAAGATTGTAGTTTACTTACTTTTTTGGCCATTTGTATGATTCTAGGTGAAACAGCGCTTAGATTCTTGGTCTTCTTCATGTTTAGATGGAAACCTCAGTGTTTTCAGAATCATACCCTGTGCCTTGAAACAGGGATCTTTATCAGAATGAAACTTCTTTAACACATACTAATAAAATGCCTCCTCGAATTATCACATCCCCAGTAAGTAATTAAGGCTTATTAATTAAAACACATCGTCATTTGAGACTTAAATTCTGAAGGAGCAGAAAGACTTTGGTATTTCACAAGTTTGCAGACCCAGGGAATTAGATGTTCTGGTCTATTGCCTGGAGCTTTTGATGTTTTGCAAAGTTATTTGCTCCCATCTGCTGGCCACATGTGATATTGCAGGAACTGAGCAACTGTGAATGGAGACATGAAGTGGGTAAAGTAAGTCAGTGCACGCGATTTATTCTTCATATATTCAAGTGACCTTATTGGAACCTTGGTGTTTTTAGTTGAGTGAACACAGGCTGAAGAATTCATCCAGATGGCATACATGACTTCAAATTTGGAAAACGATGGTTACAAGACAATACAGTTATTCAAGTTTTTCTTTTTAAAGTTGAGTCAAAATCATTATCCTTAATTAAGGCATTTAAATTTAGACCAGTGGTTTAAATGTTCAGATTCAAGGATAATATGTGGTGTGTAGGAAAATATAAATTACCCAGCAGGTAGACCAGATGGATTCCAATCCCTATCATGCCTTTATCTGTCCAGGCCAATTCCCTACCCTCTCTGACTCTCAGTTCTCTCATCTACAAAATGGAAGCATTGGGCCAAATGGTCCTTATGGCTTATGTTTATTTTTTTAAAAGTCTGAGTATTTATTTGTGGAGAGCAGCTACAGCATTTGGACAGGTTCAAGCCTCAGACTAATGAGAGGGCACAGTCCTCTCTTGGCAAAGTCACATGCAAGTCCAAGCTTGGAGGGCAAAGCCCTCCCAGCACAATTATAGTCAAAAGCTACAGTTGTAAGCTTGACCTTTTGGTCTGAACCTGTGGTCCAAGTGGCTAAGTGATATAGACTGCGGGAGGTGCAGCAAGTGGCTACCAAAACAATACTTGATACACTTCAGGTGCATGTAATTGAGTAGATTCAAAACCTGAAAGAACATTGTAAACATCTTGACCACGCCCTTACTTTGCCTGGTGGAATCTGGCTATAAAATAAACACATAGCTTGCAGGCTGTGGCACTGTCACTCCATCTGAAAGCAGTGTCCCACCTAGCCCCAGCTTTATTCTCTTGTCTGTCTTCTTTAATCCTTCACCGCTCCCTCCCCTCGCCCCACCACCACCTCAGGTTCACCCCTGGCTGTGCTGAACACAGCACATTTATTAAGGAAAAAAATATTAAGAATTCAGGTTGCAGTAAATCACTGTGTTCCAAGTCCAAGAATTTAAACTGGTATTGGTTGGATTCGTTTAAATTAGAAGTAATTGTTTTCCTTAGAACAATAGGAAACTTAAGTCCAAACTATCATGGAAACTAATGTTGAAAAGGAAACCATTTATTTACAGTGGAAGGGGAGCAGAATTTGCCACCCCAAATACGCCTCTTTGTGTTTTTTTTTTAATTTAATAAATCTTTATTGTTCATATTATTACAATTGTTCCTCTTTTCTCCCCCATAGCTCCCCTCCACCCAGTTCCCACCCCATCCTCTGCCCTTACCCGCCCCCCCCCCACTGTACTCATCCATAGGTGTATGATTTTTGTCCAGTCTCTTCCCAAACCCCTACACCCCTTTCCCCCCAAGAATTGTTAGTCCACTCCCTTTCTATGCCCCTGATTCTCTTATATTCACCAGTTTATTCTGTTCATCAGATTTTTTTTTCACTTGAATTTTAGATTCACTTGTGATAGATATGTATTTGTTGTTCATAATTTTTATCTTTACCTTTTTCTTCTTCTTCCTCTTCTTAAAGAATACCTTTCAGCATTTCATATAATACTGGTTTGGTGGTGATGAACTCCTTTAGCTTTTTATTATCTGTGAAGCTCTTTATCTGACCTTCAATTCTGAATGATAGCTTTGCTGGGTAGAGTAATCTTGGTTGTAGGTTCTTGCTATTCATCACTTTGAATATTTCTTGCCACTCCCTTCTGGCCTGCATAGTTTTTGTTGAGAAATCAACTGACAGTCGTATGGGTGCTCCCTTGTAGATAACTAACTGTTTTTCTCTTGCTGCTTTTAATATTCTCTCTTTGTCTTTTGCTCTTGGCATTTTAATTATGATGTGTCTTGGTGTGGTCCTCTTTGGATTCCTTTTGTTTGGGGTCTGTGCACTTCCTGGACTTGTAAGTCTATTTCTTTCATTAGGTGGGGGAAGTTTTCAGTCATTATTTCTTCAAATAGGTTTTCAGTATCTTACTGTCTCTCTTCTTTTGGCACCCCCATAATTTGGATCTTGTTATGCTTGAAGTTTTCCCAGAGGCTCTTTACACTATCTTCATATTTTTGGATTCTTTTTTCCTTTTGCTTTTCTGGTTGAGAGTTTTTTGCTTCTTTGTATTTCAAATCTTTGACTTGATTCTTGTGATCCTCTAGTCTGCTGTTAGGTCTTTGTATAATATTTTTAATTTCAGTCAGTGTATGTTTAATTTCTAGTTGGTCCTTTTTCATATCCTTGAGGGTCTTGCTAAATTTATCAGCCTTTTCTAGAAAATTCTTGAAAAACCTTATAACCGTGGTTTTGAACTCTATATCCAGTTGTTTGCTTTCCTCCATTTATTTCATTTGTGATCTGTTTCTTTGTCTCTGCATTTTGGCTGCTTCCCTGAGTTGATAGAGTGGCTTTGTGTGCTAGGTGTCCTATAGGGCCCAGTGGTTCAGCCTCCCCAGTTACCTGAGGTGGACACTCTTGGTGCACCCCTTTGTGGGCTATGTACACAGTATTGTTGTAGGTAAGGCTTGATTGTTGTTGGTATCACTGGGAGGAATTGACCTCCAGGCCAATTGGCTGTGAGGATCAGCTGTGTCTGTACTGGGAGAACTTCTGTGCTGGAGACACCCTTATGAGACAAGACTTGCAAAAGCCTCTGTACTCAGCTTGGATGGGGCGGAGTAGCAGGGCGGAGCAGACAGCATTGGTTTCCCGTTAGCTCTGCCCTAATAAGCCCCTGTGTCTCAGTGTCCCATGGTAATCGCTGCAAGCACCTCTGAGAGAAAGCCACCCTCAAGTTCTGCCCACTGCCAGACAGTCCAGTTTCTCTCCGAATGAGTCTGGGTCCCCAGATTCTCACCCGGAACTGGAGTTCAGCACAGTCAGAAGCTTTTGCCTCTCTCCCGCTTGAGAAAGCCAGCTGTGCACTCAGTTGCCAGTCCTCTCTGTGCGTGCTTCTCAGTACCTCTGCCTCCTGCAGCTCCTCTGAGTCTCAGTGCTTTTCTTTTTCCTTCTAGTTGTAGAATTTCCACTCAGCCAGCCTTCCTGTGGTTCTAGATGGTGTCCATTTTGTCTTTTAGTTGTAGTTTTAAAATTGTTGTGCGAGGCAGCAGTTTAGGTGTTTACCTATGCCGCCATCCTGGTTTCTCCAAATATGCCTCTTTGGCATGAGGATTGTTTGAGGGTGATTATTTTTAAGGAACAGCAGACTCAGGAGAAGCTCTGAAAACAGAGTAGAAGTTGCCCTCTTGTAAGAGAAATTTATATTTATAAGGGAAACCTACATTTGTAAGGGTGTCTCCCTTGTTCCAGGGAAAGAAAGATGATAAATGTCCAGAAACTTTCACCAATGGAGATAATGACAAATCTGCACAGCAGCCATACCCTTGATTATTCTGCTTTTCCAGATAACATTCCAGAACACCCCCAACATCTTTTGTCTTTAGCTGGGGATGGTAATTAATGTGGTGGCTGGGGCCATTCCCTGCAGGAGTTACTTAGTTTTCCTGGGTGTCTCCTTGCATACAGGAGGTATACATGTCAGTAAAGTTCTATTCATTGTTCTCCTGTTAATCTGTCTTTTATTATGGGCAGGCCTTCAGCCAAGAACCTAGAGGGGTGGAGGCAAAATTAGTTTTCCTCTTCTCCATAACTCTGATTCCAAATGTGAAATGTGCTCCAGCATTAGTTTTGGAGTGTGATGGCAAAAGGTACTTTTTTGTAATGTTGTAACCCATCTTGCCATAGCTTTTATTTCCCTTTGAAAAGGAAGAGGGATACGCTTGGGTTTCTTCCCCAGCAGAAGGGCAGTTGATCATAAGCCTGATTGGCCTTGTCAGGTGAACCGTAGGCTGTTTCTCCCCAGGTCCCCAGAGTTGACTTAAGCAGCAAGTGTTTCCTGTCAATCACTTGGGGACTTTGTGAGTGTCCCAGGCCAGGGGAATAGCGCTACATCCAAGATGCAGGATCCTTACTCAGCTCCAACTCAGATGCAAGCTCCTGATCCCTTCTTTCCATTGTCTTGCCAGGACTGACCCTTGAAATCATTCACCAGTTCCAGGGACTGTCTTCTGCAAATACAGGGCCGCTGAGCACAACCCAGGACTGCGCTGGGATCTCTGGTTAAAGGGTTTTTCTTCTCCCCTAGGGCATGGATTACATGCGTGGTCCCAGGGTCACCCCTTCCTTTGCTCAGGGATAAGTATCAAATTAAGGAGATTTGCATTTGAAGCTCCCGGAGGCCTCAGCTAGTCCCCTGCGGTGTCTGTGAAACACCTGCCACACGTGTAGTGGCTCAGAACAACAGGGATCTATCCTCTCGCAGTCTTGTAAGCTGAGAACCAAAGTGTCAGCAGGCGTATTTCTGCTAGAGCCTCTGGGGGAAGGTCCTTCCAGCCTCTTCCAGCTCCTGGTAGCTCCAGGTTCCTTGGCTTGTGGCCACGTCGCTCCAGTCCCTGCCTGTCAACATATGGCCACCTTTTCTCCCTGGCTCTTAAGAGGACACTTAGATCGCCCATGAGGACCTCATCTCAAGATCCATAATCACATCTGCAAAGACCTATTTCCAAATGAGGTCACCTGCACAGGTTTCAGGGGAGAGGACCTGAGTATAACTTTCCCAGGGTTCAGGGGTCTTGGGGTGGTGGTTCAACCCACCACAGGCTCCTACCTTCTGAATCCTCCCAGGCCTCCCCCGTCAGCGGCAGAGGTTTCTCTCCACCTGTTCACGGGGACCATTGATCCAGGATCCAGGCTGATGGTGGCCCTACACAGTGGACATACATAACCCTGACCTACAGAAATCCTTAGAAACAACCCACACTCAACGTGCAAGAGAAAAGAAATCTCTCTTGGAGGAGAGAACAGACAACCAGCACTTTGATGACTGGAAGCCAGAAGAACTCAGGAGGCTTAGGAGAGAAAAGGTTAAAAACAACATTTTTAGGTCTCATTACTCCGTGGGAAGCGGGTCTTGCGAAGACATCTGGAGGATGCCAGGGTGGCAGCCAATGTTAGTCAATGACTTGCCATATGCTAAGGTCTTTGCCTCATGTGGGGACACGTGAGGTAATGGTTATTATCCTTTTACAGATGCGGATACTGAGGCACCTTCTCACCACAAGTGTTGTAGGACCCTGTGATGGGAACCCAAGCCCCAGCAGAAGCCCATGGGTTGCCAGTGATTGAGTCACTGTTGGGGTGTCCCGCTGCGGAAAGGAGAACCCTGTATTGTAGGGAAATGGATTGCTTGGCAATAAGTGCATGGCTCCCCATTCCTACTTAGCGCGTAAGTAGCTGCGCTGTCCTCCCAGCAAAGTCTTCGGTGGGACTAAGGCACTTAGGCAGCCACTCCGGTTCGGAAAAGGTCAGGCCGGAGCCCATCTGGTGACACCAGCTCTACTTGGAGTGATTCTAACAATAATTTGTTCCCACCAAAGTGGCATTTTCCCACTTTGAGTCCAACATTGTTCCGAAGCGAGTGCCATCTCCCATGGCTCCTCCTGCGTAGATCTGCAGTGGATGACAAACCAACAATATCATCTAAATAAAAATTCCAGCCTGGGCTTAGTAAATGAATCCTGACAAGAAGAAATCGAATAATCTTAGGGAGGTGGCAAGAGCGCTGATGCAGCCAGATGGCTTTCTTCCGAGCCTGCGGGTCCTCAGTGGCAGATTAGAAACAAAACCTGCGTCTGGGTTACTGACTTGGTTAGGAAGTTAACACCTGCCACTTCTGTGTGGGTGAATCAGAATCGGATATGGGCCTCTCTCTGCAAATTCAACTCATTTTCACTGGAGGAAAGAGTGGAAACACACGCACCAAAGCCACAGGGAGCTACTCTTTCTTACCTTGTTTCTTTATAGCATTGTTTAGGTTGAAAAATAATCTACGCTTTTCACCACTCCCATGCTGAGATAAACTTTGTTTTCTCTCTCTCTTTTTAAAAAATATATTTTATTGATTTTTTTACAGAGAGGAAGGGAGAGTGATTGAGAGTTAGAAACATCGATGAGAGAGAAATATCGATCAGCTGCTTCCTGCACACCCCCTATTGGGGATGTGCCCACAACCAAGGTACATGCCCTCGACTGGAATCGAACCCAGGACCCTTCAGTCCGCAGGCCAACGCTCTATCCACTGAGCCAAAAACAGTCAGGGCTCTGCTTTCTCTTTATGGTTCTTAGAGCATGAATTCCAAAGAGGGTTCTTAGTGAGAGTAAGGGGTATTTTCTGACTCAATGTCCAGGGTCAGTGGGAGACCTTGGCAGTGAACACAGGAGCGTGAGTGAGAAAACCGGGGCCTCCGACTGTGCCTTGCAGATCATCGGAACTTTTTTGAATCTACTCCCCGCTGCCATGGCAAAATATCACAGACTGAATGGCTTCAGCAATAGAAGTTTTCTTATAGTTCTGGACGCTGGAAGTTGGAGTCAGGGTGCCAGCAGGGCTGGGTTCTAGTGAGGACTCTCTTCCTCACTTGCAGATGGCCACCTTCGCTCTGAGTCCTGCATGATAGTTCCTCCCTGTGTGCCTGCAAAGAGAGGGAGCAAGCAATCTCTGAGGTCTCTCTTCTTATAAGGGCACTAATTCTAACAGATTAGGGCCCCACACTTATCACCTCATTTAACCTTACTTATTTCCTTAGAGGCCCTTCTCCAAAATATAGCCACCCTGGGAGTTAGGGCTCAGTTGGTTTGAGCACCATCCTGTGCACCAAAAGGTTACAGGTTTAATTTCCAGTCAGAGCACCACCTAGATTGTGGGTTCGATCCCCAGTCCAGGCACGTAGGGGAGGCCACCAATCAATGGTTGTCTCTCACATCAATGTTTCTCTCTCTCTTTTTCCTTTCATCCCTTTCTCTCTCAAAATCAATTTTAAAAAGTATCCTTGTGTGCAAATTAAATATATATATATAAAGTTTTTGATGGATTTTGGTGATGGTTGCACAACGATGCTTAATGTTGCTGAACTGTACGCTGAAAAATTATTAAAATATTAAATTTTATGTGTATTTTATTAACATTTTACAAACAGTGATTCTGAGTGGTTCTTCACTGATCTTGCCTCCCACCGCTTCCCTACCTTGCTTCCCCCACAGCCAGTGGCCTCCCCCCTCCGGCTTGACCGTGTCCAATGCGTTTCCCCCAAGATGCTCCTCCCCAACTGGCCCGACACTCATTCCACATCTTTCTTTAAGCCTTTACTCAATTGCTGCTTCTCTTCAAAATTGTAACTTTTATTCTTCTCCTTTCAGCATTTCCCTTCCTCATCTCCCTCTTCATTTTTCTCCATAGTATACATCCTCTTCTAAAATAGCAATTCACATTTCTTTTTATTGTATGTCTCATCTAACAGAAAGTAGCATCAGGGCAGGCCCTCCATGTGTTTTAAATGTTACTGAATCTTCTCTGCCTAGAGCACAGCCTGGCAAGTCAGAGGTACCAAATGCATATCTTTTGAATGAGTAAATGAATGTCACTGTTGCTTGTGTGCATATCTGCCATTCTATCTAACAGGTGAGTTCCTTGAAGGTAGAAACCATGTGGGTTTTGGTTTTTTCCCCCACCATTACATTTAAGAGCAACAAGGAAAAATGCATAGAAAAGTAGGTGTGCAATAAATATGGATGGATAGATGGATAGACGGTTGAATAATGGAGGGATGGGTGATGGATGGATGAGTGGATGGATGGACAGATGAAGGGATAGATGGATGAATGGGTGGATGATGGATAGATGGATGGATGGATGGATGGATGAGTGGATGGTGGATGGATGGATGGATGGATGGGTGGATGATGGATGATCATAGGATAATGGATGGATAGATGATAGATGGAAGATGGATGGATGGATGGGTGGATGCATGGATGGATGGACAGATAGATGGTGCATAGATGGATGGATGGGAAGATAAAAAATAGACAAGGATGGTTTTGTGCTAAAGGGAGGATGATGTGACTATTCTAAATCTGGAATGGGAGAGAGACATTATGTCTGGTTGAGGGCAGTCTGCTGATGTGAACAAAGGTGTCTGGGGAGCATATTATTATATGAACCATCAGCTTCTCTTTGTTGTGGCCTCTGATCCATAGCTTTTGCCTTTACCCACATCTGCATGTGATAAAGCTTAGTTATGACATCCATATGTCTCTAATGCAAACACCAAGGCATATACTTCTGAAAAGCGCTATAAAGAGCAATGGCGCGAGAAGCACTGCCGGGAGGGTGAGCTCTTTATTATTTTAAAGGGCATTTCAACGACGTTGCTGAGTGTTCCCTGGCCATAGGTCTGACTCTTGTTCTCTCTTTCTCTCCTCCTCCTCTCAGGATATCAAAGCAGACTGCAATACCTGTGCGGAAATAGAGGACAGAAAGGTAAGTCGATATTTTTCATTGTCTTGGTTTCAAACAAAACAAGAACTCAGTGATCTAAAGCAGTGTTTAAGGCATGCCTTGCTTGACGCTGGCTTGCAGAGGTGATATGCATGCTGAAGTTAGATATGTCAAGACAGTCATGCTTTAAATGGTTCATTGTTCTCTTCCTTGCTCTGTGTTATTTCTGATGACTTTGATGAAGAGTGTATAATGCAATTTATTTTTAAAATTGGTGCTGATTTTAGTTGGGTATGATTGATTATAATGTCCCATAGTGGATATTATTAAATAATATTAAATAGAATGCATAGGATGCATAATACCTTATTGGGATTTTCTGGGTGTGTCCTTATATTTGAAATATGTGCTTTGGGTGGAGAGAGTCTGCCTCTATGTCCGTCCTGACACAATAAAGGAGTGGCGACATCTCTTTCCATGAGATGTTTGGGCAGCAAGAGGAGGACATTGCCTGCACATTTAGTACCCCTCTCCCCCCTCCCCCATTTATCTTCTTGCTGCACTTGGTGTGGATCCCCTGAGGCAAAGGCCCTGGTAGACTTAGCTCCTCACGTTAATATTCTCACAGTCCCTCTTTATTAACAAGAGTTTGCGGAAGTTTCTGTCCAAGTGCACCCAAGCAGATAACATTTTACCTTTAACACCTTGAATCCAAAGAGGTCAAATAAGGGGACTGAGGCCACATATCTCCTGGCTGTGTATCAGACGTCATCCCACAATTTCGAAAGATGTTTCTCTCTGCAGCTGTACCACTGTTGTCCAATGCAGTCATTATTTCCAGCAGAGGTTTTCAGCCCTGATTTTATGATAGTTCCTTCATCTGCTGATGGGTAAGGTGGTGGAAAATGTCTCAACACAAAATTTTGCTTTTCAATAAAAGGCGATTGCCATACATTATTTAAGGACTGTAACACTAAAGGCAGCTCAAATCCCCTCTGCGTGATCTTCTTTGAGTTGGGGTTGGGTGTTGCTCTGGACGGCAGGCAAAGGTGTTGCCATTCAGGTTTGCATTCATCACAGGTTTCCTTGCTGGCTGCTTGGATGCATGTGCTTTGTGAGTGGGACAAACTGCCACTGGGCCTGACCATCTGCCCACAGGATTTTTCACCTGTTCCCACCAGCCCTGCCCTCAGAGAGCTGCCCCAGACACTCACTCACAGCAAGGTGAACACAGGTTCTGCCCTGTTTCCAAGTTCAGGATGTTTCTGCTTCCCTTGGGCTTTTATGGAATTCACAAACGTGTATACCCAATACTTTTTTTCTTTTCTTTTTTTAATTTTATTTAAACTTTCATTGCCAGTAGTTTTTGAAAATGCCAAGGGAACTGATGCTGTTAAAACAACATCAGTCCCATCATCAACAAGATAAATGAGCAACTCAGACAAGCTCCGGGCAGTGAGAGCTGGCCACAGAGCTCCATCATGCCTCCTGGTGGCCTTCGGTCCCTGTGTCAGGATGGGAGCGATGCCCCAGCCCTTGGCTGCTCTGTGGTGCTTACTGGTGGGGGAGTCATACTGATCATTCTGTATAAGCTTCAGCTGTTTTCCAAAAAAGGGTAACACATACGTACATGCACACATGTGCGTTTTTCTGCTTGGTCATGGACTGGTGGGTTGAGTCAGACACTTAAAAGGAAGTATCTTTTCTAAATCATTCTTCTGGCCCTAGCTGTTTTGGCTGAGTGGATAGAGTGTCGGCCTGCAGACTGAAGGGTCCCAGGTTCAGTTATGGTCAAGGGCACATGCCTGTGTTGCAGGCTTGATTCCCAGTGGGGGGAGTGCTGGAGTCAGCTAATCAATGATTCTCTCTCATCATTGATGTTTCTATTGCTCTCTCCCTCTCCCTTCCTCTCTAAAATCAATAAAATATATATATAATATATATATAAAATTTTCTGTTGTTTCCTGAACTTGATCTCATAGGATGAATGATACAGGAATTAGCCCCACCTTTGGCTTCAGTTGGTGGTGATGACTCCTAGAGATACAACTACCTAATACTTGGTCTGTTTTTACTGTCTTACTCCCTGAGGACTTTGTCTTTCTTCTGTTCCACAGAACTTTGCTTTCCGTCTAGATTATTTTCTGATTTATTTATTTCTGTGATGTGTACATTTGGCTGTTGCTTCTCTGGGTTCCCCCATGTGGTTGGGAGTGGGCCTGAGGTGTTGGAGGTAGTCTGTCTATGAAGGTCCTGTCTCTTAATGAAAGTGTCAGGATGCAAAACCTAATCACCTAAGAGGGCAGTGACCCCCACCCCACACCCCCACACCAGAGAGATGCTAGCCCTCCTCTTGTGCATGACATGGTGGCAGCCCTGGCAGCTGCAGTGACATCACTCTGGTACTTCACCACCCTGACGTATAATTATGAAATTTGCAGGAGTGGTGATGTTAGCTCTTGCATGTGTGTGTCCCTCTCCATGTAATCTGGATGCTTCTGGCAAAAACAGTGATTTGATAAAGTGGAATTGAAGTGACAAGAGATGACAGAGGTGCCACAATAATAAGTGAGCCTGCAGCTGCAGAGGCCACCCATGGCCAGCAGGTTTTACCTTTTACCGAGAGTACACCCAGAGCCTGAAGGAGAGTGCTTGTTTCTCCAAAGCCTTCTTCGTTGAGACAGCTGGTCACGGGTCTCCAGGGCTCGCTCCATGGCTTCCCAAGAAAAACTTCCTTTTACCTTTTAAACTTTATTTTCTTATTTCTTTCACCTTCCCTTCCTTCTGGTCTCCCCCTGAATATACCTGTATGCTCACATTTATTCTTTGTCTGGGTAACTGTTGAATACCTCTTGATAAAAGGACTTTATGGAACAGAAGGTCTCAAGTTTTCTCTGGAGTCTAACACATTCTCTCTGGCGGCCCCTCCCGTGTCACACCTGATCCTATTGGATGGGCAGTTTACCTGGAGATGAACCCCTTTCCCCTTGAATCCTAGACCAGATGTAATGATGGGGGACAAATTGAACCTCAGGAGTCGAAGAAAGCTCTCATCGCATAATAAAGAAAATTGCTCTTCTTGGTCGGCACAGTCTGGGCTCGATCTGAGACTGTGGATGGAATGAGAGACATTTCTTTTCCCTCCTGTGTCCCTGTTTCTCTTTCTCCTGATCCTGTTTTCCATTGGCAGACAGAAAGCTAATGATCATTTGGAGAACCTTGCCTGGTTGTTTATGAAGAAATGCATGGTGCACATTGGAATGTGGTTTTGTTTTATGTTTCTCTTTTGCTCCCGAGACCACCTATTAGCAGAGCCCTGAGAATGGACCTGCGTTTGGATGGCTTCCCAGCCATTTCTGGAACCCCCTGGAGATGTCCCAGAGAGACCTGAGAGGCTGGCCGTGTTTGCACCCTGAAGTGGCAAATAGAGGCACAGGTGGCTCCCTCCCCCAGGGGAGTGCCACAGACAGAGCTCAAGCAGGCTTAGCCAAGGCAACACCAGGCAGCCCATCACTCAGTGCGGCTCTACAGCCCACGCAACCGCATGCTCCTGACATTTACAGCACCTGTGTTGCGGTGGGGAACCGAGGCATTTAAATTCATTTTTATTTGTGGTGTAAAATGCACCCGAATTCAATGCTATTATGAGGACTGCAATTCGGGTGATGAGAGGAGAGGCTGATAGATCATTCAGGGGGAGAATCTGTTAGAAGGAGATGAGCGCCCATTTGTCAATGGCAATAAACACAGGCAGGCTCCCTCTCCTCGCTTGCTGACTGGCCTGGTGCGGCTAAGAGTTTCAGAGCCATGGTGAAATTGCAGGTACGGGGTCTGAATGGTTTGCCAAGTGATGGCCACTCTCAGATTGGGTCTGATTGAACGGGATCCTGACCGGGAGGGAAACCCCGTGGGTAACACAGAAAGTTCTGCACTTTTCCTCTTGCAACGCTCCCTCTAGCTCAGTCATCGCATGCACCTGCAGGTACTTAGAACAGCTGTGCACGGAGGCACCAACATGCCTCACTACACAGGTGAAGTTAAGTGACTTGCCTGAGATCTCTCAAGTTGTGTCAGGATTTGGATTCTGAGATTTTTTTCTTTCAGAGGCTATGCTCTTAGCTCTAATGCCTTACACATGCATGCACATAACATGTACACACATGTATACACAAAGATGATTAAATTTGTAGAATATGAGAATTGCCCTTTCTGATGGGAGAATTTGCACCTAGGTGAGTCTCTCCACCCATTGCCAAGTAAAGAATCTGTTTTTCAATTAGGGGCAACCTTTCAGCCCCTGATGTCCTGGCTCTGGTTGGCTTGCTGTAGATTCACCATCCCCAGACCCTCTGCTGAGCCCCTGGCACCTGCCTGGGGGGTGGCCGCTGGCTCTGGTCTTGAGGACAAGAAATAGTGGCTTCAGAGCACAGTTCTGGCTTCAATTTACCAAAGACCTGGTTCGGTTCCTAGCCTGTGCGTTGCCAGCAGGGTGTCCTACAAGAGTTGGAAGAAGTTCCATGCTCAAAGCAAAGGAGTCAACAAGATGCAGTAGTTAAACCCACAGGTGGGAGCCAGGATGTCCTGGGCTATTGTCCTGCTTTGCCTCCTTAGCAGCTCTGTGGCCTGGGCAGCTTTCTTCCCTTGCCCCCATCTCAATTTGCCTGTCTGTGACTTGGAGATAATAAAATCTGCTTGAAAGTTGATTTGAGGAATTGAGAAGATAACACTGCAAAACAGTCCATGTGACGCCTGTCACAAAATAACTCAACCAACAATAGCTACTTTTGTTTGCATTTTTGCTAATGGTCATAATGACAGGCATTCCATGTCATTTATAAGGAAATACCTTTAAAAACAAAGTGTCCTGGGGATTCCAAGAAATGGACACATGATGAGACCTAGAAGAACTCTGGAATATCTTAGAGAGAAACAACACTCACCTGTCTGCCAGGCTCAGGCAGACATCACACATTAGTCGAGGGAGATGGAGGCAGCTGCAGGGTGAGGTGACATGGCGGGGACAGCCATGGACTCCAGAGAAATGGCCCCACCTGAAGGGCGGTTGTACAGTTTCCAGTTGCCATGAAGAATGTAGGTGCAGTGTGACCATTTTCTGAGCCCATCTGAAAATCTGGATTTTAATGTAAAACCACTGGTATTTAAACACCGTGCCAACCAAACACGTGTGCAGAAGCCGGTCAATCAATAGGCTCTCAAGCCTGGTGACTCAATGGATTAGGAAGAGCTCTTCTGGGCCTGATTCCTGGGCCTGTGTGTATGGAAGGAAGGCCCTCTTGGCAGAGGGAACAGCATGGGCAGATGCATGGAGATGTGAACCCAATGTTTAAGGCAGACAAGGGTCCAGTGTGCATATTCCAGTGGCCCTGGGGGAGATGGAAGGTGTGAAGGGTAGTGTTTGCCATGCCAGTGGGTTGGGGCTTTGCATCCATCTCCTCTCGCAGTGGAAGTGCAGGTCTTTACTGGGTGGGGCCAGACCTGTATGGAACCAAGGAGATGAAACTGTGTGACTAAAGCAGCCAAAGAGAGAGTCATGAGAAATAAGGACTGGGGCTGAGCACGGAGGTGGGGGCTGAGCACGGAGGTGGGGGCACAGCACGGAGGTGAGGCAGAAGCTGGCTTGGTGGAGTGCAGGAGTGAAGATGAAGGCTTTGGCTACAAGGTGAAGTCGATCAGGACTCTGAGAAATAGTGGGGCATTACAAAGGCATCCCCTTTGTAAAGATGTGTGACAGAGGAGAACCGTGGTTTCCTGCAGGCCAGCATTGCCCATAAAGGAGGTGCCTTCAGGTGGCTCATGGACATGGCATCAAACCACTTAGTGACAATCTGAAATAATTCTCTTGTCAATTGTTTTCAAAAGGTGGGATTATACCAAAAAGAAATAATTTGGGATTTTGTTTAACAAGCCAAAAGGTATCAAACATATGCTACTGTACCTTTTTAACCAAGAGACCCAGAATTTTGACAGACAATTCCACTCTGTCAGTATAATTTATTAACATTGTTTTAGTTTTGATTAGGGTTATATTCTATGAATGATAAAGTATACTGCTCTTTCCATTGACTTCAATAACTACCTCCTTTTAAAAAATCCCACTTAAGATTTATTTGTACAATTTTAAGACATTCATTAAGAACAAAAGAATTGAGTTCATTAAATGAAAGTCAGATTTATATCGAAAAATTGTGTGCATGGATTGTAAATAACTGGAGTTTAAGAAACACTGTTTTCTAATGGTGCGTTTGCCATCAGAAGAGAGACTTGGGTTTGCATTTGGGAAGTTTCAAACTCTACTCATCTGCAAGGGGGACTGGAAGGAGACAGGATGGATGGAATCGGGGCCTGGGCTAGACTGCAGACAAGAGGGCATGGGCCAGACCTAGAGCCATGCAGGAAGTGCAGAGGAAGCTCTAGGCTTGTGAGGAGGTGAATCAGTCCTATACATGTGGTCTGGCAACTCCTCCCAGGAACATGTCAGACACTGCTCAGTGTAAGGGTCAGTGTACCACTGATGCCATGAGGAGACAAGTTGATGAGTTGATAAGCGTGGACAATAAATTAATCTCCTGGATTTTAGAGGCTTGGATGCCAGTGAAGTTGAAAAGAATTGGTTTCCTATTACAGTGCTCTCTTGCTGTGGGGATGGGAGTGGGTTAGTCCTTTGGGCTCTGACAGGCACAACAGAGACGAAGGAAGAGGCATGCCCCTTGATCAGAGGGGCTCTCCCAGGGATGGGGGCGCGTTCATGGACCAGTGTCTCATTAAAGATCAAAATGAGATCATCAAGGCAGACAGGGGCAAAGCCTGCAGTGAGCACCATTGGTGAGCCTCACAGAATTTACCTGGGGATTGGGTTTCTTTTTTGCTCCAAATGTCCTTTGTTTCAGGCCAATTATATGGGTGCATTAAGTGGGAAATGCTCTGAGATTCCCCAAAGCTGTGGAAATGAAAATGAAAGTATACCCGAGGAATGATATTTGAGTTGCATTTGGAGGGGGAAGCAAGGAGACACGTCTGGGCCGGGTACAGAGATGGAGGTCTGAAGGAGGCATGACATGGTTTGTGAACTGAATAGAGAGAGCTGTGTGGCTTGAGAGGAGGCTGGGAAGCAGGCGAGGGCCATGTCACTTGAAGCCTTATGAGCAGGGCAGTGTTTTGTCCTTTACCATAGATTGGAATCTGTTGTACCTGGAATGGAATCTGATCCTATGGATAACCAGACGAATGCAGACAGTCTCATTGCCTCACGCTGTCCACTTGCTCATAGTCCATGCTTGGCCAGTAACAACTCCAGCAGGTCACCCATGGCTCCACTGTCCTGGCCATTTAACACCAGCAAAGCCTTTGTTTGTGTTGCTTGGCTATTCTGTTTGTGCCAATGGACTACATCTCTTGCAAACTCCTCAGGACTGTGAATCTTCTTGAGATTATTAACCATCATTCCTGGCGGCAAAACACTCATTCCAAGTGAATTCACAGCCATTTGCCAGCCTGTGGTTGGGCTGTGTGCAGGGCAGTGCTCACTCTCCCTCCCACCACCTCCCACCACAGAACGGTGCCTCTCAGTGCCTGCAAGCCACTCACATTTGCAGACTTGCATCCACTCCTTTGTTCAGCAAGGACTGTGGCTGAGATCTGGGTGAGATTTCCTGTGCACCCAGTTTTCTGCTAGGAAACAGGGCATCATCAGAGAGAGAGCTGCACACACAGCCACCGACGGCCAGACTCAACATTATTTTTATGTAGCCAAGAGTAGAGATGATATATCCCAGTGTCTGGAAATATGTGTATGGAGCCTCAAATAGGAGGGGGCGGAGTTCAACAAATTGGTTGCTGCCAAAAATTCATCAGCATTTTGTTCACATCTACACAATTTATTTCAAATGACAGTTCAGTAGACCTGGGTTTGAATCCTAGTTCTGCCCTTTATAAATTGAGAGATCTTGGGGAACTCACATTAGCTTTCTGAGTCACAGCCACACAGCTGTAACATGGGGCTAGACAACACACGCCATGCATATTTTATGGGCTGGATGAGTCAGCGTATCTTCAATAGGAAACCGGGTTGGACCAGCTTCAAGACAGAGAGAAGAAGACAGCTGCTGAGTGAAATGACAGTAAAATCAGTCTGCCTTCTGGTATTGCTTGATCCTGGTGTTTAAAATGTAAATGAGGTGACCAATAGCTGTAGCCTGAAATCCTACCTGTGAAAAGAGAGTTTCCTTTTCAATAGTTTTAGCACAATTCCTGGGGGTGACTCTCGTTGGCTTAGCTCAAGTCACTTAGCTGTACATAGCAGTCCTCTGCCTTCACCCACAACCAAAAGTAGGATGGGCCCAGCTGAAGGACTTAAATGGATTAAAAGTGGAGTCCCTAAAGATAATCGTAATTGATTGTTTTTCTGGAAGAGAAAATGGTCAACAGCAATTGCAACTGGCATGCATTGAGCATGTACTATATGCCAGGCACAGTCATTCTATTACTGAATCCTTATAACTATCCTTTAAGGCAGGGGTCGGTAAACTCATTAGTCAACAGAGACAAATATCAACAGTACAATGATTGAAATTTCTTTTGAGAGCCAAATTTTTTAAACTTAAACTTCTTCTAATGCCACTTCTTTAAAATAGACTCGCCCAGGCTGTGGTATTTTGTGGAAGAGCCACACTCAAGGGGCCAAAGAGCCGCATGTGGCTTGCGAGCCGCAGTTTGCTGACCACTGCTTTAAGGTACATACAATTTATATCCCTATTTTATAGATAATAACACTGAGGGAGAGAGGTGTTAGCTAATGTGCCTGAGATCACCGGGCAGTAAGTGTAGGCTGGCATTCAGGTCCAGGTGATCTGGGTTTGAGTCTTCACCACTAGGCTATGCCCCTTTCACTGAAGATGCTGCTCAGGAGAAGGCAGTAGGTGGACCTGCGCATGGCACACACTCAGTGCCTGGCCCACAAGGAAAAGACAGCTCTCTTTATGGGAATGACTGCTACAGAGGTCTCACCAGAACAGAAATAAGCTGGGCCAATGCTGAACAGCCCTCTGCGATGTGCCTGTGTTTAATTGCCCCTTAATCACTCATGGTAAGGTGTTATGTGGGGGTCCCCAGGAGTCTGCTCTCCAGATGATCAAAATGCTCCTGGTCCAGCCAGGGCCTCGCGGCTCTGCATGATGGAGTTATCTTCATAGACCAAGGCTTCTTATTCCAGGATGGGTCTTTGCGCTGGCCTTTTCTATTTTATCTGCAGGTTAACTGATGCTTTCCTCTTTTATGAAACTTTGAAAATGAGATGTTCGTCGTACTTTCCTCTTTCATTTATTTTAGGAAAATTTGAAGGTGGTGGTGGGCCGGGGCCTGGGGAAGCACATAAACATGGAAGAGCTTCTGAAACAGACCTGGTGTGGAGTTCAATTAGCCCATGACGGTGATGAGGGGGCTGGCAGTCATGGCAGTGCCATGGACAGAGATGTGAGAGGGAGTCAGTGGAGAGCTGCTGAGCTAGATCAGGCCCTTTGTCTGGTAAACCTTCCAGTGGCCTTGAAGTTGGCTGTGGGAAGCTCATGGAATAAATCACAGGTGCCACAGAGTGGCTAAGCACTTTAGCTCAGGGTTCTCAAAGGCCTGGGTTTGAATCCCAGCTTGCTCTCTTCCTGGTTATTTAACCTCTCAGATGCTTAAATTCTCGTATAAAATGGAAAGGATGAGAGTAGATAATTTCTGGGGTCACAGTGCAACTCAATGAGCTAATACACTTTGGGAATTTAATATCCTGGCTTGGAAGAGTAAATGCGAGTGGCCTTATTATGACATTCTTATATTTGCTTCCCTCCTACTCTTCTTCAATCCTTGTCTCAGTTTCTTAGATCTCTGGTGTAATCAAAGAAGTAAACCGCAAAGTAAGGAACAAAGCTGAGACTGGATTCCAGGTCTCCAATGACAAGTCTAGGGTTTGGTGTCTCTGCAGGTGCTTATCAATCTGGAAGAAGATGCATAGAGAGGGATGGAAACAGCTAAACGTGTAAGCCTGTGATTGGGAAGAGATTCGATCTCTGGTGTCAACGTAGATTGATAGTGGCTGCATAGAATGCGGTGTTAATGAGGAGTCTGCCATGTGGGTTCTACTAGAGAGTACGTGATTGATTGGTGATGCCTGCCAAGGGTGAATGAGGGGGGTTACAGTGAGTGTGCCAGGAGTAGGTGGTTCCTGGCACAGAATCTGGCAACTGTTGAGAGAAACAAACTCCAAATCTCTGTATTGAAGCCCAGAGGTGAAGAGAGGTGAAGAGAAGACAGGGACTTCATGCTTTTGTTGCATTCACTCCTTGGTCTTTATGTTTAGGCCCACCTGTTTCTCCTATTACGTTATGGGTACGTGTCTATCAAGGCACTGGCGTTTTATAGAAAGTGCATGGATTGGGAACAATTTAACACAGAAGGGCCTTATGAAAGAAGTCTACTCTGTCGATTACATTTTCAGTGATAACTTACCTGACTTCAGCCTCTGTTAGGTAGGGTTATATTTTTGATAATTAAAATCTGACTTTAAAAAATGTGATTTATTCATAATGATATTTGTCATCTCTCTGCAGTTATGTATTAATTGGACAGAATTCCTTACATTTTAATACCATTAATTATAGCTATTGTTTTCATTTGTCATTTATTTCACAAAAGAAGTCTCTTTCTTTTTGTCTAATTTTTAGTGACACTTCTTTCTTTAAACTGTAAATTAAAATGTATTTAGAAAATGCTTAATTGAATGCAGAGACAGTTTTCTAGGAAAGTCCTGTCACCTCTTCTCAAAAAAAAAAAAAAAAAAGGCCATTAGTTCTTTTGTGATGGGTGGAGTGAGCGTTAATTAATTTTTGCTCTCCAGTTGGTGTATTTTATGATCCCACTTGATATGTGATGGGCGACTTTACACTTTAGATAGAAAGCATGCCCTGTCCAAGTGTGATTTATGTCGTCCCGGCACTTTTGCACAGTTCAGCTGAAATTTTCCTCCTGTTGATCAAGGTCAGAAAACTCAGGGATTGTGCCATCCATCTCAGCAGCCAGACTGCTGAAGTAATTGTTGGTGGAACTTGATGCCACAGCAGCAGAATCCCAGGGTGAGTCCAAGAAACATGCACACATGCATGTGCAAGCATGTGTTTATATATACATGTGCACACACAAACAAGGCTATGCACATTTTATACTGAATTGTTATTTTACTAGGGCTTTTTTGGGGGCCAGTTGTAGGTTAGAATTTGTTTTTGCATCGAGTCATCAAAAATGCATTACCTTTTACTGTGGCCATTGCAAATTAAAAGCTTTCAGAATCTCTGGTCGACCTGAAGTTTTTCATATTTTCTTTTTAACCAGAATGTTTTCTGGGTAGATTGAAGGACAGATCCTTGAGAACAGAAAATATCTCAAGCTCCAGTTGTTCTGGCTTTGGGGGCAGGGAGTAAATGCCTGCCATGAGCCTGGCTTGCAGGATCTGACTCAGCCAGGGCGCCTCACAGCTTCTCAGTCATCTGAGCCCATTAAATAACTGGTTCCCATGGTTCACAGAGAATCAAGTCAAAGAAATAATTGCAAAATTTAAGTGCATCTCTGCATCTCCTCAAAATAGCATCCTAACTTGCAACAACAGAAAAATATAATTTTTAATTTATCTATTCATGATTGAGATTTTCTGTTGAACCAATTTACTGATTCACACATGAACAAATATTAATTGTTCCCCTGTGATATGAATGTTTGCATGGGGAAATCATAACAGCCTGGGAGTGATCACTAAAGAGCCCATAGAAAATTCATGCAAGGAAAATCGTAAGTAGAATCAGACACATGGTGAACACCTGTCCTTGGTAGCTGATCAAAATGCAAATTAAAGCCACTGTAAGCTACTAATTTCTGCCTACTAAATTAGCCACATTAGCATAAAGTGAGAATATTACCTCTTCCCATTTGGCTAGGTTGCCCTGACACTGGCTCCCGCATTTTTTTTACTGCTTTTGTTGCAACTTGGTGAAATCAGTTAAAGACCAGAGTCCCCATACCTATGAATAACCATGTAGATAATTATTCTTTTGATCCCAATCTTAAACCCATGAATTATTATGAATTAATCCTATGAATATATTTTGTTTTAATTGAAACAAAAGGTCACCTAAACAGAGATACCATCATTTTTTTATTTGCAATATAAAAAGATTGACTGTAATTTAAATACCCAATATTTAGGGAATGGCTTGAGTACAGAACCTGATGGAGTGTACATGCTGTTAAAAATGATTAATATGTGTGTCAGAGATCAAGGACTACTAATAGATATGATGTCAAATAAAAATACATTCCATAAGATAGCAAGTGCTTCTGATTATGATCATGTGTAAAAGTTGCATGGGTAAAGATAAATATTTATTTTTCTGTATTCAAACATAATTTTATTAATTTATGATTTGAGAATTAGAAAGTAACTCATGCTGATGGTTAATGTTGTGTCAACTGGACTGGCCATGGGATGATATCTTATTTCTTCATGTGTCTATGGGGGTGTTTCCAGATGAGATTAGTGTGAACCAGTGCACTCAGTAAAGTAGATTGCTCTCTCCAATGTGAGTAGTCATCATTCAATCCATCGAGGGTCTGAATAGAACAAAAGTCTGAAGAAGGAAGAATTTTGGTGTTGTTTTTTTTCCCCTGTCTGAGGCAGAGAAGAGGCAATAAATGAAAGCAAAGACAGAAATTTATGGTCAGTCCAGGAGATGAGATATTCATATATACATAGAGGGCCAAACATGCAGCCGTGGACAGGAAATGATAATAGCCAAGTCAGTGATAGAAGTAGAGCTAGTTGTAGAATTTGGAGGAGTGCCACAGCAGATGGGCCCTGAAAGACTAGCCCAGCTGGAAAGAATCTGCCTGTGTAGAGTATGAAGGAAAGGGAATCAGAAAAGGTGAACCAGTCTGAGCACAATCCCTTCCTTTTGGGATATATTAAGGGAATAGTATTTTAGCATTATTATAGGAAAGATGTGAGAGAAATTCAGCTCTCTTATGATTGTAATAGAAATGCAATACAAAGTGCCTCAAGCTAAAATATAATAGATTAACTTCATATAATGGGTTGAAGGATAACCTTCAAAAAATATGTTGGAAGCCCCAATCCCCAGGACCTATGGACATGGCCTTATTTGGACATAGGGTCTTTGTAGACCTAATCAGGTTAAGATGAGGTCATGTGGGAATGGGGTCAGGCACTAATCCAATTATGGCATTTTTATAAAACAAAGGAGAAGAAGATTTGGATTAGAGACACAGAGGATGGGGCAGTGTGAAATCAGAGGCAGAGATAGGAGTGATGAGACTACAAGCCAAGGAGAGCCAAGGGTTGTTGGCAACCACAGGAAGATGGGAGAGGCAAGGAAGGATTCTTCCCTAAATCCTTCATAGAGAACATGGATCTCCTGACACCTTGATTTTAGACTTCTAGTCTCCATAACTGGGAGAAAATACCTTTGTGTTGTTTTATGCCACCCAGATTGTGATGATTTGTTACAGCAGCCCTAGGAACTAAGACACTCCCACCTCTGAAAATCCAGGGCATCTGGCTTCAGGCTTGGCTAGATCCAGGTGCTCATAACATGTTAGCAGGAAGATGCCTGTCTCCATCTCTGGACTATGCTTATCTTGAAGTTGACTTAATTTCAGGCAGGCTCTTCCCAAGTGAAGAAATATGGCTCCAAAGATTAATTCCAGACTTACCTTTTACCAGTTGGAGTGACACAGCCCTTGGCTTAGTCAGGCATGTGTCATGTGTTCATTGCTGACACCAGCTCCTGACAATGTTGGTATTGAATGCTGTCTGTAGCTATGCCTGAGTCCCATGTGCATCCCTGGATATTGGACCAAGTGTCCACTCAAAAGGATTCCAAGAGAAATGGGAGGAGAGAGGTTTCCAAGCAGAAAACTGAAGACAAGCAAGGAGGAGAGGGGATGTTTTCATGAGAAGTAGCTGAGAGGATGCTGCACATGAGAGAACATACACACACTTGCACATGAACATACATATACACACATGCACATGCATACACATGTATGCATGCACACAATGCATGGCCACACAATGCACAAATGCACAAACATGCACGTGTGTACGTGTGTATACACGCATGTGTACACACACATACACATGCATGCGCACACAGTTCCTTCCCTAGGTCAACTGGGATCAGATTATAGAGAGCTGTCAGTGCAGGCAGGAAAGTTATCAGGTAGGCTTGAGAACAATGGCCCATGAGGTGAGAAGTAGCATTACTGGGAGTTCTGAGGAAGGCCCATCATGATCTGAAAGGTCTGGGGAGAATATGCATTAGAGACAGAATACCCTCCTTCCTACAAATCTGGGAAGTTCTGAGCCCTCCTGTTTGCAGCTATAGCACTTCCCCATGTGGTGGACCCAGGCAAGGTTGCAATCCTATATAATAAAAGGCTAACATGCAAATCGACCAAATGGCAGAACAACCGATTGCTATGACATGCACTGACCAACAAGGGCAGATGCTCAATGCAGGAGCTGTCCCTTGGTGGTCAGTGCACTCCCACAGGGGGAGCTCCACTCAGCCAGGCTCACAGCTGGTGAACACAGCAGTGGTGGCGGGAGCCTCTCCCGCCTCTGCAGCAGTGCTAAGGATCCCTCCAGAGCAGGCCTAAGCCAGCAGGTGGATATCCCCCAAGGGGTCTAGGACTGTGAGAGGGCGCAGGCTGAGGGACCCTCCATCCCCCTGTGTTGGAATGTCATGCACAGGGCCTCTAGTAGTAAATAAAGGTGTCAGAGCACCCACGGGGAAAGTGCGAAGGCCTGACCTGGACCCATGCCCACACCTGGGCAGGCTCCAGATTAGTTGTTTTCCTGCACAGAACCAGAAGAGGAAGGACTTCAAAAAGAATAACCACCTCTTTCAAGCACTAAATATTTTCAATGTACAAGACCATTACTGTGTGCTTTATAAGCATGATTCATTTAATCTGCATGCCCAACTAAAGTAGATAGCTTTTTAAATGCCTACCTTTGTTCAGGTGATGAAATGGAATTCCAGAAGTATTGCATGAAAGCGCTAAGCTTTCACAATGGTTAGGGAGCAGGGCCACAATTACAGCTGAGGTTCCCTTACCCCCAAAGACCATTCATTTCTCAAGCTACTCCTAGCTCCCACATAATTAAGAGGGAACAACATACAACATCTGGAGGCCCTGTTGTAACATTTGACCTGTATAAACACATATGAAACCATAGATGTATATGACATATTTCTATGGAGACTAAACATCTTTATTTTGTTACTATAAGTTCAAAACAGACTTACTGCCCTCAAAGGGGACCCACATCAAAAGATCCCAAAAAGAAAGTTTTAAATCTCCAGCATAAACTAAGTGCTCTATATAAAAAACATCAGGGAGCATGGATAAATACAAAATAAGCCCAGAAGCAGAGTAATGACTTGGCAGTTCATTGCAGCCTTACATTTTCAAGCAAAGATAAAATCTCATGAAGATTGTTCTTTTGATTAGGGAACAAGTTTGGACTGTTCCAGAATTGATTGGTTCACTTTATCCATACACATATGAGCCCTGAAATCTTCCTCTTTTCTAAGTTTAAAGGCAATGGGCTATTTATCTCTGACATCAGTATCAAGGTTATTAATAGTGAGGAAGACCGAACAGAGATGGGAAAGCTTTTTAAATACCTGCCAGTGACTTTTACCTCCTAAAATTAAAGGGACTGCTTTTATAGTCTGTTGCCATTTTAGGGCATCATTTTTATATATTACTAGGCTGATCATCTGCAAGGAACCACAGAGAGCATCTAACTTTGCACTAACCCAATCGACATCTCTCATCTAACCCAGCAGAAAATGAATGCAAACCGCACATGTAATGTCACACGTGCAAGTAGCCACAATAAAAAGGTAAAATGAACAGATAAAATTAAATTTAATACTGTTTTTATTTAACATTCATTCAATGTTATCACTTTAACATGTAATCAATGTAAAATTATTGATGATCTGTTATATATATGTATGACGTCCTCAATAGGCGGTGTGCATTTAGCTCTTGCAGAATGTCTCTCACATTGGGCTGGCACCATCCCAAGTGCTCAGTAGCCACAGGTAACTTTTCTATTGGGCAGCACAGGTAGAAGGCACTCCTGTCATTTAAAGGAGAAACCATGGATCTGAGAGCTCTCTTTAGAGGTTTCTGTATAACAGAAGATTTTCCCTTTGAGAAGCAGTTGTATACTAGATTTTCCCATAGTGATGTGCTTTTGGGAAATGGTGTTTCTAAGACACAAGCTATGCCAAACTGAGGTAGGAATCCTTCAAGCCCAGTGTGTCTCAGAATAGAGGCTCAGACAAATTGATTTCAAGAAATGATAGCATCTCTTGATAAGGTTTGTTTCATAGTTCATCCAGGGGGCTTGGTAGATGAGTGGTTTACATAGAGTTTCTAAGTGTATATAGCATACTAGAGGCTCAGTGCATGAAATTCGTGCACTCAGGGGAGAGGGGTCCCTCATTCCAGACATATATAATAAAATGACTATATATACCCCACCATTCCTGGATAAAGTCATTTTGGGTGGTGCATAGATTTGTCATTTAATGTAATGGAATCATAGAGCAAGGGTATAATTATCCTTTCAAATCCATTTTAGTTTTTTGAATGTCAAAGAGAACAATCTCTCTGTGTTACCAGTATGTCTGTAACGCCTCTCTAACCCATGCTGATTTTTTTCAATAGAGAGGATTTTCAGCAGACAAAATACCCAGCTAGAATTTAACAATTAAGGTGCATTTTCTGTGTTTTCAACTCATTTAGTCTGATAGTCTCTATCTATTTATGGCAAATTAGACTGGTTTTCAGTTTGGGTGGTGATATAAAATAGTGTTTTACATTTTACTGAAGCATAAAAGAGTTACTTTAAAGAAAATCACTTAATCATTGTTAAGGTGACCCATGCATAATGCCAAAACAGTGAAGTTGATAAGCCAATAAACTGAAGTTGGGGAAATACTCATCTGTAATCATGATGCAAAAGGAAATTTTTCTCTGTTTGTTCCAGACATCATTGCATTGCTTCACTTCTGGACCTCAGTTTTCCTTCCTAGCCCTGGCCAGTTTCCACAAACGATGCTTCCTGGTCATGAGGGAACTGTGGGAATAGTATTTGAGATGCTTTGCTACTAATGGGAGAATACTGACCATGGTTCCCCCATTCCAGCCAGTGGGCTCTTCATCTTCTTATGCTAAGTACTCATGGATTGCAAAATGGAAAAATATATTTCCTTTGCTCAAAAATTTAAAATTCTTACACAAAGAATGGACTCGAATAAGCCCAAATTAGCCATCTAACAGGACCCCGGTGTGTTCTGTGAGGAAGAAAAGATGTCTTTTTATGGGCAACTTCTTCCTTTCCTTTCTGCTTTCTAGTTCTATTTGTTAATGGTTAACTCATCAGAGAGAGGCTAAACAAATACTATGGCTTTCTTCAGAAAACCACAGGTTTTAGCTGTTTATTTCCTTTCATATTTTTCTGAGATTTACTTCTTACTCTCCTGGAGTTTATTAAATCAGTATTGTTTGCTTTCTGCCTGAGAGGCAAGACAGGGTGATTAAACATTTAGACTCCTGACTATGATAGAGTTCAACCCCCTTTTGCTGTTTCATAACAATGTGGTCTTGAGGAAGTGATTTCACTTCTCTGAACTTCATTTTTCTTATCTCTAAAATGGGCTGATAAGATAGGATCACACTGGATTGTGCTTAATAATTAAAAGAGGATAGTGTTCAGTATGAATCAGTATAAATACTCAATAAGTGGTAGAATTGTAATTAGTACTACTCACTTCATTCATTTCTTTGACCTTCTAGTGGATAGTGTGATTTAGGTTCTTTTCTAATGTAAAAATCAAGTTGATCATTATCAGACTGTAGAGGTGTAACCAGAATGATTACTGTGGCTATGATTTCAATCCTTGTTTAATATTTATAAGGCAGAAAGGATGTTAGGTGGCCACCTAACTTCCCAAGCTATTCTTTGAACAAACATTCCAATATTAAAGCTTCCTGATCAAAACATTAATGATGTGCCTTCCGCTGTTTCAGCCACCATGGTGAGCACACGATTCGCTCAGTGCTTACCCAGAGATCACAATATAAAAATGCAAATGGGTCTGAGTAACTTTTAACATAGTTTATAGAAAACTTCATGTTTCTGTCTTGGTCTCAGAGTAAACAGAAGTCTAATTTTCATCCTATCTTGGTTAAGAAACACACAAAACTGTGCTTTTTTCTTTACAGCAAACTTTAATCACACCTTAATTTTTACCCAGTAAACTGTTGAGAAGTATTCAGAGATATAACCAGATTTAGCAGAAGTAGTTCTGTGATGAATTTATGACATATACAGATAGTTTCCATCCATAAAATACAGTAAGTTGAGACAATAATCAAAATAACGAACTTAATTTAACTCATTAGTTCAAGGCAAAAACAAAGAAGCAAAAAACACAATCACAGTGCCCATCTCCTACACACAAACACACACACACACACACACACACACAGAATCAAGTCATTTTAAAAACAAAAGGATTAAAGGTTCAGTTTAAAATATATATGTTTTATTGGTTTGTAGAGAAAGAGGAAGGGAGTTGGAGAAAGAGAGAAACATCAGTGTAAGAGTGGAACATGTATTGGCTGTCTCCTGCATGCCCCCTACTGGGGATGGAGCCTGAAACTCACCATGTGCCCAGACTGGGAATTGAACTGGCAACCTTTTGGTGCATGGGGCAACACCCAACCAACTGAGCCACACCAGCCAGGGCTAAGTATTCAATTTTTATCTGATCATGTTGAAGTCATAAAATAACCTCTGTCTTTGTAATTCAGGTCTCATATATGTGAAATGGAGGTATTAGTTGCCCTTTCTACTCAACCAGGTTGTTCAGAAGACAGGGTGAGCTTCTTTGATGATCAATCTTGTAAGCATTTATTGAGTCCTTTGTGTAATTCACTAGGATTAGGCTTAGAAAAGTAAATATGCTCTTTAACACAAGTATTGATATTACTATATTTCTACTTTATTTAACCCTTATTCCTTCTCCCAGATTTTGAGCTTATCTGAAGAAGATATCAAGTTTCCCCTGACTCAGAAATCTTCTCACTGTGACCTGTTTTCTAGATCGAGTATGTTTTTCTCCTCAGAGCAAATATTAGAATCCTTTTATGGTTCTTCCTGGGGAATAGTGAAATCACTGTGCCTTGAGTGTGGACTTTTTTGCATATAAATTACATCATTGGTGCGTCTGGACTAGGGTAATTAAGAAACAAAAACAGCAAATAACAGCACAGCAGATTCAGGGCTTTCTTTTTGTGTTTTCAGATGTTGAAGTTCTCAGCCCTGTCTCCACAGGAGGAAGGGAGCTTTCAGGTGCAGGTCCCGAAACTGGCCACTAGGGGCACCCTTCATAGTTACTTTCAAGCTTTGCAGCTGGTTGCCCTTTTTTTATGGAATTATGAAGACTGGAAAGTGTGTTACATTTTATAGAAAAAGGAAATTAGAAATGTATTTAATGATGGTCGCATTTTAATGTCTTTATCATTTATGTGTTTAATAATGATTTTGAGTGTTTTAGAACAGGGCTTCCCAGTCATGGCATTATTTCCATTTCAGACCAGATCATTGTTGTAGGTGGCTCTTCTGTGCCTTGTAAGATGTTTAGCAGCATCCTGGGTCTCCACCCACTAGATTCACGCAGCATCCCTTCTCCTCAAGTCATGACAACTAAAAATGTCACCAGAGAGTTGAATCAGATGTTCCCTGGAGGACAAAGTTGTCCCTGGTTGTAAGAGAATGTTTCAATAAGTAATAAATAGATTCATGACAAAGCATTTCAGGGTGAAATTTCTACAGCTTTTAAATGGTTTAACAAGCAAACAAACCAAAAGGTAAAATAAAGGCAAAACCATAAAGGAAAAGAAAAGGGGGGGGGGAAGGTATCACAATTTAAAAAAGAAAAGGAACACACACACACACACACACACACACACACACACACACACACAAATTATAAGGGCTAAATTTCACTTGCCTACAAGTCGCATCAGGTCCAGTGTGGTGACCAATTCCCCACTCAGATGCTCTGGTGTAAACTGCAGGTGTGTGAGGGCTGCCTGTAGGAAAGGAATGGGCATAGGTGATACCGGAGACTCCACTCCAACTTAATATTTATTTAATGACTAGCAAATCATTAGTTCTCACAGGACATTACCCAGAAGACTGAGGTTAAAATGTTATGAAAATAAACAAGCAAACTGGGGGATAGGTGGGTCTGATCTAAATTAAACAAAGAGGGCATAACAATCGAATGAAGGCCAAGGTTATTTTCAGAACGGCTCTAAATGGCCATGGAGACATTTACATATGACACTAGGTATGAGATATCCTATATAATAAAGAGGGAATATGCTAATTGACCATCACCCAACACACAAGATGGCTGCCCTCATGTGGACACAAGATGGCCGCAACAGGAGAGGGCAGTTGTGGGCAATCAGGACAGCAGGGGAGGGCAGTTAGGGCCAAGTGGGCTGGCAGGGGAGCAGTTAGGTGTTGATAAGGCTGGCAGGGGAGTGGTTAGGGGTAATCAGGCAGGAGAGCAGTTGGGAACAAGCAGTCCTGGATTGTAAGAGGGATCTCAGATTGGAGAGGGTGCAGGCTGGGCTGAGGGACAACCCCCCCACTGTACCTCCCTTCCCATGCATGAATTTCATCCACTGGGCCTCTAGTCTGATAATGATTTTGAATTAAAGTTTGTTTTCTAACTGTGATAATAGAATGGTGTTAATATAGGAGACTATTCTTATTAAGGACATGCATGGCATGCTGATATATTTGGGGGTGAAATGCCTACAACTTACCTGCAAATGGCTTTGAAAAACAAAAGATAGAGATACACAGATACACATGGATACATATATGTACCTATATATGTGTATACATATTTATTGCATACACAAATATATCTATGTATCCACACACATTGTATGTGTGTGTATGTGTGTGTGTGTAAGCTCACAAACCAAGAGGATTGTATCAGGTCTCAGGTGAGAATAAACTGTCAGGTGTGCATACTCAGGCCTAGGTACAGATGGACATGAGGGGTGCAGAGACTCAGGTAATGCACATCAGAGTTTGAGCTTCGTGGCCAGACACACCTGGATTCTAACCCTCCTGATATCCACTAACAGCTAGTTGTCTCCTGATGGGTTTCTTAGTTTGAAGCCTCAGTAAGAGGGCAGTCACAGTTCCCCTTACACGGATGGCCATAAGAAGGAAAGGAGGTAACGTGCATGATAGCACCTGTCATGTAGCAGGTAGGTGTCTTCTCAGACCTACCCCCTCCTTTCCTCCAAGTTAGGGGGCCGGGTTCCAGTGTTGGGGGAGATAATGAATGGTAGCCAGTTAGTACCCACTCCCGGTGGGCACTTTAAACTTGTTAGCATTTCTCTTGGGTGTGCACTGTATGTTTAAACATAGAGACAATGGTTGAGCTTCTTTATGGTTTTCAGGGCTATCAGTGTGTCTATAGAGTTCAACTTCAAGATCTGATTTTAAACTCACCTGTGTAGTCCGTTAGAAGTCTCCTGCATGTAACCTGCGGGTTGCTGGTGTAAAGGCTCCTGTGACCAGAAGATGGCAGTGCACGACAAAGAAAAAGCTAGCCACCAGATTGGTAATTAACTAAAAGCAAGACAGGTAGGCATTGATACAGTTTTTGATTTTGTAATTTTCCTGAGCAGCCATCGAGGGCAGATGTTTTCATCCTTTCCCCCGGGATGAAGTAGTAGAGGAGAGAGAATATCAAGATGCAATTGATGGCTGGCCTGGGCAGCCCCCTGAACTTCAGTCTTGCAAACATCATCAGCTTGTGCCATCTTAGAAATTGCTGCAGTGGAAGGAGGCACAGAGTTATCAATTACTTCTGGGGCCGGATCCACCTCATCCTTGAAAAGGAGGCCAGCTGGCTCTGGAGGTGGGATCAGGAGACAGTCCTGGAGATGGGAGGCGAGTTCTGTATCACTGGCCTGGGCGTTGGTCTGTGGCCCTAGAGGAGGAAATTAAAGTTCGGCTTAAATGTGTACATGGTGCTTAAGCCCTCTGTAATGTAATGAATTACCATTAACTGGTCGCAAAGCAATTGCAACATGAGAGGCTGGGGGGAAAGAAACATTCCTTAAAGCATGATTTCTCCTCTGCTTGCTTCCTTTGTCCTTCCAGTGAAAAAAGCTAGATGTGAAAGGAGCTAGTATGTTCTCAGTCCATACTGAGTGCCAGACCCACTTTGTACATTTTCTGCTTGTGTGTAAGGTACTCTTAAAATTAATCTATGTGACTGGTAAGTGAGTACCACCTTACAGCAGAGGAAAACTGAGCCTCAGAAACAGTGGCTAAATGGCCTAATATTGCACGATGATGAAAATAGGGGTGAGACGCAAAGCTGGCTCCTTCGTCCTTATTTTTCTGCTCAGCCTCCTTCCTGTACAAGATGGGATCAGGGCAGGACCTGCTGGTGATTATTACATTGGCAATGAATGGTCTGAATTTGCTACCGATAGAGGGAGCGCTTCGGGCTATTCTACTCACACCTTAAAAATAAATCCAGCCCAGATAGCATTTCTAGTTACACAAACATAATATAAGCTCATTGCAGAACATTTGAAAAGTATGGAAAAGTACAGGCAAGTAAGTTGGTCTGGGCCCACAGGAATAACAACTGTAACGGTTTCCCTCTAACCAACCTATAATTTTAACAGTGTTCACTCATTGTTGTGTTTGCATTAGACCACAAAAGCATATCCTGCCTCAATAAATATCTTAAAAAGCCACTATTTTTTAAATGGCATCATATCTTCTTTCATTATATGACTATTTCCTACTTAAAAAAATGAGTCCTCTATTTTTGCACACTTAGGTGGATTCCAACTTGGGAGAAGTAGGTTCTCTCTGATTTTTGAAAAATAGATGTCACTTCTCAATAAAATGTGCTTTGAAAATGTGTCACACGCTATGCACTGGGTTGTGTCCTTTACCTGCATTATCTCATTTAAATCCAAAAGTAACAACCCTGAGGGCGATTGCTCCCTCCACACAATAAATGGAGAGAATGAGGGACAGATCTCTTCAGCATAAACACGCTGGTTCCCACCCATCTCAGACCTGCCTTTCAGGAGCCATGTGGTCCCTTGGGTAGTTGTCTCACTACCCTAAGGTCCAGGCCTTTCCCAGCAATGTCAGGCCTCCGGAAATGTTGCAGAATCACACCAGCTTACTCTGCGCCTTCGTCCCTCCTGTTGCACTCTGCAGATGCTTTTGGAAGCCCTGCAGGCCATGGGTTGCACATAGCTGAGAAGGTTCCCAAGGATCTCTCTGCCCAGGCCTCCCTGGTGCTGGGATGCCGTTTGTTTTTGCATAATTTAAGCACTACATGGTTTTGCCGTTTAAGTTCTGTGAAATTGGTGTTCTTCCATCCATGAAATTATGTACATCTTGGGAACATTTCCAGTTCCTACAGGGTGAAGGTATTCTTCAGAGGGTGAGGCAGCTGGACTAGATAGAGCTCACCTCACACAGCGCCGCTCCCTCCTTGCTCCTCTGATACAAAAGCAGGCATTTGCTCTTTGAATTCTAAGGCAACTAAAATACAAGTGTAAGCTTTCTGTTATGTACCCAGCAGCGACTCATTCGTTTTTCCCCTGTCTCCCCCATCACATACTTTTCCTTCCCCCTCTTCACACATCAAGAGACCCAAAGAAATTATTGGTAATACAGATTTCATGTTCTTTCCAAACATTCTCTAGACTGCGGTTACTCTTTTGTGTTTTGAGTGCCTATGACAATGATAAACGACCTTCCAAGAAATGCTTTTGATTGAATAATTTTATATAACCGATTTACACTGAGTGTGTGTGTGTGCGCAGATTCTGCTCATGATGATATGTTTTTAAAATATTCAATATGTAAACACAAACCAATATTAGATGACATCATGGAGAAAGTTGGCTAAATTCATCTCACAAATCTCCATATTAACATACTAGAAGCCCAGTGCATGAATTTGTGCATGGGTGGGGTCCCTCAGGGTGGCCTGCGGGAATTGGGCAATAGCTTGCACCAGGCTTGCGGCCCTAGTTCGTGCTCCAGCCTCGCAGGCCCACAGCCCCGCCTGGCACTCCACTGTGGCCTGGCGCTGCCCCCCTCACCTGTTCCACCATCCCGCCTGAGGGGCAATCAATCAGGGCCGGGGATTGGGGTACCCACCCAGCTCCCACAATGCCTGGGAGCCAGGCAGCAGCCCCACTGCCACTGATCACTGTCTACAGGGCAATCAGTGGGGTGCTCGGGTCCCCACTCACACCTGCCTCGGCCTGGCACCGCCCGCTCACCTGCTCTACCATCCCACCATGGTCCAGTACTCATCAGGGACCATTGGGGCCAGTAGCCCCTCCACTGCCAGTGCTGCATCACCAATGCTCACCATGTTCCGTGCCTACCTCTGGTGGTCAGCACATATCACAGCAAGTGGTCAAACTCCCTGTCGAACAATTTGCATTTTAGGCTTTTATTATATAGGACAAGAATAGCAGGTGTTGGATTCTTAAAACAATCACGCTTATAGAAGAAAGACACTTCTGTGACTTGGGGCATTCATAGGAACCCTTTGAATTCCTGGTTTAAAGTTAAGGAGTAATCTATATTCATCAGGATAAGTTAGTTTGTGCTACAGTAACAGCACACCCTGATATGTCAGAGGCTTATCAGTTGCAAATGTATTCTTTTCACACAAAGCCCACTGTATATTCTGTATCTTCCCAAGGCAGTTAGCTTCCAAGAGAAAATGCGAGGATTCAGGGTGCTTCTATTTTCTGTAGCTCTATTTATATTCTAAATTACTTTGCAGGGTTGTAGTAAGGGGAGGAAAGAACATGGAGAGCTCACACCTACTCTTTATTTGTCAGGGTAGAGTTGTCACATGACAGTCCCACTCCCTATTGGCCAGAACAAATTGCATGAGCCCAACATAGCTGCAAGGGAGTCTGGAAAATGGGTGGAATGAACTGAGACTCAGTAAACTGTGTTTGTCAATTAAGAATCAGCAACAATGGTGTGATCTATCATTTATCTCTGCCACATTGCCAAAATGGGTCTCCTGAGTATAAGCTTTAAAAATAGAAGGTGCCACATGTTCACAAAAATATTCTTTGAAAACACTATGTGCCTTGCACTGTGCTTGCCACACATTTTACCTACATTATCCATTTAAACCCCATGGCAATAGCAGTGATGGCGATCATTTTCTCCAGATAATTTTTGGACACATGCAGTGGGAACACAGATCAAACCCATCTCTGCCAAAGGCCAAGCCTGTATAATTTTCCACCCAGCCATTCCATCTTTGGGTGTTTATTAGAGAGTTGAAAGACCCCAGACTCACGCTCTAAGGTTGATTGTTCTGAAGTTGTTAATACAAACTGGTTATAGTATCTCTGGTTTGAATTGTTCTCCTTTTATCATAGGTGTTTATGACTCACATGAGGTGATAAAATAGATTGAAATATAAGAAAGATGTTTCTCTTAAGTGTTAGCCTCTACATTTATTATAATGGAAAATCTAGATTTATTAGATGTGGATAATAGGTAATTCTTTCTTTTATAAGAGAAAAATAAACTTTTAAATGGCAACTTACACTCATGCATTTCTATACTTTTTATTTAAGCACCAAATAATTGCACTATGATGTAAAAGATGCTTATGAGGGATGTATTTTCGTAAAAGTGCCCCAAACTGTCCACAGCCATGTCTATTGTAAATGACATCAAAGGGTTTCTGTGGTTGATCTCTGCCTGCATGTGGACACATTTGCTGGGGACAGTTGTCCCGAAAAGTCTCTGGAAGTGCTTTGATGGCATGTCCATCATTCATGTTCTGTTTGGCTCCTCTCTGCCATTCCCCCAACATGGACATGCACAGAGAGCCCAGCTGTTTTATTTCTCTGCTTTCCTAGAGGGAGACTTGCTTCACAGAACTCCTGAGCGAGGGCAGCACAGTTCACCTCATACAAGGCGATTCGATTCTGAAGGCTGTTTCTTTTGTGTGTGCTGTGCTTTTGAGTGTGTGCCTGTGTTTGCCAATTAAGAATCAGCAACGATGGTGTGTCAGATTTGACTGGTCCCCAGAGCATATGGGCAAGCTGATAGAAAATTAGTTTTGGGTATTGATTATACACAAGTTAATCTTCTTTGGGTAATCTTTTGAAAATAAAGCTTGCTTTATTTATTTATTAATATCATCTTTTTTTTTTTCCTGTGGGGAATTATCCATGACTGAAATAAAAATGCTTAGGAGGCATTCTTAGGTTTGAGCTTATAAAGATTTCAATACATATTATATTACCCATGGCTTAAAACATGGGTAATTCATCAGCAGTTTATGTTAAATAACATTATTCTCTAATAAGATATTTTATTTTGTTTTATTGGAAGTCTGCAATGTGGAGAAATAATGATAATATGCATGATTTTAAGTATAGATACAGTGATAACATCACCCATTCAATATGTCTTCCTATAGAAGGTAATTCACAAATCTGTTTTATTGGGATAAATTGATATGAGAAAGCCATCATGTTTTAAAAAAGAACTAGAGCTATTTAAAATACAGAATGATATTGCCTGAGATAATTTAACATTAAAGAGAAGAAAAATGAACCCATTTGTTTTAAAAATGGTATGTAAATAAAGACAGATGAAACCTCAAAAATCATCATTTCAAAACCATAGTCATGAGATACTAAGATGATCTGATGCATCATTATTAACTAAGACCAGGCAGAGATTTGTTGACTGATTGGTTGTGACCCATAAACCTCTGTTTTTAACTAATTATCATGTGGTAAGGAATGGGTTGAACCAAAAAAGGTATTTACAACCCCAAAATATTTCAGGTTTGTTTTTCTTGACTTTAGAAGTACCATGAGCTAAGAAATACACTGTCTTGAGGCTATGCTTGTGCTGCCTATAAATTCACATTACTGGCTACCTCCCCCTTTGGGCTCTGAAACAAAATTGGCAAGGTTGGCTTTTCATTTTCACCTCCGGCTACATCTGTCAACCTGTGATGAGGTTGGTTGGGGATCATCATGAAGCAAAATGTTTTCGTATTTGTAGGGTGGACACAGGTACCAGACCATGCAACGTCTGGTCGTTTTGTTATTCACGTTACATCATGCTCGTTCTGATTGTTAACACAGAGATGTCACTTTGCCTTGATGTATGTTAGGAGAAGTGAAATGGAATTATAGAGCTCTGGATAGAAATCTCCCAACCATGTCTTTTGTATCAAAAACAGTCTGCTATTTGCTGTGTGGGAGCTAGATGTCACTCCCACCAAAAGATGATTTCCTGCCCCTATGCATTTATTCCTGTGGTTCCCAGAACTGTGTGTGTGTGTGTGTGTGTGTGTGTGTGTGTGTGTGTGTGTGCGCGCGCGCACACGCGCATGTGTCTGCATCTGTGTGTGCACATGCATGCTGGGACTGGGGAAGGGAGGTGATAGGGTAACTTCAGACACATAATAAGTATGGCAGATATCTTAAGAATGCTCATTTGGCTGTCACTCTCTCTCCCCTTCTACATTCCCCTGTCCTCAGATCCCTACTTGTCACTTTCAAGACCTATTCATTCTACTTCCTTGCTACATCTGGCATCCATATTTTTTTTTATGGATGCCACCCAAGTCTGGGAAAATATATACTAAGTAAATGCTGTGCAGCAGATATCACATTACTACACTACATACAACATTTCACACCATCTATATCAACCCTAGGAAGTAAGAATGTGTGTCCCCACTATCCAAGATGACCCCATGACAAATATGAGATGACTGTGGCAGGCAGAAAAATGCACCCCCCAGATGTCCTTCTGATCCCTGGAACCTGTGTATAACTCACCTGCCATGACAAAGAGGACTTTGCAGTTATGGTTCAGTTAGGAACTGGAAATGGGGAAATTATTCATCATTATTCAAGTGGACCCAGTGCAAGCACAAGAGTCCTTAAAAGCTGAGAACCTTCCCATGTTATGGTGAGGAGGGGGGAGGTGACAACAGAAATTGTCATGGGAATGCAACTTTATTTTGTTAATCCTCACCCAAGGGTATTATTTTTCCATTGATTTTTAGAGAGAGTAGAAAGCACTGTGTGTGGGAGAGACAGAGGCAGACAGAGAGAGAGAGAGAGAGAGATTGGTCATCTCCTCCACTCCCCTAAACTGGGACCGGGGATTGGGGATTGAACCTGCAACCCAGGTATGTGCCCTTGACTAGGAATTGAACCCGATACCCTTTTGTAGGCAGGCCAGTGCTCTAACCACTGAGAAACACCGGCCATGGCTAGAGATGCAACTTTAATGCATCTACTATTTCTTGAGATTTGTGCCCCTGTTAAATAATCTTTTTTTGGCTTGGCTGCTATTATTATATTACATTGTCAATATTCTATCTATTGTACAATTCTCCAGTGTCTGGTAAATTAGAGCAGAGGCTGGGCCATGAATCCAAATTCTACCCTATCTATCTTGACAAAAAATTAAGAAATTATCCACCATTTGGAGTTGGCACATATTAATTATGTATATTATGCCCAGAGTCCTCATCCGAATTCCATTATAGAGAAAAGAGGTGACTGACTTTTCTCATTACATAAAAAATTTATTTTGGATACAAATGGGAAATGTTATCAAAGAATACTGGCCCATGGAAATTCCAAAATATTTTAGTTACAGCTCTTTAAAGTTGTTCCCTTAGACATTTTGATCATCCTTAAAAGCATCTTTACTGAGAGAGTAACCCACAGAGTCTCATGCCATATCTTGTCCCTGCTTTTCTCTGGGTTGGCTTTGTAACTGCTCTTGTTTTTCTACATGACAGCAAGATGGCCACCAGGAGCCAAAGGTTCCAACCCGGCAACTACATTGGCTACAGTCATAGAAATGACCTTCTGGAATTGCCTCTCATTTAACTATTTTGGGACATGGACCGTCCTCTGTGTCAACCACTGTGATTGAATACACTTATTGGACACACCTGGTCTACATTCCCACCCTTGAGCCTGAGAAGCACAAGGCAGGATGGGAAATTAGGCACTTTTGGGGAATAGGAGTGAAACCACAGCTGTCACTCAAGTAGAAGTATTTGGTGGAGAGGAAAAAAAACACAACAAAATAATATCTAAGCATTCCAAGAGATGCATGAAGAGATTTTGTATTAAATCAGGCAAGCTATGATGAACATGTCAGAATAGCTATGGGGATGTAAAGTAGAGCATAGGAATATTGTCAATAATATTCTAATAACTGTGCCTGGTGTCAGATGGGTACGGGATTTATCAGGATGATTACTTAGAAGTTATGTAATGTCTAATCACTCAGGTCTACACCTGAAACTAATACAATATTGTATGTCAACTATAATTGAAAAAAAAATTAAAAATGATTTATATATATATATATATATATATAACTTTTAGATGACTGATATTTTAGAAAACCATTGTCACAGTGAATATTAATGGGTATTATTAAAAAGAAAAATAGAGTAGCACAATTAAATATGTTAGGTAACTGTTGGATGAGAGAAGTTTCTTTACTGCAAAATTTCTTAGAGCCCTTAAGAGATCAACAAAACTATTCTGAATTCCCAAGAAGGGATATAGAATGATGCACGCTCTAAATATTCCCCCTTGGCTTGTTCTGTTTGCCCCTGTCTTCAGGGCGAATTCCCCGGCAGGAGACTGCCATAGTGTCTGTGGTATAGTTGGTACTCAATCCATATTTGTTCAATAAATGAATAATATTGCTTACTTCAGGAAATGTAGTTTAATAATCACAAATCTTCTTTCTATGTCTGATGGCAAAAATAACACGTCTTCTTTTGTTTGTATTGGGAGGTCCTATTTTGTTTTTTCTTTGTGTTTGTTTTCCCTGCTTGAAATTTAAGGCGGCTTTCCAGTGAACGTCTCCTTCTGGCTGCGAAATGATGGAAGGAGATTGGATGTGTTGAAAATGGTGACCAATTGACTATTCTTTTGATAATCATATTGCATATGCTTTTAAAGAGAGGTTCGGACTTACATATAGTGTTTTGATTTTTTACTGTAAGTGCACAAACACTGGCAAAGAAATTTACCTTACTGAAGGCAATTGTTGTATCTAGAAAACTGTGAAAATTGACTTAAATTACAGGTTGAATACACTGGGGAACTCATTATTAAATGAAATCCTATTCTGAGTATTTTTGTAGAGGGGGGATTATTTTGCAAAGTGAATAATAGTGTCTAGTTTATATAATAGGTCAGCTAAAAGTGAGGAGTGCAGTATCTATATGTACCATCATATGCTCTTAATGATAATTCATTAAACAACTGATATTTTCATTATCTGTTTTAATCTCTGAGCTAATGGAAATACCCATGACTTTTTCTTAGACATTATCTTTGGGAGAAAGTTTTAGAATGACACTTTCTTTATAATATGCAATGAGCATGGTTTTATATTGGAACTTCAATTCATTTTCCTCCTACTGAAAAAATGCTTTGTCATCCTTTCTGAAATAACTATAATCTTTTAAATTAGGGTTGATGTAAATCCAAAGGTAATGAGATTCAATTTTTCATTGTAGACGATTAAATTGAAAACTTCAAATATTTATTTGAGGTTTAATTTGAGTAATTTAGGAAAACACTGAGCTTCCTCATTCATAAAGGATAATTACTTCTCTTCATCAAATGTTCTACTGTATTCCCTTTTGCTCTCTGTGCAGTCTTGTTCCAATATGAACACTTTTATATCTCAAAGAGGATTTTTTTCATGTAACTTACTTGGATTGTTTAACTTAAAAAACCTTTAGAAATGGAGTTTGCTGTGTCCATGTTTTGGAGTGTTTAGTTTTATAGGGGGAAAGAGGTGAGAAGTAGAATAACATTTACATTGATTTTCTTTAAGGATATGCTCTACTGAGAAGTAGTATTTTGTCTTACTAAAGCACATGTTTAAGAAATGGAGATTGCTGTCTTGCAAAACTCCCAAAATAAACTCCAGCAGCCTAAAATGTCTGTAGCCTTTAGTTGATTATAATTCTGTACTAAATGAAAAGTGACTGCATCTAAAAACTTCCATAAGAAAAGCTTAGGAATTTCAAACTATTGCTTGTCCAATACAAGATTCTTCCTTTCTTTCTCTTCAAAGTTTCCTCCAGGTAATAAAAAAATATATATATACACATATACGCACATATATTATACATATGGAAAATGTATATGATATACTCACATGTAGTATGTTTTTACATAATAACTACTTTTAAATCATTACAATTAAAATTAATATTTAATTAAATTTTAATTCATATGTCTTTAGGAGTTTACTAAACAAATCAGGCCACTATGGTGGTGATAACACTGGTCACCAGAGCAGTGGCTACGACAGTACACCATGCTCTTTTTAAAAAATGTTTTTATTGATTTTTAAAGGGAGAGGAAGTGAAAGGGATAGAATGATGGAAACATCTATGAGAGAGAACCATCACTGGTTGGCTGCCTCCTGCATGCCCCCTACTGGGTATCAAGCCTTAAATGCTGGCATGTGCCTTGACTGGGAGTCAGAGCAGTGACGTCTTGGTTCAAGGGTTGATGTTTAAGTACTGAGCCACACCAGCCAGACACTATGTTCTTAATATAGCCACATACTTGGCCCTTTTCCACCCACGTTATTTGTGAACCTTGACATTGCTCATTGTACTTTCCAGGGAAATCAATATTAAACATTCTCCCAATCAGGAACCTTTTGGGTATAAGTGACAGAAACCCAATTCAAACTAACTTAAACATAAAAGAGAAATCAGTGGTTTATATGAAAAGTCCAGGGATATACTGATTGCAGGAAGAGAGGAATCCAGAAACTCAGTGTTGTCCACAATCTAGCACCTCCTTCTTGTAAAGCCATTGTTCTCTGTGCAGCCACTTGATTATTCGCACTGAACCAGCTTGTCCCTGAACCTACTGTTATGATGGGTGGATGGAATATGTTGAAGCACCAAGCCAAGGTCATTTGTTCACATTGGAGCTAAAGGAACAGGGGTGAGTCAGCTTTAACAAATGGAGTTTGGGGTGATCGTGCACTAACAAGAGTGTTGTCAACAGCAGGAGGGAAACAGATGCTGGAGAAATCAAAACAACAGATGTCTAATAGAAGACCCGACCTTGGTATTGGAAGATGTCCCAAGGGACCCCCGTCAGCCTGCGCCAGGGGTATCAGATTGATACTCAAAAAGCAATCCTAATTGAGTGCAGGATGTGGCCCAATGACCAAAAGTCTATTATTTATATCCGTTCTATTTCTATTAAGGAACCAACCAGAGAATCACTTGGCCCAGGATAGGTACTCAATAACTATGTCCTGATTGATCACCTTCCTCAGTAATTGAACTAGCTAGAATTGTCTCTTGTCCCACAGCACACTGTCTGAGAACTTGGAGCTATTTCAGCTCTTTGGAGGTCATCAAATATGTATTTTGGTACTCATGAATTAGGAGCTGGAAGCCAGAAATCTACTTAAATTCTTCCAACTCACTTAAAATTTTATTTTTCCTCATGCTCCAGTTTGCCAATTGGCTCATGTAAATATCATTAGGTAGAAGAACACAGCTTGAGGACCTAAACACAGAGTGTGGAGCAATCTATTCCTACATATCAGCCAGTTCATTTCTCTAAGATGTACAAGAATGGGGGAAAACCGGCATCAATCCTCAAGTACAACTTTTTTTGAGGTAATGGATGTTTAAGCTACAGAAAACTTGAGATGCTTAAGGAAGAGCATTCCTGTGAAGTCCTTTTGTGGCTGTCATGACCCAAATAAATTCCGTCAGAATCTCTCCCCTGGCTGGCCTCTGTCTTTCCCCGTGTGCACTTAACTCTTTCTTTTGTCTCTTCAAATTTTTGTTTCCTCCTCTGAAGTCCTCACCATCAATTAATATTTGCCTGTGGCCCATAGGGTCTAACATGTCACTTCTCCATCTGTTATTCACCAATACAGGTGTGGGGGTCCCACCCCTTTTTGGTTTCAATCACATTATTATTCTCTGCTATTTTCAGCATCTCCCACCTGGTCCTCCAAGCATTCTCAAATCCCACATTTCTGTTTTTCCCTGCTGTCCTCCTCCATGATTTGACTTTCCCAGATTTATGCAATGGTGAAAATATTAGCTCTCATACTCTGATATTGAATTCCAGCTCTACCACTTTCTAGGTTATATGACCTTGGGAGACTTTTGGGACCTTTCTGACATTTTTCATCCTTACCCATAAAAAAGACATATGCCTGTCAACACTGTTTGCAGATTCTAGAGACTTGGATGGTGTTTGTGAAAATTAAATGAGGTTAGAGCCAGAGAGTGTGACATAGCTCTTGGCACATAGTTAGTGCTCAAAACTTGACACTGCTATTGTTACTTATGGATTAGAATGGGCAGGTGAGTGACAAACACAATGAACAGGCAGCCAACGTCACCATTAGCAGCAGCATCTTCAGCCCATTTCAAAAGCACACCCAAGCACTCCTGTCATGTCATTTGTAAAACATTTTTTTTTATCAGAATACCAGCTACTGTTCTGTTGGACCTTGGCTTTGCACTCTTTTGAAGTTTATTACATTCAGTCACCCTACTCTCCTAAGTTATCGTCCTCCTTCTATTCTTTTAAAATTGCAGTAAGAATTATCTGCTAAAATAAGATTCTCTATAGTGGTCATGGTGTGTAAGTATTTTTCTACATAGAAGCAAAGACTTTTTCTCAGAGTCAAAATTATGCTGCCTGTCTTTGCAGGAGAAGACTGACTTGAAAAGCCAAGCCGTTTGGCTATGTTAACTGACTTGATCGGAGCGTGTTACATAATGCAGGAGGGGACAGGGCTGTGCATGCCCACTGGTCAGGCACTCAGGGAACAGGCACCAAGCGAGCTGTATGTCATAACAAACAGATGGGCTTTTTAAACTATACAGTGGGAAGAGTGTTTTCATTGGCATGGGTACTTACCTGCTAGTCGGTTTTGTCCCGCTCTAATTATGAACAGGGCTTTGGGTTGATGCTGTGAGATATAAAATGGACCATAAGACATGGCCCATGACCTGAAGGAGTTATGACCAAGTTGGGAAAATGAAGCTTAAAGATATGAACTCTTACAGACACAGTGATAGTTAGCTGTGTACACATCCCTGATGAGTGGGCCAGGCACTATGTGTAGCCATTTCTGCCATAGGTTCTTCAATTCTTGCTTAAAGGCAATGTCAGATTGGTGGACAGCTACAAATTGTTCTGCATTATTGAGTCAAAACAATTTGCGGTGGTACATGGAGTGAAGGAGCTATTGTGAATGCTTAGAGGGTATCCTTTCCTTCTCTTATGGTTGGCAAGAAAAACCTAAAACTTCTCTCCCTTAAACAACTCTCTGCCCCCTCACTCCAGCAGTCCTGCCAAGCCAGGCAGGCACCTGGAGCTGATGGAGGCATTCCCCCAAAGTAATTTGTTTTGTAATCAAAGTCAGTGTTGGGGACTCACTCAGTTTTCCCATTTGGTTGGGGGAAGTTGGAAGAGCCCATATCTCATCATTAGCCTGACCCAGGTATTCGTCTCAGTAGATGAACCCAAGGCTCCTTGAAATGAGAAATGAGCATGGCCATCAAAGACTTATTCTTCAAAATGCCCATTAGTGGATTTCTGAAGCTAGTGAAGATCTTGAAACATAAAGTTTCACTAATATTACATATGTCATATTTTCTATACAATATCTCAATAAGTAGTTAAAAGTAATCATTAACAGCATTGAGGATGTATGATGTACTAGCACTGTGATGAGCACTTCAACTAGATTTTATATATATATATATATATGTGTGTGTGTGTGTGGGTGTGTGTGTTTGTGTGTGTGTGTGTGTGTGTTTAATATGCTAATTAGACCAGGCGTCCTTCCAGACGATCTTCCAGATGAAGCTGGGGCTTCAAGGGAAACCTGGGTCCCGGGTGCCAGACAGAAGTTGGTGCCGGCAGCCAGGGGAAGGAAAGCCTACTCTTGTACTCTTGCATGAATTTCATGCATCAGGCCTCTAATATGGGTATCCTATATAATAAAAGCCTAATATGCTAAGTGTCCAGTCGTCCATTCAACCAATCAATGCATAATATGCTAATGATATGCTAAGGCCACTCAACCACTCGCTATGACGTGCACTGATCACCAGGGGGCAGATGCTCTGACCAGTAGGTTAGCTTGCAGTTGGGGTCTGGCCTATCAGGGCTGAGTGAGGTGGGCAGGACATGCCCTGGAGCTCTCCCGTGGTCCCTCCCCAGCTGGCCAAACTCCCGCATCCCTCCCCGGCCCCGATCGTGCACCAATGGGGTTCCTCAGCCTGGCCTGCGCCCTCTCACAATCTGGGACCCCTTGGGGGATGTTGGAGAGCTGGTTTTGGCCTGATCCCACAGGCCAGGCCGAGGGACCCAACTGGTGCATGAATTAGTGCACCGGGCCCTTACTATATATCCCAAATGTCTTCTTTTCCCCATACTGGCCAAATTTTTGGACTACCTAATTAATGTTGCCAGTTGGGTACTTCAGAAGCAGATGAGCAGAAAGCACTTGGGTGCAGAGGCTTATTGGGGACTCAGAACTATGAAAGAAAGAAGTAGGAAGCAGGTTTGGGTAGAGGGAGAGGTGGGGCTGTGATGTGAACATGGCAAAGCCACTGGGGAGTTCTGGAGTGAATATCCCATCAGGTTCTCCACATTGAGCAGAAATATACAGGCCTTTATCCCCATCTCCTCTCAGTCATTGGATGCAGGAAGGGTGGGACCTTGAGCAACAAGGCTTTGGCAGCTGGGGTTGCCTGCAGACCTCCCTCCGCAGCTGGGCAGCTTGTCTGGCCATGAAGGGGTACCTAGGTGTTGCATCTCCATGTTACTCCTTAAAGTGGAAGATAGCCAACAGCCATCTCTATGCCTGAGGAGTTGTGAGTCCTAAACAAGATTATCCATTTAAGATACTCAGCCCAGTGACTGGAGGGAATAATTGCTCAATGATCCTTTTATTTAAGGGTAGAGAGCAGATACTGTTTTCTGTATGTGTTTATTTTCTGAGCCTCTACATTTTTAAATTATTTTTTTGTGCTAAATATTCACAACATAAAATGTACCATTTTAACCATTTTTAAGTGTACGGTTCAGTGGCATTAAGTGCAATCATATTGTTGTTGTGTGACTGTTATCACCATATTTCCTAGATTGTTTCTTCTTTCCAAATGAAAAATCCATACCATTAAACACTAACTCCCTTTTCTCCCAACCCTCTCTCCCCCAGCCCCTGGCCACAACCATTCTACTCTCTGTCACTGTGAACTTGACTACTCATATAATAAGCATTCTAATAATACCTGGTATCTCTTATAAGTGGAATCATATAATATCGTTTTATGACTGGATTATTTCACTGAGCACAATGTCTTCAAGGTTCATCCATATTGTCGCATGAGTCAGGATTTTTTTTTTTTTTCCTTTCTAAGGCTGAATAATATCCATTGTTTGTAGGTAACACATTTTGTTCTTCATTTATCTGTCCCTGGGCAGTTGAGTTGCTTCTCCCTTTTGGCATTTGTAAATAATGCAGCTATGAGCATTGGTGCATAAGCAGAAACTATTATTTAAAAATTTTTCCAACTTTATCGCAATTTGATTGACACAACATTGTGTACGTTTAAGGGACAACTTCTTGTCGTGATGCTTTTATATATATAGCCAATTGATCACCACCCTAGCATTAGCTAACACCTTCATTCTGTCGTAATTACCATATTATTTGTGGTGAGAACATTTAAGATTTACTCTCTTAGCAATTTCCAAGTATACACTACAGTGTTATTAGCTATAATCACCATGCTGAACATTAGATCCCCACAACTGTTAATTTTATAACCGGAAGTTTGTACCCTTTGACCAGTATCTCCCCATTCCCCGCCCCTACCAGAGGCTCTCTCAGCCACCATGCTATTCTGTTTCTATGAGTTCAGCTCTTTCAGATTCCACATACAAGTGGTATCCTGCAGCATTTGTCGTTCTCTGCCTGGATTTCTTCGCTTAGCATATTCCCTCCGGCTTCACTCAAGTTGTTGTAAACAGCAGAATTTCTTCCTTCTCATGGCTGAAAAACATTCAGTGAAATTTAAATATAATACATATCTATGTGTGTATGTATAAATGTATGCAAATATACAAGTAGAAATCAACATACATGTAAATATAATATATACAATCTTACATATAATGTATAATGCATAAGATGCACATATATAATTACATATAATACATAATATATTCTTAATCCCATTTTCTGGATAAGAAAATGCAAACTCAAACAAATCAAGGGGTAAGGGGCCAGCAACCAAATACACATCTGTCCAAGTCCAAGCTCCTGACTGTGATGTCTGTCACCAGAGTCCCTTCTTTGATAAGACTGGCCTCCTAATCAGGCTCTGTGGTACCCAAGGCCCCACAGGCCATTGCTCTCTCCTATGGAAGATACTTGGGCTCCCCTCCAGCACAGAGAGCTCTGCAATGCTGTGTTGCCCACCTCCCATTGAACCCTCTCTGTCTGTCTTTCTCCTCTGACTTCCATCCCACTGCCCCTCATCCGCTTCCTCCTCCTTTTTGAGTTCCTTCCCGTTGAGGGAACCAGCAATGCCAGGCACTACTCTTACTCTTCTAAATTCCTAATGCATTTAACTCAATGGGGCAGGGGTTATTATTACCATCCCGTGTTGTGCCTCAGGCAGTGGAATTGTGGAAGTTAAAGACCTGCCCGAGGTTGGCAGCTAATAATTGGCAGGATTGAGCACAGGCAGTCTGTGGTCCACACCAGGCTACAGCCCTGCCTCCTGCATGGTCTCACAGATTTAGATCTGCTTATAGACACAACATCTCAGAGTTAAGAAATGACCCTGCAGCCAGGCCCAGGCAAACGCAGTGTTGCAAGTTCTATCCACTAGAGCCTGCTGCTCGCCGTCATTGCCTCGCGCTCCAGCTGGGCCCAGGTCTCCGGAATTCACAGCAGGCGGAGCAGCACACCCTGAGGCCACTGCAGCTGCCTCGCTATTCTATAGCCCTCCTGGGCCTGGAAGCTGTTGGAGATGGGAACACCAGCCCATTTGTAATATGGCAGCTTTCCCTTCCATAGAGCTGAAGCCAGGGGGTGGGAGGGTTTGAGGGGAAAGAGAGAGAGAGAGAGAGAGAGAGAGAGAGAGAGAGAGAGAGAGAGAGAGAGAGAGAGAGAGAGAGAGAGGGAGAGCGCCTACTGCCTCTGTATTTATCCCAAATCCATATATTATTTTGGAACTTGCAGTATTGCAGAAATATGCAAAGGGATAAATCACTCCTTTTGCCATCTGTTCTCTGAGAACCTTCCCAAGAACTGTGGCTTCATTTAATTTGGTTGTGTTCCTTTCTCAACCTTTTTGTGCTTTCCATCATCTTTTCTTGGCTGCATTTTTTGGGTTTGTTTTGCCTTCAGTTTCTTGCTCCTTTAGCTGTTTCTGGGCTCTAGTTTTTAAAAAGAAACACCAGCTCTCACTAGTCAGACTTGTGCCAGATTCTGTATCTGGCATGCCGCTGCTTCTTGACCGTGTTTTTTAACCTTCATCTGGAAACTTCGAGTGGTGCGTGTGTTGCTGTTTTTAATGCTCCAACCAGATGCACCGACCAGCTTGATGGTCAGTAATGAGGAAGGAGGAGGGCCCTGTGGTCTTTGGGTTTCTTGGCAGGGCCTTCCTGGGATGCTTCTGAGAGATGAGCCTGGTGGAGCAAGCCCGGGCATTGCTACACAGATCCATAGTCCATTTAAAGGAACAAATGGGTTGGCACTCATCTAATGGGAGTGCAACTCCAGTGAGGTTACCGAGAACACTCTAAGCAAAGGTTTCTGTGTGTGTGTGTGTGTGTGTGTGTGTGTGTGTGTGTGTGTGTGTTGTATGTGTGTGTGTGTGTGGTGGGTGGGGGTTACAGATAAGCAAGGGAAGAACTCCAGAATGATCCATGATGCAAAGAGTGGAAGTTGGACATCAGTATGAAGTCATAGTTAGCTTCCTATAAACACAGATAGTTAAATAGACATATTTATAGGCAGGCATATATGCATGGGTTAGTATGCTCAGATCTCATCTCGCCTGTCCCAGGAGCTAGCAGCAGCGATACCCCAGCAGCAGTGAGCACACCTAACACCCGGTCATGATTTCTAATACCATGAGCCAGTCAAAGGAACAAGAGCCCCTTAGAGAAATGGCTGCTTTAGGATTGGGTGTGAAATGTGCCAGATGAACCTGGTACTGAACAGCTTGTAGTTCAGGAGAGAGAAGTATTCTAAACAACAGCAACAAAAGCACATAATACAGTATGGCTCATCAATGAGGAATGAAGAGGCTTAACTTAAGTTAGATGGCCAGCTGTTTGTTGACCACTCTTATTAAGAACGGGGTGCTTTGCCCTGATGGCAGACTTCAGACGCTCTTTGGCTCTTTGCTGGGACAGGGTGTAGGCCAGTTCTCTTCTTGATGCTCCTGTGAGCTGGTGAGACCTGGCCTCCACTACTGTTCACAACCCCAGCGACTTCCTGGGCTTCCACAGCCCAATTTTGAAGACAGGACAACTAGAAATGAGGAGAGTGGAAAATAAATCACATTTCCATGGAGAAAATCAAGTCGTTGCAACTCAATTATTAATGTGCAGAACTGTTATGTAATGTAGCAGCCCAATTAACAGGTGTCTCTCGGGGAATAATCAAGGCTTAATTTGGCATGATAATTAGTAACCTCCCCTCCCCGCTTTGGATGGAGGCCCCGGCAGGACGGCCTGATGCTGGTAATGAGGCAGTATCACTCACTTTGCAGCCGTGTTAATTGTATCTTTCTGTGCAGGGGGCAAAACAGATTTGCCTGTTTCTAGAGGCTGGGAGGTGGCACAAATCTAATAGACTTGTGCTTGTTTTCTGGTCTTGCCAACACTGGCCTTTTGAAAGGTCCATGAAGAACTTTTCCCACTGCTACACATTTAAGATTTCTTTAATTGACTGAGTTGTTATAGTGGCTACAAGATAGCCTTTTTTTCTGATAGTCTGACTAGCAGAGTTCCCTTCTTCCAAGACATATGGCCAGAATTGGCATGCTCTTAGGAATAACAGGAAATTGTTCTCTTTGCTGTATCTGCAATAATGCATAGGTACCTACTTCATCCTAGTGTTCCAGGGCACCCCTGCTTTTTACAATAAAATGCTAGATGAGTGTGCAACCTGTATGGTCATAGAAAACAAAACCAGGAAACACTAGGTGTGTTATTTTTACAAAACAAACAAACAAAAAAACAAATACAGAAACACAGAGAAGAAAGAACAATCAATCCCTATTCATCCTTTGACTGAGTGATAAACACTATTATTTTAGTATAGCTTTCCAGTTACATACACACACATGCACACACACACAGGCATGCACACACGTGCACACAGGTGGGATTTCTATTTGTAAAACTGGGATTGTAGGTGCAGACTATTTTATGAACAGGTTGTTTGATATCAGCAATGGATTTGGAACCAGGTCTACACCAGGTTTTCTTAAACCGACCTCCTCTGAAGCTTGGGACCCGCTGATCTGTGCTCTGAGAATTAAGCTGAGATGTGATGCATTTTTCTCTCCCTCTTGGGAGCATACAATGACCATTCCTGCGTTGAAGATTTTTGTTGAAACATTAAAAACATCACTTGGGTGAATTGATGTCCCCCTTCATTACAAGATAAGAGTCCAGGCAACCTCTTTAAGCTGTACTTGGGAAAACCGGACTGAACATCTAACCAGCTTTCCATTCTTGTTTTATTTTGTTTTGCTATTGTAAATATCACTGCAGTGAACATCCTAACATATACGTCTTTCTGTATATCTAATAGTTTCTTGGATTAATATGTAGAAGACCCAGAGGTCACAGCACATGCATATTTTATGGTTCTGGACCAGCCCAGGTGAATGACCGTCTGCAAAAGTGCACATGCATTTACAGACTCATGAGGTACCTGTAAGACCATCCCCACCCCTTTTCTGCCTTGAAGTACATTTTTAATTCCAGATTCTGCAACTTTAGTGATGATCTAGGAGACCCAAAGAGAAAGTTTATTAAATTCTTATTTATGGATTCAATTTGCATCCGCCTTTTCCTTCCCCAAGCTCAAGGCACTGCACGGAGAACATTGAACTTGTAACTCTTAGCTGTGTTACTCTGACAGAGGGGCAATGGGGGTTTGGGGGGGGAATGGATAAATGGTGTGGGATGGAAGGATCATGAGGCACTGCAAAGTAACCATGTCTAGGAATAATGATCAGCTAATAACCAGCTCAAGCTCTCCAGGATCATGTGAGGTACTGTCACAAACCCTGGGTCCAGGAGGGACACCCGTTATTATTCCTCATCTTGATTTCCTCTTGCAGGGGCATAGGAAAGGCTGTGAGATTTTGCATGTTTCCCACCCATGCACACCTGGCTGCGCAGGCGAGTTGGGATGGAAGGTGGAGCCTGTCTTTTCTCACCAAGCAACTGTGTTCTCTGGGTTGATCCTCCCTAAAGAGCCACATTTGTTAGCCACAGACTAACAAAACCCACCCTTGTCCCAGCACCTTCAGCCACAACCTGTTTTCTTAACTTTCCGTCTCTTGTCTTAAATGATGCGGGAGTTAACATCTGAAACGGTAGGCTTTTGTAGCTAACATTTTTGCAGAAAATGTTTCTTTCTTCACACACCATCCAAGGAGGGTCCACAGAGATCTCTTCTCCAGGTTCCTCCCACCCCTTTGGTGGGTAGTTCTCTAGGAATATTCCCCCCAATGATTTAAGATGCTCTTAATTGCTTTACCGGAGGGAAATAAAACAACCTTTCAGTCAACAGCTGAGTGATTTGCTATGACAATTCTGCCACTATGCATTCACTTAATTTCCAATTAATCAAACATTCAATAAATCATTAGTATAATTACACCTATCCCCGTTGTCTTGCCCCAGCACATTAGCTCAGCTCCGGCAGCCCCTGGACTGGCTGTGGGGAAGGGCTCATTTGTCTGCCCTGGCCGGGTACACATCCTCACTTGCCGCGAGCCTTGAGAAATGATAGGTGAGAAACTGTAATTATTTCAGGCAACAGAAGTTTGCCTGGTTTCCCTCTACTCTGCTTCTCACTCCAATTCTTCCCCAACAACTTAAGCCAATGTTGGAGCATTCTAGGAGCAGTGGCTGGTTAGTTTCAGCAAGTTTTTTTTTAATCATTTTTATTTCTCGACTGTGTCTCTTTTCTAATTACACCATCTCCCCAGGTGAGCGATAATTCCCTCATCACCATATATCTGAAGCACAGATTATTAAAATAATATAGCTTATGTCATATAAATGTAGCAGAAAGTATCTTAAAGATGCTTTATTGAAAGCTGGTAAATTGGTTCAACAGATGAATGTTTTCAGGCCTGTTTTGAAAAAGTTGCACAAGTATAAACCTACAGAAATACGGCTGCAGTTTCACACGAGCGGGTGCAATTATTTTAAGCATCTAACTGTGCAAAAGACAGATCTGAGAGGGAAGGAGCTAAATTCTCTGAGATTAATGAAAGGGTTTCATTTTGCTCTGGATTTAAAAATAAATTTCAAGCATGCATCACTTGTTATTCTCTTGAAGAATTTGCATTACAGGGTTTAAAAAAAAAGGACTGAGAATGTTAAGCTTCATGAGTTCTTCATACAATATAGCCGGCAGCTCGTAAAAGGAAGGGTTGACCTATTGTTGCAACAGCACATTCTCTCCGTACTTCTTTATACATTTCCATTTGTGAAGGGTATTAATCTTAAAACTCATTTCCAATGTAAGATTGTGCATTTACATGAATTTCCCATAAGATTGCTCCTGATTCGATCTGTGCCCATTGATTTAATTTCTTTCACCTCTCAGAGCCAGTGGTGCTGAAGGGTTTATGGTAATTATAGTTGTGGGTTTCGGTGGAACAGCTCCCTGGTACCTTAAGTGTGGGTTTGACTCTCTGGAAGCTCGCTCAGCCCTGGAGATAGTGCAGCAAATATCTCTGAGGCAGGGAGCTCACAGGCCAGAGCAGGATGCCGGCTGGTGCTCAGCTAGAAGGCAATGCACCTCTGGAGAGGGCATGGCCTGGGGGGCTGGCCAGATGGATGGCTGTTCTAAGGGGGCCCTTTAAGGTGAATCACTTGGCAGTTCTGTGAGTTGGCAGACGGTACAGCCACCTGTTCTCAATGTGAAATGAGATACAGGCAACCTACTGGTCTGGAATATGCTCCTCATCCTTTGAGAGATGCACAGCGATGCAATAGGCGATTTACCTAATAGTAGGGTGTCCAGGGAGGAAGCAGAGCAAAAGTACCATGGGTTTTGAGTTGGACTGACTAGGGTTGAAATTCTCAAAACCCCAGTTCTTATCTATAGCTGCCCAGTCTCAGAGAACATGCTTCATGCTGCACATGTCATTTTAGTTTTTCCAGTAGCCACATTAAAAAATGAAAAGAAACAGGTGAAATTCATTAAATAACATATTTTACTTCCCTCACTGTATCCAGAGTATTGTCCTCTCAGCTCGTCACCAATATAAACATTGAGGAAATATGCTGCGTTCCTTTTTATAGGAATCCTTTGAGATCCACTGGGTATTTCACACTTACAGCCCTTCCCCAATGGACTAGCCATGTTCCCGGGCTCAGTAGTCACCTTGCATGGTGATGACTACCATATGGGGTAGCATGAATCTGGCTCCTGCATTGTCAGGATATTCCCAGTTGCAAGACAGGGAAAGTAGGTTCTACTTAGCTTCAGAAAAAAGGACCCTTTGTTGCAAATACGACTGGGACTGGAGAACCAAATGTTGCCTGCAGGAGCATCTGGATGTGTAGGCTCTGGTTGCTCCTATGCGGACCATTAGATTGGCAGCCCCACCCCTCTATGCTCTTACCTTCGTGACTCCAAGGAATGAGCATCATCTTCCCCCATAGTTCTAGCAGAAATAAATTCAGTGGGAAATGGATGGGCTTAGCTCGTCATGGTCCAGGGAGACCTCCCTCTAAAAGACAGGAAAGCAGATGACGGCCAGTTCATCAAGGCAGCATACCGTGGTCATCCCCTGAAAGGGCCACTAGTGAACAAAAAGAACATGCCCACTGCCAAGGGGACGACACAGTCCACTGTGAAGGTGTCATGAGGGTTGCTCAGGCCAAAGCTTCGAAGGCATTCCGGATGCCTTTATCTCTTAAATACTGTGCACCTCGTTCTTCCCCCAGGACATCCAGCTAATTTCACAACGTATCCAGAAATGTGCTCCTTCCCACCACTGCGCCATCACTCTGGTTCAGGTCCCATCCCCTCTTACCTGGATTCCTGACATGACCTCCTAACTGTACTTTCACTGTAGGAAAACTCCCCTCCCCCCATGGTTTCCATCTCACAGAAAATGACAGCCAACATCCTTGCCAGTTCCCAAAAGGCCCCCAAGTTATGGTCCTTATCAGCTTTCTCACCTTGTCTGTTGTGCTTTACTCCTCACTGACCCAGTCCCTGCCACAATGGCCCCTTGTGCCAGATTTGGTCTCCTTCAGGATCTTTGCATTGTCTATTCCTTTGCTGGAGCAAGCTGTTCACTTCTCTCCACCTCCTTTTCCCACAGCCTTAGTCCAGGACTCCATCTTGCAGCTGATCTGTATAGTATCCCACTCCCCAGTCTCATGTTCTCCCCGATCTTGCCTTTTTTCAACTCACTTCAGAACAGCGGAACTCCTCTGGAGAAGCTGGACTATTTCGTAGGTTTTTCTAAGTGCTGCATCCCAGAGAGGCTGCCTGTGAGGTCTACTGGCAGGCAGATGGAGGTGTCTGGAAGGCAACTGGACATGGGGAAGCCAGGAGTGGAGACAGGCTGAGGTCAAGGAATCTAGCGGAGGAGACAGCTCTGTGGGGAGGGTAGTCAAGCTCTGAAGATGGGTGAGGAGGTCAGAAAGGTTGGGAGTATAAGGGGCAGGAGTAACTGGAGAAGAATTTGCATTCAAGATTAGGTTTGGTCCTTCTGCTCACATCTGCGTGCGGCAGCGGGCAGTGGGGAATGCAGTGAGGATGACCACTGAGGGCTAAGCCATAGCATTTCCAAATAAATATCTTAACAAACGTTCCTCAGAATGAATTTAAGGGGCTAAACCTACACCCGCATGTAACAGGAAACCATTCCTGAAGCAATGCAGGAGAAAGTTTTAAACTTTAAAAAACCCTGCTCTATTGAATTACCTTCAAAAGTGCTTGTGAGTGTGTGGGACCAGGGTGAGGAAGGACAGGTGGGGTTAGTGATTTGGAACACTGCAGCTTATCTCGCTCGGAGCGTTATAAATATGTGATGCTATTTAACGTAGCAAGCCATCGGATTAAGCAACAAGTGATGGCCACATTTGTAATGGGCAAGGAATGAGGTTATAATCTATAAGGAGCTTTGTGCCCCAGCCAATTTATTCTCTCACAGAACTTCATTGTCTCTGTCGCGAAAACTCCTGAGGAGTCTTAAGAGCTAACCCCCAGATTGGCTGAGGTTGGTTCGTCTAGTGAATTTTTCTCTGGGGCTTCATCTGTCACCCAGATAAGACGCTGGAAAAACCCAGTTCTTTAAAATGCAGCTGCTCACCTGGCCCAGTGATGCCTGGTTTATTATTTGTGGGTGGCTTTTATCCTGAAGGTTTGAAAGAAGTGCATTGCATTGCAGGATTCATTTTAAATCCTTGTGGGCTGCAAGAAAACCAAAAATAAAAAGGTTTTTCATGAGAACATTAACTGGTCCTGTCTGGGTTTCTTAGCAGAGTCCTTTGGGATAGAGTTTCTGCCTACTATTGAAGTATGCTGCACCTCTTTCCTCTGTTCTATGAGCCAGCATGCACAGTTGGCCACATTAGCATTGCCCACCTCTAGGGGGCACCACTAACCTCACAGCCTGGGTGAATGGAGCCACTACCTTTGTGTGAGCTTGCCCAGCTGGATTGTACGAGGTGGTCCTGATGAAAAGACGAGTTTTGGGAGTTATGTTGGCCTGAGGCAAATCACACACAAAAAGAGTGATATCGGGCCCTAGCTGGTTTGGCTTGATGGATAGAGGCTTGGCCTGCAGACCAAAGGGTCCCGGGTTTGATTCTGGTCCAGGGCACATATCTCAGTTGCAGGCTCCTCCCTGGCCCCGGGCCCTGTGGTCAGGGCTTGTGGGGGAGGCAACCAATCGATGTGTTTCTCTCACATGGATGTTTCTCTCTGTCTTTCCCTCTCTCTTTCACTCTCCCTGAAAATCAATGGAAAAATATCCTTGGGTGAGGATTAACAACAACAAAAAGAGTGATCTTGGGCAGGTTTCTTCATTTCTAAAATGGAGATTGTAACAATATCTTCTTCATAGCATTGCTGTTAGAAATGATGTAAGAAATTCCCTTGGCATATGCTTTTCCTTTGCCTAGACTTCTCACCTGGGCAAATATCTCATGTTTCGTAACCCATCTCCCTTGCAATCTTCTTGGTATTTCTATATGGCTAACCTCCTCCCCTCCCTTTTCTTAACTCTCTCTGAATGTACTTATGCCACTGGAAGATTGGAAGTGCCATAAAAGAGGAGATATTTTTCCCATTTTGTTTCACTGCATTTTCCATATTTTGTCACCAATTAAAATTTCACATTTCCATTGCTGCAGCTAAATCTCTTTGTGTGCATGCTTGCCTGACTCTTGCATCTTCTGGGAATGGGACCATCTCGGAATAAATGGAGCACCTGCACCTCCCTGCTGTCACAGTCCTTGTCATTCTGATGTCTGATGGGACTGACGACTCCCTCTAACTCCAGGTATCTGCCCATGACTCAGGCTGTCCAATCAGCCTTTTCTATTCTTCTGGACATAGTGATTGATTGGTTCACCAATGGGCATGTGACTGGCTCCATCAAATGAGACATTTTTTTTCTGGAAAAGCCTCCTTTTTCCTCAAGTTACAAAACTAATAGGATATAGGCTTATCTGATGGCCATGTTGAAGTACATCGGTGTCATACTGAATGTTTGTCCCCACCCATCCATTATATGTTGAAATCCTAACCCCCAATGTTTTCATATTAGAAAATGGAGCTTTGGGAGGTGATTAGGTTATGAGGGTAGAGCCCTCACAAGTAGGATTAGTGCCCTTTTAATAAGAGACAGATTTTTCTCTCTCCTCTCCTCTCTTCTTGCTCTCTCCTCTCTCCCTCCTTCCATCCCACCCTCTCCACCATGGGAGGACAAAGCGATAAAATGGTCATATACAAACCATGATGTGGACTCTCACTGGATATCAGTTCTTCTGGTGCTTTATCTTGGACTTCCCACCTTCAGAATTGTGAAAACTAAGTGTTAGTTCTTTAAGCCACTCAGTCTAGACTAATTCATTATAGAAACTTGAATGGTCTAAGACAATGGGGAACTCGAGTCTGAACACAAAGCAAAATGTTGAAAAGATATTAATTCCTGAAATCATTTGCATATCTGCACCTGTATCTAATTGAGCTTGAAGCCCTAAACTTCTCAGTTTTTGTGAGAAATCAGATCCCCTTCCTATGTTTTTTTGTATAAAGTAGTTTCAAATGAAGCACTGAACTGTGTACCCTCCAGCAGAGCCCCCTCTACCCCAGAGAGCACGGTGTGTTTGGGGGCAGGATGGGGGATGTGCATGATCCATTTTGGCACTCAATATGTTAAATTCAGAAGTGCCAAACTCAGAGTTCAGAAGCAGAGATTTAACAAACGAAAACCATGCATAGTAACCTGATGAATTAAGATAGCCCATGAGCCTGAGACACATAGTCATTTTTTACCCAGAAATATAGTGATTTTTATGTCAAATCTTGATCAACTCTGTCAGCTCAGTGAGTGTCTTCTGAGCTGACAAGTGATAAGCCAGTTGCTTGGTTATTGATGATGCTGCTGGACCAGTGATGTGTCATTATCATGTGCTTTGGGGGCTGTGAGTCTGCTCATGGAGCCAAAGAAAAGACTGGGGTTTTCAGCTGTTTTCTTGATTCACCCAGAGGGAGAATGGCTTCTGCCCAGGGGAGTCCTGGAGTTGAAGGCATGAGAATTTATGTCCTTGTCTTCTTTCAGAGCAAGTGACTAGTTCTCACCCAGCCGGTGATAATTTCTACAGAAAACATACTCATAGAGTTTCTTGCTAAAACTTCTCAGTCCTTCACATCTGTTGGCTTATCAGTACAGTCACCATATAAAATTATAACAGTAGCTAATATATATATTTAAAAAATAATTCTTTATTGTTGAAAGAATTACATATGTCCCCCTGTTTCCCCCATTGACCCCCTCCAGCCCGTCCAGCTCCCTGCCCCAGGACCTCTCTGCCCCATTGTCTGTGTCCATGGGCCATGTGTATATGTATACAAGGTCCTCGGTTGATTACCTCCCACCCACCCACCCTCCCCTGCCTTCCCTCCCAGATAACAGTAGCTAATGTTTATTTATTGGTTCTTTCCATTGGCAGGTATGCCAGTACTCCTGACCTATCCTTATAAAATGTATATTTTTAGTGGAATAGATGGATGATAAAGACGTAAGCCAATATGTGAACAAGATAACTATAGGTTTTGATAAGTGATCAGAAGGAACCCAGAGGGAGAGGTGTTAAAACAGTGATTGATGGTGGTGATTGTTGGTGGTAGGAGAGGCCCATCTTTAGAACATTAGTTTCAAAGTGAATCCATGTCTAAGAAGGGAACTTTGTACAGGTAGAGGAGGAGCAAGGACAGTTCTGGAAAGGGTGTTCCATGCAGGAAGAAGAGCTAAGACAAAGTCCCTGAAGCTGGAAAGGGCTTGGTGATGGAACAGAAATGGTCAGTATGTACTTCTATAGTCTATCGGGTGAGGACTAGAGAGATAGGTGGAGTCAGGCCATGAACTGTGAGAATGATAGGAAAGTTGGGCTTCATTCATGAGTGTCTACTTTATTTGCTCCTCATATAGGTGGATGACCTAGGTACTCCTGAAGAAAGAAGGATCTTGCTGAAGGCCATACCACTTATGGGCAGCAAAACAATGATTCACTACATAGTTCTCTTTGCAGGATCCATCACCTTCACCCTGACCAGGTGCCACCATGTGGTTCCTAAGCCACAGATGGATTCAGTAGAACATGGGGCAATGCATATGAATGACAACTTATTATAACTATCATGAGGGTTAAAATTAGGTCATTAACTTAGCTGAGTGTCAGGCAAAGTCAGTGCCTGATAAATAATGTGATGCCCCCCATGGACTGTGCAGTCTCCACTTCATGTAACCTTTTTTCCTCCAAATTTTAAATTCGGATAAAATACATGTAACATAATCTTTATCATCCTAACCATTTAAAAGTGTACAACTCAGTCATGTTAAGTATATTTACAGTGTTACATAACCAATTCCAAGAACTTCTTCAACTTGCAAAACTGAAAATATATCCTCATTAAAAACAACTCCCCACTTCCTCTCTCCCACCCCTGGCACCCACCATTCTACTTTGTGTGTCCAGAAGTTTGAGGACTCCGAGTAACTCATAAGTGGAATCATGCAATACTTACCCTTTTGTGATTGGCTTATTTACTTAGCATAATATCCTCAACATTCTTTCATGTTGTAACACGTGTCAGAATGTTCTTTCTTTTTAAGGTTGAATAATATTCCATTGTATGTGTATTCACTCACCGCTACATGGACACATAGGTTGCTTCTACTTTTTGTCTATTATAAGTAAAATGCTGCTATGAGCATGAGTGTACAAATATCTCTTCTAAATCTTGTTTTATTTTTTTATTTGTTTTTAAATATATTTTATTGATTTTTTTACAGAGAAGAAGGGAGAGGGATAGAGAGTTAGAAACATCGATAAGAGAGAAATATTGATCAGCTGCCTCCTGTACACTCCCTACTGGGTACGTGCCCACAACCAAGGTACATGCCCTTGACCAGAATCAAACCTGGGACCCTTGAGTCTGAAGGCCGATGCTCTATTCACTGAGCCAGTCTTGTTAGGGCTAAACCTTGCTTTTAATTTTGGTGGGTATACACACAAAAGTGGGGTGCTGGATCATATGCTAGCTCTATTCTTAATTTTTTGAAGAACCTTCATCTTACTCTCCACAGTGAGTGTACCATTTTACATTCCCACCAACAGTGCACTATTATTATAATTCTTCCCATCTTCACCAACAATTGTTATTTTCCTTTTAAAAATTATAATAGCTACCCTAATGGGCATGAGGTATTTGCTTGATGTGAATTTGGCTATCTCTTTTGGGAATATGTCATTGTAGAGCAGCTGGCAACATTTAATTTCCTTTCATCCGCACCTTCCTGATGAAATTGGCATATGCCATTGATGAAATTCTTACCATATGGGTAAAAATGTGGCATTTTGCCTACAAAAATAGTCTCTTGTACTCAATACTGTGTTTGGTATTTGTGAAAATCCACAGATTTCTCTAGAATAATCAAGGGGGCTTTGAGTTTCTGTCTTGTGAACTTGAAAATATCCAACCATATCCATTTAAACATGGTTAAAATGCTGTTTCTCTCTTCAAGTTGCACAGCCCATAATTAAACGATTTGTAGGAGCAGTCTGAATGAAGGTTCCCGTTCATCAACACTGCATGAATTATGTGGGCATGTCTTCATTTTTACATTATTTATCTTGGTGGCCAGATGGGTATGTTGGCTATAATATTCACCAGTAAGAAATCCAAATGCAGTTTCAGCACACTGACATCTGTGTGGGGTCTGACCACCGGGGCTAGCGTGCATATTTGTAGTTGGGGACAAGGGGCCCTCTGCTTCAAGGCAATTCCAGAGTGCTGAGAGTTTTGTTGTTTGACACTTGATTAGTCACCCCTAAGTAGCTCCCATCAGAGCAGAGTGGAGAGGACCTGAGAGATGTCCAGGCTTTGGGGAAGGATACAGTCTTCTGAGTGGTGATAGTGACATATTTTCACAGCCCACTCATCTTGTTTTTAATGCTAATATAAAATTATCATAATAGCAAGAAGTAATATTTAGGAAAGCAGTAAAAACAGTAGGTGATATGATACAAATGTCTGTTGTTCCCCCCAAATTCATATATGGAAACCTAATTCCCAATGTGATAGATAAGGAACGAGGGTGTGGGGAGGTGATTAGAGCATGAGGATGGAGGCCTCATGAATGGGATTAGTGGCCTTATTAGAAAGACCTGGAAGAGCTTTCTAGCCTCTGCTGCCCTGTGAGGTGTAAGAAGACAGTGGTCTACAAATCCTCACGGGATCTGCTGGCACCTTCATCTTGGACTGTCTAGTCTCCGGAATTATGATAACTAAATGATTGTTTGTAAGTCACCCAATTTATGGTATTTTTTGTTATATCAGCCTGACTAGACTAAGACAGTGGGTAAAAGTGAGGGCAGGGTGTAGGGGATGAATTCCTGGCCCCCCTACTAAGTAGTACCTGACTGGGCAAGTCCTCATGTTCCTCATCTGGTCAATGATGTAATGTAGGTACCTACTGTGCAAAATGATGATGACAATTCACTGAGAATATGTGGGCCATGAAATGGAGTATTATGCCACTGTGGATGAATAAGATAAAGATTTAGAGGTGTCACTATGAAGTGCATTTACTCATACACTATTGATGAAAATACGAAGGGCAAAATGCTACATAGTAGGTCCCTACTTGAGTAGAATAAATTACTATAATTATAGCTGTATTTGTTTGCATATATATAGCATTTCTGGAAGATTCTACATTCAGAAATAACTGGTTTCCTCCAGGGAAGTGAGTGCCAGTGGGGCTGCGGTGCGGGGGGTGGGGGGAGGGATAGGGGTGGGGGAGGGGGGTCTTGATTACTGTTTCATATATTGTGGCCATTATTTTTATTTTCTTGTATACCTTTAGAAACATTTTTAAGGAAAAAGTTTCGTTTTTAAAAACAAATAATAATATAAGAAATATGCTCTGTCCCGGGTGAAGCGACATTTTTGCAGTTGAACCGAAACTGTGGGTCTCACCTGGAACTGCTGCTTCTGAGGGCCCTTAGGTCTCAGCTCAGGGACCAGGATCCTGCACTAGGTTCCCACCTTTGTTTCCGAGCCCCACTCTCTGACTGAGCAAAGAGCACTCACCCAGTCATAACCCAAGGAGAAGGGGGGGGGGGGATGGGGGGGTCAGGAAGGTCCCCCAGTGGCCCTTGGCTGAAGGCAATTTGGGAGAAGTGGGTATTTCCCTCAAAGTCAACATTTAAGAGCTCAGTTTAGCCATCAGTTCCAAAATCCACAGCCCGGGCATATTTCTCTCTCTTTCCTATGTAAAGGAGCTGCACAGGTTGAAAATCCCATCGTTTTAAGCTGTTTTATGGGATTGCTTATTTTCTTCAAGCATCAGGTGGCACACGCAGCTTGCCTGCTCCAGTGATGTTTTCTTCATTTGATTTATCATAGATGATACTTGGTAATTCAGGTTGATATTTTTTTTCTGTATCCAATGATAAACACTTGAGAGAAACCGAGAAATCTATTTTTTTGTATTAAATAATAACACTGGTCCTTTTGTTATTCTTTCAGAATTGCAAATCAATCTTGCCTTCTCAGCTCAGAGAGAGGAACTAAGCCTTGTTCAGGGTTGACTCCTACATAATTACATTATTCAGCATTCCTTATAATAGAACTTGGTTTTAGAGAACCAGGAGGGGGCAGTATATTGCCTTTTTTTACTGCTATTAAAAATGAATCCTGCGTTTCCTAGCAAGATCTCACTGGTTTTCTTTAGAATTTGACCAATGTTTCTTTCCCCACTGAGGAAAAATTCTGAAACACTCCCATTAGATTTTAATTAGTGTCCCTTCAAACTATTTCCTGTAAATAGACAAACACACATTTTGCATTTGCAAAAAAAAAAAAAAAAGTCTTTGTTTTCACTTTGTAAATGAGGTGAATGAATAACTTCTCTTGAGGCTCATCTTGCTCTTCTGGTTCAGAGGCAGGTGAAGGTGGACTTGTCACCAGATAACCTGACGTCCAAGTACAAGCTTTGGGTGTATTCAGGTCCTTGTGAAAAATGAGAGGACAGCATAGTGTCTCTGAAGCCGTGGTCGGCAAACTGTGGCTTGCGAGCCACATGCGGCTCTTTGGCCCCTTGAGTGAGACTCTTCCATAAAATACCACGGCCTGGGCAAGTGTATTTTGAAGTGGCTTTAGAAGAAGTTTAAGTTTAAAAAATTTGGCTCTCAAGAGAAATTTCAATCCTTGTACTGTTGATATTTGGCTCTGCTGACTAACGAGTTTGCGGACCACTGCTCTGAAGGATTCCACCACTTTCCTTGTAACACGCCACTGCTTCTGCAAACACCCTGATTTCCAGCTCGTGTGTGCACGCCCCAAGCACAGGCTTTCTGAGGCCTCTCCGGACTGGAACCCTTGGCAAAAGCACTTTCCTTTTCTTTCTCCGTGGCTGCTTCCTCCTTCCAAGTATAGATTTGCATGCCATTAACTTATGTAATTGCGATGTTCCCTACCCAGGCACCTAATATATCTGGCTGGTTTTAAGGAACACTAAGTTTTCTCCGTGGGATGATTTGGGGGTGGCTTTGAAATTATTATTGGCTGTGCTATAAATGCCTGGGAAGGGAAATAAGGGACACCCCCAGGACACAGTTAACACCTCCTAATGTCGCAGTGCCTGTGCTACCCAGAGATCAGAGGCAGTGCAAGCCCGGAGAAATAACCGCATCCAGTGAGGACACACCATGATGGTCAAGTATTTGGCTACATATTTGCATGCATATGTATTGGAGATACGCACATATAGAAAATCTGCCCTCACAGTCACAATTCCACAGAAGGAAGAGGTCAGGCTCATTTTTCCCCCCTGCAATTCTCACAACCCAAACTGCAGATTGGACATTTCTGGGCATGTCTACTAGTAAAGGCCATTTTCTTAAGGATCCAGCTTCTCATTAGTCTTCATTTTATAGTTGTTTTGTTTTCTTTCTTTCTTTTTTCATTTTCTCCCTGCTTCCACCCACACCAGCCAAAGCACAAGGCAAAAATTAGGATATACACAATTTGTACCCTGATATATTAGCTTGAGCCAGGACATTAATGAAGGGAGAGGAAACAGGATGAAAGGCTCTGGGGGCTCTGTTTGGGCGGAGTTTGCAGATGTAGGGTTTCAGGATGAATTTTGGCCAGGGTGTTCTCCCTCGCAGTGGGAATGAGGAATCTGGTACCCTTATCCGACAGGTGGCCACGTGTGAGCACCTTCATTGAGCATCCCTTTGGTTTCCATAGAACCCATCCCATCCTTGCTTTGAAAGGATTGGGAGTCCTTAGGTTACACCTTGGAAGTTACTCTGTATCTCTCTTCCTCCTCCTATGGCATGTTAGTGGCATGTTAGTGGGTTGCTTCTTGGAGTATTGACCTGATTTCATTTTGAAATCATCCTGCCTGTTTGCAATCCCAGCTGGATCACTGATGCTCTTGGGTATGGTGGGAAGGACATTCTTTTAGGGTCTCTCCACCTTCCTCACCTGTTGAATTGGGGGAGCATAATAGACTACCTCCCCAGGCTTGTTGTGAGATGCATGCAAACAGTGTGGTGAGGTTCATAGCAAAGGGCCAGGAAAATAGTAAACATATGACAAATGTCTAACGTTCTACTGTTTATGATTATTTCACTAGTGTGCTCAGACCCTTTCTTTATGTTTTTAGGGAAATTCCTCAAACAGCGCCACATCTTGCGGTCACGGTATCTTCTTAAGAGGAGCGTCTGTGAGACCGCTATGGTGTAGTATTTGTGCCTTTAAGCAATTTCAGCTTGGGGAAATACAAGGTTGCAGTTTACTCATCAAATAACTGAAAAGATAACTTGAGCAAATTTCTCTCTTGTGTAAACAGTTTAAATCCACTGTCTTGTTCTCTGTCTCTCCTTAGAGAGAAGGCAAGATTTGCTTGAGCCCAACTGTATTTTGAATGTTTCATAACCTTGAAAATGGTTCATCTCCACAAAGTAGTCCCTTTTATTACATAATATAAAGGAAAGATAAAGTTGTTAATTCTTGATGCATCTGAAGTGGTGACATGCTGCAAGCAGCTCATTATCCCCCACACAAAGCACAATTACTCAACATGGGAAACGCGGCTTGTAGACGCTGCCTTGCATCTGAGCTTCCCCGTGCTGCCTAATGTCGGATATTGATTCTGAATAATTCAAATAGCAATAAAATTGGGTTTTCATGACAGTCAATCAGAGGCATTTTATACTTAATGCTCAATGGAAGAGACACGTTGTCTTCTTACCTTTGGAATTTCAAAGTCATTAAAGTAATCGTAGGCCATTAAGCTAAATTTCTCTGCATAATTGGGATAGTGAATCTAATTCATATACCATTCAAAACATTGGAGACGAGAACTGATGGCATTTTAGTCAATGCCATACATACGTATATAGGTATGCCTATAAGTACATGTATATGTATTAGGCATGCACATACTTGGTCAATGTAGTGTCACTTTAGCAGCATTCATTTCATTTAATACAATCAGTAAATCATATGGGGATAACTTTAATTTATTTGATCATGTTTCTCAGATATTCACAATGGCCTGGGCTATGAATAGCTTTTGTTGAAATGGAAATACTACACTTAAAAGCTTAGCTTTTTATATGATTCTTCTGATATCTTCTTTCTGGCTCTCAGCCAAAATTGCATAACACAATCGCCTGGGAGATATACACACACACACACACACACACACACACACACACACACACACATATATATATATATATATATATATATATATATATATATATATATATAATCATTAAGCTCCAAAAGTTCTGATTTACTTGCTCTGAGACTCTGAGATTGGGGCCTGAGAATTGGGCTTTTTCAAAAGCTTCCTAACTGACTCTAATACACAGCCTAGAGTGATACCATGATGAATCCTCTTCACTCACTCATTCTCATCAACACCTGCCATGCTTTGCAGTTGTACAGGTGTTCTGCTGGCCAATGAGATGAACAAGGTAGTCTCCAGGAACTTTCAAACAAAACCAATGGAAGGTTTAAAAATGGGATTTAGACTGCAGAGTCAAAGGCAATGTGTATACATGCTTCATACTTCCTGGGAAGTCTAATATGTTTGCTTACAGGAATATTATTCAAACCGAGAAAGGAATGGATTTCTAAAGGGTCCCTGGCTACCTATGGAGCTTATCACCTCATTCTGTTCTAAATGAGGACCTGTGAATTTTAACATATGATCACAGATTTGGGTGTTGGAAGGTAGGGGTATATGCGAGAGCTGAATTCTACCTTAACCTGCAAGTTGGATTTTGAAGTCACCTTCTGGATTAAGCGGGGGCAAGTTTGTTTCTGGTTCTGGGAAGCAGTGATCCTTATCAAAGTAAGTGCTAAAATACTTGTAGGACAAATGAGGGTTTGGAGAAGGCCATTTAGAAGAGAAAATGGCCCAGGATGGGACCTTCCTACAACTTATACCGGAGCTTCACTTTAAGGAGAGAGAAAGGCTTATCAACATTTCAGGGCCTAGCGGTTGACAGGTGCTTCAACTTCTTGAGCATTTGCCTCCAGGAAATCACTTGGAGGACTTTGAAATAACTGAGGAGATCATCTTGATGCACTTTGGGAAAGCCTGGGCTGTGTGTTAAAAATACATTTCTCCACCTCCGCAACCGTGCTTGCTGTAAGCATTTGCTGTGCTAGAAGAAGCCTGGAATAATTATAACTCTTTATTTATCTGGACAGGAGGAGTGGGTATGGGAACAAAACCTGAAAAAATAGAAAGTGTTTGTTTGGGGAGATGGTAGGATTGTGCACAGGATACGGGGGGTGATGAGAACCCACTCCATCTCACTGTGTTAATTTTAGACCATGAGACACATCGTCTAGGAAGCAGTTACTATGTAGGATCTGTATTTTCAGTCCTGAAAAAGCATTTGGATGAGGGATGAAAGTGATGTCCTTTGTTAACAGAGAGACTGGTCATTTTGAGGCAAAGCTCTACCAGTGGTTAAATATGAGGACTCTCCTGGAGCCCCATGCCACTTTCAGGGTCACATTAGAGACAACAAGATCCAAGTGAATTATGGAATTCTAGAGGTGAAAACACCTTAGATATCATTTCTTACGGCTTTTTCGCACCTGCTGAGGAGCAGAACCACAGTGGACTGTACTCAAAGTGCGCAGAATTCCAAATTGCAATTCCTATCTTGCTGAATCAGAACCCCCAAGTATAGGGTCAGGGGGTTCTTATTTTTGACAGCCTTTCCTGCTAGCCCTATAGTGATCCAGGAACCAGTGTTTAAGAAACATTGGCCTGATTGGAAGCTTTTATGTTACCAGTCAGGAAAGGGGGGTAATATCTTGGAACCCAGAGCAGAAGCCAGACTCCTGGTTCCTATTTGAGGAAGACTGGTTATGGCCCTTCCTGGGCCATCCCAGCATAGAGAGTGATGATGGAGGGCTACTGAGGGCGTTAGAGTTGCTGAAGGGGACAGGGCTTCAGGGAAGCAACGAAGGCCAGATCCTAGAGGACCTAGATTCAAATGCTCAAGTGTAATGTGAAATAGTCTTAAAGAAACAACTTACCCCAAACAACCAACCAAGCAAAGCAACAAGCAAATAAAAAAACAAAACAAAAACAAAAACCAAAAAACGCAAACTGAGCCCCAGAATCTGACAGCACTGTTTTCTAATCCCATCTCCGGGACCTTCTGGTGGTCAGAGGAGTAGGACCTCCCTCCAGAGCCAATGGTCGGCTAGGGTGCACAGCCAGCATTGGCTCTGAGTGCGGGGCTGTATGTAGGACTGGTTGTTACATAGTCTGAATAGTATCTTTGTCTGCCCATAGGGTTGCGATGAATCCAGGTCTACCTGAGAGCGTGTGAGGCCTGGTGCTTAGGCCTGGCTTCCATATGCTGCAGCACAGGCTGTGTTTCTGCTCACAGTGGTTGTTTTAAAGAACTTCCACATAATCCACTTGCATGAGAAGCTCCAATCTTATTACCGATTGCACGGGCTTCTGCCAGAATTGCATGGAGTCCAAAAACTTTATTTCAAGGCTTTTTGTGCCTTGGATCCCGGCCCACATCCATGCAGCTTGGCAGTTGTGTGAAGTCTGACCCCTCCGTTCAACCCTCGTTGAATGTCTGTAAGTGCCCTTTGTTGAGCACTGAGCCGGGAAGGATTGTATAGATGTGTTTGCTTTGTTCAAGAGGAAGAAAGGAATATCTCTGGGCTGAGTTTTGAATTCAGACGTTTGCTAATCACTGATCATAGCAGCTCCAATTTACTGAACACTTTGGATTATGTAGCCGTTTCCTTTACATGGATTATCTCATTTAATCCTGGCAATAAACCTAGAGGTGAAGGTATTACTATCCCCCCAGTACAGAGGAGGACCTGGGTGCAGGAAGTTAAGTAACTTATTCAGATTGCCCCACAGAGTAAGTGGCCCAACTGGAGTTCAGTCCAAGTGAGTCATGAGGTTGTGTTCTCTGTCAGCACCTGGGATAGAGTCTTTAGCACTCCGATGTTCTCTTCTCTCTGATGGTCCTCTTCTCTCTGTCTATAAATATCTCCTTTGCAAGGGAGGAGTCTGCAGGAGGTACTAGACTCGTGTTTTCTTCCTCTTTCTCTTTCACTTAAAATATGTATGTGCAAAACATTTCTTAAAAAACCTAAATACATAAAACAAACAGCTGCAACAACGAAAGGAAGAATAATTTTTCAATCATTTTTGATTACCGTGTGAATGTTATTAGACAGTGTTTTTAAAAATCGGTGACATTGCTAGATGCATTTGTGAACATGGTCTACTTTCATGGGGCAAGAGGATGTGGATTTGGGAGTTAAATAACCTGAGTTCTGATTTCAACTCAGCCATTGACAATAGGGTGGATTTGGGGAGTTACTTCAACTCTAATGTGGTTACTCAATCCTGTCAATTGGGGAAACCACCTACTATGCAAGGTTTTTTGTTGTTTTTTTTTAGGATGAGAAAGTTATAGAATACACTTCATATCAGGAAATGGATATTTGCAACTGTCATGTATTCAGAGCCCTCTGCACGGCAGGAGCTGTTTGCTCTTTAACTATTTCTTGCCCCTCTGGGCTGCATTTACCCTGGAAGCTCAAGCCCCAGTAAAGAAGTCTGCCATAATGGCTCCTGAGAGGGACAAGAGGGAGGGGGGTGAGCCAGGGGTGGTGGCCCTCTCCCACTGTGCAGAGCAGAAATATGAGGAAATGAATTCTGGAACTGGATCATTAGTTACATAATTCAGAGGCCCTCCTCCTGTGACCACTTGGAATAAGCAGATGGTTGAAGAACAAGGGTTCTTTTTTTGGCTTTGATTTTTGGAATAATTATCTTTTCTGTTTCCAGTTGGGCTGTTCAGGTGGATTAAGTTGTTCATTGAAGGAGAGTGAGGCAAACTTCAACACGATTATCCAAATATTTCCCGACCTATCTAAGAGTCCCTGGGCTGCTTCAAATTATGTTAGCCATGGAATGGGGCCTGAGTAGATATAATTCCCTCCCACATTGTTATCATAGAAAATCAGTTTGGAAGGAGAGGTTGGTATTTATATCGTGTCTTTGTTGTTCTCTACCCTCTTTAGACCATGTGTGGAATAATTTATTCCTGTGCTCTGGATTTTATCAGAAAGGAAAAAGAAGTGTCCAGTGGGCTACTTGGAGTTTGAAGCAATGGATCTGGAGCCTGGGTATAGATTCAGCAGGGAGGTGTGCCAGGATTGATTAGGGATGTATGCCTTGTGGAAGCATAGAGGAGCTACCTGCACAGACTCCATCTGCCTTATATCCCTGACCTGCAGAATGTCTGAAAAGTAATTTCACTTAAAGAATATTCATGTGTCAGACACTGTGGTTGGTATTGAAGAATCAGGAGTATCTGAGGCAGGCATCATTTTCCCTTCACAGGGCTTGTGATAGAAGAAATGAGAGGCAAAACTTGAAAGAATATTGACAAGAATTAGAGATATTTGGCAGGACAAGCAAACAATAAGGTGATAGAGTTTCATAGGTAGGGAGTTATACTATTTTTACATCCCCCCATGTTTTTTTTGTTTCCCTCATGAGAATTCAATTTATATTTCCCCTGCTCTTATTTATTATGCATTTCTTTTTAGAAGTCTAAAAGTTAAGTAGGTTGACCTGTGATTTAAATTACCAGGCAGAGACTGGGAGAGATCGTGGCTGTGCCTAAGCTTACATCACAGTATTGAAACAGAATGGGGATATTTGTACATTTGAAGAACAACCGTGCTGCTTCTTGTCCTACCCAGTTGGCTAAAAAAGCTACTGCTGGGTGCCCATGAGTTTCTCAGTAGTCATTCCTGCTGAATTCCTGTTCCAAACTGAACTCTGCTTCCAGGATCCATTGTCTCATCCCAGGTGTAAGTGACATGAGGGCTTAGAAAAGAAACACAGCCCTAGCCGGTTTGGCTCAGTGGATAGAGCGTCGGCCTTCGGACTGAAGGGTCCCAGGTTTGATTCCAGTCAAGGGCATGTACCTGGGTTGCAGGCACATCCCCAGTGGGGGGCGTGCAGGAGGCAGCTGATTGATGTCTTTCTCTCATCGATGTTTCTAACTCTCTATCCTTCTTTCTTCCTCTCTGTAAAAAAAAATCAATAAAATATATTAAAAAAAAAAAAAAAAGAAACACAGCTTGGAAGAGAGGAGAATGTTAATCAGGTTCAAGATGGGCTGGTCTCTTTCCCCAAAATGTCCTAGCAACTTGGTTGTGTGTCTAGATAGACAAATGAAATGTGAGATTTAAACAACAATCCATTTTTAATAAGAGGGAAAATGTCTTCTGCCAAGGCTATTTATAATTCAGTTAGTAACTCCTTTCATTTAAGGTATTTCAGACTTTTCCTGAACAAAATGCACTATATTTCTTAAGCATGGGTGAGGCTATGAGGCCTCGATGTAATTAAAAATATTTATTAAGTAAGCTAATGAGTGAGCATCCCTTAGCAGAGTGCCTGGCCCAGAGCAAAGTGTTAAATAAATGTGAAATACTGCCAGAATGTATAATAATGTGTCTTCACAATGGAAAATGAAAACCACAAAGGACATTAGTATTTCTTTCTTTCCATAATTCTAAAAACAGAGGTTGGGCTTTTACTTCCCACCAAGATAGAATCAGAGATTTAATCCATCATCTTAAATGTCCATGTAATAGGCAATATACATGAAACAATGGTTTGTATGACTGTATATCTTAGTCTATTTTTGGCTGCTATAAAAAGTACTGTAGACTGGGTAGCTTACAAAGAAACTGACATTTGTTTCTCACCATTATGGAAGCTGGAAGTCCAAGATCAAGACACCAGCAGACTCCAGTGTCTGATGAGAACCCGCTTGCTGGCCATTAGGGCCGTCTTTTCATTGTGTCCTCATGTGGTTCAAGGGGTGAGCGAGTTCTCTCATGACCTGTTTACCTCCCCAAGGTCCCACCTCCTAATACCATCATCATGGGGGTTAGGTCCCAACATGGGAATTTGGGGCAGATTTATTATTTTTTAAAATATATTTTTATTGATTTTTTACAGAGAGGAAGGGAGAAGGATAGAGAATTAGAAACATTGATGAGAGAGAAACATCGATCAGCTGCCTCCTGCACACCTCCCACTGGGGATATGACCGCAACCAAGGTACATGCCCTTGACCGGAATCGAACCCGGGAGCCCTCAGTCCACAGGTATCCACTGAGCCAAACTGGTCAGAGCATTGGGGCAGATTTAAACATTCAGCTGTGGCACTGTACACCAGGCATGATAGACAGTGAGCCTCGAAAGACAGGAGACAAAGGAGCTGAACCTTACTGTTGCGCCAGCTTGTTGCTTTTAGAGTTTCCCTGCAGAGAGAAGGGGAAACCAAGGGAAGTCTGGTGAACCCCCTGCCCTGAGGAATCAGAGCTGGTTGTCCAGGGCTCAAGGCACCTATTGTACTTAAGATGGAGTGCTAGAGAGGAGTGCCAGAGCCCAGGACAGGATTTATAGCAATCCTAAAAGTGTATGTACCTAATAAAAAGTGCTATAAATATGTGAAACACAGCTAGATAGAACTAAAAAAGAAAATAAATAGAAAAATCCATAATTATAAATGGAGACTTAGATATCCCTCTTGCAATAATTTAGAGCAACTCTATAGGATAGCAGCAAGAATAGAAAACAATTGAACAGCACTATCAACCAACAGGTGTAACAAACATTGATAGAAAGCCACCCCAAACAATCCCATTCACATTATTATCAGGAGCCGATGGATTATACAGCAAAATTGTCCATGTCCTGACATAAAAATAACAGAAAAATCTCCCAACACTTGGAAGCTAAAGAACAAACTTCTAGGTAACCATGGGTCAAAAAATCTCAAGAAAAAGAAAAAAGTTAGAAATACATTGAGCTTAATGAAAATAAACATACAACTTATTAAAGCTTACGAGACACAGCTAAAGCAGTGCTGAGATTGAAATGTATAGTATTAAATGCTTTAAATAAAAACGTGGAGAATCTAAAATCAATGATATAAAATTCCACTTCAAGAAAATAGAGAACTACATAAGCCCATAGAAAGTAGAGGCAAAAAATAATAAATATTGCAGTACAAGTAAATGAAATTAAAAACAGAAAAATAATAGAGAAAAGCTAGTTCTCTAAACAGATTTTAAAAACTACAAACCTCTTGCCCTAGCCCAGTGGTTCTCAACCTTTCTAATGCCGCGACCCTTTAATACAGTTTCTCATGTTGTGGTGACCCCCAACCATAAAATTATTTCATTGCTACTTCATAACTGTAATTTTGCTACTGTTATGAATCGTAATGTAAATACCTGTGTTTTCTGATGGTCTTAGGCGACTCTGCTAGCGGTTCTCAACGACCCACAGGTTGAGAACCACTGCTGTAGAGCCTAAGACCATCGGAAAACACAGATATTTACATTACGATTCATTAACAGTAGCAAAATTACAGTTATGAAGTAGCAACGAAAATAATTTTATGGTTGGGGGTCACCACAACATGAGGAACTGTATTAAAGGGTCACGGCATTAGAAATGTTGAGAACCACTGCCCTAGCCCATTTGGCTCAGTGGTTAGAGCGTCAGCCTGTGGACTGAAGGGTCCCAGGTTCCATTCTGGTCAAGGGCACATGCCCAGGTTGCTGACTCGATCCCCAGTGTGGGGTGTGCAGGAGGCAGCTGATCAGTGATTCTCTTTCATCATTGATGTTTCTATCTCTCCCTCTCCTTTTCTCTCTGAAATCAATAAAATGTATTTAACACACACACACACACACACACACTACAAACCTGTAGCAAGAGAGAGAAAAAAAAGACAATTATTAGTAATATCAGAAATGAAATAAAGGATATTACTACAGACCCTGCAGACATTAAAAGGAGAATAAAGGAATGCTATGAATGACTCTGCACACATAAATTTGACAACTTAAATAAAATAGACCAATTCCTTGAAAAGCACAAACTACCACAGCTCGCCCAATATGCAAGAGATAATTTGAATAACCCTATAACTATTAAGGAAATTGGATTTATAAATTTCAAACGCCCCCAAAAGGAATTTTCAGGTTCAGATGGTTTTGCTGGAGAATTCTAATATTTCAGTAATAATCAACACCAATTAGACACAGTATCTTACAGAAAATAGAAGTGTATAGAATTTGTTTTATGAAACCATTGTACCCTGATACCAAAACCAGATAAAATGAGTACGAAAGCAAAGCAAACTACAAACCAATGTTCCACATGAATATAGACATAAAACAGTTATCAAAATATTTGCAAATAGAATTTGACAATGCATAAGAGAATCATGCTCTCGACATAGTGGAAAATATACTAGGGGTGCAACAGTGGTTCAATACTCAAAAGTCAGCCAGTGTAACACTCCATCTTGATAGGCTAAAGGAGAAAAATCATATGATCTTAGCAGTCAATGCAGAAAAATGTTTTGACAAAACTGAAGACCCATTTAGAATTCTCAGACAAATAAGAACGGAGGGTATTTCTCCTTTTAACTTGGTAAAGAACATGTGCAAAACTCCTGAAGTTAATATTGTACTTCCAGGTGAAAGACTTTAAATATAAAAACACAAATAAGGTGATTAAAAAGGATTTGCCATGCTAACATTAACCTAAAGAATTCTGGAGTAGTTATCTTAATATCAGACAAATAGGTGATATATAGCAAAAAAGATTACTACTAGGGATAAAAATAGTTGTTTCATGATGACAAATGGTCAATTAATCAAAAGTTATAACAACCTTAATTATTTATGCACCTCATTAATAGAACTTCAAAATAAATGCAACTAAAACACATGAAAGTGTATGGATAAATAGACATAAATTTCAGCACTAGTTTCTCAATAGCTGAGAGATTAGATAGCCAGAAGTGACATCACTACAGATATTACAAGATAAAAGGGAATATTAAAAACAACTTTATGCCATTGAATTTGAATAAATATATATATTTATAAATTTGAACAACACTGTCAATCACTTTGTCCTAATTAACAATTATAGAAATCTCTACCCCCAACAACAGAATGAACATTTTTTATTAGAGTGCACAAGAAAGTCACCAAGAGAGGCCCTATACTAGATTGGATTATTAAAACACACACACACACACACACACACACACACACACACACACACACACACGTGCCCTGGCTGGTGTTGCTCAGTAGTTAGAGGGTCAGCCCACTCATTGGACGGTCTTGGGTTTGATTTCTGGTCAATGGTAGGTATCTGGGTTGCAGGTTCAATGCCAAGTCCCTGGTCAGAGCATGTGCAAGAGGCAACCAATCAATGTATCTCTCTCACATTTCTCTCTCTCTCTCTCTCTCTCTCTCTCTCTCTTCCTTCCTTCTACTCTCTAAAAATCAAGGAAAAAATATCCTCCAGTGAGGATTAACAAGAACAAAAAAACCACAACAAATTTAAAAGAGAAAAAGTCATACAATATTTTCTCTGACCATAGTGGAATCAAAGTAAAAATAAAAGATATAAAACTGGAAAATCTCCAAACACTTGAAAACTAAACAACACACATATAAATAATCCATGGATCAAAGAATAAATCTAAAGGAAAGTCAAATTAGACGTTAACCTGAATGAAAATGAACATACAACAAATCATTTTGTTTTGTGTCACTAAACAGTACTTAGGGGGAAACTTATAGCATTGGATGCCTATATTAAACTAGGGAAAAAAGTCAAGTCAACTACTTTATTTTCTACCTTAGGGAAATAGAAATAGGGAATTAAACTCAAGTTAAGTAGAAGAAAGGAAATATTAAAGATGAGTGTGGAAATCAACAAAAGAGGAAATAGGCCAAAAATAGAAAAAAATCAATGAAACTAAAAGATAGTTCTTTGAGAAATCAATAAAATCAATAGACTTTTAGCCAGACTTGGAAAAGAAAGAGAGAAAATACAAATTAGAATATCTGAAATGAAAGAAGTGACATCACTACAGATATTACAGGATAAAAAGGAATATTATAAACAACTTTATGCCATTGAATTTGAATTTTTGGAATAAATGACAAATTCCTTGAAAAGGCATACATATATAAATAGAATGCTTACCAGTCTGCAAGTGAACGTGAGGTTTTATTAAGCATAATTACTCAAATGTTGATGTTCAGCCCATAGGAGCTCTCTAAGTATTAGGTGTCTTATTTGTGTGCAAACTCAAATCTGGTCTCTTCCTCTGGAGCTAGCTCTACTACTTGGCAGACATTCCCTCTCCACAAGGCTACTGAGACATCAGTGAGCTCACCAGTGTTGTGTGAGATCTCTGCTGTACTCCTCATGCTACTTTGGGGAGACTGTTAAAGGACATTAGCAAGCTGTACTGTGTCACCTGGCATGTGAGAAGCCCTGTTGATGGAATGTACAGATAACCCCTCTTAAAAGCCATATTTTCAGTGTCTTCTGAGGCTCCGGTCTTTAGCAATCTCAGACATTGTTTTTGTTAAAGGGAATAGTCTCTGTGCCATGCCACTCCCTCCAATCACTCCCTCTTTTGCAGAATCACATCTGGGCACAGTCTACCTCCTGGATAACAACTCCTGCAGAGAGAATCCTGGGTGTTGTTAACCTGCACGCCAGGGTGCCTTGGGATCATGACTTATTCTTAGCCCTGACTCACCATCCAAAGTCATTCTCCCCACAAAAAACTTTCCTGGGCAATCCATTCTGTCTAGCCTCACAATTGCAAAGCTGGAGATTTTCCAGTTTTCTATCATTTATTTTTACTTCTCTTTAACAACACAGCAGCTTGTCAACCATTATTGCTTGTCTCATTTTTGGTTTTTTTAAGTGTATTTCTAGTATCACATGATCTCACTCATCTAGGGGAAATAATGAACAACATAAACTGATGAACAAAAACAGACTCAGAGACAGGGAAGCACCGATCAGAATGTCAAACCTCAGAGGGAAGGTAGGGGAGGGTGGGGGTAAGGGGGAGAGATCAACCAAAGGACTTGTATGCATGAATATAAGCCTAACCAGTGGTCATGGACAACAGGGGGGTGGGTGCATGCATGGGAAGGGGTTTGGGATGGGAATGGGGGGATGAGGACAAATATGTGATACCTTAATCAATAAAGAAATTTTAAAAAATAAATAAATAAAAATCAAAGAAAAAAAATCTTCATCACATGGAGGAGGCTGTTTGCTAAAGCCCTCCCCTTCTAAAAGACACTGATTATACAAGACTTAGCAGTGTGCCTCGGGGGATTTTTCACCAATAGTGGCATGTTTGTTGTGCCATCTTTCTGATACGTTTTTGTGTTAACTGAACTTGTATATCTAATTTTTATCTGGTAAGATAATTTTTTCTGATGTTATTTTTCTGATGTTATTTTTCTGATGGTGTACTTTACTAAATAACTCAATTAGGCAATGAATGCATCTTTGTTTGAGTGCTAGTATATGATCAGTGCCACAATGTGGGTAAATCCAGAGATATATTCGCCCAGCCTTCCTTCCTCCTTCTCCTTTTTCTCCCTTCTCCCTACACCCCCCTCTCTAGATAGATAGATAGATAGATAGATAGATAGATAGATAGATAGATAGATAGACTCAAACATATGCCTATACAGTATATACAGTAGTCCCCCTTATCCACAGTAACAATTCATAAGTTTTAAATTGCATGCTGTTTTGAGTGGCATGATGAAATCTTGCCTTGTCTCACCTAGTCCTTCCCAGATGTGAATCATTCCTTTGTTCATTGTCCCCACACTGTAGACACTTCCCACCCATTTGCCGCTTAACAGCCATCTAAGTTATCAGACTGATTGTTGAGGTATCACTGTGTTTGTGTTCCAGTAATCCTTATTTTACTTTATAATGGCCCCCTAAGTATGAGTAGTGATGCTGGCACTTTGGATCTGCCAAAGAAAATGTATAAAGTGCTTCCCTGTAAGTGAAAAGGTATGCATGTAAGTGGAGGGGAGGGAGTTCCCAGGTTTCAGGCTTCCACTGGGAGTGCTCAGACATATCCCTGGCAGATAAGGGGGGGCTACTGCACATATATCATTTGGAGTATATAGCGTTTGAACTTGGCTTTGGTGTACTACAGCTTTCCAGAGGTTATCATTGCCTGTCTTAGTTTTCATCCCTCATTCAGTATGATTTTGATGAGCACCTACAAGATGCTGGGTAGTCAGCAATAAGACAGGCACTCCTGGCTTTATCTAAGAGCACAGACCTCATGAGAACATTGTGAGTGAGAGAAATGTATGTGAAAGGAGAGAATAAAAGATCATGCATGGTATGGCAGGAGGAGCTATTGTGTGTATTCATGAGAAGTCTGATAGTCTGTCCTCACTTGGTATTGGGAGCTGGCATTTACTGAACAACTACCCAGGAAGCCACATAGTGTTCAAGAGCACAGGTGTGGCCTCAAACAGATCTGAATACGAGTCCTAGGTCTACTAAGGATTAGATGTAAGACTTTGTTCAGGCAAGTTGCCCATCTCCCCTAAGTCTGGGTTCCTCCGTAGTAAAGTCAGTGATGGCATCAACCTGGTTAAATGAGGGAATGGAGGCAAATTTGAAGCACTCCACACAGGGCCTGGTTCCAAGCCAGCTCTCAGTACATGAATGTTACCGTGATTTTCCCAAGAATCATGGGATGGATGCAGGTTCTTGCTATTGTTTCTGTTACTCAGGTGCTTCATACTCATGATTTTCCTGGGAGGCAAGGCTTATGTCTTCCTCAATGAGGACACAGAGGTTCAGGGGAGTGTGGACCATAAGTGCACACCTACGAGGAGCCAGGCTGATTTCAAAGCTCCTTCTCTTTGCTTTCCTTGCACAGTTTATCGACCTCCTAGATGTTCTTTGTCTCTTTCCTGATCAGTCTATCCGGGGAACAAATCTAAGTGACCTCATTGAATAATGATCCCACGAAGTTGCTGGGCACAGATTCTTGTTTAAGAATAACAGTGGCTTGGAAAGTTTTTCAGTGTCAACAGATCAGCCTGATGGTTAAAATCACTGAAGAATGCAATGTACAATGTTTTCATTTTCTCTGGCTTCCTGTCTCCCTTGGAATAATAGTCAGCAGAAAACACATTGCTGAAAGACTTCTCTTCCTCTACATCCTCAGAATATAATAAGGCCCAAGCTAACTGTCTCCGGCTATTGGGAGTTAGTAGACACACAAATAAAAAGAAGGTGCTCTCAGAGTTTTATGCATTTTTCTCTCTATCAGTCCTGGGTTGGAAGGACATCTTTGAAATTGATGTAGCTATCACCCAGGGGCTAACATTAAGATTTCAGCAGAGGGGTATAGAGTTATGATCTTTCTTTTGCTGTCAGAACTGAGGCTGGTATATTTGCATTGAGAGACATGCTGGACAAAGCAAACTGAGACCAGGAAAAACAATAAGAAAACATATTGAATCATGGGCTCTACCTGAGGGCATTTGTGAAAGGTAGATTTATCAATATCTGTTAAGTCATTTGCATTGACTAATTCTCAGAGACTCACAATACCTCCTGTGTGTGTGTTTTTCAGGTGTTCGATTCTATAATATGTTATCTGGATATTGTATTGTGTTCACCCTAACCCTAACCCTAATGCTAACCCACCCCAAGTCAAGTTTCCTTCCATCACCATGTATCCCCCTTTTATCATCTTCTCCATCCCCACCCCCTCTTTCCATCTGATAATCACCATTCTCTTGTCTGTGTCTATGAGTGTCTTTTTTGCTTAATCCCTTCCATTTCTTCACCCAGCCCCCCAACTCTCTCCTCTAACAGCTGTCAATCTGTTCTCTGTGTCTATGAGTCTCTATCATATGATTTCACTTATATGTGGAATGTAATGAACAGAATAAACTAACAAACAAAATAGAAACAGATTCATAGCACTTCGTGGTTTTACTAGTGGGTCAGAGGAACTCAGTGATGGATGTGATATTATGGCATTTAGAAACTTAATTGTAACTGGGCTTAAAATAGCAGCAGGAGCTGAAACTGGGCCAGCTTGAGCATAATTTGTGTTTGCAGAAAACACTCTGTTTTTTGTTCAAATCTGATATTTCTTGACATATGTTTCTTGGTGTGGTGTTACCAACATTTTATCAGAGATGGAAGAACCTTAAAATAAACTGGTGACTGGAGTCCAGCAGCTAAAGGTATGCCTTATCCATCACTATAATAGATATGAACATAACAATAGATATAAAAGTGATAATTGCCCTAGAACATAGGCATTCATTTATTCATCAATTACTTATTGATATTGGTGAGGGTCTACTCTATGCATGGGGGATAGAATGGTATGTGAGAGATTGGCCTTTGCTTTCATGGGCTAATTACTTCAGTAGCAGTCACAGAAAAAACATAAGCAAACAAATAATAGCAGTATATAATGCCAGAGGGTATATGTGTCATGAAGACACCAGAGAGCTAAAATAGTGAACGCTGGTGGAAGGTACAGAGGGTCTAATTCTCAGAGCAGTTGGCCAGGGAAGGCCTCCCTGAGAAGGACTAATGAAACAGAGGTGCAGCTTATCAAATAGAAGACAAATCATTTTAGAAACAGAAACAGCAGTTGCAAAGGCCCTGCTATAGGAAACAACTAAGAAGGAACCAGTGCCATTAATTATAGGGGATGAGTCATAGGAGGTTGGGAAATGGAGTTGAATAGAAAGGCAAACATTGGGCCTTTAAGGGCATGTTAAGGTTAGGAGTTTACATGATATTCAAAATATAGTGGGAAGAAGAGAAGAGTTTTAAGATGGAGGGTGTCAGATTCTGATATACAGTATTAGAAGATCACTTTTGCTGACTGTAGAATGGATGAGGGGTAGGTTTCTCTTCACTCATATAGAAGAGAAATAGCAGTGGCCAAACCAGAGAAATGGGTGGTGTGACTGAAGATGTATTCAGAAGAGTGCTACCAAAGAAAAATAAGTTAGAAGTGTCCTGAAGGAATGTGGTCCGTATTATTGGAATCTTTATACACTGATAACTTAATATTCGGATCGTCCACGTCTAGTTTCATCTGAAGCAGCTATTTGCCTCATCTTTTTGGGCCTTTAGTTCTAATTTTAAAATTGTTTCCTTATTTTTTTATTACATTTGCCATTCAATATTATATTACTTTCCCCTGTACAGCATAGTGGTTATTGACATACACTTTGATAAAGAAGATGTGGTACATATATACAATGCAATGTTACTGGGCCGTGAAAATAAAGTCTTGCCATTTGTGACAGCATAGGTAGACTTAGAAGGTATTTTACTTCGTGAAATAAATCAGACAGAGAAAGACAAATACGGTATGATTTCACTTGTATGTAGAATCTAAAAGAAATGAACATACAAAACAAAAGCCAACTCTTAGGAACAGAGAACAAACTGATGGTTGCCAGATCAGAAGTCCAAATTGGCCCTAGCCAGCTTGGCTCAGTAGATAGAGCATCAGCCCCTGGACTGAAGGGTACCAGATTTGATTCACATCAAGGCCATGTACTTTAGTTGCAGGCTTTATCCCTGGCCTTGGTTGGGGCACATGCAGGAGGCAACCAATCGATGTGTCTCTCTCACATTGATGTTTCTCTCTCTCTCTGTCTCTCCCCCTCCCTTCCACTCTCTAAAATTCAATGGAAAAACATCCTCACCCAATGGAAACACACACACACACACACAAGTACAAATTGGCAGTTACAAAATAATCACAGGGACATAAAGTACAGCACAGGGAATACAGTTGGTAATATTATAATAACTATACATGGTGCCAGGTGAATACTAGACTTATCAGGAGATCACTTTATAACATAGATCAATGTCTAATAACTGTTTGTCACATCTTTAATGAAATGGTAATGGAGTCACTAGCTGGATAGAGCACTACAAAGGTAGAACATACCATACTTCCTCCATCACCTGATTTGGGAGTTTTGAGTTTATTTTTCTTCAACTACACACAATGTCAAAGACAGACAATAAGAGGCTCTCATCGGCTGGATACATAAAGTGTATGAACTGATAAAGCCCAGGGCAGCCATCCTAGCTGGGGAGCCTGCACCGTTTAGTACCAGCGTGATCTTATGAAGAATGGGTGATTATTGTGGCCCACTTGTTATTATTATTTTTATAATGAAGCTGTCTCCAACCAGGTACAATCTTGGACTTACATAATTGAATTTTCAATGGAAAAGCGCTGCTGGTTTATATGAAATTTCCACGGGAGCCAGCATGAGTCCAGGAGTTAGCAAACAATATTTTTAATTGAGATTTTATGTCCCTGCCCTCAAATCAAGCACTTTAATAGGATCCCAGTTGGAATAGGTGACTCAGTAACAAGTTACCACTGCTTCCCACATCAGAAAGGTGTTAATTTCTCCAGCTCCCGCTGAGCGTCCATCTACTCCAGTGACCCACCACCTGCCTGGACCATAAAATGCGTGTTTTGCATTCCATTATGTTCAGAGGGTAGCTTTAGCAATCTGCATATTTTTTGCAGGATGTGCTGGCCACGTTCCATCTAAAAACATTAAGATGGAGAAGTATTAAAAATATTGATTTGTCATCTATTACATTGAAGTGATAGATTGAAATGAAATTTGGACGCATGCCAAACCTCCACTAACTTTGACATTATTGAATGAAATGGAATGGTCTTCAACTCATTAATATGCTCTGTCCACGTGAGAACAGTCAGGAGCACGAAGTAAGAACTGGCCACGATTTTTCACAAAAATTTATGTTTTCCAAATATGTGCGGGGTTTTAAGGTCCAAGATGACACTCTCCATCGCTGGTGCTATTGTCAGCGGGAAGCGCTGTTCTTTCCCATGTTTGCTTAAGACAAGGGAGACACTCTTATTTGAACTTTATAAACTTGAGGCTTTTCAGGTCAGTTCACCATAATGTTCCTCCAGTCCCCTGCCCTGGAATACAAGTGAAAGCTGTAGTTCACAGTCCTTTGCGTGTCCATTTCATCCAAGGCAGGCATCCATCTTGATCTGATTCTTTCCTGCTTCCCTCTTCACCTATTGATTGCTACGTTCACCCTTTCGTACTGTTATTGTAATCATCACACTTTATTTCTACTCGAAGTTTTTTCTTTACTTTTGAATTAAATATCCTTTCTTTTAAAAAATATATTTATTGATTTCAGAGAGGAAGAGAGAGACAGAAGCATCAATAATGAGAGAGAATCATGGATCGGCTGTCTCCTGCACGCCCCCTACTGGAGGGGAGGGAGCCTGCAACCCGGGAATGTGCCCTGGCCGGAATCAAACTGTGACCTGCTGATTCATAGGTCAACTCTCAACCACTGAGCCGCACCGGCTGGGCTCAACATCTTTACTTTCAGTGGCTCTGCTCAGTATTTTATAGAATCAGATAGTTTCCTTTCTTTGCTCTCCCAGAGAACCTTTATCTCACTCTTGGCAATGTATTCAAAAGTAGTGGGTATGTATCAATTAAATTTGGTTGCTTTGGAGAGGGAAAAATGCATATTTGAATTAAATATGTATTCTTTTTGGAAATTTGTACACGTTTCAAACTTTATTTTAATTATTTAAAAGTTGTCTCAAAAGAGTTTCAGAAGCAGTGCCATAAAAATACCAATATTAATCTTGAGTTAATATTATACATTCCAACTTATGTGGGAGGAATGGTGATGTCTGAAATTTACTTTGAAATGCACCAAAAATAAGATGGGTTGATGGATGGATAGGGGGATGCACAGATGGAAAGATCTGGGATAAAGCAAATATAGTAAAATGCTAATAGTAGAATATAGGTGGTGGGAGTATGGCTATTTGCTGCATTTTTGAAAAGGTTCACAATAAAACATTGGGAAGGTACAGTATAAAAGTTAACAATCACATTGACAGTTTATAGACTGAGTTAAAAATTGTGTTTGCCTTTAGCATCTATTCTTCTACTCAGGGATGCTTTAGGAACCAAATTTGTTGCAGGATCATCTTGCATCACCCACATCTCCCCTTCTATCCTGTGTCCCATTTCTTTGCCTTTTGCTTCTTCCCTTTGAATATGTGTCATATCTGTCTTAACAAAAACAGTGTGATGTGGGCTCTTCATCAACTCATATAAGTAGAAGCAGCAGCAGATCAAAAGGGAGAAAGAGAAATGCATTTCTTTTCTTTCCCCTTTTTCATTCCTCTCACCCCAAGCCTGCCTGCCCTCCTCCTCCTCCTCCTCCTCACTCATTTCTTGTGCGAAAGTTAGTGGAGCAGTTCTGGCCTGGCTGGATTTATGCAGCTCAGAGTGAGCGCACAACCACCGCCGAGGCTGCTGTCTGCCCCACATTGATTGAGCTCTCTGGGCTTGAGGGATTTTTGCCGAGCTGAGTTTTCCGGTTGATATGCTCTCGGTCATTTGTCATAAAATCATTCCGACCAAGCTGTTTACTGGTTTGAATGCTTAATTACTGAAGAAGAAGAGAGTAGGTCCTTTTGGGGCTGGATGTTCGTTCGAATGCCTTCTTCGAGCTCACTTATCATCTGGTAGGTATCCTATGATGGCTGAGTAGTTCACACAATACACATACCACCCTTCCAAATCAAAAATAAAGACACACAACTCTACCTAAATATTCTGAGATGTGCATACACAGACCTTTTCACCTCATACCAGGATGGTATTTTCTTTTGAATAGAAATTGATTGCAAAACTCAGCACTCAGGCAGCGGCCGCTGTGCAAGGGTCTGTTCTGGGTTTCAAATCAAAATGTTCACCTGGTTTATTTAGATAAATTTCCAGCAATGCGTTGCTGACTCCCCCCGCCAGCTCAGTAGCCTCAATCCAAATTGCATAAGTGTGCTGGATATAATTATCTCTCTGAAGAAAGTTCCACTAAACCAGAGTCAAATTTATTTGTAAATGCAAAGTCATCTTGGGAATTATATTTCAAAACCTATAGTCGAGGATTTAGTGTCTGAGGTCCTTTCCTTATGGTTTATTTATAATTTCAGTGCCTCTTCTCCATGAGGAAAATTGAAATGCTCTCTGTGTCCCCATTGCTCCCTTCTCAACATAAACTCCCACTTACAATTTCTCTCTACAAATTGGCCTCAATTATTTCTTTCATTGGTTCCATATCATTGAATATTTAGGGAACATGTTTTTATATACGGGATGCTTTTTAAGAGATTCAGGGAGAGAGAAACTCAGAGACAGATTCAGAGACAGAGAGAATCAAAGATATAGACAAGGAGTGGAGAGAAGCAGAATATCAGGAGGTTTTAATGCCAAGATAACCTGTCAGAGCACCTTAAATATTTACCGCAGTTTTGATGTTTCATTTATCTCGAAGTCAGCAGGGCATTGTGCTGTTTCAATTTTTCATCACGGAGCACTATGGCTCTTTTCTAAGGAATTAGAACTAAAAAAAATATAAAAACAAAACAACCAAACTTTTAATCACTTCACTATAAATATAACACAGGGGGATTCTTTTCCCGTAGATGTTACTTTCCTGTTATTAAAAACAACTACTTGTCACTCCTTCATGCTCCTTTCCTCCCCATCCCTTAAATATTGCCCCTATTCAGAGCTATTATACTTAAAGTAATCTGGATTTTCTCAGAGCTGCCAAGAGGCTAAATTGACTTTTTGAGAATATATTGCTGAAAACTGCAGCCCGTGCATTTTCCCCAAGTAGAAACATCATGTGCGTGAGGAGCTAGAGGGACGATTTATAGCCAGTTTACAATTGGCAGTTGAGGTCAGAGAGTGCTTACTTCTGTAGTCACATTAGCCCTGTCCAGTGACAAGGTACAGGGAGGGGTCTCCTAGGAGGTGCCCCGGGGGCTTGGCCACCTCCATGGGCACTAACACCCTTTGCAAGTTTTATTTATTTTGGCCTTCACAGAAGAAACCTTCCAAAATCTAAACTTTTTTCAACAATTATGAAAGATGTACTGTGTGAACACTGACATATAGGGGTTTTATGGAATAACTAGAGACCTGGTGCATGAAATTCGTGCAGGGGGGGGGGTGTCCCTCAGCCCAGCCTTCATTCTCTCCAATCTGGGACCCCTCGAGGGATGTCCGACTGCCCTCTCACAATCCAGGACTGCTGGCTCCCAACTGCTCGCCTTCCTGATTGTCCCTAACCACTTATGCCTGCCAGCCTGATCACTCCCTAACCACTCCCCTGCCAGCCTGATTGATGCCTAACTGCTCCCCTTCCAGCCTGTTTGCCCTAACTGCCCTCCCCTGCAGGCCTGGTCACTCCTAACTGCACTCCCCTGCAGGCCTGGTCACCTCTAACTGCTCTCCCCTGCAGGCCTCGTACCCCCCAACTGCTCTCCCTTGCAGGCCTGGGTCCCACCCAACTGCCTTTCCCTGCAGGCCTGGTCGCCTCCAACTTCTCTCCCTTGCAGACCTGGTTCCTTCCAACTGCCCTCCCCTGCTGGCCATTTTGTGGCAGCCATCTTTTGTCCACATGGGGTCAGTCATCTTTGACCACATGGGGGCAGCCATATTGTGTGTTGGAGTGATGGTCAATTTGCATATTATTCTTTTATTAGATAGGATAGAGGCCTGGTACGCAGGTGGGGGCCAGCTGGTTTGCCCTGAAGGGTGTCCCAGATCAGGATGGGGGTTCAATTTGTGTTTAGGGTGGCCTGGGTGAGGGGCCTGTGGTGGTTTGCAGGCTGGCCATGCCCCCCCTCCCCAGTGACCCAAGTGGAGGCCCTGGTATCTGGGATTTATTTATCTTCTATAATTGAAACTTTGTAGCCTTAAGCTGAGGCTAAGGCAGGCCAGGGCAGGTGTAAAACTTGGCTTCCTCCATTGCTTGGGAAACCCACGCCTCCTGCTCTCCCCTTTGCTGCAGCCATCTTGGTTGGGTTAAGTTGCATACTCACTCCTGATTGGCTGGTGGGCATGGCTTGTGGGGGAGGCATGGCCAATTTGCAGATTACTCTTTTATTAGATAGGACTAGAGGCCCAGTGCATAGGTCCCTCAGCCTGGCCTAGGGGAATTGGGCCGAAACCAGCTCTCTAACATCCCCTGAGGGGTCCTGGATTGCGAGAGTGCATAGGCCAGGCCGAGGGACTCATGCACCGGGCCTCTAGTACACATATATGATCTTTGGTTAATCTCTTCCCACCCTCCCCTTCTCCCCCCTTCCCTCTGAGATTCATCAGTCTGTTGCATGTTTCCATGACTGTGGTTTCTGCTTCTGCATTGAGCAACTGCCCCCAATGTTCAATGCATGTCATAGCTACCAGCTGGTTGGCTGGTCACTTAGGGTTTTATATATATATATATAGATTACAAGAACATCCTGGGCTTATTGGTTCTGTTTCACTGAGCTAAGTCTTTGACATGAATGACCCCACTGAACCTTCTCCCTTGGAGAAGGGGCATTAAAAGTACTCTCTTCATTTTATCAATGAGGAAAAAATAGGACTTAAAATGTTTGGTCAGTGACCCAAATAAATACATGGAGATCCATGTTTTGAAATGATGTGGTTCGACTTCAGGGTTTTTGCTCTTCACCACCCCATATGATTTTTGAGATGCAAGTTAACTTGGCAACATTGGGGTGTTGGAAGCTACCATCAGCATCAACCCTCCCCCACTTGCTTTGTTAGTGTAGACTAGAGATAATTTAGTGTAAAATGTCCCAATAAAAATTTTCCCTAAAGCATATGTAAACCATGACATAATAGATTTATCAAAGGAGTAGAATTCTATTATGTTCAAAATATTAACCAGACTGAAGCTATTTGTCATAGCAACGGGTGCTAGAGTTGACAAATTACCGCTGAACCCAGTTTGTAGCAAAATGTTAGGCAGAGCCTTGGCACTGATGAATTGACATGAGAGTCCAGCCGGGAATATATTAGGGCAATTTAAATATCATTCAAAAGAAAGCATAGCCATGTTCCAAAACATCCCAAAACTATACCCATAACCATCACACATCCCTGATTCTGAAACACAGCAGTAGCAAGACAAACCATCTATTTATAATTCTCAGTTGAAAAAGAAAGGGCTTCTACTTGAAATGCTTGCACTGATTCTCAGGGACCCTGGTTTCAGGCACTTCAAAGCTTGTGGTTGGGGCAAAAGGTGGCATCATCTTAGAAATAAAAAACCCCACCATATTTAATTCTGGATAATGAGTTTACTCTAATGAGATAGGAAACCTTTTCTTAATAAAATGTATGGAGTATACAGTGATGAGTGCTATGGGGGGGGGAGGGGAGGGAGGAGAGAAATACTTCAGAAAGAGGAAGAACCTGCATTTTTTTTTACTAGAAAGAGATCTTTAACTGATATCACTCTGTATGAAAAGTTGATCAAATTACCACAAAAATAGTTCTCTTTCTTGGTGGTTATGTTTCCTGTTTTGAGACAAGGAATATGATAGATTGTACTGGGAGGAAAGATGAAATGTAGAAGAATCATTGGAATTTCATACCTATCTCTGTCTTGCTAATTAATTCTCTACATAACCAGCTTTATTTCAAGGTATGTCAGTCCATGTGTGCAGGTGTGTGTGTGTGTGTGTGTGTGTGTGGCCTTTCTGCTCGCTGCTGTCATTTCCATGGTAGGGGTCTGGGTCCCAGTATTTCTGTGACAGGGGTTCTTTTCTATGCAGGTTTTATTTAGATCCATCACCTATGTTCACTTGATCTTTGTCTTTTCCTCAATTTCAACTTCGTAATAGCCTTTAGTAGACTTAACAGGTGCACTCACTTTCCCTGACAAAATGTATGCTGAAGAAATAATGAGGAATGTGTGCAACTTTTACTATGAGGGTGTTTGTGACAACGTTGTTGACAATAGCAAAAAATCTGAAAGTTATCCAAAAGACCTGTAACAGTGGTTGAATAAATCAGGTATGGAATAACCCGACACTAAACTTCCCAGTCATTTATTTATTCATCATCTACAAAATTGTAGTTGAAAAGATACTTTGTATCAGACTTGGTGCAGTTTTTGAATGTATAGCCTCAAGTCCATTAACATAATATGGTAAAATAATTGTCAATAGCAGAGAAAAAGGCACATAGCCTATTGGTAAGTTGGGGGATGTGGTGGGATGTCAAATTCAGTGTGATCTTATTTTTCACTAAAAGAAAAAAAAGGATGTAGGACTCTGTTTTGTTAAGCATAAAAATATGTACATACACTAAAATGGTGTTGTTTTCTTTGACTTGTTGGGTCCTTATTCTCTAAATAGCCTGGAATGAATACTTTACACCTTTGATCAGAAAACAAACTGTAAACATTTTAAAAAGGCAATTGTTTTTGGAGACTATAGGACAGTGCCCTGCTAAAATATTTGTTTCTACTTTTCTATTGTATACAAAGATGAAAAAGGAATCAAGATTTGTGTGAAGATTCTATTTTTAGGTTCATTTTTTTGCAGTTTTAGGTTCACAGCAAAATTAAGAAACAAGTATAGAGATTTCCCATATCCCCTGCACACACACATACACACACAACCTCCCCCATTACCAATATCCCCCACCAGATTGACACATTTGTTTTAATGGAGGAACGTACACTGACATTGTAATCACTGGAGGTCCATAGCTTACATTAAGGTTCACTCCTGGTGTTGCACGTTCTGTGGTTACCACAAATGTATAATGATATGTATCCCCCATTAGAGTATCATAGAGTATTTCCACTGCCCTACATACCCTGTGTTCTGCCTATTCATCTCTCCCTCCCGTACCATTCCCCATAACCGCTGATCATTTTATTGTCTCCATAGTGTTACCTTCAAGGTAATTTTAATATTTTTCTATTTTTAAAGGCAAATCGAAGACTTTGACAAATTATCTATCTTTTTACTCTTGCTAATATAACCAGTGATATTTGGATACCAAGCAAATGCATGCATTTTTATTACTTTTTAGAGATTTTTCAATTACAGTTGATATTCAACATTATTTTATATTAGTTTCAGGTGTACAGCATAGTAGTTAGACAATTAAATAATTTACAAAGGGATCCCCACAATAATTCTAGTACCAATCTGGCACCATACATAGTTATTACAATATTATTGACTATATTCCCTGAGCTGTACTTTATATCCTTGTAACTATTTGTAACTATCAATTTGTACTTCTTAATTCCTTCATCTTCTTTACCCACTCCCCCAATCCTCTGGCAACCATCACTTTGTTATCTGTATCTGAGTCTGATTCCCTTTTTTAGTTCATTTATTTCCTTCTTTGGATTCCACATGTAAGTGAAATCATGTGGAGTTAGTCCTCCTCTGCCTGACTTATTTAACTGAGCATAATACCCTCTAAGTCTATGATGTTGTCACAAATGGTAAGCTTACATTCTTTTTTGTGGCCCAGTGATATTCAATTGTATATATGTACCACATCTTCTTTATTCAATTGTCTACTGATGGGCACTTGGGTTGCTTCCATAACTTGGCTATTGTAAGTGATACTGCAATGAACAGAGGGGTGCATATATATTTTTCAATTAGTGTTTTGAAATTTTTTCAGAAATATTTCCAGACATGGAATTTTTGGGTCATAGGTAATCATATTTTTAATTTTTTGAGGAACCTCCACACTGCTTTCCATAACAACTGCACCAATTTGCAATCCCACCGATAGTGCAAGAGGGTTCCCTTTTCTTCACATCCTCACCAAGGTTGAAGTATTGATAATAGTCATTCTGACAGGTATAAGGTGATACTTCATTGGCCTTTTAATTTGCATCTCTCTGATGATCAGTGACTTTGAGGATTTTTTCATATGTCTCTTGGCCATCTGTATGTCCTCTTTAGAGAAGGGTCTATTAATATCCTTTGCTCATTTTTAATTGGATTGTTTGCTTGTTTTGATATTGAGTTGTATGAGTTCGCTATAAATTTTGAATATTAACCCCTTATCAGATATTTCATTGGCAAATATCTTCTCCAGTTCAGTAGGTTGTCTTTTCAATTTTCTGATGGTTTTCTTTGTTGTGCAAAACTTTTTGGTTTGATGTAGTTCCATTTGTTTATTTTTTCTTTTCCTTGCCCTAGGAACTGTATCAGAAAAACATTCAATAAGAACAGTCAGAGAGTCTACTGCCTATGTTTTCTTCTAGAAGTTTTAGGGTTTGAGTCTTACATTTAAGTCTTTAATCCATATTTAGTTTATTCTTGTGTACAGTGTGAGACAGTGGCCTAGTTTCTGGTTTTTGTGTGTGTTTTTTTGGCATGTACCTGCCCAATTTTTCCAACACCATTTATGGAATAGACTGTGTTATCTCCATTGTACAGTCTTGCTTCCTTTGTCATATATTAATTGACCATATAGGTGTGGGTTTATTTCTGGGCTCTCTAGATTGTCCCATTGATCTATATGTCAGTTTTTATGCCACTACCATCTACCATGCTGTTTTGATTATTGTTGCCTGTAATATAGTTTGATGTCAGTTAGAGTGATTCCTCCAACTTCGCTCTTCTTTCTCAAGATTGCTGAGGCAGTTGCTCTTGGAGTGTTCCTTCCTTCTTTGGCTTCTGTGAGCCCTGCTTCTGTAGTTGAGTCTTGATTGCCATTGGCATGTTAGTTTGTAGGACTGACCCTCATGCTGACTGTGACGATTGACCCCACGATGCACAATTCACTCCAGCAGGGTCCAGTGACTGCCAGGCCCTCCCTGGGGTGGGCTACTTTTGGAGCTAATTGGGTGGTGCTCTGTTGTGGTTTGAAGCACCCACTGTGTGTTTTGGTTCTGTGGTCTTTAAGACATACTCTACTGCAGCCAGTGTATCTGGTAACTGGCCTGGAGCTACCTGTTAGAAGCTACAAAGTGATCTGCCATTGGTAGTTGCCTATGCAGTGTGTATTTTTTTAATGATTAAAAAACTATGATGATAATAGTCATTCTAGACTGGGTGGCATGTGAAATGGTAATTAGTAAATGCTTTCAAAAGGAACTATTAGTTTCCTCAATAACTTAGCATTCATACAGTTCTACATTGGCTCACACAACCATGGCCTTATTGATTGATTTGGATTTAAACTAAGTAAGATCATGCCTTGGAATAGAGAGATCAAAACCCTCCCTCTGCATTGGTTGTGTCTAGGTTAGAAAAATAATTGTGTGGGGGCATTTAGGTCAAGTCACAGCAGTGGTGCAAGGTGAAGAGATGATCATAGTCACTTAATCATGGAGAGGAGGGTCAGAGATTCTATCTGGAGACAATGGCACAGTCTGTGGTCCCTGGGAGCAGAGCTGCCTCAGGCCACACACTCTTCACGGTTTTATTTTAATGGATATGTCTTCCAAGCTTTCTGCCTAAGTTGACATGCCATCTTTCCAATTAATAAGAAAATACCAAACAGAGCATTAAAGTTTACAGCTTCACATTTTCAAATTAAATTATCTATTGATTAGTTGGGGGCTGTTATTAAAAATCAGCACAACCATGTCTGACAGTGCCTTAAAAATATTCATCAGGATGACTTTGATCAAATTGTAAATGGTGGATCTTCATTTTACTTTAGAAGTAAGGAGGCAAATGAGCAATAAATTTGAAGCTCAGGTAATTGGGGGGAAAAGTAATCTATTTAATCAGTCCCAAGAGCTAAATGATTCAGAGAACTGACACTGGAATATTTAGTTAAATATTTTTATCTGAAAAGATCAGTCATTTATGCTTAAGAAAATATTCTCTAGCAGGCTTATGTTAAGCATTTGCATGTCTTATGCTAAACTGTACTTAGTTTTCAAACATATGCTTAAGGTCATCCTTTAATTCTCTCTTTTATTTTTTTTTTTGGGGGGGGGTGTTGTTATTCCATCCATATGCTAATCTAAGAGCATTTGTATCTTTTCTTGTAGGTAGATACCTTCTTTCCTGCTCCTGTCTCACCTCACCCCCACCTCTAGACTGAAGCTCATTTGTTTCTTTTATTTTCAACCATAGCCCACTTTCTTCACCCATCTCATCTTCTCCTGTAGCTGTACCACTCTACAAAGGCTAAGATGCAATGTAGTGTAGAACTTAAAGAAAGGCACTAGACACTAAAGTCCAAATTTGGCTCTATGTCCAGGCCAGATTTAGACTTCAGCTGAGTTAACTTGGAAAACTGATTTAGCTTTCTGATATCTTAGTGTTCTCCTCTGAAAATGTGGGTGTCAGTAAATATAAATCGGTCCTAGCTGGTTTGGCTCAGTGGATAGAGCACTGGCCTGCAGACTGAAGGGTTCTGGGTTTGATTCTGGTCAAGGGCACATACCCTGGTTGTGGGCCCGATCCCCAGTAGGAGGTGTTTAGGAGGCAGCCTATCAATGATTCTCTCTCATCATTGATGTTTCTATCTCCCTCTTCTTCTCCCTTCTTCTTGAAATGAATTAAAATATATTTAATAAATAAATAGATACATAAATAAAAATTGCACTGTTTGTAATTAGAATTAGGTAATTACCTAGTTACTTACTTTACCTAAGAAGAAATTTACAAAGAACCTGATACATGGCAAGTAATGGATTCTACTTTTACTGCTGTGTGGAATCCTAACTTCTGATAGAAATACTGAACTTTACTCCTCAATAAAGTGGTAATACCTTAATGTTGGTTTTGTGTGACAAATGTTTAGCAAGCTTTACTAATTCAGTCAAAAGCTAAATATAAGTAAATAGTATTTAACTGAACATACTAGTACTACCACAGACAATGGAATTACAGTCACTTGCCCTTAAGAATATAAGAACTTTGGAGTTTTGGATTAGATTATAACTTACCAGTACAACCTCTTTACAAACTATACTCTATCACTTTGTTTAAGGCTTGAAATACTAGGGCACCCTATTTAATTCCTCTCAAAAAAGAATCTTAATTGTCAGAGAAAATGTAAAAGTCATCTCATCGAGATTTAATCCCCTTGCCAGAACTCCATTAACATTGAGAGTCAATAATATATTTTGGGTTTCTGTGATTTGCCACATAGATACATTGAATTCCAGAGATATAAGGTGAGTAAGATAGATATCCTGACCCCAAGGGGCATTGGGACACATCAGGAAGACAGGCAGGCACATAAACAAAATAAAGGCAAATGTTACCAGGGTCATAGCTGCTGCAAAAGCATAGTAAAGCTGCACCTCCTTGCCTGGGATGGGTGTGAGGTAAGTGAAAAAAAATACAGTAGTAGTCCATTGTGTAAATGTTCCAAGGCTTTTTTTTTTTTTTTTAAATCTACTCAGCTACTGATGGGCACTTGGGCTGATTCCAAATCTTAGCTATTGTAAATAATGCTCCAATGAACATAGGGATGCATATAATCTTTCAAATTAGTGATTTGGGTTTCTTTGAATATAATCTCAGAAGTGGAATTGCTGGGTCATAAGGAAGTTTCATTTTTAATTTTTGGAGGAAATTCCCTACTGTTTTCCATAACGTCTGTATCAATCTGTATTACAACAGTACACAAGGGTTTTCTTTTCTCCACATCCTCACCAACACTTGTTGTTGGTTAATTTATTGATGATAGCCATTCTGAGAGGTGTGAGGTGATAATGCATTGTGGTTTCAATTTGCATATCTCTGATTATTAGTGATCTTTAGCATTTTTTCATATGTCTATTGGCTATCTATATGTCCCCTTTGGAGAAATATCTATTCAGGTCCTTTGCTGATTTTTAAATAGAATTGTTTGTTTTCTTAGTGTGGAGTTATATATGTTATTAATAAATGTACCCTTATCAGATATATCATTGGTGAATATGTTCTTCCATACTACTAGGCTGTAAAAATACATGGAACTCTTACAATTTGCAACAGCATTGCTGGACCTGGAGAGTATTATGCTAAGTGAAGTCAGAGAAACATAAGTATTGCATGATCTCACTTATATATGGAATATAATTAACCAAATAAACTACCAAAAAAAATAGAAACAGACTCACAGATACAGAAAACAGACTGATAGGTGTCAGAGAGGAAGGGGGTGGGCTGGGAGAAAAAGGTAAAGAATTAAGCAAAAGCAGACCAAAAACAAACAAACAACAAAAAAAATCCAGACAGACAATAGTATGGTGATAGCCAAAGGGAAGTGTGGTGGGAGGTGGAAGAAAACAAAAGTGGGGGATAAATGGTGGTGGAAAAAGATGTGACTTTTGGTGGTGAGTACATGATGCAGTATGCAGGTGTCTTCTGGAGTTGTACACTTGAAACATGTATGGTTTTATTAACCAATGTCACCCCAATAAAAAACTAAAATAAATAAATAAATAAATTCTGAAGAAGATGACATCTAAGCTAGAACCTGAAAAACAACTAGGGATTCTCTGAATGAAAGTGGAGGGAGAGAGAAAAGACAGTTCATCCATGTATACAAATGTGCAAATAGATGGGGTCAGATGAAGTAGCCATGCTCATTCCACAGACATTTATTGAGGCCCTAAAATCTAGCAGGACTGTATCATGAGGATTTATTGAAATGTCAGATCACTTTCTCCACCACTCCTAACTGAGCTTCTCCAGTGCAGAAACTGTTCTATTTATCTTTGTTAAGCTAAGGCCCTCGGCCCAATGTGTGTCACGTGGAAAATGTTCAATAACCATTAGTTGAAGAAATGAACCAATCAATAGATAGTTTATCATGATTGGCTCTTGTTAGTGAGAAGAGAAGTTCCTGGTAAAACCATTGACCTGGACAGGGTCAGAGGTACAGACCTATAACACATCATTAGTCATCACCTTCCTGGTGAAGATCAGTCCATTTTATCAATGCTCTTTGGTACAGCCATTCAACCCACAAGTAGTGTCTTCATCTATCTTCCTTGTCTTCTGTCTTATTCATGGAGATTTCACAGGCACCATGGCAGATGCATGACTTCTGGCTTCTCCTCTATCCTGATTGACTGTGGATTCCTGCCACAGAGGAAATGAGCTTGCTTGGGTAACTTTCCTAGTAATAGAACTATTGTTGACTCCTAGTCATCAATGACCATTTGCTAGTGTCTCACCATTCATGTGTTTTATCTTCTGTTCTGCTTCCCATCATAGTATCGGGTCTGTTTTATAACTTACTTTTAAAAGTGTAATATTTGCCTATTTTAGCCTGATAGCATATTTATCATTCCAAAAACACCCGATGGACTACAAACAAATACTAGATCTTTAAATACGTGTACACTTAAATGGGTGAGAATAGCAACTTGTCTTTTGCTATCATTTTTAATGATCTTCTGAAATTCATGTATTTAATTTGTAAATTTGAGCACCTGCTGTGTTCAGGAACCTGTGCTAAGTGTTTGGATATACCCTATGGTTCCAAATATTAATGAGGTCTGAACAAAGATGAATCTGTGTGTTGGCCATGGGGAGAATGAGGTAGCAGGATGTTAATCCTGCCTGGATGCTGTAAAGGATGATAAACTGTACTTGGTTGACCTTATTAATCACTCATAATGTGATATCTAATAGATGTGCATTTTTCCTGCCTCACAGCCTTTGCATTTGGAGAGGGGAAGTGGGAGTTCTCTGGTCAATCTAAACTCTGGATTCCGGAAAGGTCTTCCATTTGAGCATCTTACTCTGCATCTTACTTTTATGATAAGAGCTAGAGTACAAATTAAGCAGGACACCAGATCATCTGACATCACCCCATTTTGTCCTGACTGTGCACAGTGGTCAAGCCAAGCCATTTTGGAAATAACCCAATCTAGAGACAAAACCTAAAACACTGAAGTCCTCAGTTTCCTCTTAGTTCTGTTATTGATAAGTAAGGCAGGAGAGTCTGGTAAGCACAATCCTACAGTCCTCACTCCACCTCTCCTTGTCTGTCCATTCACTCATTCATTCATTCATTCATCCCTCAACTATTTATTGAATACCCACTCAGCAGTGGGACAACAACAGGAAATAAGACAGGCATGTTACCTTTCCCCCTGGATCTTACATTTTACTTGATTTTGATAGGAAAAAGGTTTAAAATTTAGATATTGTAAGTATTGTGAGTAAAGAAATAGGATTTTGTGATATAGAACAATAACGAGTGTGTCAGCAAAGGAGGTCATAAAGATTTTCAGTTGAAGTTTAAGCAAAGACCTCTAGCATGGGAAGGAGTCCAGGAAGCATGCTCTAGGCTGATAGAATAGCAGGTAAAAAGATTGAAGATCTGAATCAGGCCCGTGACATCAAAACATGCAGAGTGGGAAGGGAAGGAAAATGTATGACCAAAGCGCTCAGAGACGTATGTCAAGAGTTTGTATTTTGGCCCTGGCTTGTTTGGCTCAGTGGATTGAGCCTTGGCCTGTGGACTGAAGGGTCCCAGGTTCGATTCTAGTCAAGGGCATACGCCTGGGATGCGGGCTCAATCCCAGTGGGGGTTGTGCAGGAGGCAGCCGTTCAATAGTTCTCACTTATCATTGATGCTTCTCTCTCTCCCTCTCCCTTCCTCTCTGAAATCAATAAAAATATTTTAAAAAAGAAAAGTTTAGATTTTGCTTTACATGTCACATATACCTCAACTCAACTTTCACAGAACAAAATTCATTCTATCAACCAGTGGAGATAAAATATAGAGCAAGTACTGCTTGTCAGCAGTCTGTGTACCTATCCCTCATTATTGCAAAATTTTGGATGGGGGAAAAAAGAGAGAATAGAAACCTTTCAGTGCAACTAGCATTCAATTTCATTATCCCATCACTGTGTTGATTTTATTTATGCCTTTTGTGTCTTTGTGACAAAGAGAAGAAATAATTTTTCTCTGATAAATAATTCATTTTTTTATGTTCTGAGAAACACATAACTTTCCCCACTTGAACATATGTTTATCTGTGTCACTTGGCCCTTCCTCATCCAGTCAAATGTCCTTCTTTATTTTTTAATTTGGGACATGGTGGTGCAGTAAAAGCTCTAGAATCGCATCATCCAGCAGCATTTTCTGCCATGATGGGGGTGTTCTGCATCTGCAATGCTCAATAAGGTGGACCCACTAACCAGGTGCAACTGCTGAGCTCTAGCTCAAGCCAGTGCTGTCAAGAAACTAATTTTTGAATTTTATCGAATGTTGATTGTTTAAAATTAATATCTGCATGTGGCAGTTCATACTGTCTTGGACAGCACAGCTCAGAGCCTCTTATGAATGTCCTGCTGGCCTTTCAGCAGAATTCACAACTGGAATTCACACTAACAATGGTTTCATGAAGGACTTTGGTTCTTGACCTTGGTGAGTGTAGATCAATTCTGCTTATGATAAGCACTTTTCACAGAGTAACTGTTTGCACCTTTCCAGCATTCATTTCTTCTTCCTCTGGTATATAAATCTATTTTCTTTAGGGAGCCATCTCGACCTCATCTCCTGGCCCCCAACTCTCACAGGGGACTTACTCCTTACCTAGTTGTAGAGTTGGTTATGGAACCTAATCCTGGCCAATTGGTACAGCTCCATCTCCCAGCCATGGGGATTGGCTAGGAGATGAGCATGTGACCAAAGTCCAGCCAATGAGACTCAGTCTCAGAGCAATTATTATTATTATCTTTTAAATATATCTTTATTGATTTCAGAGAGGAAGGGAGAGGGATGGAGAGTTAGAAACATTGATGAAAGAGAAACATCAATCAGCTGCCTCCTGTACACCCCTCACTGGGGATGTGCCCACAACCAAGGTACATGGCCTTGACGAGAATCGAACCTGGGACCCTTCAGTCTGCAGGCTGACGCTCTATCCACTGAGCCAAACCGGCCAAAGCTCAAAGCAATTATTGAAAATGTTGGTAACTGAGCTGTTGAGACTGGAATTGTGAGCCATTTCTGTGCTTCCCTGAGAATGTGACCCATTTTGTAGAAAGCCTAGAGCAGTAGGACTGAGTGCTGAGTCCCTGAAACTAGCTCTGCAAAATCCAGAATTATCTTTATATTTTTCACATATATGAACGACCTCATTTCTATTTTGCTTAAGTCAATTTGAATTGATATTTTATTTCAAACAAAAAACCCTGATGAACTCAATAATTAAAGACAAGCAGTATATTGCATTGTGTGTTCACCAGGCCAAGTCGAGTCTTCTTCTATCTCCATTTATCCCCCCTTAACTCTCTTCTAACTTCCTCCACCCCCATTTTTCTCTGGTAATCACCATGTTGTTGTCTGTGTCTATGAGGTGCTTTTTTTTTTGCTTAATCTCTTCACCTTTTTCATCCAGCTCCTTAAGCCTCTTCCCCTCTGACAGCTGGCACTCCGCTTTCTGTATCTATGAGATCTATGAGTCTATTTCTGTTGTGCTTGTTAGTTTATTTTGTACATTAGATTCCACATATAAGTGAAATCGTATGGTACTTGTCTTTCTCTGACTGACTTATTTTACTTAACATAACACTCTCTAGGTCTGTCCACGCTGTCACAAAGGGAAAGATTTTCTTTTGTATAGCTCAGTAGTAGTCCATTGTGTAAATATGCCACAGCTTTTTATTAACTCATCTACTGCTTCCAAATCTTGGCTTTATAAGTAAAGCTGTAGTGAATGCATATAATCTTTCAAATTAGTGTTTCAAGTTCCTTCAGATATATTCCCAAAAGTGGAATTTCTGGGTCATAAGGCAGTTTCATTTATAATTTGAGGTAACTCCATACTGCTTTCCACAGTGGCTGCACCAAGGTATGTTCCCACCAACAGTGCACAAGAGTTCCCTTTTCTTCACATCCTCACTAGCACTTGTTCGTTGATTTATTGATGATAGCCATTCTGACAGGTGTGAGGTGGAATCTCATTGTATGTAGTTTTAATTTGCTTTTCTCTGATTAGTGACATTGAGCATCTTTTCATGTGTCTATTGGCCATCTGTATGTCCCCTTTGGTGAAGTGTCTATTCAGGTGCTCAAAAAATTGTCCATTTTTTAATTGTATGATTTTGTTTTTTGTGTGTTTTTGAGTTTTATAAGTTCTTTATAAAGTTTTAATATTAACCCTTTCTCAGATATGTCACAGACAAATATGTTCTCCCAGAGAACTGTATGCCTGAAACTTATATAAATGTATTAAACAATGTCACCTCAATAAATTTAATTTAAAAAATAGATATTTAAAAAATACCATCCGGATTAATTTGGAACAAGCCTTCCTTTATGTGTGTACTATTGTATTGTTCTAAAAATCATTTTCATTCTTTGTGCTGGTTAAAAAAATAAATATAGAATATATTAAATTTTATTTTATTCACACTAGAGACTTTAATTGGGTTATCAAGATAGTGTTTCATTTCTTTCTTTTTTTCTTTCTTTCTTCCTTTCTTTCTCTCCCTCTCTCTTTTATTATTATTATTTTTTTGTTCTCCTTTGTGCCTGGATAAAACTTTTATCACCTCTACAAATATTTTAACCTTTTCAAAATGGCATTCATCAGAAAAGTTGTAATTCTCCATTAGGTCTACTGAAATAACACTGCACAAAGGAACGCAGTATTACCTGTTAGAGATTGAAGATTTCCTTTATATTGTGCAAATAATCTATATCCTATATAATAAAGAGCTAATATGCAAATGGCCATCACACCCTCACGCCGTCACACCATAACGGCTCAGACACTCAACACAGGAGAGAGAGGAATGGGGAGCAGCCAGGCACAAATGAGCTCCTGAGAGAGGAATGGGGACCAGCCAGGCTATGGCATGGGAGGGGACAAGCTGCCCACATTGTGGTCCTGGGCACCAGCAGCTGAGGCTGCAGCCTGGGAGAGGGACAAGCCGCCTGCCCCACAGTCCTTGGCACCAGTGCCTGTGGCCTGGGCAAAGCCACCCACCCACACTCCCCTGCAGCTATGGCTGGCCTGGGCGAAGCCGGCCTGGGCCTTGGGTGCCTGCGGCCAGCCAGAGGGAGGGAAGTCCAGGTCCTGGGAGCCTGCAACTGGCCAGAGGAAGGAATCCTGGGTCCCAGGCCGGGGTGAGGCAGAAGCAGTTAGGGGTAATCAGGCCAGCAGGGGAGTGGTTAGGGGCGATCAGGCCTGTAGGGAAGCAGTTAGGGGCGATTAGGCAGGCAGGCAGAGAGGTTAAGGGCGATCAGACAGGCAGGCAGTCAAGCAGGCGAGTGGTTAGGAGCCAGTGGTTTCAGATTGCAAGAGGCACTTTGGTATCCCCTGAGGGGTCCCGGATTGGAGAGGGTGCAGGGCATGCTGAGGGACACCCCTTCGTGCACGAATTTTGTGCACAGGGCCTCTAGTATATATATAAAAGGCTAAGTATCCATTCTTCCCTCTGGACACTATAATGCACACTGACCACTAGGGGGCAGATGCTCAACACAGGAGCTGCCATGACGCACACTGGCCCTTTAAAAATAAATGGCACCATGGACCTGGCATTGACAAACCAATACTCAGCTTCCCCCAAGTGGGACACAGGCCCTGCCACCACCTCAGAGTGACACCCCACCAAGTAGCAGCCAATGCTGCCGAAACCCCATAGCGCAAAATGCAGCCCACAGCCCAGTTCAGCCTGGAAACTGTTGCTGTGGCGCTGTGTAATGACCTCATGTAGCAACACCTGGCTTCCTCTCCCTAGCAACTAGCCTCCTTGGAGTTTCTTCAGCCCAGGAACCGGACTTGCTTTATAGCCAGGTGCAACCATTTTATAGTGTAACCAAATGTTTGTGAAGCATTTTCACATGCCTCTTCTCATTTGATCCTCATAGAAGTCCTGGAGTAGGTAGATAGGAGACTTGGTAGAATCCTATTTTCTTTTCATTAGCCGGAAAACGGAGATTTAGAAAGTTTAGAAACTTGACCTGATGGAAAGGAAGTAAGAAATGGCGGACCTTGAAAATGAGTTCAGGTTTTCTCACTGTGCAGAATATAGTCAAACACTGCTGCAGGTAAATATTTTACCCTTTGTTCTCTCTGCATGATATACAATAATAATGTGTTTTGTGTTGATATTTACTGCTGTGTTGCTGACAATTACCTGAAAGAGAAGTTGGGGTGCTTCACTGGATTGGAAAAAGTTTAAATCAGAAAGCAGGTCTAATTAAGCAAGTTTATTGCATAGCTATAGAATGCTAAGTTGACGTGTGCATGCATGATACATATAAAGCTCTCGCTGACACCAATCACATGCGTGTGTTTCGATCTGTCATTGTTGATTGTAAATTTGATTGTTTTTGTTGACATTCTGAAGCTGAAAGAAAGCGGCATCATCAACAGAATATCTGAAGACCAACTATTGTCACATCCTACCACTGAAGCTGAAAGAAAGCGACACTTCTTTTCTGACACTTCTATTATAGAGAAAGGGTGAATAGTGATATTAAAATATCTCTTCTAATTAATTTCCTTTCAATGTGCACAAAGCCGTGGACCACTAGTCCCTAATAAATACCCAAGTGGGTGAGGCATTCATAACCCCAAATCAAATGATTTTATATTTATTGACAAAAGGCATGCAGTATATCATTTGTGAAAATATAAATTTTTAAATCCCACAGTACTGACACCTAAGAAAATGTGAGAGAAAACTGGACACAGGGGTTCAGAAAGCAGAAAATATGAGGGAGCTAATGGATGGCCTTCCTTAGCTATGTATCTAGATATATGAATCTGTTGTCAAAGGATGTGTTTCCTTTGCTTCCTACAAAGATTGAGAATGATTCAACCTCATCATTGATCAAAATTAAGTTTGAGATAAGATTTAGACTCAGATACTCTGGCATAAAAAAACTATCAAAAGGCTCACAATGAAGATGTTTCTAAAACAGAGTAGATGGTATTTTAGATTGGTCTTGGCAGGCTCGAGAAGGCAACTCTCAGAAAATGACTCACTATCCTCAAATTATTCTCCACACTGGCTTCATTTCAATCCTATGAGAGAAATGACCATTGAGGAAATGTGTGACTGTACACTCCTGTGTGTGTGCATGCACATGTATTTTACTGTGGTTTCCCATCTTTCTGCTCCCACTGAACTTCTTTCTGGGTTGGGGCGTGGGTTCTCAGCCATTTCTATGCATGCTATACATTGGCTCAACTATATCTGCTAAATGAACTCCCCGAGTCACAGTCAGGAGTTTTGTCTTTTATGTAAAATAAATGTGCATTTCCCAAGCAGTCATCTGCCTGCCCTTGGCACAGTGTCTGGCCGGGAGCCCACTCCCTACAATGCTACATGTTCTGCTCTCATGGGCTCTGTAGTTCCAGATTTGCTGTGAGTGCACCTCTGAGCACATTTCCCATCACTTGCCTGAAACACACCTCAGCATGGGCCGCATAAGTCAACGATTTGGAGGGTGATCACTGTGGTGCACCATAGTCTTTCCCTGTCAATGACACTAAGTGACTTAGCTCACTCAAGTTCTTGCAACCCTCTCAGCCTAGTGTTCTGCAGTCTTTGGTGGTAACTAAAGACCCGAGGTCTTCTTGACCAGGCCTGGGAGTACATGGTAGGTGTGTTTCCGACATCTCCTCCTGCTTCGCTACAGGGCAAAGACTTCTGAGGACCGAGTCTATTCATAGTTTCAAGACACTGGTCTTTTCCAAGGAACATCTTTCCTGATTGGATTAAATTGGATCTTTTAGGATAAGAAGGGAACTGGTGCCAGCAAGTGTCCCTGGAGTCCTGAGTGGGGCTGCACAGAGTGAGGGAAAATGATGGCTTCACACTTTACTCTGTTTTTAATTTTTAAAAACAAGATTTTGTGATTTTTTAAAGCAATACAAAGTTCTAGTCAAAGGGATTTTCAAAGTTCTTTTTTGTCTCCTGGGTACATGGCTTAATTTTCTTTCTTTAAAAATACAAATATTCCAAGAAAATCAAACATATAAGAATCTGTAGAATAGGAAGATTAAATTCCCCTCTCAACCCACATAAGATATTTAAATGTACTTCCTTCAAAGGAAACAACTCTACATATTATCCACTTTCCATAGAGTGACCAAAATATTTAGAGATAGATGACCAAGTGTAGTCATATATATTTACTGTGCAAATACAGTGAGTGACCAGATTATTATGATTTCTGAATGAACGCATAATAATCTGGCCACTCAGTAATATATATATATGTATATATTGGTGGCCTGGTGCATGAAATTCGTGCACATTAAAAGGGGGACCCAGAGTCAAGTCCCCACCCACCCACATGTGCCTCAAAATCGCATGAGACCCAGTCCCAGCTGCTCCCCTCCTCCCCCAATTGGGCTAGATCCAGACCCAGCCAGTCCCACCCTTGTCAAGTCCTGCTGGGCAGGGGGCATAGCCTCAGGTCCCCTGACCTGGTGCTGGGGTGGAGGGAGCAGCCTGAGGTGCCCTAGCCCAGCACCAGGATGGGAAGCTGGTCCCACCGGGTGGGGTTCATGGCCTGAGGTCCCCCAGCCTGACAACTGGGTAGGGGGCATGGCCTGAGGTCCCCTGTCAAGCCCCATGGGGGCAGGAGAGGGCGGAGCCTCAGGTCCCTGCTGATTGCTCATTAAGGCTCCTTAAGGGAACTTGGCCTCAGCTGTGGGTGCAGTCATCTTTGTGATGGAGTTATGGTCAATTAGCATATTCCCTCTTTATTATATAGGGTGGGTATGTGTGTGTGTGTGTGTGTGTGTGTGTGTGTGTGTGTGTGTATTAGAGGCCCAGTGCATGAATTCATGCATGGGTAGGGTCCGGCCAGCCTGGCCAGGGGGTGGGGACATGGGTGGTTGGCAGGCCTGCCTGCTGGTTGAACTCCTGGTCAAGGGGACAATTTGCATATTGGCCTTTTATTATATAGGATATACACTGAGTGACCAGATTATTATGCATTCAGATATTATAATAATCTGGCCACTCAGTGTATAAGAAAACACGTACAGAATTTTGTTTAAATGTTACCTCTCTTTTTATATGTATTTATATATGTATATATACATATATGTATACATTATTTTTTTTTTGCATTTAACAGCATACATGAACATTTTCTATGTTGTACACATCCATCTACAACATATCCATGTTCCTTTTAGCAACAACCCAGCATTCCATAGTATTCATGTGTGTCGTTAAGTGGTTTACTCATCCCTTTATTAGTGAACATTGGGCAGCTTCCCATTTTTGCCTGTAGGTGATGATGCCACACAAGTACACCTGTAGGTAACCAAGACTTCTGTAAGGCATCCCTACCTTATGGCGGTTGCAATAACCTTTAATGTCAGTGGATATTCCATATTCCTCTCTGCTAATGTTCTCTACTGAAGTTGGACTAGTGCATGTAGCCTGATCTTTGCTGACAATTTGTGCACGGGTAAGGAAAGAGATGAGGTGTGTTTTAAATGCACCGATAGAAAAGGGAAGGGCTTGCCCAGGGATACTGCAAAACACATTTGAGGACACTCACCTCAAGTTTGAAGATTTGTTTGGAGTGATTTGAAATCAAAGTTCAGCTTTATTTCTCATAAGTCTGTTATTTGGAGGGGGATTTCATGAACTGTCCTAGTTATCTTATGCCTTCCAGGAATGGGCGTTTTATGAGATAGGCATTTTTAAAGGAACAACTTTATTCTTGGGAAGGTTGACAGGCTTTTAATGTGGAAAGAAATTAGAAACCACAGCTGGAGGCAACAAGGTCCCTATAAAGAAAAGGAAAACAAGGAACAGAAATCCAGTTTTAAATGCCCTTTAGAATGGTTGTTATTGAGAATATTCTTGTATATATCCATTCATAGTTATGGTGGAGGAAAATATGAGACACTTGGACTTTTTCTTAAACAGTCACTCTCCACATGTCCCACTATTTTATTTAAAGTTGGCCAAATCCAAGTTTAGGTAAATTGTACAATATAGATAATGTATTTATTGTTCTAGGGCTGGGGTTGGCCAACTATGGCCAGCCCACCTGCCTGTTTTTGTAGTAGTCTGATTGGGGCACAGCTACACCCATTTCTCTGTGCCTTAATGTACAGGTCTTTCTGTGTGTAAGTCAGCAGTTCTCATGTGGGAACAATTTCTCCCCTTAAGTGACAAATGTCTGCAGACATTTTTGATCCTCACAACTGAGGAAGAGGTATGCTCTTCATGTATACTGGGCAGGGGCCAGGGATGCTGTTCAGCATCCTACAGTGCACAGGACAGCCCCCCACAGCCAACAGTTACCGCACCTAATGGGCCAGTGTTGACAAATCCTGGTATCTCAGGAGACAAATCACCTTCACTTCTCTCCTCTGTCATTGAACTTGGACATTCTTCAGAAGTGCTGGGACCCCTCTCTGAGCAACACATATAATGTCTATATTGGATCATCCAAATCGCTTAAACTAAAAGAGCCCCTTCATCTATTAGATCTGGCCAGTCAATTTCTGCCCAGTACACCCTACAAACTCTGTGAGGTGCTGCATGATTTGGGGGACCTGGACTTCAGTTTCCAGAGGGCCAGACTTCTTTCAATGCCATTCACTTCCCCAAGTTTGCAGCCTGTGGGTGACACTGGTATGGGCGAAGAGGAATGAGCAGTGTTTGGATGGGGAGCCTCTCAAGTAGAAGGGGGCTGGTGGTAAGCTTACCTTAATATCATATTTTATATACAACTGTGGGTCAGGCCAGGCTCTGGATATATACTGCCTGACCCTAGTTCAGGGGAACGATCGATTGTTCTCAAACAGTGAGCCATCCGGATGATTTATTTATGCAGCAGAGCAGCCCACTGCTTAGGAGGTGGGCACAGACCAGTAGCTTTGTGCACGCACGGGCATGTGTGTGTGTGCGCGCACGTGTGTGTGTGTGTGTGTGTGTGTGTGTGTGTGTGTGTGTGTTCTTGCACATCCTCCCATGGTCCTCTCAGTTTAAACTGAGCCTATAATTAGCTCCTCAGAGACCAAATAATCAGACTTTGCTTTTTCTACCTGTAAATGCTCATTTGGCTTTCTGATTTCTTGTTAATTTCCTAGCTTTAAAGCCCCCAATATTGGACTGTTGGGAAAATATCAAGATATCAGGACAAATAATGTCATTCTGGGAGAAGAGTTGAAAGATTCTAAAATCTCTATGACTGAAATTGGCCTTTTTTTTTGGTCTAAATTTGAGAAGAAGCTTTGGAGGGAGTACTTTGGGACACATCTACTGCACCCCGTCCTGACTGAGTCGGTATCCTTCCAGGAAAGTACTGAGTATAGTCATTAGGGCTGGGCATTTCAAGCCTGGTGGAACCAAACAAGCATAACAAATTGAACTTTCCAATTCTGGGGTTAGAGATCACAGTCCATATAACTAGGACCTCAAATACTAGGTTCCTGAAATTAAGCATAGATAGCCCAATTTTGTTTCTAGCACCAAATATGAATCCTGGTAGTTATTGACCCTACTTCTCGATGTCAGTTTAGAATTATTCAAAGATTATTTTTAAGAAGGAGGCAAAAATTTCCAACTCACGGAAAATTAGGAATACTGTATAGCAGCTACTGTTTGTTAGAACGTTGCACAGTGATGGACATATTCCAATTCTGTGATCTCCAATAATACAGTGGCCAGAGGTCACACATGGCCATTGAGTATTTTCTAGTCAGTGAAACTGAAATTTTTATTTTATTTCATTTTATTTTAATTAATATATACTTAAATGGCCCCATTAAGTAGTGATCACTGTATTGGAAAGGCTAGCTTTATATGGCCTGATCACTTATCTAGAAAAGAAAGTGTGAATATATATCTTATTATCATGGCCATATCCATAGGTATATTGAAAATATAGACAAAAATGTATAAAGATACACATCCGACAGTTAATAACTCCCAGGTTAGGATCAGAGAGGCATAAAGAGAGGATTTGGACATTTCATCTTGCCAAAAGAAAAAAACAAACATGGGATGGGATTAAAAGTGAATCAAATACATAAGATGAGGCTGTATCATAGACCAATCATGTCACCCATCTCCTTGAAGTTACCTTACACGAAAAAGATGGAGGCGTGTGACCATTATCTCTGTGACCCAGGCAGCTTCTGTGTGTCCCCCCTCCCCTTGGCCCAGTCATGTCCAAGGAAGTGAATTCAGGTCCTTGGCCCTTGGCCCTTGTATTTTGTGCAGTCAGCACCTAAAATAAGCATGCCAGTGAACAAGCAAGTGTGGAACAGAGAGGGGAGGAGGCAGCCATGTAAACAAATGCATGAACCACAGTCAGTCTTTGAAAAAAAAGCCATGTGTTTGATGGAAATCCCTCCTTGTGGAAAGCCATTTGCAAAGCCTCCCGTTTCCACTTGGCTGGACCATGCAGGGAAGGCCTCTTTCAGAGTCTCCCGCGAGTGACAGAGAAATGGCTAACCAGGGATTGTGTGCACAGGCTTGCTGATTCCAAGTGTGATTCCAAGCAGTCTCTTATGCTGTGTGCCAGACATTTTTCTATATTATGACTCTTAGAAAAATTTAATATGACCTAGGAGTTCAAGGACATATGTGCTGAGGAAAGAGGACATTCTAACACCTACTCTGGCATTGTTTTTTTTCCCTAATAGGTAGTATTGATGAGGATTTGATTGCCTTGAGTGATAGGCTTCCCATATCCAGTGACTGGTGTTTGATTTGATAGCATTACTTTCCCCTGAGAAAGAGAAGGGCGGGTGGGAAGCGGGCAGAGGGGGCACAAAAGAGGACAGACAAACAAACAAAACGCCAACTATCAGTTTTCAGCTACATGCAAACTTACCTTCTTTTTTAATGATTTTATTAGGGTATCTTCTATATTCTATTTGGTAATTCATTTCCCTGAAGCAACTCTATGCCTTGCAGGTCGGCTTACAATTCCTATCAAAATAGGGTGTGTGTAGGGGGTGGGGGGAAAGGAGAGAACCGAATTATAGAAATTTCACAAGTTATTCTTTTTTTTAAAATCCAATTTCTTGCCCTGACAATTTCTTAAATCTATAGACCTTGATGTTTTAATCTCATGCATTCTGATAGAGCCTGATATTCATAACTGGTGGATTTGATACATTTTTAACCAGGATGTTGACTATGATGAGAAAATACAAGGGGAGGCTTGCATTTTGCACCTTGTAGTGGAGCCTGCCAGTTTCATTGTCACTTTTCCTGCACTAAGAGCTTCCCTGGGAGGTGTCAGCTCTGCCCAAAGCTGACTTCCCTCCGTATTGAAATGGCTTCATCTGAGCTCTCCAAGATTCCTATTTCAGTACAGGTGCTAATGTGGGTGTATGAGGAGCAGAATGTATCAGTTTAAAACTCAGATAAATATACATTTATACTCCATGTGCGAACACGTAACATGGGGGATCAATCTCATCCTGTCGGCATAAATGGAATCACAAGTAGATTGAAAGTCGGATGCACTGTCTGTCAAGAAAACGTGTTCTGGATCCACAGTGCAAAATTAGACACTGCTGGCTTTATAAGCACGGATTCCAAGGATTGAACAATCAATGATAACAATTCAGTCTCTCCGGTCATTTTTGTGAGTTAAAATATTAATGTGACCCCAGGAACTGTTTCAGTGCCTTATTATGGAAAAGAGCAAGTATATGTCAGTCAAAGTAGATAATAGTAAAATGAGCCCTCAGATACTTCAGTAATTATCAGCTCACAACTGATCCTGTTTCATCGATACCGCCACTCTTCTCCTCCACATGCTGGGTTGTTTCGAAGCCAAGGCCAGACATCATACATTTCACCCATGAGAGTTTCACTATGCTTCTCTAAAAGAACAAGTGCATTTTCCAAATATGTTCACAAGTAACCCTGCAACAGTAACACTGATCTGGCCAGTGTTCACATTGTCTCAGTTATCTCACTTTTTTTGTCCTCACCCAAGGATATGTTCTACTGATTCTGGAGAGAGGGAAGAGAGCGATACAGGGAGGGAGGAAGGGAGGAAGATAGATAGATAGATAGATAGATAGATAGATAGATAGATAGATAGATAGGTATCCCTTACCCCCTTGCCTGCCATACATGTCCTGACCAGAAGTGAACCCACAATTAATGTGCCCTGACTGGGGAATCAAACCCACAACCTTTTGGTGTACTGGACAATGCTCCAACCAGCTAAGACATCTGGCCAAGTTAGTTTCCTTGAATGGAAATCCAAATAAAGTCTATAGATGCAATTAGTGGGCATGTCTAAATTTCTTTAATTCATATTTCCCATTTATAATTTACTCTCCCTCTCTCTCTCTTTTTCTTACAACTTATTTTGTTGAACAAATGAAACTGTCTGCCAGGAACACTTTTTGACCAATATCATGATTATGAATACTTTTCTCTTTTTTACCCAAGATAAGAAATTAGCCTGATAAATCATTGATGTTGATTAAACCAGTGATGGCCATCATTCTAGTCAATGGGTGAATAGTGGCAACAATTTGATATGAATTGAAACAAATAGATTCAATTACCTATATATGTATTTGATAAGCAAATTCTCCCTCCCTCTCTCTCCCTCTCTAGTATTTTGTAAGAAAAATAGCTAGAAGTTGAGTGACTTGCCCAAGAGCTAAGTTAAGGTGGGTGGAGTTATTGTCACCAGCGTTCTTCTCTAGTTGCTTAAAAAATAACAGAAGCAGTATTTTTTAACTGCTCAGAGGGGACAGACTTTCTTTTTTGAATAAACTGTGGCTGCCACTGACTTTGACTTTCTCTTGCACTTCTCTGAGTGAAGTAAACGTGGGCATTTCAGGTAAAATATACTGCTCTTCTGAACTGCAGGATGTCACTTTAGAAAGTGGCCACGGTTCCCCTCCTTATTGTTAAGCATGGTGTGATGTTTCATTCCTGAACTAAGGGCTCTACCAGATCTGGCCTGTTCTTGAGAAAAATGACAATGAAAAGGAGACCTTCTAGTTGCTACAAAACAATAATCCTAAACACTGTGATTGGTGGCCATGGCCACATCATGTCCCAAGCCACCTCTATGGTCCAGCAGATTGTCCCAGGGTCCTGGGTACACAGTTTGAGGGAGTGAGGTGATAGATAGGAGTGTCAGGGCTGTGCAAAAGTGTGTGTGTCCTTAGCAATAAGAGTCACTTGGGTCTCCCCAACACTTCCCCATTCTGACTTCCCCCTCGCCACTTAAATAGCCACCTTCAAAATGTAGGCACAAGTTTCCCACTTAATGTGCTATGTTTGTTTGTTTGTTTTTGTTTGTTTGTTTGTTTCCAGTTATAAAATAACAGTTAAAAACACAGTTGTCCACCCTGTTCCATGGTTCCTGGGAGCGCTTTTTGGCCACTGTCTAGTTTAATATTAGATGCATACAAAGTGCTGGTCCTGGTGCTATTATTATCACATTCCAGAAGAGAATACAGCACCCATGCAGGAAACAGCAGCAGCCGAGTGATGAGGCTTGTTTTAGGATACAGAGATAGTAAGGGCCAGAGCTGGAATCTGACCCAAAGTTTATTAGACTCGGAAACTGGTATGGCTGACAGGGCCCTCTTCACATTTGCAAACTGTGCTTTGAGCGAGGGACCTCACACACACGTGTGTGACCTCCTGGCTGGAACTAACAAGCTCTGTCCCTCTCCCCAGTGGCTGTTCCTGGACACATGTTCTTGGAATTGGGGGTATCCACATGGGTGGTGTAGTCTGCCAGGGGGAGGACAACTTACCTGGGAAAGAGGCCTAAATATGGAGCCTGGTGTGGCCCTGTTTACTTGAGCAAAACATATGATCCTGAGTATCCCCAAATGAATGCCGCTCAGAGTCCAGGTATGTATTCCCCTGACCCTGTGGATGCCTTGCTCATGGGAACACAGGTGAATGTCAGAATAGGATGCTTTTAAGTATGGGCCTGGGCAGGCCTAGCACTTCTTGGGTCTGAGATCTTCTCACCACCAACTGTCACTCCTCCCACATCACAAAGCTCCATGGTGTTTGCCCCCAGGAGAGTGGGATGTCCCATTGTTCCAGCCAGCATTATCCCCCTCACTTTGGACTTGCCCAGTGCCAAAATTTTCATGACATGGAGCAAGTGAAAGAAACATTTTTACAGGTTACAGAGCGAAACAAAATGAAAGCAATACAGGCCCCATGGAGATGTTATCCATGAACATTTCAGACAGACTCACAGATAGGTCATCAAAAAGAAGCCTTATGAGCCAGGAAATCTCTTTAGGAGAATAAACAAGATGCTCATTTCCCTGGCCCATGTGGAGAAGATTAGGAGAGTGGTAGGGACAGGGCTGTTTTCCAAGAGTGGGGGTGGGGAGCCTTGCATGTGAGCTCACATCCACCTCTTTCCTTTAACTGTTGGAAGTAAGACACTTAGAGAAAGCTCATCCAACAAAAGTGGATGATGAGGTCGTAGTGAGGGCCGTGGTCACTATTGACTAAGAGTGGGAAATTGATTTGAGGATAGCACATTTCAGGACAGAGGAGGATAATTGCTTAGTCAGCAGTTTCTTTTCCCTAATGTGCTTAGTAGTGACTCTTAGGGATTTTATCTGAAAGTCAGATGGCCATGCATTCCCCCTCACAAGTCACCTGTCTAGCTGCAACCCCCGCTTAGGGACTTAGGTTGGAAAATTCTGCAGTGTAGCAGTTCATTTGAATTTTGAATATTTGGAAAGAAATAGAATGTACCTCCACTAAGGTGCAACGATTTCCTGCCCCAGCCGAATGTTCTCCAAAAAGCATTGATGAAACATTTATCAGGTGTGTGGCGTTAAGGGCATGGGTCGCTCACCCAGACAGAAATAAGCTGATCAGAGGAGACAGCATTCTCTAAGGCAGCTCCCTACCTGATTTGTCCATTCTAGGACAGAATCTTCAGAGCAAAAGCCAGGTTGATCACACCATATTCAGGAATTCATTAATAACACTACATAAAGAAGTATTTTCCACTTAGAATTTTATGCAGAAACAGCAAAAAGATGAACAAATCTGTAGCAGCAACTGTGTCTTGTGTTTTCCAAACCATTATCTTTTTCTCCTGGGCACGCATGCAGTAGACTGTGTATCCCAGAAAAGCCCCTCCCCCAATATGGCTAAGGTGAGGTCATGTGACTGCATTCTGGACATTGAAAGTGGATATAAAGGATTCATGCCACTCCACTTCCAGATCTAGTCACAACCCCTTTGTGTGACCTTCACAGTCTCTGCTCTCCATCCACCGTGACATTTGCAATCCAATTTTGAAGATGCCGTATGACTTAGTCCAATCAGGCTGCTACAAGAGAATACCAGAGACTGAGTGGCTAATAAACAACACAAATTTATTTTTCACAGTCTGGAGGCTAGAAGCCCAAGGTCAAGGCACCAACAGATCCACTGTCTGTTGAGGGTCTGCTACCTGGTTCGCTGTGGTCCATTTTCTTGCTGTGTCCGCACATGGTGGGAGGAGCGAGAGAGCTCTCTGGGGTCCCTTTTATAGGGGATGTGATCTCATTCATGAGATCTCTACCCTTATAACCTCATCACCTGCAGAAGGTCCTACCTCTTAACACTATCACAGTGGGGGTTAGGTTTCAACATAAGAATGGGGGTGGGTGTCACATTCAGTCTATAACACTGTATTATCAGATACAAGAGACTGGGTCGCTGAGTGATTGAACGATCATAGCACCTTCCCTATTACCCTAGACAGAATTGCAAATGAGCACTGAGCTTCTATAGGGTTAATCCTTATGACCTGGAATTGTGTGTTACAGAACTTGGTGTCTGTCCCCCACTAATACAACTTAACTCAAGGCTGTTAAGATAGAATTCTATTACTGGCATACTATGAAGTTAACACAAACATAATTCCATACTGCAAGAGAGGTTCCAAATAACTTGTGAAAAGTAAGTCAGTGACGGCTGCTGCTCATAGGATTTCCCTTTTCCTAAATTCCCCTCCATCTGCAGAATAAGTATTTGGGTTTCACACCAGCCAGGAAGGCATCAGATTCTCTTGTAGCTAGTTTCATAAGAATTGCCATTCCCTCTCTGAACACATTGGACACAGGATGCTTAGCTAATTTCTAAGGATGCCTCTGTGGTACCATGTGGACATGCTCATCTCCATCTTATGTCTTGACATGACAATTGCTGTGCTCAGGAGATGCTGTGAGTCCATAGCTGTTAATATGCTCTCAGAATTCAGAGGCCCTTTTCAAAACACCGAAGTCCTTTATTGTATTCTCTCTTCTTTAGGGCATTGGGTTTTATCCCCACTCCTCCCAGATGGGCCCAGTCTGAAAATGATCCACCTAATGTATGGAAACATGGATGTCATGACATTTCCTGTGGGACACTATGAAACAACCTCCCCGAAATTGGTAGATCAGGACTTAAGTGATAACTCCGCTCATTTCTAAGTAGAGTCCTCTTGAGAAAGAACTTCAGGTTTGGAGAGTACAAACCATGAAAACAAACAAATAGACAAAAAGACAGGGTGAATGTCATTGAATCGTTAGAAAAATTTAATGCATTTATTTACATTTTCTAATGATTCAATCATTTTTATGATAACTAGGCCATGGTTGACCAGGGCTTAGTCAGAGCAGGTGGTCCTTCGGCCTGTGATGTCAGACACTGCCATCAAAATGATGAGGTTCATTCATTGAGATGTGTTCCAGAGTGTTATCATGTTAAGGGGTCCTAGATGTCTAGTCCAATTCTATAACTGTTAAGACAAGGATACTGAAGCTACTTACCACTTGTATTGATGGTATGAATTTAAGCAAGTTATTGTGCTCAATGCACTCCACTTTCCTCATCCATATAAAATGGGGGCTAATCGATTCAATACCATGCACATCTTTTCATAGTTTTAAAAGGTATTTTTATATATATATATTTTTAAATTATCTTTTCTGTGTATTTTAATTGGGTTATTTTTAACTTTAATGCATTTATTTCCTTTTTTAATTTTTATTGACAGTGTTCATGTTATGATTTTTTCTTTAGGTCACTGGTTTGTTTGTGAGCCTTAGATTCTGTATTTTAATAGATATTGTTTTTATTATAATTTTTATAAAGCTCTGTGCTTTATTTTTTGTATCCCCTTTCACTCAAGTGTTGTTTAATAGAAGTTTTGCATTATTTTATTCCAACATGGATTATAGTTTCAAATATTAATTCCAGTCTACTCTTTTGTTTTTATTCCTCATGGATTTCAATTTTACATAAATTGGATAATTTTTGCATGTATTCCATTTCCATCACTATCTCTTTGATCTATAGTCTTTCTTTATCACATTGCTACTTTCAATTGCTTTCCTTTAAAGCCATATTAAATTGTCATTCAAATCTATTTTTTCTTGGACACTTTATAATTTTGACTTTATTTCTTATATGATTTTGCTTCTCCCCTTTTATTTCATTCATTCATCCAGTCAACCATCATTTCATTTTTTTCTGTTTTGAGTCCCTTCCCATTTTATTTTTTTGAGTTTATGATTCACTCTGTATGTGTGTGTGTTTAATATATTTTCACATACATTTTTTGCGAATATTTAAGTCAGGAGTTTTGTGTTACAGTTTTCAATGACTGGAATTGGGGGGAGACTTTTCATCAGCTGGTGTGTTTGGATTTTCACTTTTGTGGTTCAAGGCTAGTGTATAGGGATGATTCCCATGGTTTCACATCTACAAGTCCTCTCATCTGTCAGTGGAGTGAAGTGTATATTCTTTACTGGTTGGTTTTTGTTGGGGCAGGGAGGCCCACAGGAGGACTTTTGTGTATGACTTTCTTTGATATTTCTTTCACATGCTGCATCTTTAATTCCTCCCTTGTGCTTTGTGTTCACTTCAGTTTCCAAAGGTTAGTTCTCCTCTCCTGATCACCCCCTGTTCCTCAAAACCACCTTCTTTCCAACACTGCCTCCGACTCCTAGACACACTTTTTAATTCCAGCCCTGCTGTCAGGGCTCTGGTTTTCAATGTTTTCACATTTATAACAGATCTTTTCTCTCTGGGAGTGATTTTAGTTCAGTCTTAACCCTTCACTTCTCATTCGTCTCTTCCCTATATTTTTCTGATCTTCTTATTTTTGTCAAAAGCTTACGGTGGCAGATAGAGGAATGGTTCTGCTAAAGGTGGTGCTATCACAGCTTGTTTAACATTACAATGTCCTTTGTCTTCAAATTATGCTAAAGGTACAACTCTCAAACTTTTTTGTCTTGTTTATCTGTATATAGTTTGGAGAAGGTGCGGGGAGATTCAAATTTAGGCAGCAGCCATTGCCTAAACTACCTGGAACTTGCTTTATTTTTTTCTCCTCCTACACCCATTATGGATGGTTTGTTATTGATTATTTTAAGATGTTGTGTGTGTGTGTGTGTGTGTTGTTTTTCGAACCACAACTAGGAATGGCTACATAATATATGAAGCCCCGTGCAAAATGAAAATTCAGGGCCTCTTGCGAAAAAATTGTTAAGAATTTTAAGATGACAAAAGCAGAGCATCAACCTAGGTGAGGGACGCTTCTGAGTGCGTGACTCTGTGCATCTGCACAGGCTACTCACCCATGAAGTCTGCCTTGGTTCAGTACTTTATATCTGTAAGTAACTTGGTTCAGTAACTTCACAAGTGTAATCTGTCACCTACAGAGAGAGCAAGAGAAAGACACACACACACACACACACACACACACACACACACGCACACACACACACAGTTTGAGACTGGTGCCTAGGAGACCTGCGTCTGTTCCCTGTGCCCGTCTCTAAGCCTGTCATGGATTAACAGTGTGATTATGGAAACGTTATATTATCTCTCTGGAATTCTCATTTCCTACTTGAGATAGGAAATATTTTACTTTGTGTTAAACTATCACACATATTACTGATGATACCTGAATACATTTTAATAGTGGTATTAGTTCTTCTACATAATAGAAAGTAATACAAAACATGGACACTGTTTTTATGTGTATTATTTTTAAATATGTGGTTTAAACCAAGTAATTAACAAAAACAAGGTCAATTGGGAGGCATTAGTAAGGAGTTCTATGTGTAGTTAGTGCCTGGATATATTAAGAAGGATGAGGATGGATGGTATAAAAGCATCTAGAGTTTGGGAGACCTCACTCAGGATGATTCCTGGAGACATTTTCAGTTCTTTGCGGTGTTTTAGGATTCTATAATTGCGTATAGTTATACCCATAGTGAATCCATTATTCTAATTTGGAATGGAGGATGAGTTTTGAATATATAATTACGAGGGAACCAGTTCACACCTTCCAGAGAGGCTGGTGGCAAGATGAATTCCCTATTCCTGGTCCTCCCTCCCCCCATTCCATTTAAAGATTATGAACTGTGCAGTGTCCCCACACCCACTCAGTGCCATCGAGGACTCAGTCGCCCACCACTGAGCCAGGGCTGGGAAAAGCCACCGTGAACGATGCCGTCTCTGAAGCCGGATGTCAAGTCTTCTTGACTGCGGCTCTCATGTATGCCAAGCCTGCCACTCCACAGAGTACAGAACAGACTGCTCCCGGGGATAAAAATAGGAGAAATGAAGCTGTTTGTCTGTTAACCAGGCACTTGGCTGTTACCTGCTAACTCTGACAGAAGTTCACAGTACAGGTGCACAATAATGGCCTAGCTAGACAACGTGATTATTTTTTAAGAACCCAAGAATTTAAAACAGTGCCATCCTGTTAGCCAAATGATGTCATATTTACAAAGGTATGTTTGTGATTTTAAGGAGTTCCTAATGGATCCATGGGAAAAGACATGTGATCGCCTTCTGAAGCATAGATTTCACATGTAATTTTTAAAATGAAATTTGGTGGCAGAGAAGTTGACTGTTCTCTCTCAGGTTTGATTTGTTCCCATTGAAGTTGATCAGACTCTAAAAGTTCCATGTAGGATATTGGGATTTCCCCACCATTTGTAACCCGGGACACCCCATGAGCAATGCTTAGTGACTTCCGTGCCTCGGTGGAAGCTGTTGGCGTCCTAGAGAACTTATGCATTTTAGTCATTTCCAAGCCCTTCTAGATTAGTGTCACTGACTTGCTAGTGTTTCAATCCCTGGCCCTCTTGCCCCGTGCACAATTGTTCACCCTTCACAAGAACAAAATAGAAGCTTTACTCTCGGGCTCAAAAGCTATATGGAGACAAAGTGACTTACTCTTTTGGAAATAAAAACAATGAGTCATTTCCATGTTCATCCTGTTATTAGACTATATTAAATTAAAATCAGACGGCAACAGATAGTAGTTTCCATGGTTTGTTTTGGATTTACATCCACGTACAGTGTTGCTGTTTGTTTGCTCTGTCTGGGAGGAGGTGGGATATTAAAGTGAAGGTCTTATATAGCTGATGGGAATGATTTAAACACCAACAATGAAAAGGTTATGAAACATCTATCTCCCTCTTGAGCAATAGTCCAGGGGAGCAATCACATATCGAAATGAAAACAAGAGGATGGTAATACAGCAAGCAGTGTATGATTCAATATCTCCGCTCGATTGCTTTATTGGTTAGGTAATGAAGCATGCTAGGGCATTTCAACCAAACATGAGTCAACACACGGCCAACCAACATCTGTAATGACTGAACTACAAGCAGAGGAAGAGTGAGATGAGGCGAACTGTTAAATTACTCCTGCCTTGGCAGCGTTCCCCAGGTTCTTCTGCCCACCACTCACTGGAGTGGCTGGGCCCAGGTTGTTCTCAAGAAACATGGGCTTCCAGCCCCTCTCCCAACCCTCCTGTGCCCTCTGAATTGTTGTTTAATATAAGGACATTCAATCCTGGCTTCTCTGCTTCGGGAAATTGCTTTTCTTCACTGTACACTTTTGTTTTTAATTTGATGTTTAATTACCTGCTGCCTCTCTATCACTCAGGTCTCCTTCAGGATTCAGGGGGAGGGCCGGGAGAGAGCTTTCCTTATCGGGTTTCATATAATTATTTGTAATGACGACATATGGTCATTGGATAAGTTCCTGGTTATTTTAAGTGATGGTGCGTGGTCATTTGCATAGGCTTCTTAGCAGAACGCTCATTCTGTTCAGGGACCTACAAATAAATCACTGGCTATTCTGTAGGCAGGAGGGTGAAACATGCCCCCAAATACCATTCAGGGTTCTGAAGTATGTATTCCAGAATGTTTCATGTAAATCATAACAGCAGCTTGGATTCTTTGCTCTTCAAACGGATGGTAGCGGATATAGGGAAACATGTTTTCATTTTCTTGCAGTGGCAGATGGTGTGTGGATTTTATTTGGTGCAGGCACTGCTGTCCAAAGTAATTGTCAAGGGCTTGCCCCCCATCTATGATGAAAAAGAAGAGGGGCGTAAAGTTCCTGAATCAACCCATTAATTTTACAGATGAGCAAACTGAGACCTCAGCCATCAGTAATTTTCCCTAAATCACTAGTTTTTAGACTGAGTGAGGGCTAAACTTCACTTTTCCTGACAGTCAACCTAACTCTCTTTTCTTCCTTCTGCATGGTTTCTCTTGATAGTGGATATGATATATGCCATATTTTGTTTAAAAAATGGTATTTTGTTTCTGGCTATATTTCATCTACCTCCCTCTTCAGAAAGCCAGGATTCATAGGAAGGGCCAGATATTTCATGGTGCTAATTCCAAGCTCTGTGTAATTTGTGGCTTCTAGGTTGCCCACTTGTGTCCATATACCACCTCAATGTCTTGAGCCTGCACAGTCAGCTTTCTAGAAAGAGGCTTGACTGCTCACCTGGTGCAGTGATGTCTCCACTATTTATTTGAGGACTGGAGATGCACTACCCCATTTCTCACCAGTGCACAGCAGAAAAGCAGAAGAAAATAAATCAGTGTGGGGAATTCTGTCTGCACTGGGAAAATAAGGAATGCCATGCCTTTCCCAACAATCACCCTAACCCTTGCCTTTCTCCCTTTTATGGTCTCATATATTTTTAATGTCTTTGCCTGTCAGTGAAAATCACACACAAATCAAGAACTGCTAGAATAAAGAGTTATTTTTTCCAGGAGGTGACCACATTCATTCTCTGGCTAAACCAAGACATAGAAAATCTGAACCCAATTGCTTAAAAGAAATACACTCACCCCCACTGCTACATTAACATGCACTGTTCTGGATCATTTCCCACTATCAAGAAATAACTCTTAGCTTCACTGCAGATAACAGAATAGATGTTGTCTGTGAATTCACTATTTAATTGCTCATCTTACCACTTTATCTTTATCTATATTTATCATACAGTCACCCCACAAAGGAGAGAGAGAAAGAGAGAGAGAGATACTTTCTTGCTTAATACAGTTTACTACCCAATGGCAGGGCGGTGAAATAGTTAAATTTATATCACATTTACTATGTCCCCTAGCACATGATTAATGCATTCCTGATTTCAGATTTCTGTGGCCTGATGTAGTTACTTCACAGGTTATATTACAGTGAACTACAAGAAATGTTTTCATGAAAAAAAAAGAACAGCTGCAGCAGCAAAATCAGCAGCAAACTAATCACAGTAACCATTGCCCTTGTCCTGGGAAAGACCTGGATGTATGAGTGACCCGGCCATCCCATCCACACACACTGAAAGGCTGGTGTTTCTAAGCTGTGTTGACACTTGGGTCCTCCATGCTTGGCACTCAGTGGACATTCAGCATTGTGTGGGGGGAAGTACCCTGGCTTCTTGTCTCTAACCAGAGCTCTAACCCACTCTTGAGTCCTGTCCCATTTCTACCAAGGGGTCATTGGTTGACCTTGGGAAGGGTGATTAGGCTTCCTGCACCATTGCTTCCTCATCTATAAAACTGAAGTGAAGATGGTGACCCCAGCTCATGGGGATGTTAAAAAGATGATACATAAGTGCCATGCCCCCGACAGTGCTTAACCTATAGTTATCACATAATAAATATTTCTCTTTGTGATCGGCAGGACCTGTCGCAACAGGACTTCACTAAGTGTTCATGGGGCCAAAGAATGGCCAGGGAGTCCTGTTCCTAGGAAAACCTCCTGGAGCCTCCTCCACAGTACCCAAATCCCTGTGGATTGTACCTGGGAATTCGCACTCTTGATAAACTCTCTCAATGATTAAAGCTTGAGAATGGATGAACTTGGGCAAAGGTGACAAGCATTCTGAGACACGGAATTGGAAGTGATCGCCAGGTGGTCCTGTTTAATAGATAGGGAGAGGTGAGGAGCTGGAGTCCTTCATTCAGAATGGCAGGAAGCTGAAACATGGCCTTGTTCTGTTCCGAGGCAGCAAGGACTCCAGACCCCCGGTGTTTAAGGAGGAAGCCCAGATAACAGCCTGGTTCTAACTGTAGCCATGCTAACCACGGGAACAACTGTCCCCATTTGGAGACGCATATATCTGTGCAGGGTTGACCTGTGCCTTTTGTTTCTGTGACCAGAACACATGTGCTCTTATGGCTTGAATTTTGCACTTCTAACTAATTAAATTGTATATGGGAGCTAACATATTTATATGCCTGAGATACTAAAAATAACCACTGCTAAGTAGAACAAATGGAGTGAAAGTAAAGTAGATTTAGTGGCACCATCATTTAGGAAGCATCTGTGATTAGATTGTGTTCCCTCCAGTGCTTTGGGGACGGTAATTCAATCTGCAGTTGGAGCTGATGGCTTGTTTTCTGTAGAGGCTTTGGGGGAAAACGGAACTCTTGTCCTTAATATTTCATGTTTCTCCTTAATGGTATTTGTTAGACCTTGGAGTGAGAAGGCATTTTTACTTAGGATAATGAAGTATGCACCTATTTTGATGCCATTCTGGGAGGGGATGGAGAGAGAGGCTGGGGGACTCGGAACATATGACCTAGCACATGAGCATGACTGTGGTCTAGGGTGGCAAACCATCTGTTTGCCTGGGGTTGTGCCTGTTTCTGCACCCAGTGTTTAAGACACTTTTGTCCTGGGGTAATCAGAAGGGTCCGGCACTCCAAAAGACCAGGAGGTATTTTTGTTCTTTATGCAATAATTTAAGGCAGTGGGTCTTCTACTTTAGTAGCGTGATTCTCAAATTTTAATGTGCGTAAGTATCATGTAGGGGTTTTGTTCAGTGCCAATTCTGATTCAGTAGGTCTTGGGGGGACCCTGAGAGTCTGCATTTGTGCCGAGTTTGTAGGTGCTGCTAAAGCTGCCCATCCTTGCACTGCCCTTTCAATAACAAGCATCTAGAGGGCTCGGTAATAATTTGGCAGCTTTTTAAAGAGCAAAGTCAGGATACCTGCTCATTCTAATTCTTCCCAATTCTTTCTCTTTCTCTCTCAGAATCTTGCCTTTCACGTAAGCACCAGAATTGGTCCATGGACCATCCAGTTTTAACTAAAAACACTCTTTACCTTTTGAATAAAGTACTAAGTTAGGGTCTCCAGAAACCAGTGGATGACAAAGTAGCTTTTTAAACCAAAATCTCAAGTGAGTGATTCTATATAAATGGAATACCAAATGGAGAGATTTTTCATTTTTGTCGGGTTCTTTAGCTAGGAAGCTGGATGTTATTTCACTTCTTCAAGTGGCGATCTTGAAAACAGTTTGCTATCAGTCTGCCCCTGTGTGGGTGTCTCTCAACAGTACCTGGCAAAAGTATGGGCAATCAATACACATTTGGTAAAGAAGTGAAAAAGTGGGAGGTTTATCTGTAGCAGTGCTCCCTAAACTTGAACTTGTAGAGGAGTCACATGAAGATTTTGATAAATGTGTAGATTCCACTTGGGTTGATCCCAGGAATTATTGATCTTGGGCATTTTTGAATTACTCCTGAGCAATACCAATGTCATAGATAGCAACTTTGAGTATCAAGAATTTGGATTAAACTTGCAAGACACATTAAAAGCTCTATAGCCATATGCATTTCACCATACTATTGAATTATTTAGGCAGTTTGATGCTAATTGTGACATTCAGAACATACACATGGGACTTACAGTTGAAATAAAAATGTTCAAATCTCTTGGTCATGGGCAAGCGTGTGTTTTGAAAATACAATTGCTTTTAGTTCATACTAGCTCCTGTGCATGGGATCTTCCAACTCAAGACAAATATGCAAAACAGATGCACATGTGTAGCTTACTAGTCATCAAATATAAAGATGATTGAACCAGTCCACATTGACCAAAAAAATTGTTTGACATATATACTAGTAAGTGAAAGTTGTTTACGTTTAGGGTGAAACAATGGTAAACTCAGAATTGGGGCGGAGGTTGAGGAGAAGGCTCTGGGACTCACATGTCCAAACTGAGCCAGTTAATGGAGCTGGAAAGATCTCACTTGTATTCCTCTGGGGAATTTTATCTCATAGGTGTTACTTGATGTTTATTTGATAGTGTTTTTTTAATTAGATTTTGTAAATGGTTTCCTTCCTCTTGTAAGGATCTGTTTGTTCAATAATATCATGCTATTGAAGAAAGTTGACTTGAGAGATTTTCAGAAACTCAGCTATGAAGAATTTTATAAACTATCTTAGTGCCCTTTCTTTTAAGGAACTAAAAAGTATAGGATTATGCAACAACTATTTGAGGTTCTAAAAGGGGTTCCAAGCACCTGATTCCAGGGTGCTTGTGGGGGTGGTTGTTCCCTGAATATCCAGTAAACAAGTCTGCACACCAGCTCGTGTCCCACAGTTCAACTCAATTCTGACACTGTCTCCCTGAAGACATGGTCAGATCCCATGAGTTAAGGTTTCACTCCCACATGACTGCCCTTCCCTCCTCTTCAGATGCCAATGAGAAGCCCCTGTTTTCATCTCTGCAGCTATAGACTTGTAGGCCCAACAACCCCCTGCTTCAATTAATTTGCTAGAGGAACTCATATAACTCAGGGAAACATTTTACTTACTAGATTACAAGTTCTTTATGTGAGGATATAAGTTAGGAACAGGCCAATGGAAAAGATGCTTAAGGCAAGGTATTGGGAAGGGCATGGAGCTTCCATACTCTCTAAGTACCCTGCTTCCCCCAAATCCTTATGTGATCCTCAATTGAAAAGCTCTATGAACACAGAGACCAAATATTATGGCAAAAGATGCTCCCATTACCTTATCACTGGGGAAATTCTAAGGGGTTTGGGAGATATAAATGTAAAATTGCCTATCTTATCCAATACCCCTACTGTGTTAGGTTCTGGGCATATCACAGTGGACAAAAGAGACAAAGGCCCCTTCCTTCATGGAGGTTAAATTCTAATTGGATCCCTAGCACCTCCTCTAGCCCTGATCCATTGCAAGTAAACAATAACTCTTTGTTGATTGAAGATTGACTGGATTGTCCATGGCCTCCAATAAAACTAGCAAGGTCAACAGCTCTAGATGAGGAAACAATTTTCCTGCCACAGATAAAGGATTCGAGACTGGGCTCTAGATGCTGTATGTGGCTCCTTCAGAAATTGAGAGATATTGATGGGGTGAAAAATATCAGGTTCACAACGCCTGCTTTCATTAGGGTGTCTGTAATGAGAATGAACTGTTTATTAGAAGAGCTAGTCACCTAAAGAGTAAGAGTTTTGACTTTGCAGGTGGCTGGGGTAGAACATGCAGTGCTTATTCTAGGAGAGCCCTAGAATAGAGACAGGGGCTTGAGGTCCACCTCTCCTCTATTGCAAACCCTGTGTGCTTGCCACTCTGACTTCTCACAGGTAAAGTGTGGGAACGGAAATTATAGCCTTCATAGACCAGTGCATCCTTTAAAATAGTGCATGTATTCTAAACACCACTATTTTGTTTCAACTGGAAAACAAGAGCCAGACCAATTAACTTCTTGCCTCTGTGATGGTCACATTCAAAGAATTACAGACCATCAGATATTAAGAGAATCTCGACTTGTTCTTGGTATCTTTTGAAGGATGCTTGCAAAGGGAGACAAATTGTTAATGTACGCTAAACACATTTTAAAAATGATCTTTACCCATCTCCTCCACATTTGGCATCCTTCATACCATGACCACCGCTCCTCTTAGAAGCATTTTGTTTTTTCTTCACTGTCATTTCCCAAGTCTCCGACACTTCAGCCATGGGAAGCTCTTCCCACCCTTCTCTGCCCCAATCGCCCTCATCTTTTCTCCTTCCCTTTTCACCTTCCTTTGATGGTAAAACTTGGCTCTTCCCAACATGAATACCTAATCTTTTCCTCTCCATTCTGTCTTTGTGACTCACTGCACTTGTTCAGAGCAATCAAATTCCAAAAACTAAACCGGTCAAGAAGGAGTTAATATTTGGTGGGTTGGAGAGGGGGAACGCTGTGAATATTCACATAATGTTTCCTACAGCTATATAAGATATCTTCCAGCACCTTGGAGAAGTGTGTGGTTTACAAAGATGACCCATCCAAGAACCAGTTAGAATATTTAGATGATTTAGAGGAGAATTAATTAGAATAGAAATTGCTATAGAATTGCCACAGGTCACAATATAAGAGAATAATTAGTGAATTAATTAACTGGATGCTGTTCTATAGCTAGTATTTGCTTTAAAGATTTTTTATGAGTACTTTCCTTTCCTGGAGTCATTATAAGGCTTTATAATAGCCTGATGATACTGAGTTATTAGTTTCTTATAATCCAGAAAAACAGGGTTTTGAAAGGTAGGATGGGAAACTATCCTACAATAAGAACAATCCAGAATTATTATAATGTCCTGAAATGCATTTGCATTATTTTCAAATTCATATATTAACTTGAGCAAATAAATGTGAAATAATTTCAGAAAGAATCTTTGTTAGGCCTATTCTGACAAGTAAATAAAACCATTTGTATAATCTCTAGAAAAAATGTTTTTAAGGAACCCAGGCAAATGTTATCATGATTATTCTTAGACATATCCTTTATCGTATATAGTACAAATTAGGATTATGATATGTGCTAAAATGGTAAAGTTTATACTGAGAGAATGTTGTTTATTTGCATCCCCAAAATAGTATCTTTCTAACTTTAATATATATAGATATTAATATATAATATATATAATATATATATATTCATTAAAAATGAAGCACTTGTTACAATGTGAGAAATAGATTAAAGGGTAGACAGAGAGACCAGTTTGAGTCTGTTACAATATTTGGAACAAGAAGTGATGCCATCTTAGACTAAGATGTTGAAGGAGATGGAGAGATGTGAATGGATGAAGGATTCAAGCAATCTAATGTATTATATCAAGGAAATTTGCCAATTGGTTTCTAATAAGGATTTTGGGAGAAGATGAATCAAAGATGACTTCTGCCTTTCTGGTTTGTTTGAGTGAATAGTGGGACCATTTCCTGAGATGGGAAATACTTGAAGAACATTGGGATCAAGTAAAGGGTTGTGATCGTGAGTTTGTGTGCTTATTGATTGCTGTGAATTTGCTTGGCATATTATAACCTTGTGTCTATCTAATTCTACTGTAGTGTCTCCAGCTTCCAGCACCTCATCTCTATATTCACCTGATGCCTCAGACTTCTGGAATTGCCTTACCTCTTTCTCTGTCCCTCCCTGCTACTTTAACCCTAGCCCTAATTCCCTTCTGATTATGCCCACATTATTGAAGCAGCCTTTTAGTTCTCCTCTTGCAGGAATGCTTTCTAAAAGCTACAGAAGTAGAGTTCCTTTGCTTCAAGTGAATATACTGTATCCCAATGAGCTTACCTACTTCTCCATGGAGTAACTATCAGGTTGCAAGGACAACAGTATTCATTTCCTGACAGTCTTAGGAGTAACTTTTGTGGACACTCAATAAATATTGCCTGATGGGGAATGATTGCCAAATTCATCATCCTATTTTTGGATTTGTGGTGGTGGTAGTGGTTATTTTACTTTAATTTAAAATTTTCTAGCTGATGCACTCATATGCATGTAAGTTCACAAGGTATAAAATGATATACAATGGAGATCAATTATTCCTTACGCTTGTGCCAAGTATCACCATGTCTCTTCCCAGAGACTAACACTCTTAATTCTGTGTCTGTATCTTGTAGATATAGACTAGAGCATTTATAAGAATTTACAACACCATCCCCTGCAATATGTAGCCAGCCATGTGAATACTTACTGTAACACCTTCGGGAAGGAACAATGTCAGATAATCCCACACCAAGAGAAGAAAGAAACGAACGCCTATTTCCTCTGAGCACCATGAACTTTCTATGTACTCTTTCTTTAATTTGGCATGAGAGCTATTTTATAAAAGAGGAAACTGAGGCTCACAGGCTGAGGACACATTGTGGAAGTAGAGAAAGTAACATGTTAACCCATGTCTGTCTCACTCCAGCACCCATTGCCTTCCCCATCTGCGTTGGAGAGCTGTGTTTCATTCCAGGAGGCAGAGTTCAGTACCTTTCTAGGCACGCAATACTTTATCGTATTGTATACATGACCTTAAACCAAAGGGGGCATCAGCTGGATGCAGAATGGTCACCCCCTCCAAAGTCCTATGGAACACAGTGCAGGACAAACTGAAATCTGAGGAGTGTAGGTGAGATGTGTGGCACTGTAGGACAGGGGTTTTGCATTGTCTCTGAAGTGGTCATTCTCCTCAACAGAGTCATTTAAGAGATGGGGGCAATCATAGGAAGCAGTAGCTTTTAAAAACACTTTAGCTGCCAAAAATCTCATTCCACTTCTCTGGAAGAGTGCTGCCATAACCGAGTGTAATTCCCCAGCCCAGTGCCTTTCTGGAAGTTGTGAAATTGGAGAGAGCTGCTTTTGTCCAAACGAATAAACACTACAGAGATGAGTCAACTGGCTTGTCCTGGGTTGAGCTTGATGGGAACAGACATCTAGAGCTTCTTCCTTGGCATCTCTCTGGGATCTCTGTCTCTCTGTCTTTTTCTCAGTTTCCCCTTTTGCTTTTGATAAGCGAATAAGGCGTCCCAGGAAGTAGGTTATCCATCTTCTCTTTCATAACAGCATTAATTACCAGTGGGGACAATTAACCGCAAATGTGCCTTTTATGTGCATAATTAGGGATTATGGGTGAATCACCCTCATTAGCTTACATGTGTTTGTCCGTACAACTTGGAGTAGATTTTGGTTTTGGTTTTCTTTTTAAACATCTAGAAAATAGTCATCCTTACTTTTTTTTGTTTTAGTTAACTTTTTACCCCACTGGGACCAAATGGGCCCATCAGTGAAGTTGTCCTAAACAGTAACAGGTCCCCTGAGGGTCAGACAGACAGCTTCTGTGGGTTCCTTGATCAAGTTGTGTTGAGTAAGTGGCACACCTGTTAAGCCTGGCCAGTGGTCCTCTGTCTCGTGGGACCATGACTCTTAGAAGAATGACTGGAGTATGATGAAGCAATGTTATCTGTTTTTGCATCAATGGTATCCTGTTGTGAGTCTGGCTTTTGTGACTATCCCATATCTTCCTTGCAAACTGCCCCTTCTTTTGAGTTATCCAGTTACAGGTTCTGTTGCCTGAAGCCATAGAACTAACAGATAATTCAACAAGTTTTATTCCAAATAGAACTACCAGATCATTCACTAAGTCTCATTCCAAAATGGATTTACACAATTTTGGGAAATAATTACAAAATATACACAGGAAAAAAAAGAAAAGTGACAAAATGACACAAAAACCCCTGAGTACTTCAGTCAGGGGTGTCATGGCTGAGATGCCTAGGCCTCACAATTCTGAGAGAAAGGACTCAGAGCTTGGAAAGGAAGTGTACAGACCTACCTTGGCAGGAATTGGTTTAGGGCACAGAGAGCCTGGGACGGCTCTGAAATGATTACAGGAAAAAGAATGAGGAGTAGAATTAGCATTCAACTCTCCAACAATAGAATTTGACCCAGTGACACTGGACATGATGATAAATGGTGTTGGATAACCTCACCTCTTTTAATATGATTAGGTTTCAGCCAGGTAACATTTAATATTTTTATCTTTCATTAAATATTATAGAATAGTTCTTTCTCTTCATGGCACTTCTAGAATCCGTGCTTGTTCTGTTTAGGAGAAAAGGGTATTTATGTGACTCTGTAGCTAGTCCTCATATGGGCCCAAAAGTATCTCTGGTTTGGGGAAGATTTACAACCTGGGTGCTAATGTTGACAAGACATGAGGGGAAATGTTGAAATAGGTTGCAGACTGGATCTTCCCTTATGTATTAGTTCTTCTCTATAAGAATGGAGACAGCCAGGCCATTTCTTCAAACACAGAGTGCAGTGCAGGCTTGTTGGCGTGTTTGTTTTTATATCAATATGTAAGGTTTGTTTCATCAGTCTCTGTGTGATGTAGCCTTTATGAGGAGCTTGCTGTCAAAGCAAAGTCATTTAAAATGAATTAATTGATGACTTTTAAAAGGAAGGTCCCAAGGGATAAATTATGTTCCCTCCTGTTTGAATGAATGTCTGTGAATATTAACAACCACTTCACACTTCCTATCTTGTTTGGAAATCCATTCAAAATAGATGTTTCTCCCTGCAGACCACTCAAGGATGTTCTATTCATAGAGATGGTCACGTGGAAAATGAAGTGCTGCTCTGCACGACAACATTTTGATTCAGTGTTTAATGCCCAGGCTTTGTCTGCATGTTTTAGGAGTAAGAGTGGCCCCTGGCAACCTGGAGATTGAGTGCTCCGACCCTTGTGTGTGCATATGACTGGCATGTTCCTATGGATCTACTTAGTCTACCACATGAGGTTTCCTATGCAGTGCCATGTATGAGGGTTGGATGTCCCTGAATCCTCAGCCAGTCATGGCAGAGTTAAGGTTTTTCTAGAAGTCACTGCTGTCTTTCTTTTGAGCTCAGAAAAGTAGGAAAGGAAAGAAGGAATTTAAAAGGTTCCCTCCCTCTGTATTTTTAGTTGTTAGATTTTTTTTCTTAAAATTATATTTGAGAAAAATGACACACTGTCATGGCAGCCAAATAAAGCTGAGATACATGAAGAAAACCATGACATTTTTTCACTTCCAATTTTAAGAAAATGCAGCCTATCTATCCAGGAGTCACCATTTTATGGCTGAGGATCAGATTGCAATTACTTTATATACCAAAATTATGATTATAGGAAAAATCATTCGCTTGTTACTAAAAAGTAAGATTTCCACCAGACCATACCAAGTATTCACAACCTTCTGGCAGTCTTCCAAGGGTGCCTCACTGAGGCCCATATGCCATGTATCCAAATCTCCAACATCCAGTGAACCACAACCACACAGCTACTTCCAGGGGCTCCCCATAGCTACTCATTATCCTGAGAACTATTGTCCATCCCAGAATCACCTCTGGATGCTCCCAGGGCTCTGGCTTTGGGACCCCAGGCCATCCTTAGGTTTCCTTCAGAGACAGGCAGATGGCCCCATTCCCAGCTCTATGCTATCATTTGTCAACTGGTCCCCAAAGAAGCTTTCTTTGTGTTGGCACTAACGTTCTTTCATCTTCTGAATCTAAACTCCTCCATCCACAGGTGACTCAAAATCAACCTGCAGCATCAAGTAGGGGGCATTTCCATTCTGTTTGAGTTTCCTTATCACCTGTCCAAGCCCCAAACTCCCTCTTCCTATTAAATGTCTCCCTCCTTCTCCAGTTGTAACATGAAACCTCCTGGGAACATGTAGCTTTTGTGAAAGGTCAGGTGAGGAAGGACCTGTCCCCACTTTCACTTCCTCCTTTTAGCTCCGCCAAATCCTCTCCTATGAAAAGGGAGAAAAAGAATGGCCCAGATGGTTGGCATCTCCTTCCTGAAGTTCCCCAGCAAATTATGAACCAGGCCCCGCTCCTAACACTCTCATCTTGGCACTGGCAATATGTGAGACTCGGTTCAGTGATCTATACAAAGGGAAATTAGATTCAGACAAACACAACAACTTGTCCTGGAGTGGGAAGCAGATGCATAATGCCTCTCATTTGCCCCTACTTTATTTAATAGCCCACATAGGGAGCTTATTTAAAACTACAAGAGCAACACACCAAAACAGCCAATATTTAGAGATGAACTCATTGAATCATCATTCTAATAATAATAATTAATTTCTTCTGTGATAAAATAACCTAAAGGGGAAATAAAAGAGGATCCAAAAGAGAGTTGAAAACATGCTTATGTGCTTTTTAGACTAAAAGCAGGAAAGTTAAAACAGAGCTAGTGGACATGTCCTCAGTGTGTTCACTTCTCTTCTGTGACATTGTTTCCATTCATTCAGTAACTAACTATTGGCTACCCACCAGGTGTCCAGCCGGATGGTGCGTGGCAGGAGCAGTCTAGGGATCTAGCTGGACTTGGTGTCTAGCTTCATGGAGTTTAGAGTTGGGAGGGGGTGGGTGTAGAGAGACAGGCAGTACTCAAATAAATCAAGAATCACAACCTTTAATATACAATATGGAGGGAAGTTTCACTGGGGCCATGAGAGTAGAAAACGGAGACGATGGATGCAAATCCAGAGATATCTCCTGGAGGAGGTGACATCTGAGAAGGTACCTGAGGGATGAGTAGGGTTCACTAGGTTAACTTGGGAGGAGCCTTTCAAGCTGAGAGAGAGGCATCTGGCATGTCTTAGAAACCGAAGAAGTGAAAGAAAATGTCCTAAAGGATGCAACCCGGGAGGAGAGATGGGGCTGGAGGTGAAGTTTGAGAGTAGACAGCAGCTGGGCATTGCAGGGTCCATGTCAAGTGTTTGGGATTGTGTTTCGTTTTCAGGGAATCCATTGAAAGATGTTATGTAGATGCGTTCTGGGATCTTTTTGCATTTTTAGACCATTTCTCCAGCATTCTCTGAGCCAAATATTATGCAGTCTCTATCACTGAGTCCTCCTACAAATGAGTAAACTAGATATTGGAGACTTTCGGTGACTTACCTGAGGCCACCCACAATGGCTTGCCAGAGCTGGTGTTCAAACCCAGATCTGCCAAACTCCAGAGCACTTTCTCCACCACTACACTCTATTGCCTATACTGCCAAACAAAAACTCTCCACTGTTTACAGAAAAATCTCATTCTATTCTAATTACCTAATATTCCACCCCTAATAATTACTTTAGGAGAGAAGAAATTCAATTCTCACCAAATTTGTCAACACTGTGTCTATGCCAATGTGCATGATTAGAATAATGATTTCACTCCATTGCTGCCAAGGGCAGTGCTGAGACTTTAGAAATAAAATGCCCCAAGACCTTGAGATCTAGAATCTTAGCAATATTAAGATGGGAAAATACTTTAGGGAGAAAAGCTCCTTACTGGATATTGTAACATTTTAAGAGTCAGGCATCTTTGCCTATTGAGGAAGACTTCCGGGTGGCCGTCAATCTTGGGGTTCCCTGAGGCAAGACTGGCCTCAGTCTCCCTTCACACATTTTTTTCTCATCCATCATCTGGACTTCAAGTTGGCTCTGTCTGTGCAAGGGAAGTCCTGTCGCTGGAGAACAAAGCTCTGATGTGTCAGCATGTGTATTGCTGAGGAGGGGTTCTGAGCAAGGGCTAACCCTTACCTGGGCCTGTACTACATCATTTGTCCATGTGATTGGAGGCAAGGAACTTTGTGGCTGGAGATTTGAGAGTGACAGCAGACTCCTAAGTGTAGCACACTTCTGACCACCTTTATCTGTTGTAACTACTCTTAACCAGAGCCCCTCTTTCCCAAGGAAGCTGCTTAGCTGGCACCTATAGGTATCACCTTCTATTAGTGTCTCATGATGGAAATGATTCAGTTGTAAAACATACTTTGGAGCAGACCCCAGTGAAGTTTGGTGCTTTAAGCACATTTTTATTCTGTGAGTTCTTTTCTTTCTGGAGTCTGCTTTTGGCTCTAGGAATCCCATTATTAACAATGACTTGAGAATTCATAAAACACTTTTTGAATGTGACTCCTATTAGACAACAGGGGCCATGTCCTCCCTGCAGATTATCTCACATCCTATTCCTGCATGGCCCCCTGGGAATCTCACTGTGGCCCTTCACTGTGTTTTAGAATTAGATGACTTGGCTTTAAACCCAGCTCTGGCATTTACAAGCTAAATGATCTTGGGACAGTTTCTAAACCTCTCATGTCTGCTTTCTTGTCTCTAAAAGGGGAATGAAATATATTGGATGTCCTGATATATTTGTATAATTATTTCAAAATTGTCATTTCTTCCTCTATGTTCTTTGTCCTGTTCTTCACACTGGAGTAATGGGCATGCATTGCCTGTCTCATTTATGCTAGCCTTGGTCATGTGACTTATTTTGACTATGTAAGCAGAGGTTTTAGAAGTACTTGTGCATTTGGGTTCACCCTCATGTGCTTCATTCATCACCATGAGAACAATGGTCTGCAGACAGTCTACTAACCTCAGGAAGAGACACATGGGTCTGATCTTCGTCCTCCTTGAGAGCATTGACTACACATCCTGGGCATAATGATTAGATGATAATGAAAGCTACTATTTATTGAATACGTATGTGTTATACAGTGACATACAACAGAATTTTGCAATCGCTCTCATTTGATTCTTGAGGCAACCCAACCAAGAAAATGTCCACCTATTTTCAATGAAGACAAGGCTCAGTAATGTTGAGTACTTACCTAGCACTACCCAGCTAGAAAATAGTAGCACTGAGATTCAAGGCCAGGTTCATCTGTCTGTGTTGATGACCCCTTTACTGTAAGTCCACACCCATGGACTCTACTCTTAATACCAACTTTAGGCACAGTGTCTCTTGTCATCCAACCATGGCCATGACTTCGGTATCTTGTTTTATTCTTTTCTCTGTTACTGAGTTTTGGTACCCGTCTTATCCCCAAATTGGAAAGCTATTTTAGTGTTTGTTGTTGTTTTGTCTTTGGTTATTTAAAAATTGTATTGAGGTGAATTTCATATAACATAAAATGAACTATGTTTAAGTGAATAATTTAGTGGCACATAGTACATTCACACTATTATGCAACTATTACATTCATTTGATTCCAAAACATTTTTATCACCAAAGAAAGCCCCATACTCATCAAGCAGGCACTCTACTTTGCCCTTCCTCATGACCCCTGGCAACCACTTTCTGTCTGTATCTACTTTCTGTCTGTATGGATTTTCCTTTTCTGGATATTTCATATAAATGAAATCATATCATATGATTTTATGTGTGTCTGGCTTCTTTCACTGATCATACTATTTTTGAGGTCTATCCATGTTGTAGCATGTGCCAGTGCACCCTCCCTTTTTATGGCTGAGTATCAATTTTATGGATAGACCACAATTTGTGTGCTTTTTCACTTATTCATTGATGGGCACTTGTGGTGTCTACCTTTGACTATTGTGCATAGTGCAGCTATGAACCTGTGTGTGCATGCACTTGTTCAACCCCTGTTTCAGCTCTTTGGGGTTGATACCTAGGAATTGAATTGCTGGGACCTATGCTAAATTCTTTGAGGAACTGTTGGACCATTATCCACAGCTCTAGACTTGGATTTGGTTATCTCTACTATTTGGGGGTCCGTAACTCTTGGCTAACATGCCTTCTATATGGTCAAAAAGGAAAGCATGGATGTAGATAAATGAGAAGTGGTTATCAGACTGACAGATGAGTGGTTCTGTGTGGTTTTTCTGCAGCCACTTGCGGGGATAGGTTGGGAAGGGATAGATGGAAATAAACAGGGCTCTTGTCATGCTCAGAGGCTGGGTGATGTGAGAGGGGAGAAGGTCTGATGGTTGGATGACAGTCATTTAGAAATGCTGGTATGGGGGCTTAGTCTGAGGGTCCATGCTCCGTAGTTAGACTTGCTGCCTCTCCCATTCCGTCACCATTACTCTTTCCTGGACACCCCCATTCTTCAATGCCTGTGACTGGAGACGATCCTGTGGTCTGTTACTGTCACTTGCAAGAATGTGGCTGTCAGGGAAGTTGCCAGCAGGCCTTTTAAAAGCCACTGCAAACTTTCATTGATAACTTGTGACTTGGAGGAACTTTGAGAGAAAGGGTTATAAATAAAATGCATGCATCAATCTGGGGTTCTCAACAGGAATGCAATTCTACTTCGTGGCTAGAGATAAAACATGTCTTGCCGTGCACAGTGAGCTCTTCGCCATGCTTGCATTTTATTTCCCATCACAATCTAAGTTATGGCAGATAAAGCTGCTCATAAGGTATGAGTTTAGACAACCTCATGCTAATTCACGCTTACACATTATTGTGTGTTTTTAAACGTCCAAGCATCACTTTCCTTGACAATTCAGACTTGAAGGAAGGGAGAGGGGTTGAAAAGACCCCATGGAACAGGGGTGAGTATGGTCTGAACTAGGTTAAGCCTTTTGAAAGTCATGACTGAATCATAGGTCTCTTTGTGCCTTAAAATGGTCGAGTCAGCCACATAAAGGGCCTGTGTTAATATAAATGAGTGCACTGCTGCTGCTAAGAATTGCTCTGATAACCATTAGAATTCATAGCAAAAACCAATGATTCCCAATAGCCAGTGAACATGTAGACACTGCTCAGTGCTTTTTATGCATTATTCTGATTCCATGTTCATAATCATCATATGAATTCACCACTACTATTATGTCCATTTTGCAGACGGAAACTGAGCAAGAGGATAGAAGTCATTTTAGCTGGTAAAAGACAGGACCAGCCTTCAGACCTAGGATGGTCAGGAGCCTCTGTTCTTTCTTAATGTCTCCTCCTCATTCCTTGTCTGCCCACCTCAAATTACACACAGAAGAGAACATGTTTTTTTCCCTTTATAGGGTACATTATACCTTCCCCAACCCTTGCTTTTGAGTTTTTCTATTCTTCATTGCTTAAGAGTAGTGGAAGCCATTCTTGTTCCTTTTTTCATTCTTTGTCGTTCATTCATTCACTCGTTCATTCATTCAACTAATTACCATTCAATCCATTAAGTATCAATATAACAATTAAGAATCAAGCACAGTGCTAGTTGCTACAGATATAAAGATGGATACTAGGAGATCCCTGCCTTAGGGAACCTAGACAGGTAATCAGAGAAATACAGGGCTCTGTGCCATGGGCTGGAGATGAGAGCTGGTAGGACATGACAGAAAGGAGCAACTGAAGGTGCCCTGGACAGAGCAGGGCCAGAGAAGGATCCTGGGAGAGGGGCCTCTGCTCTGGCTCCTGAGGGATAAGGAGCTGACCATGTGCATGAAAGTATGGATAGAATGTAGAGTTCTCTTCCATCTGATCTTCCATATCTTGGCCTACACTTCATATTTTAAAGGAATGGAATGGTTAAGAGAAAGTTGAACAATGTAAATAGTGTCTGACCAATGAGGCAGCAACTCAAGATAGTACATTTATTTAAACACAGAGCAGTGATTTGTAGTAAATTCTGGATTTCATTTCCTTGAGTTAACATGCTAAGCAGATCTCCTCTATTTTGCTTAATAATCATAACACATAATAAAAGTATGTAGGTTAAAATTATCCTGTTTTGTCAGCAGAATACTGAGACGAGAAAATGGATTGGTTCCCTATCAAAGGAAGTTCCTTTTTGGATTCATCACTCACTACTTGAAAATCACCTTTCTTGAATCTACTCTTTGTTTTGCCTTCCTTTGAAAAGTTCACTTTAACATTGTTTTTACCTTTTTCTAAAGAGAACATTTAAATATATATATATATATATATATATATATATATATATATATATATATATATATATAAAACACACATATGATTTTGTAATAACCTTCCCAAAATAATACATGTGGATTGTAAAGAAAAGCTATTAAATGTTCAGAAGGGAAAGATTACCCTCGTGTTCCCATCTCCCTCCCTGGAGGCCATCACTGTCAACAGCTGGAAGCCTATCCTAGATCAGGGTTTTCAACTTCACTCTGCATTATGACATTCTGGCTCAAGTAATTCTTTGTTGTGGGGCTGTTGTGTGTATTGTGGGATATTTAAAAGCAAGAAACAATGGAAATATTAGAAAGTATCCATCATATAGAGGGTGGCTTGGAAAGGGGGAGATGTAATTATGGCAAAAGAGAGCTATAGGCCCACAACAACAAGTTGAGAACAGGAAAGGGACCCTCCTTTTTAAACAGTCTATTTTGATAGTGAAGGCCCAAAGACACACAAACAAAGCATTTTGTAGTTCCACTTTAGTTTTCCTTTTTAAAACTGCAATTTCATTTCCCAGTTAGTGAGGGTTTATTCACTGTGTCACTGCAGAAAGCCTAAGTCCTCGATCAATAACACGAAGAAAGAAAAAATGGTAGGAGTGCAGAAGGAGGGGGAAAGGTAAGACACTCCATGCAATAAGAATGCAATGGGGATCTTGAAGACACTGGCAGCTAATAAAGGTGGGGGTGGTTGGTCCCAGATGGGGGAGGCAGTCAACCTGGACCTATTCAGGAACTTTGATCTTCAATCCAGATGAGGAGCGGTGTTTAGATTCTTTGGGCAAATCTGAATTAAAATTCTGGCTGTACCACGAGGTCCTTAGCTTTCTGCAACCTGAGTTGCTGCACCTGCAAAAATACTGTACCTTCCTTACATGTTGGTAGGAATGCCACATCTTGGGCTCATTGCTCACACTCCCCACATGCAATTTATTTCAACTTGATCTTGTCCTTTTATATCTCCCTATGTTATTTTTCTTACCTGGGGAGGACAGGCGTCATCTCACCACACCAGATTGTAAAGATTGAACCAGTCAATGCATTCAAAGAACTTATAACACTGCCTGACTTACTAATTATTAGTTAGAAGTATTATCACTCCAGTAATTCCCATTGGTTTTGATGAGGCATTTTTCAAGTCTCATCACTTGAAAAATGCCTCATTTTCAAGTGATGAGACTTGAAAGATGCATGTATACTGTAAGCCTTCTGTCTCTCTCTCTCTTTTCCTTTCATATCCCTCCCTCTTTCTCTATCTCTCTTTTTTTTTCTCTTCTGTCTCCCTTTTGCTACAAGCTTCAGAGCTCACGAAAGAGAAAACCAACCCTCAGACCTTGTGATTTATTTTTCTCACACTCATTTCTGTTTTAATAATTATCATATTGACTCTGAATGTATTACACTACAAGGATGACTTTATGCAGAATCTCATGAATTTAAACATTCATGTAAGATAAATTAGTTTTAAATTGAATTCCTTGAATGCAATTGAATGTGTTTCCTTATGATGAATAAGGAATTTTCCAAATAAAACCTAAATCTCTGATGTTCCATTTTTGAGCAGGTAGAAGAAATATGGTGGGATATTTGATAAGGTTAAAACATGATTGCACTGCAATAGATTAGACACACTAAAAACTAACTCTTTAGTTTGGGGAGAAGGCGATCTCGAGGCAGTTAAGTAGATAAAATGTGAACATTTCTGCATACATGTCTATTAAGTCGCTTAGTTACCTCTGATTTAACTCATCATCATAAGATATAATACCTTTGTAAAGAGAATACTCTTTTATACATTTTTGATTAATCAATTCCCTTGTTAGCAGTTAATTAAACAAACAAACAAACACAAATCCTAGCATCTACTTTAATCCCATTTGCTCTGAAAGCTCTTTCCTTCAATACGCTCCCCAAAGGGCTCCCAGTGCTGTCCTCCGGAGCAGGCCAAATGCAAGCGCTCCCGGTTGGAGAAAGTAAACCATTAAAGAAGAAATGGGAAAGCATGCCCTGTCCCTTAGACCCAGGACTATCACTGGGGGGTTGGGGTAGAGGTCCTAGAGGGAAGGCAATGAAGTTTTCCTCAGTTCATGGAGGCCCTGTGCGGTGACAGCTGGTGACTCCCTGAGTATTATCCATTACACTGCCTCAGGGTGATCTTTCCAAAGCCTGAATGTGACCCTGTCACACCCTCTCTCTCCAGCACTTTCCAAATAAGACAAACCCATTTCTCAGCCTACAACGTTCAGAGCCTCCTGTTCCCAGCCTCAGCCTCCTCTGCACACCACCTGCCTCTGATCCACACCCCGCCTCCCATCCTCCACCTGCACTGGGATCCCTTCTTACCTCCAAGACCCATCTCCCCTCCCACCAGAGAGCATTTGCATATGTTGAGCCTCCACCTGGATCTCTGCTGTCTCCATCACCTGATTCCTGCTCCCCTGGACTTTGGATCCCCATAAACTTACTCTTCTTCAGGAATGTGCACCCCAAAATCTCAGACTTTGTCCTACTGTTATCTGCAGAAGAGTCCTGGACTCCTCTCTGGATGGCCATAATTCCAGCTCGTATTTTCATATTATTCCTAAGCAGGTTTGATTCGTGCCCCCCCCCTTTTTTTTTTTTACCACTATTCTCTATACTCTATAGGGGATAAATCTTGTCTGCATTTGCTCAACTCCTCCCCAGCATTTAGCTCAATACTGGCATACTATAGACCCTTGAGAAAATGAGTAAGAGGCTCTAAGCTGCACAGAACTAAAGACACAGTGGGAAAGATGAGAAGGGCTTGAGACATGGAGCAGAAACCAGGGAGTAATTTGGCTTAAGGAGGAAGGTTGGTAACTCAGGGGTGGGAGGCCAGCACTGTCCTTTGCTTCTAGCAGAGTCTTGGTAGTTGCCTGATGAATGAAGGTAAGTACCCAGAAACCAAAGAAATGCTAGATGTACCATCTGACCCCAAAGGGGAAAGCATTTGAAAGGGAGTTATTTAAATGTAGTCAGAAAAATAATAACATCAAAGAAAGAGAAAGCTGAGGTTTCATATGTAGAAATTTAATCTACTTAATATATACATAAGGGAGCAAGCAAGAATATATAAAGAAGTAAATTCAATGCAGTGTTTGTGTATGTGTGTGTGTGTATAAACAGTATCCTATCCAATAAAAGAGCAATATGCAAATTAACCATCACTCGCTACACCCACAAGCCACGCCCACCAGCCAATCAGGAGTGAGTATGCAAATTAACCCAACCAAGATGGCTGTGGCCATGGAGTGAGCAGGAAGCTTGGGTTTCCCCGGCAATGGATGAAGCCAAGCTTTCCGCACACCCTGGTTGGCCCAGGCCTCCACTCAAGGCTACAAAGTTTCAATTTTAGAAGATACATAAATCCCAACAAAAATGGCTGCAGCCAGGAAGCAAGCAGGAGGCTTGGCTCTGCTCAAGGCTACAAAGTTTCAATTATAGAATATAAATAAATCCCAGATATGAGGGCCTCCACTTGGGTGGGGAGGGGAGGGGGAGCCGCGTTGTGATTGGCCTGCAAATCACCACAGATCCCTCACTCAGGTTGCTCCATGCCCCAAGGGAACCCCCACCCTGATTCAGGACACCCTTCAGGGCAAACCAGCTGGCCCACACCCATGCAGCAGGCCTCTATCCTATCTAATAAAAGAATAATATGCAAATTGACCATCACTCCAACACACAAGATGGCTGCCACCATGTGGACACAAGATGGCCGCCCCAAGATGGCCAGCGGGGGAGGGCAGTTGGGAGGGACCAGGCCTGCAAGGGAGGGCAGTTGTGGGCAATCAGACCAGCAGGGGAGGGCAGTTAGGGGTGACCAGGCTGGCAGAGGAGGGAAGTTGTGGGCAATCAGGCCAGCAGGGGAGGGCAGTTGGGAGGGAGGGACCAGGTCTGCAGGGGAGGGCAGCTGGGGGGGACCCAGGCCTGCAGGGGAGGGCATTTGGGAGGAGGGACCAGGCCTGCAGGGGAGGGCAGTTAGGGGCAAACAGGTTGGTAGGGGTGATCAGGCTGGCAGGCAGAAGTGGTTAGGGGCAATCAGGAAGGCAGGCAGGCGAGCATTTGGGAGCCAGAAGTCCTGGATTGTGAGAGGGATGTCCGACTGCCCGTTTAGGCCCGATTCTCCTGGGATCAGGCCTAAACAGGCAGTCGGACATCCCTTGAGGGGTCCCAGATTGGAGAGGGTACAGGCTGGGTTGAGGGACAACCCCTCCCCCCGTGCATGAATTTCGTTCACTGGGCCTCTAGTTCTATATAATAAAAGCCTAATATTCTAAGGGTCCAACTGTTTATTTGACCCTTTGACCAGTTGCTATGATGCGCACTGACTACCAGGGGACAGACACTCTGACCAATAGGTTCCTTGCTGCTGGTGTCTGGCCAACTGGGTGAGATGGCTGGACACACCCTGGAGCCCTCCCTGCTCCCTCCCCAGCCCAATCGTGCACCGGTGAGGTCCCTTGGTCTGGCCTGTGCCCTCTTGCAATCTGGAATCCCTTGGGGGATGTTCGCAGGCCAGGCTGAGGGAGCCCACTGATGCAGGAATCCATGCACCAGGCCTCTAGTATATAATGAAGCTAAAAATTTATCAATAGATTACCTGGTACATTTTGGTCCATCCATACCATGAAACACCACTCAACCATTAAAAACAGCCTAAGTGCCCATCAGTGGATGAGTGGATTAGAAAACTGTGGTACATCTACACAATGGAATACTATGCTGCTGTAAAAAGGAAGGAACTCCTACCATTTACAACAGCATGGATGGAGCTGGAGAGCATTATGCTAAGTGAAATAAGCCAATCAGAGAAAGATAAATATCACATGATCTAACTCATTTGCAGATTATAATGAACAACATAAACTGATGAACAGAAACAGATCTAGAGACAGAGAAGCATTGACCAGATGCTCAAACCTCAGAGGGAAGGTAGGGGAGGGTGGGGGTAAGGGAGAGAGATCAACCAAAGGACTTGTATGCATAAATATAAGCCTAACCAATGGACAGAGACAGCAGGGGGGTAAGGGCATGTATGGGAGTGGGGTGGGGGGGCATTAGAGGGATATGGACACATATGTAATACCTTAATCAATAAAAAAATGGAAAAAATCAATAAGATCAATCTGTAGGCACTAGTATGGAGAAATGCTAGTGCCATTGATTAAATGAAACTATACATTTGCTTAATCATGTGCATGGCGTGTGTAGGTTTTGGTAACTGTATAGATAGGAGTGTCTAAGAAGAGACATGTGCACTCTAAGGTATACAACAGGAAAGCCTATAAGGATACACAGGCAATGCACCTGGTTAGTTCCTAGAATTAAGCTTGATAAGAGGACCTTTACCTTTTCCCCTGTTTAAATATGAATTGCAATCATTAACAAAGAAGTAATTAAATCAATCGATGAAGAAAATGTCACAGAAACGCTTGGAAGAAGACCTGTTAAATATAAGGAACACAAAACCACTCTCCATGCCAGTGGTTCTCCACTAATATGGTTCTGTTCCCAGGGGACCTTTGGGAATACCCGGAGGCTTTTTGGTCTGTCACATTGTGGGGTGGGGCAGATGCTACAAGAATCTAGTGGGCGGAGGCCAGGGATGCTGCCCAGCACTGTGCAGTGCACAGGACAGCCCCACAACAGAGAATGGCACAAGCCACAATGTCAGCAGTGCAGAGGTTGAGAAACTCGGTTCCTTGCTGACTCCTTGCCCTTCCTGGTCACTTCCGGAGGGTGAGGGAGTTATGGAGGTAAAATAATACCAGCACTGCAGAACACCCAGCTGCCCCCAAGGCCGTTGGCTTGGCAGCAGCCTGGCGGAACTGGTGAGGCATATGCTGTGGGTCCACAGCTATTGCATTTGATTTCAGTGTCTCAGAACTTATCCAACATGGATGCCCTACAGACCTTTGGTGTAGCTAAACCTTGTCCCAGTTCATCTCACTCTTTGTCCTCTAGTGAAGTTTATCTTAAACTTAGCGCCAAGGTACTGCCGGGAAAATCCATACCACTTGGCTCTCATTAAGGTTCACTTAATCTGCTTGCTCACTTGCGCATAATTTCATTAGCATCATTGGGAGTCTGGGGTGAGAGAGAAACCGGCACTATTTAGTCTTACCTCAAACCTTGGCTTGGCATCATCAACATTGATTCATAATCTAAGCTTATCCAAGTCTTGGAGTTCCATGCCTTAGACTCAATGGATTCTCTCAGTGCCTTGCTGGAAGACATAGATTTTACCGAGTTAGTGTATTTCAGTTCCATGATCTAAGCATAAAATATAAGCACCTTGAAACCTATTTAACCACATAATTATACCTACCCAAACCCTCCAACCAAATGCCTATTACATACTCTTTACTTAACTTAATAAAATTTTCCTATCCATTATAAGCATCAAGAATGGGGTAGATGTTTAATATAATTATCTGAGTAACTCACGGAAATCATTTCTCATCCAGGGTTGTGGGGGGTATCCTCTAATGGAAGAACATTAACTGTTTTTTAATACTAAGATGATCACGAACACCTTCGTTCTATTTTTTCCTAATTTCTATCTCCTTTATTCATTCCTTCGAATTGGAAAGAGCTTTTTCTTTGGGCCACATTTTTCTTCCATTTCCACATCTTTGGGAAGAAAGGACAGTGGGAAGAAAAAGACCAGAACTTGGGGGATTTTTATAATCATCCCAGCTGTGAACAGCAAGGAAGCGTGTACTCATGAAGAAACTAGGAAGAGCAGAGTCTTACTTCTAAAAGAGAACCTAATGTTCTCTAAAAGGGGGTGGCAAAAAAATCGCTGTTATAAACATGGTAAGATATTGCTAATGGGAATATATGGAATTATTCCCATTAATTAAATTAGGCACTTTGGAATTAATTGACAGCCTGCACTTAAGACTATAATTGCAAGGTAATCAAACGTTTGCAGACAAAACAATGCAATTTATTGTGAGTGTAGAACTTTTTCCTGATATTTCAAAGCCAGGGACTCAACTTTGTTTCTGAATTCACCTCCAGGAATGAATCTACTGTACGTTGTGTGAGCGACCCATGCAAATAAATAAGTAGGAGTTTCTGAGGAGAACAGCACAGTGGGACCTGTCTTGAAAAGAGCAATCGCAGACACATGTCATATGTCATTACCGGAGACTTGGCGACAGTGTTATTCATTATGTGGCTTCAGAGTGTTCTAAATGAGAGAAGTGGATTATTGGAAGTGTATGATTTCCCCAGATTGCTGCTTAATAGTGACTAAGAGGTCTGCATTACTCATATTTGCAATGAAAATGGTGCCAAAACCCAGCAGTGGTTGACAGAAATGAAATGTACGGCCTACTGGGTATTATCTGGAGCCGCTGCCTAATTTTCTGCCTCTTGCTTTAGTAGAAATGCCCCTGGTCTCAGAGGTTGGGGGTGCTTGAGGCAGCTGCAGACGTGAGGGAAGGCTTCCAGGTATTTACCTCTTTGTGTCTTCTGCTTCCTTGCTGCTCAGTGTGCACACTGTAGTAATTACTTCACCAAGTGAAATCACGTTTCTCCATTTGCCCTTTTCCATTACTGGAAAGTGTCCACCTTTGCAGCTTCCCATGACCGAGCATCCTGTGAGATGGGGCTGCAGAAGTCAGCCTTGGAGGCTGCAGGAGAGTTTGGACTTTGGGAAACCATTGGAGGAATTTAAAAGATTGGAGGGACATGACCCTATACATATTTTACTAAGGTCTCTTCAGCTATAGTGAGCAGACCTGTTTGGGGGAGGAAGTCTAAAAGGATTCCTGGAGCATCGCTTGGCACAGAGCAAGTGTCTGACAACTATCAGTTATGTAATGACAGTGACTATCCAAACGAATGAATGAATGAGTGTGTGTGTGTGTGTGTGTATGTGTGTGTGTGTGTGTGTTCAGTAGGAGGCAATCTGCACTTAAAAGAACCCTTGTAAAAACTTGGAAGTTCTTTGTTTAGGATGATGAGGCAAGGAGAGAATGTTGTCATCCATAACTAAACAGTATCTAAACTCAGGCATCCTCTTTTCTTGACCTGCAATTATTTGCAAGACATAGTTGCATATCCCTCAGGTATCCCTCGTTCCTGGGGTCATTATGTTTTTAATTTTTCTAGTTTCTGTGGTTTTGTCCATCTGGAAGCCAAATTTCATTTTGGTCAATTGGCTTCAAAAGCCCAACCTCTCATATAGAGATGGCTCCATCAACAAGCACTGGGACCAAACTCCACAACACAGTCTCCTGTGTGGATCCTTTTCTTTCCCTTTCTGAGTTTCACTGTCCAAAGGAAATGTGATGTAGGCATGGGCTCTTCTGTATTTTATTCTGCACAATCCAGACCAGGAAAGAAATAGGGCTAGTATTAGTCAAAGTGATATCAGCTCCATTAAAAACATCCACATATCAGTGGCTTAACACGATTCAAGTTTATGTCTTCTTACCTGATAGCTCAAAATGTGTGTTCCTGGTAGATGGGCATCTCTCCTCCATGCAGTGATGCAGGAGCCAGGCTTCTCCCACCTGTGACTCTGCCATCTTGGTCACCAAGGACGGGACAATTTGTGAGCCAACCCTAACATGATAAAGATTAACACCTCCACTCACTCTCCATTGGCCAAAAGCAGTCATGTGGCCACCTCCAGCTGCAAAGGAAGCTGGGAAATGCAGACTCTGTCCTTGGAGAGAAGAGAAACAGGCTGATGAACAGATAGCCAAGTTCCATCACAAGAGCACCCTCCATAAAAATTTGAGATAACCACAGATTTCTTTGCTACAATTTATAGCATTTAATGGCAGAACTTCACTACTTAGTGAAACATTACTGAGCATGTTAGGCAGTTTTTTCTCATAAATCCTGGAAAACAAGCTGTCCCACAGTTCTACCTTCTAGTCCCTCCTTAGACTATGTTTTGCAAACAATGGGATAGTTAAGGATCTCATCTCTACAGGAGAACTGATACAGAGAAAGCAGCTTTTGAAGTTAGGAACTAAAACACTCAGTAACAAAGCAACCAGAACCCCATAAGGTTTTAACCTTGTTTTGTCACATCTCCCACAAATCTCTCAATTTGTTTAAGGATTCTGCTTAGCTTATTTCAGAAGTATCTTGACTTCTACATCACATCAACCCTGCTTTCTCTGTGAGTTATTATTGAGGTATGACCAGAATGGCACCTCAAAACAGGAACCTTTGTTGCCTGAGGATAGCAGATCATCTTTTAAGAATTGGCTTAAAGGGTATTTTCCATGAAGTCCTTCCAGACTTTCCCCTGTCCCTAATTGATCCCGTGTAGCCTTCTATGATAGCCATCTTCTACTGTTCTGCAGTTCTTTTTGTTTTTCTTATTGAAAATATCACAATTGTTTGTTGCAGAGCATTTAGCAATTAAAGATCTTTAAAAAAAACTAACAAGTGATAATCTCACAACTTCATCATGCACAGCACACATTGCTGCACCACACTGTCTCTGTCGTTAGATGAAAAGCATGTTGTAGGCAGGGACTGTGTCTCTCTTGCTCTTGTCACTGAATCCCCATTGATGACCCTGACATGCATGAGACCCTCCATAATAAAAGCAGTGTGGCTTGCTCTTTCCAGATGAGCACTCCTAACCATGCCCTTTTTATAGTGATCCCAGGATAAGGTAAGCATGAGTTAAGGATAAATGACAGTTAGCCTCCACCAAAGTACAAGCTAAATTAGAATTCTGTGGCTTGCAACTGATCCAATGTGAACTTCTTCAGGAAAGGCTCAGAGCCCTGCAGTCTGAGTCCAGTGCTCAAACTCTGAACATTTTTATGTACTAGCATTGTCTCCTAATGAATTAGTACCACAGAAGGGATGGTTATTTTGGTAGACATGACTCTTATCATTCTTGGTCCCTCAAAAGGCTCTTGTAGTGTAAATACTTGTGAAAGTAGGGTAGGCTGCACTAGGTCACATACAAGCCATTCATCTCAGTGTCTGACTCTTTCAAGGCTGCCCCTGGCTCCTGTAAGCCTGCTGCTGCAACTCTCTTCCATGCAGCATCTCAGGATCCAGGCTGTTTCAATTCTGAGGCTGCACAACCAAATCAGCTGCATCTACAGGGGAAGAGAGAGCTGCTCTTGGGTTTCTGTCATGGAGAGCCCTTTGAGTGACCAGGCACAATAGAAAAACTAGTTATGGATTAACACTAGTCATGTCTACCAAAATAACCATCCCTTATGTGGTACAAATTCATTAGGAGATAGTATAAAAAGGTTCAGAGTTTGAGCACTGGACTTAGACTGCCAGGTTCTGAGCCTTTACTGGGAACGACTTGTGCCATCTTGGGCAAATCCCTCCAACTCTCTAAACCTCACTTGCCTCATTGAACATTGAGAAGAATAATAATTTGCAGATTAATGAACCTGTGTATTGTACATGCTCACTAAGTGTTAGTGATCTTTACGTGTTCATTAATACTTAAAATAATTATCACTATTACAATCCTATTACCGTTATGATTACTAGTTGTGGTCATAAATCTGCTTTTCACCCTCAGGTGCTCTCAGTAAGAGGCATACGCATGGCCACACCTTGAAAGAGTAAACCAAGAGACTCCACTCTCAATTTCAGGTGCTGCAATCCAACTCTGAAAATCACACTGAGAATCCTCCTGACCGTGAAGTGTTCATTATTGAACACCATGCCTGGTTGTGCATCCTATTTTTTTTTTTAAAGCATAAATGAGGGTGGAGTGTATCCATCATTTTCAACACAGCTGCCTCCGTCTGAGAGTGATCACACCACACACCATCATTAACCCCATTGACTCCGTCCCCACAGAAAGGCTGTTGAGGTGTCTTCAGCTACTGCTCTGCAGAACCTTGGACAGACCCAGAGAACACCCTGAAATGTAACATGCGGCTACTGCCTGCCAAACAGATCTGGGCACAAATAGGTTTCTTTTATTATGGACGAGAAAGGCCGCGTGGAATTTTAATCAGACAGACAGGGACGGTATCTGAGAACACCGAAATGCCAGCCCTGCTGGTATTTCCACGATATTGAACTTGTCTTTTCGGGGCCCTCTGCAGCTATTTCAATTAGCTGTGAGACACATGGCCCATGTTTTTGCAGACTCTCCTCTTTTTAATTAAGCCACTGCTCACCGGGATATTAGGAGACACACGATTCTTCTTGTAATATGCAAACTACCAAAGAGAAAAGTAAGCAGTTGGAACATTTGGTTTTGAAAAGTGCATGGTGATTTCAGCTCATGTAATCATAGTACTATTTTTACTGGATAGTCTGCGCATGCCCCACTCTACCCCAGTCTCTAGGTTTCTGGAATTCCAATTTTATTATAATATACATTTGCTTTAACACATTGTGACCCTGCTTTTTTTTTTTTTTTACTTTTCAAAATTATGTAATATTTGCTATAAACCAAAGAATACTTGTAATAAATAAGAGCAATGGGAAATGTGATAAAACAAAAATCCATGAACCTACCACCCAACTTAAAATTAAAACACTTATTCGTGTCTTTGAAATAACCTGTTTGCTCCTTAGTGAGTTCATTTTTTCATGAAAATAATAGTACCGCTTTGTCATTTGAGGTCCGTAAAAGCACCTCAAATCATTGGAAATGCTAATATTAAAAGAAACCTTTCTTTAAAAGAAAGCATTGCCAATCTCCTAGTCATGTGGAATACATTGGAAGTTAATCCTAAAAATAAAAAGGTAAGCTTAGGGTGTGAGGAGCTATACTACCTTCTGTGACATTGATTGATTGACTCATTCATTCATTCATTCATTCATTCCTGCATTTAGGGATTTCTGAAGTTATTCCTCCATTTCTTCACTGACTATGGAGCATAATCACAACTTTCTTTATAATTAATACTGTCATTATTACAATGTTTAATTATAATTATACCATCCTGACCATAATGCCAAGGTTCTGTTGAGAATTCCTTGTAAGATTAAAGGAGGACATGAGGATTTTGTTTACAAGCTAATGATTTTGGAAAGCAAAAATGCATCTCCTTCACACCGAAAGAGCCAGAGGGCAACCACAAGGTGTTTGAGTCAATATCCTGTTTTCCAGGGCTGTTCCTCCTCTTCCCCCCTTTGCTTACAGGGAAAGTGATCTTGAAATCTGCTTGGAATTGTAGAGTCAGTAATTCCATAGCTCTTGATGATTTTCTGAGCTGTCTAACCTCAGGCTAATGAGGCAGGGCTTACCATGGGCCTCCTCCCCTGCATGCTGTCCACCCACAGTGCCAAAGCTGACTTTCCTCTGAAAACTCACAAAGGCTTTCAGTTACTGCTGACTCTTGAGCTGTGAGGAGTGCCATAGCCCTCTGGGGGACACCCTGCAGGGACCTTCAAGGCACCTGGACCTTCTAGGAAGCGGATGGCATCCCACCTGTGCCCACCTGTGATGATGCAGCTGCAGTGTTTCCCTTTCAAGCCAATGAACTTGACTGTGTTCATTAGAATAGTCTTCAAGTACCATTGTTTCATCGTAAGAATTGCATCTGCATGTTAGCTCTTCGGATGGTTTCAGTTAGGAAATAAGGATGACATGCTATAATTTAGTAGCCTATCTTATTCTTTATACAAATAAAAATATAACACTGTGTTGTTTTTTTCTAATCAGAGAAACAACACATGCCTGTATTTGCAAAGACAAGTACTTCCTGCACGGGTAGAGGAACTATTTTCTCCTTAGTTAATCAACCCCTTGGAGATTATTCATTGCTTAGAGTAGTTTTGCTCATCTTATTCTGTGTGTGTGTGTGTGTATGTGTGTTTAGAAAAAAAAACACCTGGATCATGCATTTTCTATTATGCCCTTTCAACTTCACAAATATTATAGGCATCCTTCCTTGATAGCATGGATGCATACATCTCCTTCTTTTCTATGGCTCTGCAGTATTTCACTGTATGGCCATACCATCATTTATTTAACTGGTCCTTGCTGATGGGCATTCAGGCTGTTGCTATTTTTTGATAACACATTCTAATAGAAGCAACTTACTGTCTCAGTGAAATTTTCTTTTAGATTTGGATAGCTCATGGATTTCAACAATGGATGACAAGTCTTTCTTGTTGCCCTTGGGAACCTTTTGCTAAGTTTCACAGGTGTATCCAGTTTGCCAAGGGAAAGGCTTAGGCAGACTGGTTATGGTTGGTCTCATGGAGCAAGCAGTGTTAGTAAAATACATGCCCCAGGAAGGAGAAAGAGCAAGCCATAATGTTGGGGTGGCCTCCTATTGCTTTCAAATAATAACACTTTCCCTGTGCCCCCTCTTTGCATAGAGATAAATTAAAATAGCGATTTGTGAACATATCCTTGACTATTCTGGTCTTTGCCCAATAAATAACAAAAGCAGTATTTGAACCAGAGGTTAAAGCTTTTCTTACTGCTATTCCCTTAATACTGTCACAACCCCTAGATTTGTATACAGTGTCTAAGAAAAAGGGAAAAATCACCCAAGTTCTCATCTGCCTTATTCAAAGTGCAAAATTTGCTTGGGTCATGATGGCTAGGTTTCACCATTAACAAGGCATGTACCATTTCTTGTCTGAGCTATTTCCCAATAATCTGTCCACTGCTTATTATTCCCATCTCTCTCTCTCTCTCTCTCTCTCTCTCTCTCTCTCTTTCTCTCTCTTTCTCTCTCTCTCCCCCTCCCCCCCATTCCTTCCTCCTATCATGTGTCCCTCCATGTCTGTAGGGGCCTCTTAACTGTTTTGCCTGACTCCACCCTTGTCCCTAGGACTCACTCTCCTCGTGGCTTCTGGAGAAATCTTCTTAAATCATACATTTCAGCAGGTCTCCGTTTGGCTGACAACCCTCAGTGGTTTCCATTCTACCTTGGAAAGTTTCAGAGATCTCATTAAACTATCCAGCCCCTGCTCCTCCAGCAGCACCCTGTACTTCCTCACCTGCCCAGCCCCTCTGCACATGGTCTTTCTTCAGTGCTCCAAACAAGGAAGTCCTTCAGTTTCCCTGTCTTTGTACATGTGCACTACCCTTACTTGGATCATCTCAGCCCATTTTGCATGAAGGTTTCTTCTCAGTCTCTGTATACACCTTAAATGTCACCTTCTCAAATTCAATAACTCCTTCCATCAGCAGTCATGCTCTCCCCTCAGGTCTCATTGATGTCAGGCTGAGTTTGTATCCTACATGACTGTAATATGTGCCTTTCCATGGTTTCTGTCCATCTTCCACTAAAGTGAAAGCTCCATGAGGCTCAGGTCCATCATTTCATGATTATGTTGCACTCTGCCTTGCAGCACCTCTGACACAGTGAGCCCTCAATCAATATCTGTTGAATTATAGAATGAAGAGGAGTGGGATGAGCATGTTTTTTGAATTTTCATGACAATGTTACCTCCTATTAGATGAACACTTTTGATGATCCCCAATTCTGTGTGATAAGCAAAGGTGGATATCTCACAGGTCTGGTTTCACTTAGCCAACAAAGGACACCTCCCCCCTGCCAACCCCCAAACAACAAGCTGTATTGTCTTAAGACTAAGATTTTCCAATCATGTCCATAGACAATGGGACATAGGTCACTGCCTTGTGTTCCATGAAAAGGCAGCTAGGCCACAATCAAGAAGAGAAAAATAAGCCCCCAACAAGTGGAGTGCAGAATGTGTGACACAACAGGTTGGGGAAGGTCCCAGGGAGGGGTTGTGAGAGCTGCTGTGACGGGAGGTGGGAGCTATGAGGTGGAGATGCTCAAGGACCTCTGCCCCTCTGAATCATGCATTGGAGGAAACAGGGGAGCATCTGCAGACGTCAAGGAACCAATAAAATTTCATGAATGGTAATGCTCGCCGGGTCCAGGAGAATAGCGCTGACCTTACAACATGGTCCGCTAACAAAATTAGGTCATTTGTCTTGGATGGGAGATGGCCACTTTCTTATTTTTTATTTATTCATTGGTAAGCGGCTGCTTTAATAAGCCTACAGGATCTGGGATGGCGTGCTCATAAGTTCTCCTTAAGCCTAGAAGAAAATTACAGAGAAAAGGCTGCCTCAAAATTATCCCCAGAAGAAAGCGGTGTGGGCCAGCACTTTCAAGAGTTGCATTTCTACCATGGCTGTGGGACAAGGCAATGTATTGTATTGTATTGTATTGTATTGTATTGTATTGTATTGTATTGTATTGTATTGTATTGTATTGTGTGTAGACTTGTAGCAGAAATGGAAAGCTTCTAAAATCACACAGCAGTAGAATAGGTTCATTTCTGCCTCTTGGTAAGTGAAGTGCCTTTCTCTCCATGAGCCCAGAATTGATTTCTCCTCGATAAGCCCTCACAGATGGTTCAGCCACACCTGTTTTGTAGCTGATGAACATGACACCTCAAACCTTCACTGCAAGGACCATAATACCATCCACATATGGCTGCATAACAACTGCGTCATGTCATGACATACAATTAACATGTATTTCTCATCCCCTCTGGTTCGGCTAGGGTTAGCTGTCCCTGGCTGGGCTCAGCTGAGCAACTGTCCTTCATGCTGTGGGTCCAGCCGGACCAGCTCCTCACTCTGCGGGGTTGGTGCAAGTCTGCTCTATAATGCTCATTCGGGAGCCCAGACTGGGGAGGCAGCCATCTGCAAGGACTAATGAGTTCTCCATGTCATCTCTTTGGTGATCGGAAGTGCAAGAAGCTGAACTGGGACCCTATTAGTGCAGCCCCTATTTTGTCACCAAACCAAGTCACATGGCTCATGGAAAGTCAAGGTACAGAAGATCCTCCAACATTGTTTCATTCATTTTTGTTTTAAAATGTTGAGGGGTAAAATCAATTCCTGGCTGGGGATACTGTGTGTGTGGTGTTGTCATGTTCTTCCTATGTCTGCACAGATTTTCTGTGGGGACTCTGGTTTCCTCCAGTATTGCAATGCTGTGTATGTGGGGTGAATTGCTGTGTCTTGGTTGTCCCAGTCTGAGGGAGTGTGTGTGTGTTTGTGTGTGTGTGTGTGTGTGTGTGTGTGTGTGTGTGTGTGTGTGTGTGTGTCCCTGTGATGGAAGGGTGTCCTGTGGTGAGTGGATACTCGGTCTGGGTGCCCATCCTGCACCCTGAGCTGCCAGGGTTGGCACTAACAACTGGTGACTCTGAATGGGAATAGGCAGTTTGGAAAATAATTGCCTTGCTTGTTTTCATCATCTTTCTCAAATTCATGTATAGGTCATATTTGTTTCAATGTTTAATATTATAAGTGTTTGGGTCTTTATTTACAAGTTTGGTGATGTTTTTAAAAAATATATTTTTATTTATTTCAGAGAGAAAGGGAGAGGGAGAGAGAGATAGAAACATCGATGCTGAGAATCATTGATTGGCTGCCTCCTACACGCCCTACACTGGGGACCAAGCCCACTACCTGGGCATGTGCCCTGATTGGGAATCCAACCATTATCTCCTAGTTCATAGCTTGATGTTCAATCAATGAACCACACCGGCTGGGCTGGTGATGTTTATCTGACGAGAAATATGCCTTAGGAACTCAACTCATTGATATCAAGTAGCCTATGGTAAAATTAGTTTCATTATTCGCCATTTCACTTAAAGTCAAAGTTTTCAAGAACCTAAGGATGGCAATAAGGGAGGACTCACTGCATAGGGAAGAACATGTCATCCTCTGTTCTATCCTGTTCCCAGAGCTGCCAAGCTGCATGGTGAAGGGTGGGAATACCAGGGGAGTGAGGATGGTGCAGCTGATAGCAGGATTGCCTCTATCAGAGCATTTATCACACTGTGAATCCTTGCGGGTCTGTAGCCTTTGTTTTAAAACAATTATGTGTTGCTGTAGCAATTAAACAAAACCTGGTAATATAATTATACCAGAAAGAAAGAATGAATAGATCAAGTTACTGCCAGTAAGACTTTTTTAATGCCAAACAAACAGCAGACTGTGCCTCCAAATGGAGTGACATACACAGCAAGTGGCTGACACCATGGCGAGCCGAACTGGGGAGCCCATGACCATGCACATGGAGTAATCCAGAGCTGCAGCTATCTGTGACCATGTGGGAAAGTGGGCATTGTGTGGCCAGACCTTCTCATTTGCCCAGAGAAGTCTGGCACCTATATTTTTCAAATGTAAACTTTCCAATCTTTTAATGTTGGTCACCAATACAAAACTTTATAAAAATACTTTGTGTGCCAAAAAACAGAACAAAATAAAAAAGAACCCCCCAAACACTTCTGTTGACCAATACAGCCAGCAGGCACCAGATTACCAGTCTATATTAGACTGAAGGCAATAGTCGCTGTGTTCAACACTTACTCGTCAAATCTACTTAAGTAGCTGAGGATTGATTGATGGATGGATGGATAGACAGACTGACAGGAAGGAAAGAGGGAAGGTGGGAGAAACTCCCCAATGAGAGAAGCATGTGACAAGCTAAGTAACATGGAAAAGTAGAAGGACCCCTTAGCCAATGTTTGAAAAGAGCATTCTAGACTCAGAGGAAAAGAGGGTCATGTATCTGTGTCTGATCATGACCTGAATTCACTGGTCTCATTTCTTTGTATGTGGAAGGGACAGAAAATGACAGTGACAGGACAGCAAAGAAAAGCCAAAGAATGTCTTACCCTCGCTGACTTCACCTTGCCCTGTGCACACATTTTAGGCAACTTGGCCACCAGGAGACCTTCCCGGATTCTTCTTTTCTGATTTGGATATAACATCCCCAGATTTGAGACAAAGGAACCAAGAAAGAAGTATCCACATCTAATGTTGAGCATCAATAATGCCGAAATATTTTCTGTGGGACCTGAAAGTTAGCTCCTGAAATACTTTGCTCATTGATAAAAATTATGCTCATTTTTAAGAGAAATAGATTCTGACAAAAGAGGAAAAAGCAATGGCCTCATGCTTTATATAGAACTGAGATGCCTGTCTGACATGATTATATGTCTAAACCCCATGAGTCCTTAAAACTCAATTCAAATGCCACCTCCTCCAAGAATCTACCCTGGTTTCCCCACTGGAAGCCTTCTCTCCCTCATCTCTCTGGCTATGGTACCTTTTTTTTTCTTGTTTTAATTCCTATCCTGTCTCTTCTCTCTGCCTTGTATTATAATGTGTGTGTACTAGCTCCCCCTCCCCCCCCCATCCCCGCTCCCATAGAATGAGAAGTTGATTTGGGTTAGAAACCTGGGACTTTATCTTTGAATCTTGAGCACACTATTGATTTTAGTAGATGAGCAGAGTGACAAGTGATAGATTTTTCTCAAATTATTAGAAAAAAACACCTTCTACCTTCCGATACATATACACCTTCTCAGCTGGTCTCAGAGAAATGGACCCCTTAAACATTTAGCTTCTAGGATTGTAAAGTTCCCTCAGCCTGGGGTGCCCTTCCCCCCATCACTCAGTCATTCTTTCAGTGGTTGTTGAGGTCTTGTTAGATGCCAAGGACTGAGTGGGGGCCCTGACAGTATCCTGTGAATGCAGTAGAACAATTTCCTATCTTGGGCAGAAAGGCTACTGTGAAGCTTTAAAAGGGTAAACACACAAATTATTATACACTAACAAATGGTGACAAGTGTGGTAAAAGAATGAAATACCTACCCCTCACAAAACAAATGAAGATGGGGGTAGGTAAAAGAGAAATCTGTTCAGATGGGGTCCTCCCGAAGAGCTTGTCTGGGGAGGTGATGGATATGCTAGGAGAGAAGGGATAACAAGAAGCCATTTTTTGAAGAAGGGAGTAGGAGAGCTACTAACTAAGGGAACTGTCTATGGCAGTTTCCTAAGGAAAAGACCTGGTTGAGAAGAAAACCTTAAAGGAGGCCAGATATAATGAGTGAGAGAGAAGAGGTGAGAGAGGGAGCTGGAAGAGCAATTAGCACCAGATCACCGCCTATCCTGCTGCACTACCTATCATCCTATCATTGGTTGGAGCATCCTTACCGGCCTCTACAAATCCAAACTCTTCATACCATGCTTTCCATGAGTTTACCCCTGATGTCACTCTTTTGCATTATTTCTACCTTTCTTCATTCTGACTGGCATTATCTGTAGCTCTGCACAGATGAAAATTCACCTTTTGGCTAAAATATAAAAAAAAAAAATAGTGACAACAAATGCTGGCATGGATTACTCTTATATTTCTGGTGGTAATTCAAAATGGCACAGTCATTCTGGAAAATCGTTTTTCATTTTCTGGTAAAACTAATCATGCAGCTACCATACAGCTTAGCAATTGCATTCTTGGGCATTTATCCCACAGATTTGAAAAACATCCACAGAAAAACCTGTACATCAATCTTCATAGCAACTTTGTTTGTAATAATGAAAAACTATATAAACAGCCCAGATGTCCTTCAGGGGGTAACTGGTTAAACAAACTGTGGCACATCCACGCTATGGAGTATACCTGAGCAACAAAAAGGAACAGACTATTGATATGTGCAATAACTTGGTGGGAACTTCAAGGAATTTTGTAGAGAGTAAAAAGGCCAACCCCAAAAGGTTACACACTATAGGATTCTGTCTACATAACATTCTTGAAATAATACAATTATGGAAATGGAGAACAGATGAGTGTTTACCAGGGGTCAGGAATGAGGGGTGTAGTGTAGGGGTAGGGTGTGGTTATAAAACAATGATCCAAGTGATCCTTGAGTTGATGGGCTATTCTGTGCTTGACAGTGTCCAGGTCGCTATCCTGGCTGTTATATTGCCCAACAGTTTTGCAAGATGTCACTATTCGGGCAGTTAGGTTAGGGGTACATGATATCGCCGTAGTCTTTCTTTCAACTACTCAATGTCCTGAAAATATGAAGCTCCATTTGTTTAAGAAATGAACTTTTAGAGATCTTTTAAAATATAGTAATATATTAAAATTTTAAATTTAAATGGCAGTCCCCTCTGCCAGGTTACGAGAGCTTTGATTCTTGTCTTGATTATCCTTGCATTCCTCCTCTTAACAATCCCCCTGTTGTCCCACTGAGAAGAAAGCTCTGAGGTCAGCTAGGCATGGGCAGGATCCAAGATCCAATGTCGGGCATTGGGTGGTGTAAACTCAGAGCATGATTGGTAAAGACTGGAGTTCACAGGCCAAAGGGCCAACAGGTTGCACCCCACCCTACCCTTGTGCTGTGAGCTTTCTGTGAAGAAGGATTCTGGACCAGACACACAGGGATGCTCTGTGTGCTTGTGCTCCAAGAGAGGGACCACAATTCTCTCTTGCTCTCTGTTTATTTACTAGTAGAGGGGGGATGGCAGGATAAGTGTATTAATTTCCTATAGCTGCTAAAACTAATGACTAACTTGAAATGTATTCTTTCAAAGTTTGGTGGCCAAAAGTTTAAAATCAGTGTCCTAGGGCTGAAATCAAGGTGTTGGAAGGGCTGTGCTTTCTCTGCGGGGTCTGGTGAGATTGTGTTCCTTGCCTTTTTTAGCTTCCTGTGGCTGCCTGCAATCCTTGAATGGTTACCACATGACCCCAATCTCTGTTCCCAGGCTCACACTGTCCTCTCCTCTTCTGTGTGTGTCTCAGCTTCTCTTATAAGGACACCTGAGATTGGATGTAGGACCATCCAGATAATCCAGGATAATCTTCTATCTCAGGATCCCTAATGTAGTCACATCTGCAAAGAATCTATTTTTTCTCATAAAATATGGTTTACAGAGTTTAGGGATTAGGACCTGATATCTTTGGGTGGCCATTTTTCAGCCTGTTGCAGTAAGTGTGAGGGCAGCTTTACAGGTAGGGAACAAATCCTGTGTCTTGGGAATTTGCTGTCCACGTGAGGTGCACGCTGGGAACCAGTTATCCAGGCAGGGTGAATGCTGGGAACTGTGTGAGTAGATAACATCAGAAGACTACCTGAAAAGTTGGCATCGTGTTTAGTTTCTCCCACTGAAGTGAGGAGAACCACTGGTCCCAGCTGCCTTGTTGCCAGGTAACCAGAGAAAGCCATTAGGATCATCCCTCAGGCAGCTCTGCCCCTCTCCCCACTTAGTGATCCATCACTTAGTGATCATATGAGCTTAATGATCATATGCCAATTACTTAACTTCTCTTTTGCATTAGGGAATAAAACTAGTTTCCAATTCTTAGGGCTTTTGTGACCATCAGTGATCACATGTATAGTTCTTATCACAACAACTAGCCAAACAACTATTGACTATACTTGTTATGTTATTGTTGATGTTGTTTTGATAATGGTGATGATGATGTAATTATGCACATTGTAGGCATACCTTAAGAACTGGCTGCATCAAATTGAATTTTAGTCCAGAGAGGTGCTAGTTACTGATATAAATTCCATTGCCTTTTCCCTAGACATTGGGCGCTGTACTTTAAACAGCAACTAGTCCTGATGGAGGAGGTTACCTACAATATGGTACTTGAGGACAGTCCCAAGCTGCCTGAGAATCTGATGGTGGTGGATGCTCACAGGATTTGGGTTAAGAATGGTTGACCTGGCCGGGTAGCTCAGTTGGTTAGAGTGTTGTCCCAACATGTCAAGGTTGTGAGTTTGATCCCCAGTGAGGGCACATATAAGAATCAACCAATGAAAGCATACATGAGTGGAACAACAACAGATCTCTCTCTCTCTCTCTCTCATCAATAAATTAAAAAAAAAAAAAAGAATGGTTTAGAGGTGTTAGCAAATGGTTTCCTGCCACCTAGCACTATATGAAGCAGTTTGATGAAATTAATTTCCATGGCCAGTGGCAAACATTCTCAGTCTGCATGGAGGCTAATTTGTGAACCTCTGGCAATTAATTGCCCTGGTTGGATTTGTTTACCGGGAGACACTTCATTGGGATGATGAGTCTCGCTGTGCGTGGAGAGGAGCTGACCTTACCTGAAGAAGCCATCATGGGCTACTTTCCTCCCCGATGGATGACTGTCAAATGTGGTGACAAATGATCAGTATGGCAAATGGTTCATACAGCCCGGGCCAGGATCCATTTGATTTATGTAAATAATTAGTTCTTTCTGGGTAGTGGCCTGCACATCTAGGTAACTTTTATTTTTTTTCAGACAGTCATCTCCTTAATGAGCTATTAGTCTGCAGGCCAGAAAGAAGGGAAGGGAGACAGAAGGAAAGACCTCAGGCAGTTAAGTCTTTGTGTTTTCCAGAAATGCTCATTTATTTGAAGCCAAATGTATAATGTTTCCTTTTAAAAAACTCCATTGCTCTATAATGTAAAAGCAACTCAAAACCCAAAGGCCTGGCGTTTGTTTCAATAATGGTTTCTTGGATTTACTTATTTGTTTTTAATGTTTTTTAAAATTATTTTTGATAGAGAGAGAAACATCGATATGAGAAAGATCAATTAGTTGCCTCCTGCACACCCCCTACTGGGGATCAGCCTGCAACCCGGGCATGTGCCCTGATCGGGATCAAAACAGCAACCCTCTGTTGCATGCTATGACTGTCAACCAACTGACCCACACCAGCCAGGCTGGATTCTGGAGTTTAGACAGAGCATGCATTTCATTCTATTCATGTTACTCATCTCATTCATGCTCACTGGGTTCCATGAACAGAAAGAGGGACATTTCATCAGCACCATTTCCTCGTTAGAGAATGAAAGGAAAAATGGAGAATCAGTATGCCTGTGTTAGGCAGGAATCTGTGGATACAAATGATAATACCTGTGTAGAGCAAAAGGCTTTAATTATTAAAAGGCTTATATAAGTAAGGAATGTCTTATATAAACATGGGGAGACCTAAGAAGCCAAAGTTTTGGACACACAAGGGTTTGTTTAGATCTCTGAGTCCAGAAGAAATGGAAATTGAGTGAAGTTAGGACTTCCTCTTTCCTTTTCCTGACTCAACTTACCTGTTTTACCTGGTCACCACCATCTCCTGAGCCTCACCTCTCACCTCCCTGCCACCAGGGAGAGCCGGCTTATTTTCTTTCTTCTGGTTCATACATGACAGAGGAAGACTGTGATCACTGAGACTGGAGTTTAGTACTGATGCCTGGACTAACCTATGGAGACCAAGAGCAGGTTACACTGTGGTAGACAGGGGAGGGGCAGCTTTTAAGGAGGAGAGAAGGGTGGATGCTGTTTAGGCCAAACACCATATTCCACTGCAATACTATAAGATACCTGAGGGCAGTAAGGACATCTGCCTTGCTTGATATGTGACCCCCAGTACCCACCACAGAGCCTGGCACAGTGATAAGCCAGTGTGCACATGTGCAGGTGGGAGGGAGAGACAGGGAGGGAGATTAAAATCCTGATATACAGGTATGAGATGGCCAAGCCAAGATAAGCAAGATTCTAAACAGGCAATTACACCAAGTAGCAATAATAATAAGACATCTTTAAATTGGAGGAGATATCTCAGTGATGGAAACCAACATTGCTTGGAGTCCTCTGATTGGCCAGCTTCAGGGAATTCTATCCTCTGTCTTTAAGGGATGTTGAGTTATCAATAAATTCCCATCCTCCCTCACTCCTTCCTTTCACAAATATGCACCAAGGACCAGCTACTGTGTAGGCACCAGAAATATCTGAATGATCACTACAGAACCCTCCTGCTCAGATCTTTCAGTGTTGAGCATGATGACATAAGAGTTTAATTCCAAATCAACATTTTATAATCTCTGAATCCTCACTAGCACTGGTGATTGTGGAACACGCCTTTCTTTGTTGGCAGGTTTCCTTGAGGCCACTGTGTGAGGTTAGGATCTGGGTGTGAATCTTGATCCTGTTGAGGCCACCACAGTGTCACCACCAGTCATTCATTGCCTTTTGTACCCAGGATATGAAGGCCCTGATTGTCCCATAAAAATAACAAATGGGTAAGATAGGAGAACCCTCCCTTAGGGATAGTCTTCAAAGAGTGATCAGGTTCAGGAAACAGGAATATTTATACATTCCTGACTCTTCAAGAGTCTGGGTATAGTCACAAATTCCATCTCAATAATGTACTACCATGAAGCATTTATACTGATTCATTTGTCAAAACATCACTCATGATGTTAAAGAAATATGTATAACAGTTTGCGTTGTAAGTATTTTGATTCCCAATTCATTAACTGACCAACACCTCAATCTGTCAATTTAAATAACATTAATTCAACTGCATAATGGCCCTGGAAATAGAAAGAAAGAAGGAAGAAGAAAGGGAAGGAGGGAGGGAGGATGTGAGAGAGGAAGGAAGAGAGGGAGGCAGGAGGGAGGAAGAAAATAAATAGAAAGTAGGTATCCCTGGAGTTAGTTTTTTAGTAGATCATTCCAATCATGTTCAGTTGCATTTCGTTCTTTGTTGGCTGCTTTCCTTATTCATTTTGCTTGTGAGGTGGTTGCTGCAAAAACCCTGACACAGATCTCTATAGAATGGAGTGTGTGTGTGTGTGTGTGTGTGTGTGTGTGTGTGTGTGTGTGTGTGTATGAAGAATTCCATGGTTTTGAGAAGACTTTCCAGTTATTGTTGACTTGGGACTCTGGCCTCTCTATGTTCATATCTAGAGCAATGTTCTGCCGTATCAGTGACCCTCCTGGATCTCCAAATATATTTTCATCTTATTTGGGAGAATCCCAAAGAATACTGAAGAAAATTTAAAAAGATGTATCAGCGGCATCTAAAGAACCACATTATTTTTATTGAATCAGAGAACCTGCTCCCAGGAAGCCTGGGAGCCAGCAAACACCATGTGTGCCGACAGAAAGAGTTAAGCCATTTTTCTATTTACATGGTTTATTTCACAAGTGTCTGACTCATTGGGCATAACCAGCACAGTTAAATTACAAAATTACTATTTGGTCCCTTTTTTATTGACTACAATTCAAGGCTGCTTCAAGCCTCCCAAATTTAATCCCCCTAGCTCTTTGCCAAGAACATTACCTTTTATTTTCAGTGTTAAACTGTGTAAGAGACCCCTAAGGCTACAAGGAAAGTTACTCTCTGTGATAGCAGCTAACGGAGTGTATCAATTGTTCATGATTTCCCATTCTCCTGTAAATTGGGAGAGGCAGGGAGAGCAGTGGAATGCGAATTTTGTTCCATCAGCAATTTCTTGCCCCAGCTTTAGCCCAAGTGGTGCCTGTTTTGGTAATCAATTATAGTGTGTTTGTAGCTCTTTATTCTGAGTTACCATTTAGCAACCTGTCAAGTCTCCCAGCTAATGAGCCTATCCCATAGAATTTGAAGCATTTATTTTATTTTATTTTTAAGCATTGAGATGATACTGGGTTTTCTAAGGTCAGATGATGTTAAGAGGGAGATTCTAAACTAGTTTATGGGAATTAAAAGGATCCCTTCCTCTATTCCAGCATGTCTGTGCCAAGAATAGGCCTGCTTAGAGCTTTTTGTCATTTTTTGTCTAACAAACGACAGAAATATCCCAATTATTACCATGATGATGATTTAATGCATGAAGGAAGAAATAGCTCACTCATAAGTGTCCTTGTCAAAGTGGTAGAAAATATATCTGGGCTGGAATTTTTATCTCAACTATAGGAGGAACTGGGATGGATTCAGGATGCATTTCCTTTCGTGTTGCAGTTTTTGTTTTTTATATATTTATGGCCCGGTGCACAAAATTCGTACACGGGGGAGGGGAGGTTCCTCTCAGGCCAGCCTTCACCCTTTCCAATTGGGGACCCCTTGGGGGATGTCCAACTGCAAGTTTAGGCCAGATTCCACAGGGATCAGGCCTAAACTGGCATTCAGACATCCTTCTCACAATTTGGAACCTCTGGCCCCTAACCACTCACCTGTCTGCCTGCCCAATCGCCCCTAACATCTCTGCCTACCTGCCTGATCGCCCCTAACTGCCCTCCCCTGCCAGCCTGATCTCGACCCCAACTGCCCTCCCCTGCAGGCCTGATCTCGCCCCCAACTGCCTTGAAACCCCTCATCAGCCCCCACCTTAGGTTCTGCCTTCGCAGTTTACCTAGATTAGGTTCTGATTGGTCGGTTTCTATACCAGTCAGGCGTCAAAAGCTCCACATCCTAGGCAGCCGTTGGCTCCTCACAGTTCACCCATATTTGGTTCAGATTTGTTGGTTTCTATGCCAGTCAGTATCTCTGGGCCTGATCAGAGAGGCATGGCTGATTAGCAACTCCAGGGAGGCCTGGAGAAAAAGAGAGGCATGCTACTGGCCAGGCCTGGAGAGAAAGTGAAAGTCAAGGGCTGATCAACAGTTGCCATGGAGGCTACAGATCAGACCCTGCTTCTCTCTCCAGACCTCCCTCCAGGCCTGATCCACAGCCCCCTCAGCAGTCAGTGTTGGGTCTCCATGCCCGCAGTGGCAACAGTCAGTGCTGGGTCACTGTGGCAACCCAGCACTGACTGCAGGACTGACTTCTGGTGTTCAATTGAGCCTTTGGTCATTACAGTAACTGCCTTTATATATATATATATATAGATGGTGAACTTGTGGTAGCTCTGTAATCCCTTTGTAGGAAGGATTTAGACATACCTATTTGATTTTAGGACAAAGGTGGGAGACATGGCCCTTGAAGCTGCATTTAACCACATTGTTATTTTCCTCAGGTTTGTATGGCTACAAGTCCGTGTTTCCAGGGATCATTTTATTGACTTCATATGAGCCTGGAAATACATCACCTGTCCCTCTCACAGAAAGAAGCAAGAATTGTGTGGAATTACAGGTCAAGATAAGGAGGTTCAACCTGACCTCTTATATGGAACTATGTATAGTCAAAACACAGCATTCATTCTATTTTGTTAAAGGTTTTTATTCTGTTCTGAGTCAAAAGGTTTGGGAACCCGAAAGTTAGTGCAGTGGTGTTCTTCACTGGTGGTTAGAAGTGAAATCCTCAATTCAACATGTCAAATGCAGACTCTGAAGCATAGCTGGAACTGCAGTACCGTGTGATGGATAACTCCCATGGCTCTAAAGCAAGATTACCTTCTATTAATCAAAAGTAGGTAAAGACACACTCACCTAGTGCAGTCCAATTAATTAAGTCACAGTGGCATGCACCCATGTATGCAAAGGGTCAGGAATGAGGCTGGGAGAATGAAATAGATTGTTTCCTTAGAACCGCTGATGCTCGTAGTCTGTTCTTTAAAAATATGGTCGAAATGCAAATGCATTCCTCTATCTAATGAGAACATGACATTTCCTCTTCATAAAAATGCCATCCTCTGAATATAATTTGTTCTCATCTAATCCATTGATCTGTTACCTGTTATCTTTTTATAATAAAGGGTCAAAGATTCTACACACAATTCTCTCCTTCCTCAAGTAAAGAAACATGTTTTATGATTCTTTAGCCCACCCCCAGGGTTACAGCCACCCTAAGATCACAATTTCTTTCCTTGTTGGCCATCTGTTCACCTGAAGACAGAATAGTTCTAAGAATGGCTGCTCACTCTTGCTCAGGTGTACAGACGCGATGCCAATGGACCAACAAATTTCCCAAACATAAATCCTTTCTGTGCTACTTGTTTAAATTTGAATTGAGATGAGCCACACATCATCAGGTATGTTTCAGACTCTCTGACGCCTTCTGATGTGGGGGACAGTCTCTCGGTGTGGATACCCAACCTCCAGTGAGTTGTCATTTGCTAGACACTAAATGTTGTAGCCATTTAATTCAGATTTTTGAGGCGACTACAATCTCAGCAAAATGAGCAAATGTCTTCCAGTCTTGACCTCGGATAATAGCAGGCATGTTAATAGGAAGTTATTTTCATTCCCCAAAAGGCATTGCCCAAGTATAGTTTTCTCTGCCATTCTTGTTTCTGTATGGATTCCCACTTTTGCATATTCAGAGCTTGCTTTTCCTTTCAGTTAGACTGAAATGCAGTGGAAAGAAGTGTTATTGATGAGGGCTGATTAAGCAAATTAATGAATTGAGTCAGCTGCATAGTAAGTGAGAAGAATTTGAGGAGTGGAATTGGTCTTTGCTCATTGACTGTAAAGTGTATGAGTTGAAACCACAAGGGTACCTGACAAGGGAACAAGCTCTATTGCTGAGGAATGTGGAGAAAGAATATTTGGAATTGCATTTTTTTTTCCTCAAGGAATGGTTATGCTGCTTATCCACTAACTTCCTTGCATATGTTTTCCTTGCCTCCTTTCCTAAATCATCTGCAACAGCCCAAATTAGTTCATTAGGCCAATATGTATTGAATGCCCACCACATTTCAGACGCAGTGATAGGCACTTTATGCTACTGGTAGATATATATTACTTAATATGTCTGATTACTGAAAAGTCCTAATTCTAACAGAGCCAAGCGTTTCTTTTTTTCTGGGGATGCTAAGAATTCAGCTCTGTAAAGCATATATTTCACACTCTTCAACGTGGCAGATGCGAAAAGTTAGACAATACCATGTGTTGACAGGGACATGGGGTCAGTGGGCACTCTAACAAGCCATATATTGATACAGCTGCTTTAGTTATCAACTTAGCAACATTATGAGAAGTCCAAGATGTGCGTACCTTTGACTCAGCCATTTCATCCCTAGGAGACATGTATTGATTTTACCACTGTGAAAGCAAAAAGTTGGGAAAAGCACAATCGAACAAATGAGCATTAATTGTCCATCAATGAAGAAAGAGAAGATAAGTTGTAGCAAAGTGGATTTTTGGAATGCCGTGCTGTAGTGAAAATTAATACATTGGACCTCCATGTGTCAATAGGGATAAATCTCAAACTGTAACCCTAAACAACCACAAGAAGTATTCCGAAGAAGGAGGCACACAGTCTATCAGTTATGTATAGTTTTTAGCCTGGGAAAATTCTCTATATTCTCTTAGGGCAATGGTCGGCCAACTGCAGCTCGCAAGCCACATGTGGCTCTTTGGCCCCTTGAGTGTGGCTCTTCCACAAAATACCACATGCGGGCGCGCACGTACAGTGCGATTGAAACTTCATGGCCAGTGCACAGAAGTTGGTTTTCGGCTCTCAAAAGAAATTTCAATCGTTGTACTGTTGATATTTGGCTCTGTTGACTAATGAGTTTGCTGACCACTGTCTTAGGGTATATGCACATGGTGAAACAAGAGAGACATTTTGTGGGAATGATAAATACAGTGTGGCCACATTTAAAGGGGGTTTGGGAGAAAGAATTGCAACCAGGGAGAGCAGCTGAGAGAAAATCAATTGTATTTGTTATGTTTATGTTGCAAGTTGCCCAGGACACATGTGGCATTTGCCATAGCATTTTCTGTATTTTTACGTGTCTGCTATATTCCATAAGAAACAAAGAGTACATCTGAGAAGTTATAGCCATTGCTGTGTGCGTGTATGTGCTGTTTTTTTTTTGTGTGTGTGTTGTTTTTTTTTTTGAACTTCAGACTGCTTTTGATTTAGGACCACACTTGAATCATTTTCAGGTCTGCAAAGGTTTTCTATAAAAGCAATGCCTTTTCAAGTGCAATATCTCAGCAAGATTGTTTGGGGCAGATGAGCAAAGGGACAGAGAACTCCTGGTCTGCAAGACAAAGGCTTGGCAAGGGAAGCAGTTCCCTAATGTCTTTGATCAATGTAAACTGCTAATTGAAAGGCTTGCCTCTCTTTTCCAAAAGGAATGATTTTCTCCCCGACTCAATTACCGGAATAATTGCTTGAACTCTCCCTATTCCTTTAACTGGGCAGATCCACTGTTAGCATCTAAGGCTCTCATTTCAAATTAAATTACCAAGTTGTTCCACTTAACAGCCTCTCTGTTGGGTCTTCCTGCTGTAATATTTCAGACGTGGCCTGCACCCTCCTCTATTTTCTGGTGTGTGAGATGAGCTCAGATGTGGTTTGGAATGCCCAGTGTCTTCCAGATCTACAGCTGATTGAAAACACCATTGATTACAAATATTTGGCAGAAGTGTTTTCACATGCATGCACTCTCCCTCTCTCCTGCCAGGCCACCTCTTTTTGTCTAACCTGCACTTTCTCCCTGCCCAGAAATGCTATGAACATGAGCAAGTGTTCTCCCTGGCACCAGTGGGGGCTCTGCAGAGGGATCAGGCATGGCATGTGCAATGGGAAGACAAATCAGACAGAGCTGTGATGAAGACTGTAGAGTGTGTTGGGGAAACTCAATACGCTCCGGTCAATACTGACAGGAAAATGCAGTCAAAACTAATTTTGATGAGAACATGTCAATGAACTACAGGAGAGTCTTGGGAAAGATGCACTGGCAAAAAAAAAACCAAACAGGTGGTTTTTAATTTCCCTTTCAGGTTTATCAAGGGCTTGCTGTGTGTCATGGTCAGGGACATAAAGTTAAGCGACTACTGATCTCTGGGCTTAAGAACTCCCCAGATGTGTTGGGAAGACACAGATTCCTGGGCCACCCCCAGGGATTGGAACTCAGTAGGTCTAGAGTGGGCCCTGGGAGTTTTTCTTCCTAGCAACTCTACAGGTGATGCTGATCCTGCCGTCCATAGAAGCACACCTTAACCAGCAAGGCCGTCCAGTGGGTTTTGATGGAATGGAGGAAGAGAGACAAATAAAAAACTTTTTCTTTCAATGCTACTGGCAATACAGTGGCAGAGCAGTTAGTAATATTACAGAAACACAGTTAGGGAGCTCTGTCTTGCGCAGGCCACCTGCAGGTAGGAGGTGATATTTGGCCTGCACCTTGAAGAATGAAGAGCTTCCTAAGCAGAAAAAAGAGTTAGTATTTCAGCAAATGAAGTGGCACGAACAAGGTGCAGGATGCATTTGAGAACTAGGGAGCATGTAGTCTTAACAGAGCTGGAGGTAGAGAGGGAGTGATCACAGAAGTGTTGAGGAACTGCCTGCAGCTGGCGTTTGAAAGAGTTTATCACTTCCTTCTAAGGTGCCTGGTAACATTGTTCTGTAGTGGGGAGCAGTGGAATTGTTAAAATATTGTTTGTGGGCCAAGCCAGTATGGCTTAGTAGTTGAGCATTGTTTCTTGAACCAGGGAAGTGAAGGTTTGATTCTTGGTCTGGACACATGCCCTGGTTTTGGGCTGGTTCCCAGTAAGAGGCATGCAGGAGGCAGCCAATTGAGGATTCTCTCTCATCATTGACGCTTCTATCTCTCTCTCCCTCTCCCTTCCTCTCTCTGAAATCATTAAAAACATATAAAAATATTTAAATTAAAAAAAAGATTGTTTGTGGGAAAGTGGATGAAGGGAAGCCAGTCGGCAGAGGTCCCACGCTCCAGGGGAGAAACGCAGAGGGTATGCCTGAGTTTGTCGTGGGGAGTATGGGAGGACATGACAGGAACCCTCCCCACCTGAAGGCAAGGACCTCCAGGTTGGAGACAGAACATCTTCTGGATGTAGACCAGAGAAAATAGTCAAGATCAAACCTTCAAGGTGGAGTTGTGTGGACGCACCTGGATAAGCAAGAAGGTGAAGACTCGCCAGTTGTGCAGCATATATGGCTAAACCCTCGGTGCTCGGCACTGAGACATGGAAGAACCTACCCAAGCTTTGCCTTCTACCACCTCTTCATTCATCATGTAGTTTGCACAAGTAGGACACGGCAGGGATCGTGTTGAAGTACTATGACTAGTATTTCTTGGCTGTGTGGACAAGTTCAATGTTATTAAAGATGGTGTCTGTTTCTGGTTGCCCCTTTTATCTTCTTTGTCAGATGAAGACCAAGTAGGAGGCAGAGAGAATGACATCAAAATACCAATATATTTGTTTTTAAAAATGACCCTAGGTACAAATAAGAGATTAGCACCAGTCTTTTTTTTTTTTTTAATTTGAGAGAGAAACATTGATTTTTTGCTCCACTCATCTATGCATTCATTGATTACTTCTTATATGTGTCCTGACAAGGGATCAAACCCTCAACCTTGGTGTATCAGGATGAGGGAATAACCAACGGAGCTACCCGGCCAGGACTAATTATCCCCTCTCTTTACCTAAACCAGTGGTTGGCAAACTCATTAGTCAACAGAGCCAAATATCAACAGTACAATGATTGAAATTTCTTTTGAGAGCCAAATTTTTTAAACTTAAACTTCTTCTAATGCCACTTCTTCAAAATAGACTCACCCAGGCCGTGGTATTTTGTGGAAGAGCCACACTCAAGGTGTCAAAGAGCCGCATGTGGCTCGTGAGCTGCAGTTTGCCGACCACAGACCTAAACCAAATATAACCCTAAGGAAGTAATGAGCCAGGTGTCCCATCAAGGAAAGGTGTGTGATGAAAGGAACCAAGTCTTGTAACATACCAAGGTCTTTACTGATATTTTGAATATTTTTTAAAAAGTTACTTATCCAACCATGACTGGTGTTGTCCCATGGTTAGAGCGTCCACCTGTTCAACAAAGAGGTGTGGGTTCGATTCCTGGTCAATGGCATGTACTTGAGTTGCTAGTTTGCTCCCTGCCCCTGGTCAGGGTACATGGGGGAGATAACCAGTCCATGTGTCTCTCTCACATATCTCTCTTTCTCTCTCTCTCTTTCTGAAAAGCAATTGGAAAAATATCCTCAGGTGAGGAGTAACAACAACAAAAAGCTACCTATCTATTCCCATTTTTTTCTTCACACCAAGTACTGCTTCATTCTTATCTCTCTTGCAAAATCCTCACAAATTCTTCTGTCTCTCTGTCCTTCCTCCTTTTGTCCAGATGTATACCTTGCAACACCATAAATTAATCTGCCCAGCAAAGGCTCACCCTGCCTTATAGTGTAGGGAGGGTGGAAAACCAAAACTGACCAACAAGCCAGAAATCTCTTTAGCAGACAGAAAGGTAAGGGGAGGGGGGGGTGTCATTTCAGGGAAACTCTTTAATAATTCTTGTTCCATCACATAACAAAGTCATCATTTTTCTTCTCAAATAACCAGATGCCTAGAATTTTCTCCAAAAAAAAGTAACTCTTCCTCTTTGAGACCCATTCAAAAATAAGAAAGTGGATGTGACATTTCATTCTTTAGTCATCCAATCCAGTGACTTCAAGATGAGAAGACATTTCATTAATAATAACAATTTAATAATGAAAAATACAAACACGGTCCAATATAGGGTAACTATGGTTTTACTTTAGGAGGTTCAGACACATTACAAACTCATCAACATTTCAGAAAAGAAATGACATTGTCATGCCAAAAAAGAGTAGGAAGGATATAATCTCATAATAATAAAAAAATACTTAAAATTTTAGCTTTAGTTTTAAAATTCCTTGGTCTCCCCTTTTGATCATGGACTGAAATACATGTTGCCACCAGTTTTTATGGGTCAAAGTACGGCATTTGGGAATCAATGATCCAAAATTTAGATTCTAAATCATGTGTTTTATTGTTTTATAATATAGAAAATTCCAAACTGGCTTTTAAAACCATTAGATAATGCAAGAAATCCTTAAGAAAAGGTTGGTTCCTAGAAAAATTTGCTATGTTCAACCTATCCTTTAAAAAGTAATTTGTACTGTAGAGTGGGTTTAAAACAGTAACAGAGACATTCACTACTCCAAGTTTTTGCTGGGAGCCAATTTTTTTCCCCTGATGTTATGAAAATAAATACTCAGTTTTGGGTTTTTCTTTTTTATAATAAATTCAAAGGTTAATCTTCCTCACTTCCAGCATCGAAGTTGGGGATGAATCTTACAAATACTTATAATAATTACTTAAAGAATATATGTTCATTGCAGATAACATGAAAAATGCAGAAAACCACAAGAAAAGTGACTTCTAACTTATCACTGTCTATATTTAATGCACACTGTTCTGATCTTTTTTTTTTTTGTATCCACACTTACCCTAACACAGATATATTTTTAAACATTTATTCCTTACTTCCTTAGTGATCTGCTACTATATTTTAGGAATTGTGTTCTATTATATTATTCTGTAGAAAATACTTTGTGTTCCACAGATTTAAAAAATATATATTTGAATACGTTTTTATTGATTCCAGTGAGAGGGAGGAAGGAAGGATAGAGACATAGAAACATCAATGGTGAGAGAGAACTATTGATCGGCTGCCTCCTGCATGCCCCCTACTGGGATTTGAATGCTCAACCCGGGCATGTGTCCTGACCAAAATTGAACTGTGACCTCCTGGTTCATAGGTCAATGCTCAACCACTGAGAAACACCAGCCAGGCAACACAATTTATTTTATTTAACAAGAAATTATGGACTACAACATTTATTCTTCTTCTTCATGATGTATGATGACAACATAGTATTCCCTCATCCTATATAATAAGAGGCTAATATGCAAATAGACTGAATGGCAGCACAATGGGAACAACCCAACAACCAGTCACTATGATGTGCACTGACAACCAGGGGGCATGTGCAGAATGTGGCAGGCATTGGCTGCAGCGGGTTGGTGAAGGTGAGTGGGGGTACCAGACCAAGGCGTGGCGCCGGTCGCTGTCATTAGGGTGAGCCTCTGGTGGTTACTGAAAATTCTTTGCTCCTGCACACCATGGTCCCGCCCAGCGCTCACACCCACTGCTAGCACCGGCCCTGCTCGCACCTGCAGCTGGCATTGAAGATGCTGCTCACACCCACTGCCAGTGCCTAGTGCTGGTTCTGATCACTGGGTGCCATCAGTGGCTGTGGGCCCTGATCACCCCTGAGGGCTCTCCACCTCCCCGTGCTCCTGAGGGGTGATCAGGGCAGCAGCTGCCGCTCACACCTGCTGCTGGCACCAGCCCCAATTGATCTGCGCTGTCAGAAGTTGTGAGCCAGGTCGATGCTGTCAGTGAATGGGAGCAGCAGTGGCAGGAGCAGGGCTTCCAGCAGACAAGGCACCAGGGACCACGGCTGGAAGGGCTGGGTGGGGGTACGGAGGATGGGCCAAGACCTACCCCTGTGCCTACTGCAGCCTTGCGGCCCACAATTCCTTTCAAGGTGCATGAATTCATTCACTGAGCCCCTAGTCTCTTTAATAAGATCATTCTAACTCCTCAAATCTAGTATCTTATTCACTATTTTATCATTTCTCACAAATGGGGTTGTTGTATTTGGTTGGTGAGCGGTGTAGATCACAATTGTGTGGAAAATGTTCAGATCCAATTAAGTTCTCTTTCTTGTGGGCAGTCCTATTTTTTCCCCACAGTTCTCTTGCCTTCTGAGTGTTAACATGTTACATGAAAAAGCAAACCCATTTCCTCCCTTCCAGTAATGTCCAAATCAAGTGAGGAATGCATAGAAACAAACAAATAGAAAAAGGAGGAAGCAGTGTTGGCTAGCATATCATTTTGGGGTAAATATGAAAATAGATTGAAATAGAAGATGGAAGGCAACATTTTTTTGGTATAAAATGATCCATCTGTCCTTTTCTTTCCTGAAACTTTTTCTACTTAGAATATTATGCATTTGAATTTCTCTTTATATGAAAAGAAAATGGCTTTGTTCAACTTATCTCTGGTGGTTCCCTATGACTTCAATCTCTTCTCATTATCTTTTAATGTTTCATGAAATGTAAACCAGCTTCTACCAATTTCCATTGTGTGGAATGGGTGGCCGATGGACTGTAAGTTTTAAGATATGAGGAAGCAATAGTAAAATGCATCAATTGTTGTTGTATAATAATGGAAAGTTATTGATGCATTGAAGAAGGAGGAATAAGTATTCAAAGCCTATCCATCATCTCCATGCCTGCTTGTATCTTTCATCTGTGTCTCTGGGTTAAAAATATATGTTGCAAAAAGCACCTTGGATCGAGGACATGGTTAAAATGCTAGGGATTCCTAAGTTTGTGACTTTCATGTGCATAGGGCTTGGCATACACAGCATCAGTGTAAGAAAGCAGGCCCTGAAGGATCATTCGCTTCATGAAAACATCTGAGGGTCACACTGTTTTAAACTTACAAAAAATAATGAAAGCCTCTCGTTAGAGCCTGTATTATTTGGCCTTTAAAAAATAATTCAGTGACATGCTCTTCCTCTGAGCTCCTGTTTAATGACCACATTCTAACCAGGAAGAACAATTCCAAAGGGAATTTTCCACAAAGCAATCGGTTTCAGTGTGGGCAGGTCCCACATGCAGATGCTTTGTGAATTCCCATCTGATTCGCAGGGCAAGGCTGGAAGCTAAATCAGGCTGAGTGACCCTTTGCTGTCTGATGGGCGGGGCTGGAGAAAGGGCTCTTTCTGGGATGTCACTGGCTCCTAATGGTGGTGTTGTACAAGGCTTCGCTCTCTTGAAGCACTTACTTGCTTTAATGATTCTCATAACCCAGCATTTCTTTGCCAGCTGGGAGGTTTCCTGTTTCTGAGACACCAATGAGGATTAACAGAAGGTAGGAGATCAAGGGAAAGATCTCCAATATAAATGCATCAGTCACTATGTGTCAGTGACCCAGGGTGTCATTCCCTTTAGACATGCTCAGGACGGGCCTATTCAGACCTTTCTCCTGGTGAACTTATCGACTTGCTCCCTTCACTCACAAGTGTCCCTGTTTGGAGATTAAATTACATGGTGGCTCTATAACAGCTCTTTTAAAAATCCAGAACCTCGGATCAGTCAAATTTGCAATTGAATTCTCACTCTCCAATCTGCTTGGCAAGTTATTTAACACTACTGTCCACCTGAGTGAACTTATCTAGGAAGTGGGAATAATAATGCTTTCCTCATAACAGTGTTGAGAAAATTAAGTAAGATAATATGTGTGAAATTTCAAAGTATCTGTTGAAAAGTAGGTACTCATTTCACATTAGCATGTTTTAATTCATATTTCCCCATTTAAGCCTTGCATTGCTACATGTTGCAGCCTCTAGCACTTTTTTCAATTACAGTTGACATTCAGTATTATATAGTTTCAGGTGTACAGCATGGTGGTTAGACATTTATATGACCTACAAATTGATCCCCCCCAGTTAGCCTAGTACCACCTGGCACCACCTTTCATCAGAGAAACTGAAGGAGCCCTTGGCCATTCAGGATAAGTGGACACAGGAAGTCATTTCTGGAAATAAGAGGATGATACAACAGGAGAGATTAGTATATTATAGGGTTAAGGTCTGTAAAGTGATCATAGACCCAGAAACACTTCTATAAGCCTTGACACTGGTTCCTGTTCAAATCAGCAAAATTGCCAAGGCAAAATGGGAGAGTCAGACTCTGTCTTTACTGACATCTCATTATTTTTCCTTTAAAACATTTATTTTTCTTCTTCTTCTTCTTGATTTCAGAGAGAGGAAGAGAGAGAGAGAGAGAGAGAGAGAGAGAGAGAGAGAGAGAGAGGGAGAGAGAGAGAAACATCAATGATGACAGAGAATTATTGATCAGCTGCCTCCTGCATGCCCCACACTGGGGTCAGAGCCTGGAGACTGACACCCAGAGATGTGCCCTGACCACGAACTAAACTGTGACCTCCTGGTTGATAGGTTGCCAGTCAACCACCGAGCCACACTGTCTGGGCTAAACCTTTCTTTGAAGTTGAATAATGTTTGATGTTGGGAAATTTAAGTTAGACTGGTAAGTGGAGCAGGAAGACACCTTTGCCTCGGCTTGTGTGGCTGTCATTAGAGCCAATGATTGAACATACTTAGTGTCCTTTAGTTATAGTCCGTATATTTGTGCCACTCCAAAAAAATTCTTATGTTGAAACTCCCAATGTGATTGTTTTGGAAGTGGGCTTTCAGGAAAAAATTACATTTAGATGAGATCACGAGGGTTGGGACCAGTGATGGGGTTGGCGCTGAAGAGAGAGGGAGACCAGAACTCTTTCCTCTGTCATGTGAAGACACAGCAAGAAGAGGCTGTCCACAAGCCAGGAAGAGGGTGCTCTAAGAACCGAATCTACTGGCATGTGTTGGCCCATATAAGGAAAGGCAAGTGACATGGAGTTTTGTGCACAGGGGCTGGGGAATGGAGAAAAGGAGAGGAGGAAACCTATCATCGGAATCTCTGACCTTAACTCTGATTTCATAGGATGGGGGTATTTACCATTCTCAAAGCAAATTCTAGAACATTCATCAAATTCTCAAAACCATATTACTCTTTACAGGTTATTTTTGAATGATTAGAAATGGATAAAATTCTAAACAGCACCAGCTGTGTGGCACTTACTTCTGGTAGTTTTTGAAGTCACAGGAGCCAGCTTCTCCACAGGAATCTGAGAAATGGGAGGGAAATCCATCCTGAATGTGGAAGCTTCTCCAATCACTAAAAACAATTCCAATCAAACATCTACCTAGAGATTACTTCCATCTTCTTACTAGCTGGGTGCCTGCCACTAATGGTAAGATCCACATAGTAAGTGACAGAGTGAAACATAACATTTGAAGGCTGTGGAATCTGGGCATATCATTCTGAGTTAACCCTACAACTTTGAAAATAATTCAATTGATAATTTACCAATGTTCTTTCTTTTTGGATGATGATGGTGATGATGATGATGATGATGATGATGATGATGATAGTGATGATGGTAAGCATGAGGATTACGATGATGATGGTGATGGTAGTGGGGATGTTGATGATGATGATGATGATGATGCTGAGAGGGCTCTTGGACCACCCAGTTCTTTGTTCTCATGGGGTCATAAGAAATGAGTTCAGCATCTGACTGGAATATATTGTTCTTTCTAGAATTTTACAGACAAAACAGAGTTAGCAGCCTAAGAGGCAGTGAATGAGAGAGTCTGGCAATCCCTTTGGTTGCTGGAAAAGATCAGTGCCTCCCACTGAGATTTAGCACTGTTAGGAAACAGAAGTCTGATATTCCAATATTCCAAGACCCTCCCTTGGACTCTCAGATAGCTCCTTTGCATTTTGATTGTTCCATCCAGTCATACCTCACACCTGATACCTTTAAATATCTGGGGTTTTAGTTGATGCACATCCAGCCAGCTTTACAACAAGGATTTAAGAGCTTTGTGAGAGTATTTGCCATGAATAATTGCTAGTGGAGCATATTGGATCACCTTGTGTAACTTTTGCAGACTGGTTTTAATTTCAGGTTTGACTGTTATATTGTAGCTTTGCAAAGCAATAATAAAAAAAAATCATAATTTAGATTAGGAGAAGCAAAACAAATGATGATGGGAATATTATCATAACCGTAATTTTACAGCACAGTTTAATTATTTGGTTCAGTAATGTTCAATAATTATTTCAACACCAAAATCCCTCCCCACCACAGCCCCTCAACAAACTAAACAACTGTTTCACTACCAGCAACTAATTTATAAGGCAATTTCAGAATCTCACGATTTCTTGTCTCTCTGAGATTTACAGTCACTAATAAAAGGCCATAACTTTGAGAGGCATGAATTAAAATCATTATAGAGTAAAAATTCAGGATTTTTTTTTCTATTTGTACAGCTATCCAGGGGCCTGGAAGGGGGTCCTTAGTCTTGTAGACTTGGATGTAAGTGAGTGAAAGCCCACTATCAACTGCCTGATGGGCACTCATTAAATGTAGGACAAATGAATGAACTCATACAAGTGCATAGACAGTCTCAAGAGTAGACCAGTTGACTTCTTTATTTTTCTCTTTCCATTCTTTCTACTGAGACTTTGAGGAAGCATTTTTTTAAATGAACCAGTCAATTTTTTATTCTATGTGTTTGAAAGTCATTCTTGACTCTTTCCTCCCTCTCATTGCCCATATCCATTGATCATGTCCAATATTTTGTCCCCATCCTAAATTACTGAATCTTTTATCTTTTCTCAAATCTCCTTTTACTCTTCTGACCTCTTAACTGGAGTGCTAGGGTCCTCTCTTAACTGGCCTTTGTTCCTCCAGCCTTGCCCTCATCAATCTTCCCCAAACACCAGCCACAATGACATTTTCTAAAATCGATCTAAAACTGAAGATGGTTACAGTTACCCTTGCTGAAATCCCTACCATTTTTAATTCCATCATTGTCTCTCAAGGTTCCTATATCCCCACCTCATAGCACTCTCTCACACATGCACTTTTAGTGTGTGTGTGTGTGTGTGTGTGTGTGTGTGTGTGTGTTCTCTCTGCAGCATGCGTGTCTCTACAGTAATTTTGCACAGTTAATTTCATTGTTCCTTTAGATTTTGGGGTGTCCCTTTTTCTGGGAAGCCTTATCAGTTAAACACCTATCCTTGTACTTTCACAGCCGGTGAGATTGCCTTGTCACAGAGCCTGCTTCATCTTAATATGATTTTCTAATTCCCCCACCAGAACAAACTGAATGCAGGACCATGTCATCTTGGTCACCATTTCATGTTTAGCACCTAGCATGGTGACTAGCACATAGTAGGCACTGAATAATTGCTGGGTAAGTGAATAACTCACTCCTATTTAGATTAATAGCTTGGGGTGGTTTTGCTTCTCTCCAGTTTTCCTGCTACCCCTTCCTTCTTTCTTTCCTTCCTTCCTTCCTTCCTTCCTTCCTTCCTTCCTTCCTTCCTTCCTTCCTTCCTTCCTCTCTTTCTCTCTTTCTCTCTTTCTTTCTCTCTTTCTTTCTCTTTCTCTTTCTCTCTCTCTCTCTCCCTTCTTTCCTTTCCTCCCTCCCTCCCTCCCTTCCTCCCTCCTTCCTTCCTTCCTTTCTTTCTTTCTTTCTCTTTCTTTCTTTCTTTCTTTCTTTCTTTCTTTCTTTCTTTCTTTCTTTCTTTCTTTCTTTCTTTCTTTCTTTCTTTCCTTCCTTCCTTCCTTCCTTCCTTCCTTCCTTCCTTCCTTCCTTCCTTCCTTCCTTTCTTTCTTTCTTTCTTTCTTTCTTTCTTTCTTTCTTTCTTTCTTTCTTCTCTCTTTCTTTCTTTCTCTTTCTTCCTTTTTTTAAATTTCATTCTCTCCCTCTCTGTAATAATACATGTACTGTGATCACAACTCCTTTACCTATTAGCTTTTGATACTTGATGAAGTAGTCTCTAACTCAATTTAGAAATGAAATATCCTATTTTCTTCAGGATTCTAGATTCTATGAATTATCAAGAATTTTCTTGTTTGAAAGGCTAGTTCTCATTTATATTCAAAGTATTCTTCAAGAGAGAAAAGAACATTTGTAAGAACAAGAAAATACTTGAATAATAATAAAGTTTTTGGAATATTCCTATAATAGCAATGGTTACAGTAGACAGCAAAGTCACTACCAGCAAGATTATCCACTGTGAACTAGGCGTAGAGTTGTGTCTCAAAACCATAGTTCTGCCAAAACCAGTTTGGCTCAGTGGATAGAGCGTCAGCCTGCAGACTGAAAGGTCCCAGGTTCGATTCCGGTCAAGGGCATGTGCCTTGGTTGCAGGCACATTCCCAGTAGGGCGTGTGCAGGAGGCAGCTGATCGATGTTTCTCTCTCATTGATGTTTCTAGCTCTCTATCCCTCTCCCGTCCGCTCTGTAAAAAATCAATAAAATATATTTAAAAAAAAACAAAACAAACAAACAAACAAACAAAAAAAACATAGTTCTTTGTCTTTAAGGAGTTAAAAGCTCCCTCCCCCTGCCAAATGGAGATACAGTTGAATGGATTTGTTCAATCAAAATGGTTGAATTCTATTTGGGTCCTCAAAAGAGTTAACAGAATATGATGATTCAAAAACTCCATGTTCTATAAAAATCGTGCTATTAAGAAGGAAGCCTTACTTCTCAGTAACCTCAGTGACACCCTGCTCAGTTTGACTTCCCCAACTACAGCTGGTTCTGAGCATAATGCCATTGATTTTGAGAGATTTCATAAAGATAATTAGATATACCGGAGAGTGTTCTATATTCTCAGCATATCAGAGGCTATGTAAAGCCACCCAAACTTTTGAAATATGTACCTGGTATTGCATTCCTGAGAAACTTAATTTCTAGGCATTGGAAAAAATCTATAGCAAGTCTTCCTCCTGAAGCACGAAGAAGGACAAGTAGTGGGGATTTTTGCCTCCTTTTTCATTTATGTAAATAAATGTCTGAAATGTATGTTTAATTTATACATTAGTTATCTCAGTCCCAAAGCATAACTATTTTAACACCTTGAGCTTCCTTATGTTGAGGGGGGAAAAAGAGTACAAAATCATTAAAACATGATTACGCTTTAATTTAGGTCCTTTAGTTATGTAAGCAGAAAGCAATTAAATGAAAAGTACTCACTGTGACTACATATTTCAAATGGGCTTTCAATTTATCACAGTTTTATGTGTATCTTCTTCAATTGCATGAGGCTTCCTCAAGGCTATGACAGTGAATTATAGTTATGTTCTTGTAATTATTTTCAGTTAAAAAAAAGAAAAAGAAACTTTGCTGCATAAACTATTGAGTTAAACACATTAAGCATCTAATTTTTATTGGGATTCTGTGAGATTTTACATCCACTGTAAGTTGCTCTCAAAGGTTTAGGTAGAAAACATCCTAAGTATTATGGCATAATCACTGTCATTATCACCATCCTCATTGTTATTTGTACCATGAAAATAGGATTAAAGTACTTAGTTTTATCATTACTACAATCCGGTGATCTTACTGCCCCCATTTTCTAGATGAGGAAACTGAAGTTTAGAAAAATTTAGTGATTTGCATAAAGCCACATAGATAGGAAGTATATTAACTAAGATGGGAATACAGGAAGACTGACTTTCACATTGCATGCTATTGATCTTTTTTATCATTCTTTATTGGTTAAAGTATTACATATGTCTCCTTTTTCCTCCATTGACCTCTACCCTGCCTCTCCCACCCCCCAGCACATGCCCTCATCCCCCTAGTGTCTGTGTCCATTGTTTATGCTTATATGCATGCATACAAGTCCTTTGGTTGATCTCTTACTCTTCCCCGGCCCCTCCATTAATCTTAAAGATGATTCCAAGTTGGCTATGTAACAAGAGGAGTGGTTACAAGATGTGGTCAGGAGTGGGTACAAGATGTGGTCAGGGAATTGAAAGAACAGAAATGTAGGGACTCAAATCTAGGCCATAATCTCATTATCAATTAATAGTATGACCCTTGCCAAGTTAGTTATAAATACTTAATCATATAATGCCTAAAATGCCTGCACACAATGAACTTCTTTGTCATTATGATTGTGTTGCTGTGGATGGTGGTAATGATGATATAACCATCATTATATCAGGAGCTCTCCTTATCTCTGACCACTTCTCAGTTGTCTAAAGGATATAACTCAGTGTGGAGGAAAGAGTTCCTTAGAGAAATGTTTATATTTTGATAGCTTTTCTACCCAGGACTTGACCTCTTCTGTTCAATAAGATGCATGTCTCTCAAATTGAATGTGGTCTTTGAGATACCAGCTGTGTGTTTGTCCATTCCACATCACTCATACAAAAGATGAGTCTCAGAATACTTTGAGACACCATTAGTTGCAGCACCCATCAGCTTGGTGCTCTGTCAAGAGTTGTGATTTATGTTTATGGCCAAAGCAAACTGTGGTCAAAGAAAACAGCCTTGTTAAGACCTTTCTGCTTTTTAGAAAAGAAGGTTCAACTCCAGTGCACATCTGGATGAAAATAGAAATTTGTATTTTTATGATCATAAGCTCCCCTGCTTTGATACCATAAAAGAACCACCAACACAATCAATCTTAGACCCCTCCCATCCCGTCTTCCTTGAGAATACTCTTGGAATCATCTAGCTACTTCCTGGTTACCTTATTCATTGTGCAGTGGATGACTTATTGGTTCTCCCTCCATCAAAAGGAAATAGTATTAACAGCATTTAATGTCCCCTTCCAAACGAGTCTATATTCTATACAAAGTTAATCAACTGAAATGAAGTCACTCTTCAGAAAGTCAATGGAATTTAAAAAAACAACAACTATATTCTTCCTGGTCACTACTTGATCTTCAGCACATAGCATGGTACCTAGTACAGAGTAGACAATAAATATTTGTTGGCTAACAAATCAAGTCACTCCTATCAAAATCAATAGACTGAAGGGGCTGGGTTTTAGGATGCATTGTGCCTGGGGGGGAAAACACAAAACTGCTTGCCTTCTCTCCTTTCTTTCTCAAACTGCCTTTCCCAGTAAGGTTTCTGTTTCTTAACCTTGGCTGGTACCAAAAAGGCCATTGGCCTGCCATCTGATCAAGAAAGAAGCCATAGTCCCTGCATGCTCATGGCTGCTTTTTTTCTTATTTATGGGCCATTTATGGCAAAATATGAGATAACTCCACCTCCTAAAATTGACCAGAAGATGGATTTCAGACCCCACCCATGAAAGCAGGACTGGAATTCATCATAGTACAACTACAAAAGTGCTTTCAACCCAACAAGCACTGGCTCACTATGCTAACCTTTCTCAAGTTTCTGAAATATTTATGGGAGAATAATTTGTAGAATAATGAATATAGCTTTCCAGTGGAGCAACAAATGTACACTATATTTTCGTAATCATACCTTATTAAATATTTATATGTATATTTTGTGTTTGTTTCATAGCTGGCCATTTATGGATGATGTTTAACAAGCACAGTCCAGTTGAAGGGGGGGGAAATAAAACCAACCAACAAGAAGCCCAAACACACAAATAGAGAAAGGGGATCTTGTTTATGCACTGTTTACATTTAGAAAGTGCACTTAAGATTTTTAATACAGTCCATATTTCATAAGTTCCACATGCTGACGTGTCCTGGAGAAAGATGGATGGGTTGGCTCGGAGCTATGCCTCTCTGGTTTGATGCGTGCAGCTGGCAGAGCTCATATTTACTTTCCTTTAGCAGAACACAAAAATGTAATTCTCTAATAACTGACATAACCACATCATCCTCCAATATGGACTGCGTTATTAAATCACAGAGACAGACAGAACCAGAGTAGTGGGGAAGCTTGACTTCCACTTGAGAGCAGACCATAAAAGGCCTACTTACTGTAACCAGAAGGGATGGAGAACAGGAGAGCTCAGTGCCTGGAATTTGGGACAATTTCCGAATTCGCTGCAATGGAGTCTTGACTGCCTGCAAGTATATTTGTGCCTTGAGTTTGCACAAAGCTTTGGAGTTCACAGGTATTTTCTTGTATGAGGCCACAGTGATATCATCAGAACAGGGGTTTCTATTCTCTTTCTACAATAAGAAAATTGAGGTTCAAAGTAGTTACCCAGATGGTAAGCATTATTTCCATAGGACTTTCAACAGTACAAATTGCTTTCACATACACAAGTGCATTTGGTTGTCAAACTGGGAGACTAATCCACCTAACCGTCTTCTTCCAGTCGCCCAAAATACCTACTCAGAGGGCACGGGAAGGGGGCTGGCTCCAAAGGTAAGGAAGTTGACTGAAAACATAAACAGGTGTTTGCAAATTGTAGTTTCAAAACTGAGGTAGAGCCTTGACTTAGCAAAGAGCAGTCTGGAGCTGAGTCAGAGGATAGGGTTGCAGAGAGCTGAGTCACTTTGCATAAGCATAGAGGAGGAATTGAAGGGTATATTAGCTTGCATAGGGAGGGTCACAAGTCACACCAGGGTAGGAGGTAGAAGAAAGAAAATGGCCGAGCTACATGACAGTGTGTGTGTGAATGCACTTCTGCGAGTGGGAATGCCTAACGTTTAAGAAGTTGGTGTTTCTGCAATGGAAGTTCTTCTCCTCCATCCAAAGTAGTGTGTGCTCCCCATTAGAGCTCATCTCCAAATATTCTGCTTCTCCTCCTGCTGGGCACTTCTTGTGACAAGTTCTGGCCTCTGAGCTACAAATGAAAGTGGAAGTGCTGGGGCATGTCATTTTTGATACAAGACTTTTTCTCCTCTGGCAAGGTGGCAAGAAACATGAGAAGATGGCTCTTCCTTCATCCTAGGTCCCTGAGGTACATTGAGAAGCTAACCCCTCTCTCACCCCCCTCCCACCAAATCCATGACTCACAGGCCTTATGAATGAGAAACAAGTTTCTATTATCTCTAAGCCCTTGAAATGGTGGAGTCATTTATTGCCATAGCATTACTTCACTTATCCTGACTGGTATAGTCTTGTACACAGCGTTCTATGTGAACATTTTGCTTGGGTATTTGTTGTCATGGAAAGTGGCAGCATTTCATGTTAGGGTCAATTTTAATTCTAAGGTAGCTCAATAACAGCAGGAAACATGGAAAAGGACAAAGGCACATTGAGGGCAGGGAATGAAGCCCATGAGGATGTAAGGCCCTGGCAATCCACAGAAATCTTCGGGGTTGGACTTTTCACAAACTGTAGACCGAGTGTTCACAAGTGTTCTGCATGTAAGGGGCAGAGGGACATCAGAAGTTATTTCTGAAAACCCTTGCAATGCATTTCTTAGGTTAGAAAGATGGGATCCGCCCCCCCCCCCCCCTGAAATTATGGTTGAGGAAATTACATATTCAGGCAAATAAAATGACGTGTGTAATTTCATGCAATTACTAATAAACAGAACTCAGATTACTAAGTTCTTTGATCACAGGTTTAGTGGTCTTTCAATCCACTCTGTTAATAAATCCTCAGAAAGCCAATGAACTAATAGCCTATTACAGTCTATCTCTCTCCTTCTCCCCCTCCTCTGCCCTCTCCCTCTCCCTCTTCCTCATCCTCTGCATAATTTCACATAGAAGTCATTGAGTGTGTTTAAATGCTAAGTGTCTGAAATGTGGATATATCAAAAGTTGGCCTTCATCTGAGTTGGGCTGACAAAGCATTGACAAAATAGTTGAAAGAATACTAACCTTCTGATAAGTTTTCCCATAATATGACATTTTTTATAGTAGTCCCCCTTATCCATAGTTTCACTGTTTCTTGTGGTCAACTGCAATCTGAAAATATAAAATGGAAAATTCCAGAAGTAATCAATTCCTAAGTTTTAAATTGGACATTGTCCCACCTGGAACATGAATCATTGCTTTGTCCAATGTGCTCTTGCCATATTGTTGCCCACCTGTTAGTCACTCATTAGCCTTCTCAGTTATCAGGTTAACTGTTGAGGTATTGCAGTGCTGGTGTGCAAATCACCCTTATTTAAGTTAGCAATGGTCCCAAAGAACAAGAGTAGTTTAAACTTTTTTTAAAAATATATTTTATTGATTTTTTACAGAGAGGAAGGGAGAGGGATAGAGAGTTAGAAACATCGATGAGAGAGAAACATCGATCAGCTGCCTCCTGCACACCCCTACTGGGGAAGTGCCTGCAACCAAGGTATATTCACTTGACCAGAATCGAACCTGGGACCCTTCAGTCCACAGGCCGACACTCTATCCATTGAGCCAAACCGGCCAGGGCTAAACTTTTTCATAGGTATCTATTATAGGAGAAAAACAGTATGTATAGGTTTGGGACTAGCTATAGGTTTGGTACTATCCATGACTTCAGGCACACTGGGGGTCTGGAAACATACCTCCCACAGATAAAGGGGACTGTTGTATTATTCAATAGGTTGGGTTTTGTTGACTTGTCTTCTAGTGTATTAGCATATCAGCCTGTTTCCTGAAGGGCAGCCCACCCAACACAACAGGCCCTTACTTTTATCTGCCATGACTAACCTCACAGTCTCTATCTCATATCTGCCCTGTCCTCCCTTCTTGTTCTACCCAAGCAAAAACATCCTCAAGTCCCTCTCTCTGCCCTGTTGATATTCATTGGGTGATATCATACTTAATCATTTGAAGTTTCCCTTTACTTTTGAAAGTACGTATCAGCTATAGATGGGCCCATCATTCCTGCAAAGTCAAGTTAATCAGATTATTCACTTTAAAGGTAGATTTACCATTGGGTGTTTTAAAGCCAATATTATTCACAAAACAACAATTTGTTAACAGATGTTTTAGGGACACGAAGTAAAGCTCAGCTATTATTCCATTTATCCATGTCATACATCTCTGCTCAATCATAACATTCTTTTCTGTGCAAGCAAATGCAATCTCTGAATCCTTCTTAACACAGTGTTCCTGGCAGCCACTACTGACTTCCCAGAGTGGACTGCAGAGCGGAAGCTTATTTGTCCTGTTCTGTGTTCTATTCAGTGTTAAATTTACAAAGGAGCTTGAAACATTTTGAATTATCTATAAATATGCAACCTTGCCTCACACTCAGATCTGATTATTTCCTATAAGATTATTTAAAGTTCAATTGAATGAGTCCTTTTATCTGGTCAATCCCAGTTTTAGTTCTTTCCACCGGTTTATCTATTAATCTTCTAAAGGGTTCTGGATCTTTCCCTTGAAAGACTCTTTTTTCCTCCATCCACTAAACTAAATTTTCTACCAGATCCAAGTCCAAAGGGATTTTCATGGTAGTCCCCTAAACTATCAAATTATGTCTTGCCAGTGGTCAAGTGATAGCTGTCTAGTCATAGAACATTTCACCTAAATCTCCCTGACCCCTTGGGGATAAGAGAGAGCAATCCACCTCCCCTCCCCAGTGTAGCAACATGACAGCAACGATGGGGAAGACAAGCGACAAAGAGAACTAGGAATAAATAGGAGATACAGTTGGTTGGTATTCTCCCTTGAACTGCTGTAGAATTTCTCTCCTCTCTGATCACATCACCCACTGCTCTGGTTGGGGGGGTGAACACGTGACATGGGCCCAGCCAATCAGGTGCTGCTCTGCTTTTGCATTGGTGTTTGGCCCAGGAGAGGCAAGTGACCCAAACTGCTTTCCTGGGGGTTTTCAAATGGGAGATGGACCAGGTGTGGAACCTTTCCAGTTAGGTTAGAAAGCTTCAGAAATGGGAACTGGCAGATGTCAGACGCTGTTTTCCTTTCTCAAGTGTCTGAAATGTAAACTGGAAAAGACAGGACCAGGGAAGAAATGAACCCAAAAAAGGGGAGCCCTGGTGAAAAGGAGATGAAAGAGAGGGTGCTGGGCTCTGAGATATTATCATTTTTATTTCAGGCTCAGTTATTATTTTTCTTGTAACGAATAAATGACTGAATCAATGCCTAAATATTTTTAGAATTATTGGAGACCAAAGTGTATACATTGTATGTGGTTGGTAGAAATAAGCTACTTTAAGCTCTAGAGCACAGGTGTTGAAAAGATGTAAGTGCTACATTACGAGGCTCAATCTGGTTTTACAAGATGAATACACCAGTGAGAGCCTAGAACAGGGTTGAGAAATACGTAGCACATACCCTCTCCCTTCCCTGTCTGTGCCTGTGGCTGACATTGCTAATCAATCGGGGCATTTTTACCCACTGATTCTGAGCTGGCCTCACCATCCTTCTCAATGCAGTGCTCCCAGCAGACGGCTGATGAGCAGAGCTGGCTCACAAAGTGAAATCCATTTGCTCTTCTGAGCTCCGAACAGCAGGAGTCTGTGCTTCACTCTGATAGAAGGCTCTCAAGGCTGGACCTGGAGAGAGAGAGCAAGGGAAGGAGAAATAAACAACCTGTATGGTGGGTGTTGTGTCACTCCCCCATTTACAGAACAAGACATGGAACCTCCAAGAAATACCTACCAAGTCACATAGCCAGGGTTGCTGGTGGAGCCAGACCTCAGGCCCAGGCTCCTGACTGGCCCCTTGCCATGTCATCAAAATAAGGAATATATTGAACACAGAGGGAAAGAGAAAGACAGAATCACCACATCTCTGGACTGGGTTGCTGGAAAAATGGTGATGTCAACCCTCCTGCTTAATATTTCAGTGGCTCCTTATTCCCTGCAGGATAAGGCCTTCATTATTTAGCAGGGAAATCAAAGCTTCTCACGATCCAAGATGCCTCATTAATTCTGTCCCTAGCTACTACTCTCTTCCTGGCCTATGTGGTCCAACAAAACCAAACAAGGTGCAGTCTCCCCTGTAGGGAGGGGAAGGAAGAAGGGTTTAGCGGGTATGATGGAGCTCAGGGAAGGGCCACATAAGCAACCTATCTCATCCCCGTTGTGTTACTCTTGGGAAACCTCACCAGCGGTGTGACTGTAATTACCAAACCTCTCTGATTCTCTGTCTTCCCAACTTGTAGAATTTTAGGTAGTCATGATGCCCTTCCCACACTCACAGGAATATCTGTGCAGATAAAATGAGGTAATGTATAGAGAGGGCTCAGTCCAGAGTTGAGCAAGCTGTGGGTACCCATTGGCTATACCCATAGCAACCATTCCACTTGGGATATTTGGGGTTCAATGTAACAACGAGCAGCCATGTAGACAAGTCTCCCAGACAGGTTGCCGGAGGCATTCTTGGGAGCACTCATTCTCTGTTTCTTTGCTGTGTTTCTGACTTCATGTCCACCCCCAGCTATGATAAAGCACCCTCTCTTTTTCCTGCCCTCCATGGGACCCCACCAGGAGGTGTGCATTGAACCTGGAAGTCTTAAGCAGATTTCCCTATCATTTTAGCCATCCATCCATAAACGGCCACTTCTAAAGGTGAGAGTCTGGTTCCTTCAGGCTGATCCGCAGATATTCTAGACAACCCATACGTCTCCTGACATCGCTGTATTCATAGATGGCTTCTCCAAGAAACCATTATTAATGATGTAATTAATATGAATGGCTAAGGTATACATCAAGCAGGTCGTTAAGGCAGAGGTGGGGATGTAGCCATTTATATTAAAGATACATTTTATGTTCTGAGCCCAAGCAACAGAAAGTGCTTAGGTTAGAAATCTCCCTTTGCTACATGTTGGAATTTTTTTTAAGTTGCTGTAGACGTTCTTCTTACTTGCTTAATGTTACACTGTTGGAGCCTCCGGGAATCTGAATGAGTTAATAAGCTAGATTTTTAATAGAAGTATAATCAACTAAATCACAGCCTTTAAAGCCACACATTTCAAAGACCAACCGATTTAATTAATGTGTTCATAGGCATTGGAGAAGTTTTATTTGATTTCACTAGCCTCTCTTCCATAGACACTTGTCCGCAAGAATATTTACTTATAATTTGTTGGGTAAAAAGGATCTTCCTAAGGCAGATGCCATATGTAACTACTCAGCTTACCTCGAAGGGAAAATATTGGAATAACACCCACAAGCTGTTCTTCTGTGTGTTGAGAACCCAGAGCTAGATTTCTATCTTTATAGGAAGCATTAAAATCTTGCCTCCTACACCCAGGCTGTTCAAATAGGAGGTAGAATCGTTTCTTAGGATGATAGAGTCCAAAAGTCGTCTACTAGTATAGTCCTTCATAGACGCCGTAAGCTGAAAACACGTTGAAATACAGAGGTGTCTTTTCCTTTCTTGTCCTTTATTTTCTCTCCCCGCCACCTTCCTTTTAGAAATAAGCGTTGTTCTTTGTAGTAGCCAAAGTGTTAAATGTTTTTAATAAAGCTTAGGCTTACATTGGAAGGGAACATCTTTACCATTGTCTATATAAATGGTATTGCCACTTGCTGAGTTCCATAGCACTGAGCAGATGGGGAAATAGTGAAAATCGGGGAGTTGCACACATGGTGCGGGTATGTGTCTCATCTGTGACGAACAGACCCCCTTAAGTGCACACTGCATGGTGCCTGGCACCAGGGCCAGCAAGCCCCTGTAATGACCACAGAGGAAGAGTGGCATCTGGTCCCAAGGTGAGCAGAGCTGCCTCCCATGGAAGCTGTTGGAGGCTCCCTCTGCCCATGGGGCATGGTCTTGGCTAGTTGACAACCAGCCGTGCTCCTGATGCCAGAGGCACAGAGGCAGCCAGCACATCCAACTTTCCAAACCCCTGACGCTGTGACACGCTGCAGGTCTGAGCCTTGATTAACCAGAGTGGGGAACCAGTGAGCTGTTCCAGAGTGAGCCAAGAGCAGATGCTCTAGCCCAGGTCACTGCAGGTAAACACACATGTACAGAAGCAGGGAGACAGCAGGGTTTTCAGTGGCTACCAACTGTTAAGCGTCTGTGCTGTACAAGGCACTCTACCAATCAGGTGTTGTGTGGACATTAGTTTGAACCTTAAATATGTTTCCTGACCCCCATCATGGAGAGATTACAAAAGACATGGAAGTGAAGATATTCTTATGTACCAAGTGGTGAAATGGAACTGCAATTCCAACCCTGACCTATCTTATCCTGAACTTTGGTTCTTTGAATTGCAATCATGATTTTCATTTTAAAACTAGAGCACCAGTGCATGAAATTCATGCACGGGGGTGGTGGGGGGGGTGTCCCTTGGCCCAACCTGCACCCTCTCCAATCTGGGACCTCTAGAGGGATGTCCGACTGCCCGTTTAGGCCCAATCCCATCCCTCTCACAATCCAGGACTGCTAGTTCCCATCTGCTCGCCTGCCTGCCTGCCTGATTGCCTCTAAGTGCTTCTGCCTCCCAGCCTGATCACCCCCTAACCACTCCCCTGCCAGCCAGATCGACGCCAAACTACTTCTCTGCCAGCCCGATTGCCCCTAATGCCCTCACCTGCCAGCCTGTCACTCCTAACTGCCCTCCCCTGCCAGCCTGGTGGCCCCTAACTGTCCTCCCCTGCAGGCCTGGCCACCCCCAACTGCCCTCCCCTGCAGGCCTGGTCACCCTGAATTTCCCTCCCCTGCAGGTCTGATTGCCCCCAACTGCCCTCCCCTGCTGGCCTGATTGCCCACAACTGCCCTCCCATGCCAGCCATCTTTTGGCGACCATCTTGTGTCCACATGGGGGGCGGCCATCTTTGACCACATGGGGGAGGCCATCTTGTGTGTTGGAGTGATGGTCAATTTGCATATTACCTCTTTATTATATAGGAGGATTGAAGCAGAGCCCTGGCCGGCATGGCTGAGTTGGTTGGGCATGTCCTGTGTACCATAGGGTTGCTTGCCCCATTCCTGCCAGGGCATGTGCCCAGGTTTTGGGCTCCATCCCTGGGGGGGGGGGGGGTGTGCTCTCACATTGATGTTTCTCTCTCTTTGTTTCTCTTCCTCTCCCTAAAATTAATAATAATAATAATAATCATCATCTTTAGAAAAATAAAAAGAAAATTTAAGCAGCGAAACTTTTATTTAATATGAAGTTTCATGGATACTGTGACATAGAGGCAGATAAAACCAGGTCTGTGGAAGCAGAGGGAAGCATGTCTGAGGCTCTGACACGGCCTCTTTCTCCTTTCCTGATGTCCAGGGGACCAGAGCCATCACCCTAGCAAATCAGAGCCAGGCTTCCCCAGGTGGGGTTCCCAGATCAGCAGCATCTGCATCACCCAGAACTGGATACACATGCCCGTTCTCTAAGCCCACCCCAGAAGAACTGAATCAGATCCTCTGGGGGTGTGGGAATCTGTGCAGCAAGCCCCTGAGTGATGCTGGAGGCTTGGTCAAGTGTGAGAACCTCTAACCTAGAGAGTCCACAGCAAACTGATAGCACTTCAGCTCCATTCTGCCTCTTGGTCCCTGAGGTTCATGGTGCTGATGCTGCGGCTGTCATTGCGAGGTAGAGAACGGTGAATTAGGTCCCATCTTGCAATTCTTAACTTGTAAGAAACTCAAGGGATGGGTTCTATTTACTCAATGCAACATCGGAGAACAAATATGGGCATCATTAGCCCAGTAATACAATAAAGATGATTTATCTTGATCACTTGAAGTTGGGAATTGAAAAACCCCATTTATTTGAGGAAAGTGGAAGTTATTATCTGGATTTTATGCATGGAAGATGCTGCTGACTATCAGTTGAAGTTTCTTATGCATGTGTGTGAGTGTATGTGTCTGTGCTACAACTGCGAGAAGAAGAAAAAAGACCACCAAATAAATTATGTCCCACCATTAACTGTAAGATTCATCTCAATTCCCAAGGTATTATAATGTGAAAAAGGGAATACCTTAGAATCAATAAAATGTGGTGTATAAGAAAAGAAAGTTAAGGAAGCTTTGGAAAACCCCTTGCTTTGAGTGTTGCTTTGGGTATATTAGCCCGTGTGGTCAGGCGTCTGCCAAAGCAAGATTCTTCTGTTCTAATCCATTTAAAATCAAACCAAGGGTTGGTCTTTTCTTATTCGTGACCTTTTTATCCACCTCCAAAGCTTTGATTACCATTGACAGGCTGATTAACCTGCTCCCTTTCTTATATGCTCTAAATTGGATTTTCCCTGCAGTTCCACTGTCACCAGGCTCCATGACAACCTCATGGTCTCACCTTCCATTTTAATTGTTGACGTTGCTGTTCTTGTTCCTTTGTTTTGCTGTTGTTTCACATTCTCTTTCACCACCACCTGCAAGGCCGGTATTTGTGAGGAGGCTACAGAGGAGCTTCCTGGAGTTTGAAGCCCATGCTATCACGGTAGATGTTTCCAAGGGAAGTGATGGTACCCGGGGTTCTGAAGGTGAAAACAAGATGGTACTCTGTCAATTCAGTTGTAAAGTTGATGCTGATTTTACAGGTTCAGCGTGATTTTAAGAAGCAAAAAAGATAAGGTAGACCTCTCTGAAAACCAGTAATTATTTCTTAAACTTTGCATTTTTTTTCTGTTTTTCTGGAACCATTCAGCATGTGTAGTGTGTGGTTATCTATCTATCTATCTATCTATCTATCTATCTATCTATTTATCTATCTATCATCTATCTATCTATCTATCTATCTATCTATCTATCATCTATCTATCCTTCTATCTATTTATCTATACACACACATCTACCTATACACACACACATACACACACATTATTTTTTCCTATACTTCTGACAATCACCATAAAGGCCTTCATGAAGTTAGTAAAACTAGAATTTTAAGGAATTCTTTTCCCTTGCTCTCTCTCCAGAATCATTTTCATCACCAGGTCCTACCCAGTTAAGTTCCTGATTGTTGTTGTTGTTTTTATTTGAGGTAGATGCTCCCCAGTAATTATAAAGTGTTCAATGAGGCTCCTAAGCCTTGGGTCATTTCCCCAGAGATAGGTTTTATTCAAAATTCCACAACATTAGGCAGAAGCTCTGACATGTTGGACATTTTATTCCGTTACTGGAAAAAAAATTAACTTTTTGTAAAGTCAATAAAAAGAAATCAAAAGAAAATAAGGGATGACAATCCTTTGTAGATTTATGTCTCTAACAGCTCAAGTCCCACACTCTCAGCAGTGTTCGCCTGACGGGCAACATAAAGCCAAGGGCTGAAGCTGCTGGAAAACTTTTTCATTTTTCTGTAAAAATTCAAAGCTGGAGTGGAAAGAGCTTACTGGTGTCAACATTTAGAAAGCAATGTTCTCTTTATATAGTCACTTATTGTCTTGGGTTTCATTTTTGGTTCAGGGGAAAATTAAGTTCCCTGGCAATTACACTATCTGTCTGCCCAGGAAATTTTATCTGCACATTGTTTTTATTTGCTATCTGTCCTCTGGGTGAAATACTGCAGATCCACAGGGCTGAAAGTGCATTTTAGAGGTCTTTTGGTTCACCCTGCTCTTTCTTGCAGGTCAGTAGTGAAATTATTCCTGACCCAGAAATCCCTTATATTCCAATATCGAAGGATTATTTTTTAAAAGTAGAGGGGGAGGAGAGGACCATGAAAATGCATGGCGGCATTATTCTGTGAGCTTATTCTTTGGTTTAAGAAATCATTTTAGCATCTGAATTTCTTTCTGTGTCAACCATGTAGGACCAGTAAGTAACTTGGTGTGGGTGTGAGAGCATTTCCGCTTCAGTTGGAAGGGATTCCGTGGAGAAGTGTACGTACACTCAAATTCTATTGTATTTTTCTTCTTGGAGAGGCAGATTGGTTGTGGCCATATCATAGTGGGCAAGAATTCCAAAAGCCTGGGCTCAGATTTCCAATCCATTACTGTAATATTCTGCAGGTTATCGTATTACTTGAAATTCCCTGCTTCCTCGGAGCTGCCCCCTGCATGCCTTGCCTTACAGGAAGTTACACCCCCCCACCCCATTCCTGCCAGCCTTGGCCATGGGACTTGCTTTGGTCAATGAACCACACTGAGCAGAAATGATCTGTTATTTCTAAGTGGAACATTTAAGACTCAGCATATGCCTTGTGTTGACCTCAGATCCCACTGTAGTGAGACCAGTGATGTCTTAGATAGGGGGTGCACTGTCAGTGTGGGGGCCCTGAGAGAAGAGGGTGTAGAGCAGAACTAGTGGCGACCTGAGATGCACATGCAGCAAGAGGGGGATCGAGCACTTACTGTCAGCCATGCACTGGGATCATCTGTTAGTGAAGTGTGGCTTGATCTGTCTTGCTTGATGATGCTTAGTCTTTGCTACCTCTACTTGCCCCTGGTCGTATCTGAGACTTGGGAGGACCGGAGGAGCGCAAATCCACTCTGCAAGCTTACCCTCACCACTCCATCACCTGCTGTATTGCCTTGCACTCTGCCTGCTTAATAAATGCTTGCTGGGCTGTATTGAAATTGCTTGGGGTCGTCTTCAGTGCTCAAACCCAGCATTTCCCAAAGGGTGGCTGAGGTTTTGGGAGTTCTGTAAGTTTGTTTAGGTGGTCCACACACAGAGCAGTATGTGGCATCAGAAGGCATCATGAGAAAGTTATTCCCTTTTCAGTTCTTTTTAACACATTTCATGGCATTCAAAACAAACAAAACACTTACTAGTAGAACCACTTCAGTGAGTAACAGTAATAATCCTATATAATAAAACTGTAATATGCAAAACGATTAGACTGTGGAACCACCTGTGGAACAACTGATCTCTATGATGCTCACTGACCAACAAGGGGCAGACACTCAACGTAGGAGCTGTCCCCAGCCCACAGGCCCCAGGCCACCCAAGGCAGGTGCCAGCGGGCCACCCCCCCACCATTGCCCCACTGGTTGCCTCACAGAAGGAGGTGACCTGTGGCAACGGCGGGGGATGGGGCCGGTGAGCCGATGGCATCAGGCCGTCCAAGGCAGGTACCAGCAGGGTCCCCTGATCACCCTGCCTGTCACCCCACAGATTGGCCCTGATCATCAACCAGGCCGAATTTTGTGCACTGGGCCTCTGGTTAGAATATAATAAGACTGATTTATATATATATAGTGCAATAGTTTTATTTATGCTAGTAGTTGCTTTTATAGATTTTTTAAATGTAAAGAATATTAAATTATAGTATAGGTGGTAAAGTCATGTGGCACGACTAGAAGTATGGGAAATAGTTGGGTTTGGGAATGCTGCTGTAAGTCTTCTTCTAAACTACAAAGTCTGCTCTGAAAGCAACATAAAGTGTGATCGGGCTTTGGGGATGGGAACCTGATAGATAGATGTCAGCAGGAATCGCTGTGGTCCTTGTTTATGGTGTTGGTGATTGTAGGGAAGATTTTCTTTCCCATCCAGGGACTTCTTCCTCCATTTAGTCTCTTGGCCAAGTCACTGAGGTCGTTTTTCAACATTATTAGCTTGTTCCTAGCAGAGAACAGGGCAGTGCATAAATTCACCATCACCTTCTGATTTAAAATTTTTCCCACCTCTACACCCACTTCCTGTTCTTTTGGAGAAGTTACTGGAACCATTGGCATGAGTGAGAAGAACCATTAGCAGGCTCCGTGGAGATTTAAATAGAAAGGATAAAGTCAGGGAACTGGGGAGCTGCTAAACCTCAACACGCTCTGGCTTGCCTGCGTCTATGTGTAAATATACCTCCACTTTGTCCGAATCTCCTGGCTACTTAGTCTCTGACCTGTGAAGTCCAAACTTTCTGAGGACAGCAACTATGTCTAATCTGCCACTGTGTTCCCCAGTCACTTAATAAATGTTTTGTTTTGTTGGAGCCAGGACTAGTTCCAACAGCCACTCATTCATTAGTGGCTTTCAATTAGAGCATGCTGATGCATTCCATTATAGGTGCCAATACACCCATATTTATTAAGAATAATGGCTACAGCAATCTTCATAGCAGCTATAAATTACAGAATATGAACCAGGAGCTCGGCGAGGTACTTTCTGTCTCTAAGAACTACGTCTTACAGCAACCTGGCAAGATGGGTGATATTATCTCTAATGAAAAAGTTGAAATTTACAGTGGTGTTTCAGCTTGCCAATTGATACAAGACGTAGGAACCAAATATAGTCTGCCTGATATCTGAAACCCCAAACCCATTTACCTCTTCTACCGAACACAGTAGTCCCCTTCTGCTCCATGGTTTCCACTTTTTGTGGTTTTATTTGCCCACAGTTAACTGTGGTCCACAAATACTAAGTGAAAAATTTCAGAAATAAGAGTCACATAAGTTTTAAATTGCATGCTGTTCTGAGTAGCATGATGAAATCTCACTGTCCCACTCCATCCCTCCTGTGACATGAATCATCTTTTGTCCAGTGTCCCCACTCTGTACAGCTGACCATCTATTTGCCACCTAGTAGCCTTCTTGATTATCACATCAGTTATCAGAGAGAAGGAGAGGGAGAGGGAGAGGTGGAGGGAAAAGGAGAGGATGAGGGAGGAGGGAGAAACAGAACACTTTGACATAACTTTTATTACAGTGTAGTATTATAATTGTTCTATTTTATTACTAGTTATTGGTGTGAGTCTTTTATAAACTAAAGTTTATCATAGATATGTATGTACATGAAAGCAACATAGTCTAGTTAGGGTTTCCTAGTGGCAGGAATCCCCTGGGGTCTTGGAATGTATCCCTGTGGGTAAGAGGGGAAGGCTGTACTGAACTCCCACGCTGATAATGAGAGGGAGAGAGACAGAGAGATCAGATGGCCTTCCGAATCCATCTTTACTTATTAGCCCCTTACTTCTGTACCTTTGATGGTGAATCTTTTCACTGTTTCCAGCATAGCATTCCTCAATACCATTGCTCCAAAACTCTGAAGCTCACAGCATTAGTTCCCTTGCTTAATCTCTGCAAGTCTTCACACATTGTTAATGCAATGTTTTTGTCGAACACACTTAGCGTTTGCTTTTATTTATCTGAACGGGAAGGCAGCACTGTGTGAAGGTGCAGTCAATCTTCAACCTAGGGTCCCAGCAAGATTTTGCTGTCCAAAACAGAGTGGAGATTGAGCCAGCCGTGTACATGTATACCATTATGGCCCCTCAGTGGATAGCAAGGCCGTGCCTGGTCATATTTACGATTCACATTCTGATCTTGCTTATTGATACACTGCGGGGGTGTGGGGGGAGAATCTTCTATGATGTGTACATGACATTTTCTGTTGTACCTTGTGAATTTGCAAGGTGGACAAGGGAGATCCCCATTTCTTTATTTCCTTTAAATAATATGAAATCTTAGCCATGTCCCTAAAGCACTTGGTTGGTGATTATGGGTTCTCCTGGTGAGCCCTCCCCTTGCAATATTTTATGCAACATTGAGAGCTCCTGCAACCTTCCAGTATTTAACGATAAGTTTTATAATTGGATATATTTCAGATAGGTTCGTTGATGGTAAGGGACAGGACCTCTCTAAATATCACTCAATTAAAAGAGATTATTGCCCTGGCTAATGTGGCTCAGTTGGTTGATCATCGTCATGGGCACCCAAAGGTTACTGGTTCAATTCCTGGTCAGGGCAAAAGCCCATTTGGGGGTTTGATCCCCATTAGGGAGTGTGCGGGAGGTAACTAATTGATGTTTCTCTCTCATATTGCTCTCTCTCTTTCTCTCTCCCTCTCCCTTTTTTCTCTCTAAAAAATCAATAAAAACAATTTTTTAAAAGAAAGAGGTTATTGTTAGGAGACAGGAATATTATCTTGAATATTCAAAGACTGAAAGTGAAGTCCATTGGGCACTTTGCTTGAAAGTGGGATTCACTCAACTCACCTTTTCTTGAATAGCTACTAAGTATCAGGCATACAATAAGCACTGGGAGGCAACACTGAGCAAAAGTTCCCTTGCCCATGTCCAGCCTGTAGTTTACCAGGTTACAGAAATGGATATTCTCTCCCCCTCTGTCCATCTCTGCTCATGGTTTTTGTGTTTGTGTGTCGGCATAGTCCTTTTCTCTACTTGTTTCTTTCTGTTTCTCACCATCTTTGCTCCATGACCATTCCAGCACATGAGGGGATGGCTCCTGCTTTGGCCTAGAACTCCACAATCTTTTACTTCAATGCTCACCAAAGGCTAATATTCTAGTTCCCAGAAGCTCACCTCTGCAGGGTGAATTGCCCCTGAATCTGCAACAGGACCCTTTTTCACCATGTAGCTAAAGGGTAGGTAAGAAAAATGGACATGCTCACAGGAAAGCAAGGACTGTTGAAGAAACACAGCTTCTCCCAGAAGAACATTAAAGGAAGCTTGGATTTTTGTTTTGAATATTTCAGTCTGAGATAAGAAGTATCATAGAGGTCAAATTTATACAGGTCAATTAAAAGTGTTGTTAAGTCATTAAAGCACAAGATAAAAAAGAAAGCCTTTAAATATTCCCATACTTTACTCTTTCTGAAATGACCCAATTCATTGAAATATCTTTCCTATAAACCCCAACTCTTATAGCTGTGTGAGGTAGGGGTCCCTTGTATATATCAAGTCAGGGAACTATGCTAAGCTCACAGGACAGAACACCTAGATCAAATCAAGTCCATGAAGCCCAAGTCAGTTTTGGCCACAGAATCCTAGACCCATCCTCTCAGATTCTTATGTAAGATTAGAAAAGAGTATAATGAGGTTGGTCCTCCAATACAGCATGGATCTGAGGAGAACAGCCCTGCTCTTTATAAATGTGGAAACTAAAATTTATTTTCAATTATATTTCTAATGGATTAAGATATTTGAATGTACCATAAAAAATTAGTGCGTTCTCTGGTGAGAAAATTTCTTTCTAGTTACCTAAAAAATCACAATCACCAACAAAAAGTATACTTACTACTGCAGGGCCAAGGGAACATCCTGCCTTGGGAGGTGTTTTAGATACTCTGATAGGGTCAACTAAGGCCCACAGAGAGAGGACCGGCCCACAGAACAGCTTTAGAGAGAACATGGTAATTGACCAAGGGTGGGGATATCTTCTACTAATATCCAAACACAGATTTTAATATGGTTTCTCTCCTTGTGGATAATACTGGATGGATGGATAGATGGGTGGATGGATACACACATGCATATATATATATGATTGATAGATAAAGACATATATATCTCTTCGAGCTCCTCAGCCTGGTCTTTTTCCTCCTCCTCTCTCTTCCTCATCCAAAGTAATCCTTCCACTCTCCATTTCTGTGTTTTCTGTCTCAGCCAGCATTGGTCACCTCAATGTAATTTTAGAATATAACTTTGTTTCCACAAGGCAATTTAATGTGTGTCTCCAGGTGACCTGTCCACCAGGGAGGCTGCTCATGTAAAAAGAGAGACGCAGTCCCCTTGAGATGCTCAGGAGGCACTGTCTCTGGGTGATGTGGAGAGTCAACCCCATGCTCTGGTGGAGGAGAGGTGCCACCTCCAGCAGGGGTGGCGGCAGCTTCTCCAACTCCGAGAGCTCCTTCCTGAATCCAGGCCTGTGTCTACTCTGATCTTGAGCTTAGAAAGCTATGCCAAGTTTCTGCTCACACCCCTATGTTCATTCCATCGAGAGGTACTCCCAAAGCATACCTCAAGACAAAAAGCGTTTCTGGAATCCAATTCCAAATTCTGACCCTATTTAGTTCCTGAATGCAATTTCATGAAACTTTAAACTGATACTCTAACACCCACCATTAAATAGTTATGAGTTAACTAAATTTATTTTTGGGAAAAATGAAAAGGCAGTTACAACAAGATTGCATCAGTTTAGATAAAACTCTCCTTACTTCATTTTTTAGTGTCCTTAAAAGCCATTTTCCCTGTGTGTGTGTATTTTTATTTTGTTTATCAGTGAAGGTAGTAGACCAGAATAAGAAGTGTCAGGTTTAATTCTCTGCTGCAGTTCTCAAAATAGATGTTTCATAAGTAACATGTGGCTCACTCAGCTAAAATTAAATGTCTCAGTGTTTCCAAACGTTTTCCGTGTAGAATTTGCAACATACACCCTTTCAGAACTATCAAAAGACTCTGAAAATTGCCACTTAAAAATGTCACTCTATTTCAGACTGCTCACAAGCTTTAAATGCGGGCTCTGGATAAAATTAAAACAACAACAACGATAATAGCAAATGCTAGAACAATCTAATGCCATAAAAACAAAACAAAACAAAACCCCTTCTCTCATTCATGGAAGTTCAGTTCAGAGAGGCACCATATAAAAGAATAATATAGACACACACACACACACACACACACACACACTGGAGGCCCAGTACACAAAATTGGTGCACTGGGATGGGGCGGAGGGGGGGGGGGCGTCCCTCAGCCTGGCCTGCACCCTCTCACAGTCTGGGAGCCCTCAGGGGAAGTCTGACTGCCACGGAGCCGCTGCACTCGCCAGTTGTGAACCCAGCTCAGGGCTTCTGGCTGAGCAGCACTACCCCTGTGGGAGATCACTGACCACCAGGAGGCATCTCCTGCATTAAGCGTTTGCCCCCCGGTGATCAGTGAGCATCACAGCAACCTGTCATTCTGCCCTTTGGTCAATTTGCATATTAGCCTTTTATTATATAGGATTATATAGGAGATATATATATATATATATATATATATATATATATATACTCATCTACTTTTGTGACATTCTAGGAACCAAAGCACAAGTCAAATCCTCTGAGGTTATATAGCCTATTGATTCCTAATGCCCAAAACCCCCTAGGAGGTTTAAAGAAAGTATGGAACCATATTTTCTAAATACTTCAATTTAGTAAATATGGAATAGGATTCAAGGAGTGGAGGAATCAACTGGTCTACCCTGCTTCTCTGCCTCCACCACTAGTCATTCTAAATGTTCATTTCCCTGCTGGATACACAATAGTTTGAATACAAGTTTCTCATTCCTCTAGTGGCTTCTACAAGGCAACTAGATGAGATTGATAAGGAGAAAAATATATGCTCACACAAATTTAAAGAGGAAGAAGGAAGAGGAGGAGGGGAAAGAGGGGGAAGGAAAAAGCAAGAAGAAGGAAGAAGAAGATGAAGACAAAGAAGACTGTAATGATGGCATAGTTGTAGATCCCTGACAGTACCAATGCTTTGTGGAAAGGAGGGAAAAGGAGGAATTGATAAAGGCAATAAAAGATGATTAAAGGAGATCCATGGGAATACACGCAAGTGAACTGCATTTCCAGGAAAGAGGGATGGATTCCATTGAGAGGAAATCCCAGTAGAGTTTTAACAGTGAGACCTATGGACCCTTCAGACAGGTTGAAATTGCAGCTTGGCCACTTCCCAGATGTGTGACTTCGTAAAATTCTCTGGAATCAGTGTTGTCATCTGTAAAATGGAGATCATAGTAGGACGTATTCACCCAGGTGATTTTGAAATGGTATATCTAAAACACATGGAATAGCACTTGGGCATAATTGACACTATGTAAGTACCATTGGAGTCGTGTTAGAAAATAACCTGGTGATTAGTAGAAGTCAGGGGAAAAGTGATGAGAAATGGGCTGGGAATTTAGACATTTTCAAAAATGCATTCAATAAAAAGAAAGGAAGAAATGGAGCTACAATTCTGAGGGCAACTGACAACTCATCTCTAGTGAAATTGCCATAGTAACAGTGGCCATAGCAATAGCAGCAGCAGCACATCTGTGGGCAGTACCAAGTTCTGAGCACTGAGTTTCCCACATCTGCTTACTGAGCATTAACAACACCGAATGAAGGGAGCAAAGGGTGGGAGCTATTCCTATTTCACATATAAAGAAAATAAAGCTGAAAAATAACTTGCCTACACTTGACAGAACTTTTAGAAAGTAAAGTGGAAATTCAAACAGGTTGGCAGTTTCCAAAAGCCCAATTTTTATCCACTAAGCTATAGTAGAAAACACTGGTAGAGATTGGGTCATGCTCTTACAGATTAAAACCATGATGTGGCTTCCCAATGGACTGAATAAAGTGACCAAATTTCTAATAAGACTTTCTCAGCCCCACAGGTTCCAAGCTTCTCTGCCACCTGCAGCCCCTTACATTCTACATCCCAGATTCTCTGGGGTCCCTGCAGACATCCTCCCCACTACACATCTGCCCAAGTTGGATCCTCTTGTTATATGCACTTGAGGCCCCACACTTCTCCCTTCATCACATTTAAATCAGTTATAATCTTATAGAGGTGTTATAACTTAAAAATCCACTTCTGTAACCTGCTAAACTACAGGCTGGACATAGGCAAGGGAACTTTTGCTCAGTGTTGCCTCCCCAGTGCTTACTGTATGCCTGATACTTAGTAGCTATTCAAGAAAAAGTGAGTTGAATGAATAAATCCCATGCAATGCTCACGATCTGCCACCTTGTTGTCAAATCACACATAATAACTGAGGTTGCAGCCAATGCCATTAAGAAAGTTCATAGCCCATTATGAAGTTTGACCCTATGACCAACCAACCCATTGGTATCCAGCTCTGAAGCCAGATGTGACCAATGACCCAAATCAAGCTGCCATGTGTCCCCTTCCCCATGACCTCTCAGACTGTTGCATTTGCTTGAACGGGAGGGGTTGAGAGAGGTGGTGTGAAGGCTGGAGAATGAGAGGGTATTGAGTGCATCCCAGTCCCCAAAATTTCAGCTTACTATAGAGAGGACAGTGGTAGGAAGCATTTGAAATCAGCTGTATCAATTATTTAAAACTCATAATTCAGTCGATATTAAACATTTATTGCAACAAACTGAAAAATGAAGTACAGGCCCCAGGGAAACAGAACACAGGTGCTGCCATCAAAGTCAGTGTATAAACTGCTCATGTCAATGGAGCAACATGAAGAGAAATAGACTATTTTAAAAAAAACCACAAATTTCTGAGATAATTGAGCTCTGTGTGTATGTGTGTATGTGTGTACACGTACGCATTCCTGTGTATGTTCTTGGGTTTCCTTGAATTCCATTTTCTATTTGGCAGCAGGCACATTCTCCTGCCCCAGGCATTGATTTCCTCTTGGTTCTGAATTATCACCAAGACTGGATACATTACAATTTTTCCATCTTCAATCAGCAGTTCATCAATCTGTCAGAAGCACTGAGTCTACTGCTTGCTATGGCATCTTGGGGACAAAGCGTTTGTAGGCAGGCTCTCTCTCTGACTAGCTATGAGACCTCGGGCACATGTCTTGGACACTGGGAGCCTCATTTTCCCAATCTGTAAAGTGGGGGAAATAAAAATACCCACCTCACCGAGTATTTCATGGAAATGTGTATACAGATCATCTAGCACGTAGGTGTTCAAATCATGGTCATTCCATGCTACCCTGGTACTAAAGGCAAATTGTCATCCTCAACTTTTATATGGATATATGACATTATATTTATTTATTTGAAGTATATAAATCCATTCATTGTGGCAGGGAACCAAAGGCAAGCACAAACATCTTGTAACTAAATGATACTAGCATCCAGATTGAGTTTAGCGATAAAATAGATTTATTTTCCCTTGTTCTGGCCTCAGGCATTTGAATCGTGTTTAATCTGAATAGCTGGATGAACTTGGGTGAGGTTATTTAACTTCTCTGCGCTTCCATTTCCTCATATACAAAATGAGGTGTGCATGTTACCAACTTCTTAGGGTCGTTGGGAAGATTAAATCAGATACTACTCATAAAATTATTAGCATAGTCCCAGGTACCTAGAAGGTTGATAGAAGCTAGTTATTGTTTTATTGTTAGTATTGATGTTGTAGTTGATCATTGTCACAAGCCTGTGTGGTGAATGGGAAACTGGTTCAACCATCTCATTACCAAGTGTATATATACTCAAGTGGTCTATTTCTCACCAATATCCTAGTCCAAATTGGCATCATCTCCCACAACATCATGGAGGATCTTTCTGTGGCCACCCTGGACCCCTTTTCTTCCTGCTTCCATCAGAGAGAAATTTGATCATGTTGCCACTACCCGCCCTCTCACGTAAAAAAATGTTCATTGGTTACTCAGTGCTATTAAGATGAAAGCAAACTCCTCTGCATGGCCTCCCATGGTCTGACCTCTGCCATCTCTGCACACTCATCTGTTACTCATACTTTTGAGCCACTTTGGTCTTCTTCCAGTCCTACCAATGCGCTAAGCATCACAGCACATGCTGTTCCCTCTGCCTGGAATCTCCCCTCTCCTTCCTTCATCTTCAGGTCTCAGAATCAATATCATTTTCTCCATGACGGCTTTCCCATCTGTTGTGTAAATTGGGTTCCTCTGTCTAATATCTTGTAAGACCCTCTCCTCTTCCTGCACAGCACACAACACAGTTCATAACTAGTCACTTGTGCTATTATTGTGCAGTGTCTGCTTTCCTCTCTAGCAGGTGAGTTACAGGAGACAGTGTGTCCATTCATTGCTGTCTCCCTAGCATCTCCCACATGCTAGGTGCTAGAAAAATATTTGCCTTTTGCCTGGATGCAATTTAGGGGGTTCCCATAGGTTCATTGGATCCAGAAAGAATCCTTGGCATCCCTCTCACCTGCCACTGTCACGTACAACTGGGGGTTGGGTTCCTAGCATGGCCACTGTACACTTCTAAGTTGAGCTCACCACCATGAATTGTAAATGATGTATTGACAGACTTAGTGTTTCCCACAGGACTGTCTCATTCATTTCTCCCATCACTTGTCTCACAGAGGTATTCAATAAATGTGTAGGGAGGAAGAAAATAAAAGAAGGAAGGCAGAGCGGAGAGATCAGCTCAGCTCACTAAGTGTACAATCACTTCTTGACCTCTTGTAGCTAAACCCATCTGTCACCCGGGGTGCATTTTAGCAACATGGCGAGTCCAGAGAAATTTCATCCTGGGAGTGCCCCACCTGGTGAGGGAATAAACAGGACATCTCCCCTGCAAGCGGAGAAGACCATAACCAGAGGCCAAGCAGGTAGATGGTGCCTAACCAGGACTTCAAGGGGGGCTTCTCAGAGGAGGTGACTCTGAAACTGCCCTGGGCTGACCCTGAGGCCATAATCCATGACCCAGAGTGATAGAAAACTTCATATCCATGGAAACAAATCCAGATAAGGCTCTTGCTTATTAAATGAATGTTTAACACCTATTCAAGTACGCCGTGAGAGGCAAAGGGGAAAAACATACATTTTTGCAAAATTTGTTTCTGGCAATCTTCAATACACTAAAACAGTTGAGCATACAGAATTTTCTGTTGTTTCTGCAAAGAGATAATTTGTTACCTGGAAGCTCATTTGCTTGTTTGGATTTAAACACTGCTTCAAACCCAGTAGAGATTAACACTAGGGTTGAGACGGATTGAGAAGGAAGAGGCATAATACTTCACTGTTCTATTTACTGTGTTAAAAAGAGAATGGGAATTGGTGAAAAATGTGCTGAAGTTCCACGTGTGAGCCTAAGTGATGAACTGGGGTTTATTTGCCATCTGGCTTTTAAGCAGGGATTTTTTTTTTTCATGTCAGAAAAATGCCACCTTCAGAACTATCTCTTTACAGACATCTGTTTATCAGACCTTTGCCTGAATGAATTATTCAGAATATGCTTAAGGTTGTACTTTACCTGACATATGGAAATGGAAAGTTGCATACTCAATGTTGGCACATATCTGTCTACATAAAATCGGGTGTCATCCTTGAAGTGTTGCAACTTGGTAGGTGGCGCTTTAAGTACTGGGGATATTAATTGCTCTGCTCTACATGCTTCTGGATTGTTGAAAATCAATCTGTGGAAGTCTGTGTGACTCTGGATTTCTGTATTGGTGCTCCTGCTTGTTCCTATGATGTTCCTTACAACCACAAAGGAAAATGAACTGTAGGTAATATGAGTTTCATGGTAAAACCCCATTAGTAGTTCCATTAGTCACACAAGTGGAACTCTGGCAATATCCAGAGGGAGGAATTCCTGGGCATGAAGAGGAGACCCAAGAAGGAGGCATGGTCTCCATGCAAGTCAGGCTTCAAAAGAACTCCCAAACCCGCCAGGCCCTCTGGACACTGCAGCAAGAATGTGCACCAAATACAGGCTGTAGCCTTGCCTGCTAGACGGTACACTGTTCTCCATCATTCACTCCTTCCTTCATCAGACATTGATTGACAGCACCTACTATGGACCAGATTTTAATAGTGTAGGTTCTGTCTACCCCATACTGTCATGGAACTTACAGGGAGCTGGGAAGAGGGACTTAAAGGACATCATCACTGTGATTGATGTGTAGCTTCAAACTGAGATGAGAGCTCCCGCAGAAAGAAACAGGGGTCTGAGAGAGCCCACTTCAAGGAGGATTTCTCCAAGGAGGTGACTCTGAAACTGCCATAAAAAGGGTGAGCAAGGAACTCTCTTGACTAAGAAGGGGAAGAGTATTTCAGATGGGAGGGAGGCAACTGGAGAAGGCCAAGCACATGGATGGAAGCCCTGTGTCAAAGTCGGGGTGCTAGAGAGCTCATGCAGCATTTCATGAACTATGCAGGGGACAGTTTAGTGCCAGCAGGAGGATTCTGTGGAGAGAGGGGCTGACCGCATCTGGAAAGAGCAGAAGGCCCAGACTCCTGCGTTTTATAGGCTGGGGTAAGGAGGTTGGGAATCCATTGCTTAGATTCTAACAAAGAGGTAGATTACAGCCCTGGCCAGTGTGGCTCAGTTGGTTGGGCATCATCCTGTGCATAAAGAGGTTGCAGGTTTAATTCACAGTCAAGGGCACATGCCCCGGTCGTGGGCTTGATCTCCAGTAGGGGAGACGCAGGGGCAACTGGTTGATGTTGTTTTCTCACATTGCTATTTCTCTGTCTCTCCCATCTTCTTTCTATAAAAATCAATAAATTATTTTTAAAAAGAGGCAGATTATGTTATCCTACTTTAATTTTCAAAATACCCCTAAATCTACCCTCATTTTTCTTATTTGTCTTTGAATTCAGTAATGTCTAGTGGTCAGTGAATGCATATGGGATAATCCCTGATGCAAGGAACCACTTGGATGAGACAAGAGGTTCAAGTGAGCTCCAGAAGGGACATAGGATGAGCTACCCACCATGCAACTGGTGGGAAGTTTCAGTCAACTTGTATAAATGTCCCTGGGGCAATCCTTGAGATAACCTGGTGTTATCTTACATTAGGCACAATGAAGAGTTACCTTTCAGAAGGTTTGAAGGCAGCAGAGCAAACCCAGTGAGAGATGAAGAGCACAGCCAAGGTGAGAGGGATGAAGAAGGAGGGCTGCTGTTCAGCCGGAGAAGAGAGGCCCCGTCCCCAACAGCGGGCTGCAGCCAGTGGAGCTCATTGCTTGGAGAAGGTAGTAGACACTGGAAGCAAAGAGCTTGTAGACCACAGAGAATGTTTGTTGTTCAAGAAGGCTGGGGCCATTTGGAGGCACATTCCATTCCTACAGATCCAATATCCATATTCCAAGGAGCTCCCATGTTCTCACAAAACACAGCCTGTATTCAGCAATCCCCGCTTATCCTCGGGGGTACGTTCCAAGACCCCCCAGTCCATGCCTGACACTGCAGATAGTACTGAACCCTATGTATACGATGGTGTTTCCCAAGTTACATACCTTTTCACCTGAAGGAAGGACCCTCTGGCTTCCCTTTGCATATCCAGATTGCCAGCATCATGCCTCTTGTGCTTTGGAGCTCTTATTAAGAAAAATAGGGGTGACTTGCACACAAGCACTGCGATTGATACTGGGACAGCCACTCAGATAGCCAATCCAGCTACTAAGAAGCTAACAGGTGTGGAGCATGCACAGCATGGACCCTCTGGGCAAAGGGATACTCAAGGGAACAGGAAGGCGTGACATTTCAGTGCAATACTCAGAGCAGTGCACTTTAAATTCCTAAGTTTAAAGCTTAGGAATTGTTTATTTCTGGAATTTTCCCTTTAATATTTTCAGACTGTGGTTGCTCACAGGTAACTGATACTATGAGATGTGGACAAGGGGTGTGTGTGTGTGCGCGCGCGCGCGCACATGCGTGTGCGTGGGGGGCCGGTACTACAGTCTGTCTGGACCTGAGGCAGCACAGGGACAAGGAGCCCCAGGGGACTCAGCCAGAGCAGAAAGTGGGTTGTTCTTATTTGCTTCTTCCTCACCTCAAAGTGCAGATTTTTCTCAGATCAGTTTAAGCACTTGATTGAGGTATATAATTAATATGCCTCCAATGCACATATGTAATGTATACAAATTGATTAGTTCAGGCCTGTGCATTCACCCGTGATATCATCACCACAATCCATGCAGCAAATGTATTCACCACCTCTAAAAGTTGGTTTGAGCCTCTGTTTTTGTGTGCTTTGTTTTTTTAAAAATACTACCCTCCTAACAACACATTAAGGGCGCAAGGCCATGTTGTTAACTATGCGCGCAATGCTGAGCTACAGAGCCCTCACTCACCTTGCATGACTAAACCCTGATTCCCATTGAACTGCAGTCCTCAGTTCTCCCTCCCCCGGCCACTGCCCACAGCCATCCTAGTCTCTGTGTCTATGAGTTTGCCTATTTTAGGTTCCACATGTAGGTGGAATCATACAGCGTGTGTCTTCTGTGGCTGGCTTATTTCACTTACTGTCCTCCGGGTTCACGCAGTCACAAAGGGCAGGGCCACCTTGTTGTTAAAGGCTGAATAGCATTTCATTGTATAAAATACATCCCGTTTCTTTATCGATTTGTTTCTCAGATAATTTTTAAAAACAAAATGAAAAGGCTATGTGTGTGCGTGTGCGTGTGCGTGTGCGTGTGTGTGTGTGTGGTGTGAGCATCGTGCTGATACACTGCTTGCATTAGGCACACAGGGTGTGTTATCTCCAGGACTTCTGCTGTTGAACCATTTCTGTGTGGCTCGGCTGTAAGCTTATGAAACACATCCATCTCAGCTACGGCTACTGTTTGCGGAAGCATCTCCTTCCGCATCTCTGGTTCTCCTAGAGGTTCTGTTCGCAGGGACCTTGCACCTGCTGGGGAGACCAGCTCGCCCACTGGAGGCCACTTACTCTGCAGGAAGCTTACAGGGGATGAAATCAAAGTGCTTAATTTCGTTAGAGAAGAATTGTTTTGTTCCGTACGCAGTGAACTTTTTTCTCTATTATACTCTTCTACCAATTCCCCTGTTCCCAATTCCCTCAGACAACACAAGTACAATTTGCTGGATAAACAAAAGCAATGGGGATGAAACCTCCCCGGCAGCCAGTCTGTCGGAGGCCCTGTGCTTGTTAGCATGGTGAAGGAGTTAGAGGGTTCTTTCAAGTCCCACCAAATTGAATTACTTAATAAACTTGGTGTAACTTTCATCCCTGGGAGTCAGTGCTGGGAACAGCAGCAACAACAAAAATCCAATAAGGCTATTTGCAGCGTTGGCATTTTTGCATTGGGGCAGGGAGTTCAAACCCTATTTGTTCATCCCTTTGGGTTTTTGTTATTGTTGTTTTTTGCTAAATAGCAACTATTTCTTAGCCATTGCTTCCTAGCCAACGGGTGTGACTATACTTAAAAGTGGCTTGGTTACCCATTCAAATTATACAGCTAATATATGGAACTTTCTGTGTATTCAAATTATTCCCCCTTTAACAATTAACAACATCGCCCCACCCTATCACCACCAAAACGGGGGGGGGGGGGCGGGGGGGGGAAGGCTGGTGGCAGGTTAACCATCGTGTTGATAAGAATTGTACCAATGCCTGAGGCCAGTTCACTGTGGTGGATGGAAATGATGCCGGAGCAGACAGCCACTATCTAAGAAATATGTTCCTGCCACATCATTTCATGAATAGCTGAGGGCTATCTGTTTATTCCCGGCCTCCACTATTGCCTGGAAGTGAAGTCCGAGTCCCCATGCTTTCTCTGAAGTGACACCAACGTTTCCAAGCAAGATGTGCTCTGTCAGGAGGAGCGGGCTGCAGAGTTCCTCTCCAGCTTTCACTCATCAGACAAAGCGCCCAATAGAATCAGGAGCAGGGAGCAACATTCCACCTGCTATTTCATCTTGGACAGAATACTTGATCATTTTTTTAATGCCCCACTTAGAAGTGTGAGTGGCGTGGACGTGCTTAATAGCGTGTTGGAGAAAAAATGGGAGTCAAACCTGCAGAAAGTGCCCACCCTCTGGGCATCCCCCAAAAGCAATTTATTAGCCCCCAAAAAATGTGAATCAGAAGGATTAAATATTTATGTCTGTTTGCTGCGGTAATAAAATTGTATTCAATTATGTCACAGGCACAACCTAATGGTTGTTGAAAACTTGGTAATAACCCCCAAACTCATAAAAAATACAGGATAAACAATGCCAGGAGAAAATTATGGGAAAATAGCCTCTAGCCTGTGGAAAAGTGGCTTTATCCTGAAATAATGTGAAATAACAGCGTATGCATAAAAACATCCAGTTCACTTACATAACCACACTGTAATCTCCAGAAAGTTTATGTTTTTGTCAGTGGTGTTTGCAGTAAATCACAAGCCACCCTGATAGTCTTGGAGCTCCCTAAGGACGGGGGCAGCCCTTTCTTCACTGTTGGCTTCTTAGCAATTGCATTGAGCCCATCTCAAACTTGGTGCTCCATAAATATTTGCAGAACTGAATTCCAAAAGTAATTATTTGCTTGATAAATCTATTTCCTCTCTCCAGCCCGGTGATTCTCAACCAAGGGTGATTTTGTTTCCTGGTGGGTATTTGGTAATGTCTGGAGATATCTGGGGTTGTTATAAGAGGGGGCACTCCTGGCATCTGTTGGTCAGAAGCCAGGGAAACTGCTAACATTCCACAGGGCAACAGACAGACTACAGCCAAATGCCAGCAGTGGTGGGCTTGCATTATATATCCCTCTGCTCCCAGCACCCAGTGAGCTTCGTGTTGAGAAGTACTGTGCCCAGCCATCCTCAGGATAACTGTCGTGTCCACATATCCATTTGCTGGGGCAGCCATAGCAAAACCCCACAGACCTGGTGGCTTAAGCAACAGACATTTATTGTCTCCCAGTTCTGGAGGCTGGAACTCTGAGATCAAGGTTTTGGCAGGGTTGATTGCTTCAGAGGGCTGGGAGGGAGAATCTGTTCCACACCCCCTCTTAGTCTTTGGCTGATTACTGGCGATCTTTGACATGCCTTGGCTTATGGAAGCATCACCCTGACCTCTGCCTCCATCTTCACATGGCATTTTCCCTGTGTGTGTGCCTCTGTTTCCAAATGTCCCCCTTTCAGAAGCTCGCAAGTCATGTCAATGACCTTATCTTAAGCAGGTTATCTGCCAATACCTTAGAGTCAAGTTAGGTCACATTGGCAGGCACTAGGGGTTAGGACTTCGCTATCTTTTGTGGAGACACATTTCGTTCTGATAACAATCCCTTTCCCTCCAGCCCTGCAGCTCATATCTGCTATTTCTCCCAAGCACTACACTGTCATGTTCTCTTCCCACCTACAGCCTCTTGGGGTCCTCTTGGGCACTCCAGGGCAAGACCCTCTAGGACAAGCCTCTTACCTTCAGCCTTGACCGGACCTGGCTCCTCCAGCGCTCTGCCTCTGTACTTGTCTTTCTATCTGTGAGAGGGCAGCCTCCCTCCATCCCTCTCTCCCTTCCTTCCTTCTTTCCTTCCCCACCAGGAACTTACCACCAAGATCCTGGAGCATGACCCCTTCCACTCTTTACTCCTGCCCTGTCCAGTCACCTATGATGGTATGCCCAGGTTGTGTCTACAGCCCAGAATTCACTGATTCCCCTCCCAGACCACATTGAAGAGCACAGGTAATATCTCATCCATGTTCCTGGCAAGAGCAGACCCGCAATGAGTAACTGTTGGACTATGTTAGTGAATCCTGTTTCATCTCTTCCAGAAAGTTGTCCCTCCCAATATCTGAGTAGGGTCCTGTGGAGGAGAGGAGGGCAGGTTCCAGGTCAGAATGCCTTGTCTCGAGTCCTTGCCCACCACACTGACTCACTGTGCAATCTTGGGCCAGGCACGTTGTCCCTTTGTACTTCAGTTAGCTCATCTATGAAGGGAGATGGTTGAAGTACCAACCTCACAGGTCTGTTGTGGGGATGAAATGAGTGCATGAATGTAAAGGATGTCAGAAATCTCCAGAAACATGCTAAGCATTTGCCAATGTGGCCACTATAATATTTTAGTACAACCTGTGCTTCTCCTATCTCCTCTCTCAGTGGCTCCATTCTGCTTCTAAACATGCCCAGATCTCCCTCTCTGTTTTAGTTTCCGGTTGCAACTGTAACACATTACCAGAAATTCAGTGGTAATTTTAAACAGCACAAGTGTACTTTTTCACAATTCTGGAAGTCTGAAGTCCAGAATGGGTCTTGGTGGGCTAAATCAAGATGTCAGCAGGGCAGCATTACTTCTGAAGACTCTCAGAGACAACCCCCTTTCCTGCCTCTCCAGTGTCCAGGGGCCCCCACATTATCTGGATCATGGCTTCCCTCCCCATCTTCAAAGCCAGCAGCCCAGATTCTTAACATCTCTGATTCTGCCCCCACCTTGGTCATCACACCTTTTCTCTGGTCTTTGTCTGTGATTACACTGGGCCTTCCAGCATAAGCCAAATGAACTTCCATCTCCAGATCCTTCACCATACCTGCAAAGTCCCTTCTGCCATGTAAGGTCCCATATTCTCAGGCTCATGGGTTAGGATGGAGACTTATTTTGAGGGGGCCACGATTCCACCGACCATATTCTAAAGATATTCAGCCTGCACGATGGGTTTGGAGCCAGTAAACATGTGTTTATATTCAGGTTCTGCCCTTGCGTGGGACATGGGACTTTCCTGAACCTGATCTGGCCTCTGAAAATAGGGGTGAGCAATCCTGCAGTGAGGAAAGGGCAGCAGCAGGGCTCTGTGCCTGGCCAAGCACATTCTTGGGGACTAGTGGTTGTTAGAATGACTTGTTGCTTTTACTCTCCTCTGTGTTATTCTCCCCAAGCCTTGCCCTTCCTTTATTGCCTGAAGCCCATAGCCTTGTCTGAAGCAAAGAATGCACCTGACAACCCAGTGAGACCCTCTGCCTTTGCGTTTACTGTGTCGCCTTGGCTAGTTATGTTTGGGCAGGATTTGCTTTTTGTTTGATTAGAAGACTTCATGAGGCATTTCCAGTTTCTCATAGTGCTCCACAGGCAGTTCTCTCTTCAAAGCAAAGACGCTGTTTGTTGGGCTGGTTTACCTCCCGTTCATTAGTCTTGCCTCCAGAGGTCTCAAGTCTCGAAAGAAACATTCACGGAGATCAAAACCCGGGCATCTGGAAACCTGGGGGCCTGTGGAAGGATTGGGCACACTCGCGGGGTTCTGATGGAACTCCAGGAAGGAGAAAAAGCAGACTCAAGCAGAAAATGGGAAAAGAGAAATGCTAAGGGGAGTCTGGTGAGATGATTAACCCACATTTGCATTTCATGCATTTTTGTCAAACTCCCAGAATAATTTTGGGAGTAGGGCACAGAGCATATCTTTAAGGGCAAACCCTGGATTTTCTGATTCATCAGCTCTGGAAAGAGCTCTACCATTGACATTTCTACCAAGTTCCCAGGTGATGCTGACACAGGCAGGGGAAGGGGGGGGGGGGGGCGAGGGGCGTTCCATGCTGAGGACCACGGGGCTAGTGAGGTGAGATGTCTGTCCCATGTGAGAAACATCATCTCGTGTCTTGGGGCCCTTTCCAGCCCTAGGACCAACCAGACAGATCAGATTTCGCACTGCCAGGAATGTCTGGATAACTACAGTAAGTACTTTCCCGGTTTAGATTCTGGTCTGCAAAGACTTTGCAGTCAAATCAGAGAGAGGAAAATTGCATGCCAGAGAAGCAACTAGAATTTCATACCCTCCAGACTACAAAACAGAGCTCAGGCTTCCCTTTCTATGAGAAGCATCCCTGACCACAGTCAGAACTCGCGCCTTTTTATCTGCAGTGTGTCTCGGCCACTATCTCTCTTCATCTGGCCCTTGTGGAACACTGTGTGTGAAGTTATGTTCCCTCTCTCTCCTTCACTCAGCCTAATATGCCTGAGGTGTAGGAGCTCAGGCTATGCCTCTTAGTTGCATATAATAAGTGCTTGAGAAATGCCTGAGAAGTGAAGGGATACAGAAAGTGTCAAATAACTAAAGGGGTCAATAAGCTGAACCAGAAGTCCCCTGAGGATAAGGAATGTGTGTTCCTCCCAATGGAGGAATTCCCCTTTATCAGGAAGCCTTTCTGGGCATCCTAAAGAAAGGAACAAGTCATTATCCATGATTGAGTCATATGGCTAAATCTAGCTCAAAGGAAACTGGGAAGTGTAGTATGTTTTGTTCGTTTATTTGCTTGTGTTCCTGTAGAGTTATAGAACAAGTTAAAAAGAAGGAAGGTAGGAATGGATATGGGGCCGGCAGCTAGCAGTGTCTGCCAGATGAGGAATGGGATTTTGAAGGGTGGAGGGGACCCCAGGCAGGAGAACCAAGGTAAACAACAATGTCTATCTGCCTCCAAGGCCCCTGAGAGGCTGAGGAAGGTCTAGGTCTCTCCATGGGTTACTTAAGAATAAAATACTGCAAAAACAGTGTTTCTGAAATTGTATTATGTTCACTTATTTTTAAAGGTAGCAAGGTAGCATTTTTCATTTGTTTCCACAATTATAGGCTGTGTGACACTTTGTAAAAGTACTACAAGAGCACAAGGCCATGGTCACATTTAACACTCTCTGCGAAAGCAAGGTCCAGGCCAGTGGCACTGTGTCCATACTCGTTCCACCGTCTGTCATGGCAAGCTACCACGTTGTGTGATATTGTCCTTTTAATCAGTGTCCCCCACCAGACCCTGACAGCATTGACATCAAGCTCCCCAACCCAACCCTACCCTCCACTCACAGTCTTGTATTCCTTACTGCCCAGTACCTGGCACAGTGCCAGTCACCCAGCTTAGTCTCAGAGGGAGAGATTCTGAGTCAACAGCACCTCTAGACCTTCCCCAGAAACGCTCAAATACCAGGGGCCTGAGATTCTCCCTGAGTGAATGCAATTCAGAGGCCCCTTGGGGTGCCCTGTGGCAAGTGGGTCTTTCTCTGAGAGACCCTTTGTGCCCTGGGCTCCATGACAGGCTGGGCAGGACCCTCTTCTCCTACACAGAACTTCTGGGCAGCCAGCAGTGAAGTCCGCGGTGGGAGGCCACAGCGTGCGAAACGCACAGGGACAGCAGGCATGCAAAACTACTTCCCGCCCTGCATGTGGCATAATTGTATTTTCAGGAAGGGCCCATCCATTAGGCAGGTGCAGGTCCCAACTGTGTAACTTCTATAAAGGAAGCACTAAAGGCCTCTTGGGGTGAGGGATATTATAATTACGGATGATTTATGCTCTCAGGCTAATGTATACATTGCACTTTGGGAGAATGTTCTACTTGATGTGGCCAGAAACATTAAGCAAAAGCAGATCCGCGGCCTGGGTAGAAACTCATCTTTGGTTTTCCGTCCAATCTACCTAGGGTAAAGTATTTGCAATGATATGTCTGCATGCTGCTGTGAAGGAAATATGAACATAATAAGTGCATTTCTGATTTCAGACCCATTGTAATTTCCTTTTAAAATACTGCACTGGTTTACCATGTTTATTCCTCGGTGGAATGTTGGCGGCATATTGCAGTACAAAGAGAATAATAAGAATATGTAATAATTTCCAGGCTCAGAGGGACCCTAGTGGTTATCTAGCCCGGGGTGTCCCAACTCAAATCACAGTGTCGACTGGTAAGTGATCTGACTTTTATGGCTTGGAAGCCAGCCATCAGAGAAAAGAAGAAGAGGAGGAGAAAGGAGTGAAAGTCCATAAAGAGGGAACGCAGTAGCCCCTTTGCCATCTCACCCTGGTTGAGAACAGGCAGACACAGGTGTGAGTCCTACCTCCACCTACTACCTGGGTCACCTTTGATAGGTCATGGAATCTCTCTGGACCTAGGTTTTCATGTTCCCTGACCCGATGCTTTGAAAGACCCAAAATCAACATGTCAGAGTTGAGAGTAAGGAAGAGTGACTGCAATTCAGATTGATTGAAAAGGTGCCAACGGAGAAGATGGTAGACTTAATAGTGCCTCAAATCTGTCTTGCTCGCTGGACAAGGTGAAGGATTTTAAGGGGTTAGGGTAGTGGTCTGCAAACTGCAGCTGGCAAGCCACATGCGGCTCTTTGGCCCCTTGAATGTGGCTCTTCCACAAAATACCACGTGCGGGCGCACACGTACAGTGCGATTGAAACTTCGTGGCCCACGCACAGAAGTCGGTTTTCGGCTCGCAAGAGAAATTTCAATCGTTGTACTGTTGATATTTGGCTCTGTTGACTAATGAGTTTGCCAACCACTGGGTTAAGGGAACAGGTGTGCAGAAGTGCTGGTGGGGCAAGTTTTAATTGGAGCACCTGGGAGCTTGGCCATTTATGGTAAAGGGGCGTCAACACCACACCAGATCTTCCTGGACAATAGCCTTTTGCTTCTGAAAGGGCTTCTCTGGTGTTCAAGTCCCAGTTGTGTCCTGGCTGTTTGGTTCCATGTGTGGGTGGGGACTTTGATCCCTGGTGCAGCCAGTTCCGTCCTGGTTCTTTGGTTCCGTGTGTGGGTGGGGACTTTGGTTCCCTGTGCAGCTGGATATCAAAATTCTCTCCTCTGCATGTGCTTTGGCCACATGACTTTCAGTCTCGGACTGTTGTCTCTGAAAAGCAACTCAGTATCTCCTTAAATAGGATGGGACCATTTGAGCTGGTTCTGCAGTTACACTCAGCTCAGTAAAAAGGGCTGCACCGAATCCCAAAGTGGGCCAGGAGGAGGTTTTTCACACCATGCTCTTCTCCAGCACCCAGGGTGTCCTGCCTTTCAACTCACTTCCGACACCACCTGCCTGGAGTCAGTGTCACCTCACACAGGTTAAAGGCTCAGTCCCACAAGACTGTCGCCTCACACACACATCAGACTCAGATATCCAGTCAAGGTGGTCACCTATGCTTCTGACCAAGAGGCTCTAGGTTGGAGGCTCCCACAATATCCACCTGGAGTTCAATTAATGTGCTAAAGGGCCTCATAGGCTCACAGAACTCAGGGAAACATTTCACTTGCTAAATACCAGTTTATTGTAAGAGGATGTGATTGGGCATCAGCCAGGAAGAGATGCTTAAGGAAAGGCGTGGAGGAAGGGCACAGCTTCCACACCACTCTTCCCACATCCCAGGTGTTCCCCAGCCTGGAAGCCGTGTGTGCCCTGTTCCTTTGGGGTTTTTTGGAGGCTTTATTACTTTATTGGTCATTGGTGGTGGATTCAACCTTCAGGACCTGTCCCCACCCCCAAAGTGGGTGGAGGCTTGGGAATCACGTGGTTGGTTCTCCAGGCAACCAGCCCCTCTCCTAAATGAAGACCTCAAATCACTCATTAACATAACAAGAGACCCCTTTGCTGCTCTAATCACAGGGGCCATTCCAAGGACTTTAGGAGCTCTGTGCCAGTAATGGGTGTGAAGACCAAATATACATTTCTTATTATAAATCAAAATATTACTGAGATCAAGACAGCCCTCCCCTCACATGCCTGTCAGAGCAATAAATGGGATAATATATGCAAATTATCACTCAGACAGTGGCATTGCCAATGAGAAAAAGGGCCTCAGGTGGTGAAAGTTAGCCTTGCTCACCCACAGACAAGGATCTCAGAGTAGTCATCAGTTTGCTATATAAGAACTGTGTTCTGAAGGAACTTGCCCAAGGTCATCCAGTTAATTAGTGAGGGAGCCATGCTCTCTCTAGCAAGGGTCAAGGTGCTGGTGTTTGTTTAGCTGACACCCAGAGAAGTCCCCCTTGTTCTCCTCCAGCTGGATGGGCCCCTGGTCCTAGGCACTTGCTGGAATTCATCCAAAAAAGCCTTTTAATTGTTTTACTCACTGTGTCTTAAACTAAGGCAGGAATCTGCCTGTTCCTCCCCAGGGGATGCAGTTGGCTCTACATGGAAGGAAGGACATGAATTTCAGTTTCCTAGAATTACTTTGGTGAAGTGTCACATTCACACTTTTTGCCAGATCCACATACCACATTAATTGGTATTGTCTTACTATTTTTTTTCTTTAGTTGCTACTTTTTAAAAAATTACCAACTTTGCTTTAGCTGGTTTGGCTCAGGGGATAGAGGATCTGCCTGCAGACTGAAGGGTCCTGTGTTTGATTCAGGTCAAGGTACATGCCCAGGTTGCAGGCTCAATCCCCAGTGGGGGGCATGCAAGAGGCAGCTAATCAATGATTCTCTCTCATCATTGATGTTTCTCTCTCTCTCCCCCTCTCCCTACCTCTCTGAAATCAATTAAAATATTAAAAAAATAAAAATTACCAACTTTGCCCTCAATGTAAACAATAACCAGTTCTTTAAATACACTTTTCTTTATTGAGGTAAAATTCACATAACATGCAATTAACCATATATATTGAATATTTCAAATGAAAGGAATCACACAATGCACGGCCTTTTATAGCTGGTTTGTGTCACTTAGCATGTCTTCAAGGTTCATCCAGGGTTCGCCATGTATCAACACTTGATTCATTTTCATGACAGAATAGTATTCCATTAATCTATTGAAGGGCATATGAGCTAGTTCCACTTACTGACTTGTCTGATTAATGCTGCTGTGAACATTCATGTGCAAGTTTCTATGTGGACATATATTTTCTTGGATATATACTTTGGAATGGAATTGCTGGGTTATATGGCCTAATACACTTTTGATTAAATACATTTTTTTTAAATTGTCATTCAGGATTATTGGTGGCACATATACAATTAAAGAAATGTCACAAACAATTACTACCAACATCCTTCTAAGGTTTTCCACTTGGTAATCCTATAAAGCAGCTTATAGTCTCCCTGGAAATGTCATCACAAGTTTTCCTGGTCATATTCTCACCTGCCACAATCATATTCATTTCTACAAGCAAACACTTGCGTATGCTGTGTTTTCTTCTGGCTCTTTTCCTCCCCCTGAAATCATACCCATCCTTGAAGGCTGAGTGTAGGTCCCTACCTGGAACATGGTTTTTCCCTTCTCTGGCTCCCAGACTCCACAAGTCCATTGAAAATAAGGAAGGCATGAGGTCTGTGCCCACTGATAATTTTGAGGACTTACTCAGAGTTAGATAGTGTGGTATGTGTTTACAGGGACACAATGTTGTGTTATAAATAAAAGTATAGACACTAACATAATCCTTTGAGGTTAATTAAAAGGTGAACACCTGGAGTTTCATAGAAATTCACTGCCTCACCCTTGTATCAATCATTTTGACTTGGATGACTGAATGTATCATAAAGCCCATCCTGCTATCTCCATCTGCAGAAAGCTTTGTAGTTCTTTTCATTTTCACTGCACATACTAGTGCCAATAATAATAACAATAATGGCAACTATTTATCAGGTAGCAACTATACTGATATGAGTATTTTACTTGCCTGATTTCTTTTCATCTTCATAACAACACAGCACATCTACCCTCTCCTACATAGCAGCCAGCAGCCACATGGGCTGTTGAGCATTTGAAATGTACATGTTCCAATCTGGGATGTGCTATAAGGGTGAACTGCATATAAGATTTCACAAACCTAATATACAAAAAGGAATGAAAAATATTCATAGTGTTTATTTTATTTTGCTTCTGATCTTTTTCTTTTATTTAAATTATTTTTATTTTTCCCATCAACATTTATCCTACCTATACCTTCCTACACCTTCACCTTTCTCCTGCATTAGTTGTTATTTTATTAAATGTTGAAATGACAGTTTTATTATAAGGCATTACATAAAACATATTATTAAAATTAATTTCACCTGTTTCTTTTTCTTGGTGTAGCTATTAGAAAATTTAAAATAGCATATGTGGCTCACATTTGTGGCTCATATTATATTTCTACCTAGTAGTGGAAAATGATGCTGTAGAGTATGTATTAACCCCATTTTACAGATCAAGAAATTGAGGTTTTGCCAAAACCTGTCTGGCTCAGTGGATAGAGCGTCAGCCTGCGGACTGAAAGGTCCCAGGTTTGATTGCGGTCAAGGGCATGTACCTGGGTTGCGGGCACATCCCCAGTAGGGGGCGTGCAGGAGGCAGCTGATCGATGTTCCTTTCTCATCGATGTTTCTAACTTTCTATCTCTCTCCCTTCCTCTCTGTAAAAAATCAATAAAATATATTTTTAAAAAAAGAACAAATTGAGATTTAGTTCACCAAAGTCAGTATAAAGAGTGGACCCAGGATTCTAATTTGGATTGGACTAATGTTATCTAGAATGCTTTATTCAATATATCTTTCATGATTTGTTGTTATTAGTAAGTACAGCACATAAACTGAATGTAATTCTCACCCCTTCTATGTTTCTTCATATGATTAACAAGTTAGTTTCCACTATTCCTTTGCAAGACTTTCATGAATCTTTCAAACAGCAACCCATGATTCTGAATTGGCCTCATACTGATTCTAGACATCACCTCTCATGATACAAGATAGTTTATCCACTCAGAGCTACTTGATTTCACAGTGTACCCATCAGCATCTTCCAGAAATTAGCATTCTTATTATCTTTCCAACTAATAATTTTTTCAAATGAATTTTTGTTGTTGTCTTGTTTTTGAGATCCCATGTTAAGTATGGATTCAGTCTCTGTTCTCAATTTGTATTTAAATAGAAACCCCAGTTACAGCATTGATTCCTAGCCTTTCAGCAAAGAGCCTGCCCTGGCTACAGTGAGACTGTATTAAGGGTGCATGTTCAAAGCAAACACACTCCACAAAGGATATTGCACCTGGTGACCAAGCCTGTCTGGTGAATGAGTACATGGGGTCATACATGAAACATGGTTTCTGCACATGAGTGTACCTCTCTATTATATAAAGAAATTCAAATGCTTTCGTCCTTGATGCATTCCATTTGGGGAATTCAGCCCTTTCTCTCTCCTCCTTCTTTGCATCTGAAAGGAAGGCAGTTGGTAGAAATCTTCTGCTCCAAAGGAAGACCCATGCTAGTAAAGCTCACTTTCTGAGTGCAGCCCTCTCCTGACATGAGAGTTAGGGAGATCTAACAGGGGCTCCTCCCTGTCTCTGCACCCAAGTGAGAGTTAAGACTGTTCAGACAGAATGTGCTCTTCTCACAGCAGGGACTCCCTGCTATTGAAGGGTAGATTCTCTACTGCTTCAGTGGGAACATCAGCACCCCTTTTGGAAATATTTCACAGCCTCAGAGTCCTTGTCCTCCCAGCAGCAGACACCCAACTGCCTCTCACAGCAGTGTCCTGGGGAGGACTCCATGTCAGGAATCCTAGAAAATTACAATATGAGGGAGGAAAGACAGCTGGCACAAATCTGCAGAAGGGCCCCAGAGTCCTGGGTATCTCCCTAGGGCTTTGTTTTTTTAACCTGGGTCTCAAGGTAGCCTGCAGGAGACACACTTAGGAATTTGTTAAAAATGCATATTTGAGGACTCCAGCACAGACCTACTAAATCAGATCATGGGGGCTTGGAGCCAGTGCATCTTAATTTTTATCAAACTGCCTGGGTTATTCTGTTAGCATAGATAGCTAGATATTAATAAAGACAGCAAAGGGAATCAAATTTTGTTAAGCATAATAAACTAGGGAGCATAAGCCTGCTTGCTTCATTGGGAAGTTACAGCTTCATGCACTCCCCAGGGCATCCTCTGCCCCCAGGACATAGTCCCCTGAAGCAGGCAAACCAGGAGAGGAGCAAAACCAGCAGGAGAAATTCCTCTGCTTGGCTCATGCCCAATAGAAGTCAAGATGGCAACCCTAAAGGCCTGTTTATCTTGCCTGGAAAAGAATCGGATTGGATAAGGGACACAGAACCCCGGAAAATCTAGGAAATAGATTGGTTAGGGGGTGGACCCATCAGAAGCCCACAAAAGCCTAGGAATGCCACTGGTCAGTTTAAAGAAGCACCTGGCCCATCCCAAGCCTGATATAATATACTCAGCCAAATGAGGAAACTCTCATTTTCATCTAGTTACATGAGCTCACCAGCTTCATGTGGGCATTTTTGTAGCACCACGCGGGTTAAGCAGCCGCCTGGGCTTGTGGCAGGCCACGTGGGCTTCAAAGGACTAAGCTTTACTATGGCACAGAATCTCTGGATTCTGGGCTTGATGAAGACAAGGCTGGACTTTTTTCCATGGAAGGGCAGATGGAGATGAGACTTTGGGAATGTGGGGGCAGCCTTTTCTTTCCACCCAGATCAATCTTACCAAGCCACAGCGTTCTATACATGGGTCCCTGGAATGAGATCCTTGCAACTCCGTGAAAAAAACATAATTTCCATCAGCAAGAATTCCAGTGCCTGCTCATGTGTATGAATGGTGATTGTAGGAGGACATCATAGAAACTGGGCTGAACCTTCTTCAATCCAATCAAATTAACTGTTAATCACATACATGTCTGCCTGGGCCCAGGTTCACAACTTTCATGCTGCAATTCCCTCCCAAAGTCCAGAGGCACCTTTTAATGAATGGTAACCTGGGACATAAACATGAATTATTTAGTTATTTCCCCAAACTCCCTCACCCTTCTCAGGAAAAACGTGGCTGCATGTCACTGAGAATCCCACCCAGTGGGAGAGATCTGTGGTCCTCCCCAAGGAAGGAGCTTTTCCCTTCCCTCAGAATGCAGGCAGAATGGAGCACTACGTTCACATTTATATTGTGATGAATAATTAATCATGGATGGGCCCAGAAATATGCATGAGCATTGACTACAGGCATGTTCAGTCAATACACAAGTATTTTTAATGCCATAAATGCAGACTTAGCCCTTACATTAAGTGAAAGAGGAGGACATGGTGGATGGGAGGAGGAAAAAGACACACTAATGGGGTATAAGGGGTCTTATTTTAAATACCATTTCTCCATTTAATAACAACAGCTAATGTTTATTGAGTGATTCTTATCTATCATGTAGCCCACACATTAATTTATCCAAATTAATCCCTTCAAACAGCCCTGTAGGGTAGTTACTATTATTAGCTACTTTTAATAGATGAAACAATTCTGAAGCACAGAGAATGTGGTAAACTCCTGTGCATCACACAGCTAAAAAGTGTGGTCAGTCTGGGATTTGAACCACAGAATTGCAGTCCAGAGCCCCACTCTCTTAAACGTGCCTCTGCAGTTTCTCTGCCTTGGTGCTTGTTTGTGTGTGTGTGTGTGTTTGTTTTTTAATCTTGTATTTTCCAATAAATGACTAAAAATCCTATGGGTTTCATTGACAGTGGAAGGTGGAAATCTGTATTGATTATTGTATTAGTCAGGATTCTTCAGATAATCAGAACCAAGAGGATATATGTAGACATACAAAAGGAGATGTATAAGGAATAATTGGCTCATGTGATTATGGAGTTCTGAAAAGTCCCAGTCTGCCTTCTGGAGGCTGGAGGCCCAGGAGGACCAGTGGTACAGTTCCAGTCCAAGTTCAAAAGCCCAAGAACCAGGAGCACAATGTCCCAGTGCAGGAGCAGAAGGATGTCCCAGTTCAAGCAAGAGGGGAAAGTCCTCTGACATTTTGTTCTGTTCAGTCCCTGAGGAGAGTGGATAAGACCCATCCTTACCCACACCCACACCCACTCCAATCTCTGTCTCCATCTTCACATGGCCTTTTCTTCTGTGTCTCTTTGTGTCCTCTCCTATTTTTCACAAAATCTAGTCATTGGATTTAGGGCCCACCTCTGCAAAGAACTTATTTCTTTGATGTAACTTCATTACATCTGCAAAGATCACATTCCCAGTTACCAGGGGTTAGGACTTAGACTCTGTCATTTTTGAGGACACTTTTCAACCCTCTCCAGTGTTTACCAGAGAACATATTCTGGCTTCACTGGGTGAATTTGCACTTTACTGAATTTAGTGCAACATCTCAGGTGGTATGTTGGTTGTGATGAAGCCCACAGAATTCAGGGTTTGGCAACCTTGGTTCAAGTTCCAGCATCATCCTCTATCTGTTTGACCTTGGATAGGCTTCCCAAATTCCCCACAGTTCCAGCTCTTCATTTGGGAAATTATGGTATTTATCTTGATTTCACTAAATGCATGAATTTTCTATTCTGTGTTGCAAATTGCTACACATTTAGTAACTTCACATGTATTTATTATCTCACAGTTTGGGAGTTTGGCAGAGTGTAGCTGGATCCTCTGCTCAGGGTCTCATGAAGCTGCCATTAAGGTGTCCTGGAGACTGAGTCTCCTCCAGAGTCTTGACCGGGAGAGGCCTGCTTCCAAGCTCGTTTAGATTATTGGCACAACTCATTTCTTTATAACTGTAAGTCTGAGGGCCCTGGATTCTTGCTGGCTGTTGGCCAGAGGCATCTCTCAGCATTTAGAGGCTTCCTTAAGTTTATAGAGGCTACCCACACATAGATAACTGATATATCTTATAATCCCAACGTGAGTTTCCATCACCTTTGCCATCTGCTATTGACTGGAAGCAAGTCATAAGTCCCACCCACTTTCAGGAGGAGGAAATCATGCAAGAGCATGAACATCAGAAATCAAATATGGAGGGGTCAGTCATCTTTAATTCTGCACACCATACTGAACTACCTCATGAATTAGAATAAGCTCCTAACAAAATGCCCGACTCCTACTTGATATTTATTGCATATAACTGCTGTTATCAACCAGTAGTTATAATTTTCACTGCTCTGATTTCAGGGTCTCCACATACCTCCACATAGGCTGTGCACTGCACAACTCCAGGGGCGCCATGTACATAAAGCAGGATGTGAATGGAGCCCATAGGATATGTGAAACTCAATGGTTCTTGCTATGATAGGGAGCTCTAATGCACTGGAATAGACCTCCAAATGGCCTGATATAAACTGTAATTGATTTAGAAGTTGGAAAGTAGTGGCTTTGGGTCTGACTGTTGAACAGTAATGACCTATCTCCTTGCGTGCTGGCCTGTGCATGCTGACTTTTAAGACCCCAGCCAGCACAAGGCAGCAAATGCAGTCTTTTGCTCTCTGCACTAGCAGACTGTAACGCCTCTTCCTGAACTTCAGGGCGGTTGCCAATCTTTTTGCTTGTTTTCCTTGCAGTGTTTTTCCTACAATTGTCATCCTTTGTTATGCTATGTCTGTGTTTGAATTCCCAGAAAAGAGCTGGCTTCTTTTGCAACGGATAAATGAACTTGTGATTCTTTGCTTGCTTCTGTTGAATGTGAATTTTATAGGCACTCTAGGCCAAGTGAGTGTTGGGTGAATTTAGGCCACCTTTGAATGTTACAGCATCCACCACTTCAAAATTTTGAAAGCCTTCTGAGAGGATAGTAGCATCTCCTGTAATTGCCTTATTGTAAGGTGGCTAGGTAATATCTTAGGAAGCCAACATTCATCTCAGCAGGGATTATCCTATATAATAAAAGGTTAATATGCAAATTGACCAAACAGTAGAAATACTGGTCTTTATGATGCGCACTGACCACCAGGGGGCAGACGCTCAATGCAGGAGCTGCCCCCTGTGGTCATTGCACTCCCAAAGGGGGAGCACTGCTTAGCCAGAAGCTGTGCTCAGGGCTAGCAAGCACAGCCGCAGTGGCAGCAGCACTTAGGATGTCTGACTGTTGGCTTAGGCCCACGCCCCCTGGGCCTAAGCCAGCAGTTGGACATCCCCCAAGGGCTCCAGAACTGCAAGAGGGTTCAGACTGGGCTGATTCCTGCCCCCGCAAGTGCACGAATCTTATGCACTGAGCCTCTAGTGTTATTATAATGGTGCCACACAGCACCTTTGTTGTTAACTTTCCCATTTTGAGGTGTACCTCTGTGACATTAAGCAAGGGGGCCTGTATTTCTATATTTCCTTATGGGTATTGTTGGTGATCGCTAATCAGAATATACCCAAGTCATTTGATTTAAGGAGAGTTTAATAAACAGGTTGCTTGTAAAGCTATGGGTGGAGGTATAAAGAAACCAGAAATAATATAATATCCTCAGCTATTAAAACAGGAAATGAATGTTATCACTCCTGAGGCTGGAGAGCAGGAGAGAGAATAACCAAAAGAGATAGGAATGGATCTGGTTCATGGTGAGCTTTGGAATAAGTCCCCTGGCTTCCCTCTCCTTCTCACTTGCCAAAACTCCCCATTGGTCCAACCCAACAGGCTCCTAGTTGCTGTATCTTATTGATGATGTCTGCTGATAATTCTCCAGGGAGCACCATGAAAAAGGATGGAGGGTGGGTCTGCAAGGGTGCCTGGATGATGACAGCACACTCTCTGTCCATCACCCCTCACTGCTTCTTCCCAGCCCTTAAGGCAGTAGTGGGCCAAGGATGTGGTCAGTATCACAGACATCAAAGTCTCATAGTTGAGCATCATGATTTGGATTCCAATAAAAGTCTTGCCACCTACAAGTTGTGGGGCTTCAGGCAAGTGACTTAACTTTTTTGAGCTTCCATTTCTTTATCTACAAAATTATGTAATTACTAAAAGTACTTACCTCTTGGCCTTAATATGGTAAATATTCCAATCTCCATCCCATCCCCTAAGTTCCTTTTCTCCATTTCACTTATCATCTAATATAATCTAAATTTATTATCTCAAAGTCTTTACCCTCTGAGTAGAGTGTAAGTTTCATGAAGAATGGGGTTGGGGTCTGTTTTATTCACTGACAAATCCTTAGTGGAAAGAACCATTACCTGCATAGAGTAGGCAATCAATAAATATGTGGTGGCATCAATAAATGAGAAAGTGGACACAACGGGCTTAGCACTAGGCGTAGACTGTATTAAGGGCTTATTTTTTTATTAAGTATTTTGATAACAAATATATCAAAGTTTATTTTAAACACACAAACACTGGCAGACAATAGAGAATGGGAAATCTCTATGTAGTTCTATTATTTGGAAAAGTGAAAAAAATAAGCCTGCTGAAATGATCTGGGGTGGGTCACGAAGTTATATGATTAAGCATACTCTATTTCTATAAACAGTTTCATTTTGCCATTAATTCCGATTCATTCTTTTTTTTTTTTTTTTGTAAATAACCTAAAGAAGTCCATAAATCCATAGTCTTGTATGTCAGGTTTCTCCACTTTGTCCATAAACCAAAGCTGAAATGGTGACCAAATGCGCAATTGCCAAGGACTCAGTACTTGAGATTTGCTGTTGGGTCCAGAACAGCATTCCCAGAGATGTGCTAATTTGGCATGTGGATTATTTTGAGCTGAAGGCAATCGAGACCCTGACTGCTCAAGAGAAACTTTTAACTCCCCTTTCAATAATTCAAATTGGGGTCCATATAAGAGTTAATACCAGAAAAAGCAAACACAACTTTTTAGATTTATCTATAGGGCAGGGAAAACTTTTAATTACTGAACATCTGCTCTTATCATCCTACAATGACATAGGCACTTTAATTCAACCTTAGCTCATAATGTCCTATATACCTCATTTTAACTTATCGTCACGGAACCTCTCATGTACGCAGGGTCTCTGACCCGCTCATGTATGTGGGGTTCCCATATGTATGTATGTAATTAAATTTGGTTATTTTCTCAAGTCAATCTGTCTCATGTTGATTTAATTATTAGACCATATAGGAGAATCTGGAAGGGAAGAAGAAAATGTCTTCCTCCCCTGCAGTCCTCACCATGAGGAAATGTGTCAAGATTTCTCTTTCTCTGTGGTCAAGCATAGATTTTAGGTGCAGCAGGTAGATAAAGTTAATGACATTCTCAGTGGCCCGAGAAGCTGAGGGCCTTGGAGACCTTTTGGAAACAAGCAGGGAGGACCCCATCAGGCTTCTGAAAGGTAATGCAGGCTGTGTGCTTATTTATATAGTCTTCTCTCTCTGGGAGCCAAGTACTCCCTTTGTCTTGAAAGTGCAGAAGACAAAGCTTTGTAGTCTGAAGGAACATCTGTGCATATTTAAGATAAAGATGCCACTTAGCTCTTCTTCCCTTTAAGAACTGGTAAAAGAGAATACACATCTTAAGGCCCCAGCATTTAAATGCTCCTTCTGGGTCCCCTGAGTTCTTAAAAGTAGCATGTCAATCTAGAGCTCTCCATCCCATGACAATACAAAAAAAAAAATAAACAGATAAATAAATAAATACCCTCGTGGCTCTTTTTTATTTCTATTTTTCATTTAGACTTGGAGCATCCTCCTTGCAGGTATTCCCCCAGGACTTGCTAATCTGTGTTTTTTGTTGTTGCTGGAATGTGATTGTGCCGCCTTCTCTCCCCACAAGCCTCTGGCATGTTATTAGGCAGCTTTGCCAACAGCTGCTCATCCACCACCCACTGTTATTAACCCTTGAATACGTAATTCCAGGAACCCTTTCTCTCCTCTCATACTTGAGTTTGCAGCAGAGTCATCTGGAAGGCTTCATGGGCCCCATCCTCAGAATTTCTGAATCCTTAGGCCTGAGTTAGGCTCAAGAATCTGCATTTCTAACAAGTTCTCATGGTGTACTGATGCGGCTAGTCCACCATGCACTAGGGGAAGCAAATGCTTTCATACAACCTCATGTTAACCGGCTGATCTCCTTAAATATGTTTCTCTCCTTTTCTTTAAGAATAAAAGCAAATGCAGAGATTTCTTTCTTTTCATTTTTTTTTTCTTGATTAAGGTATTACATATGTGTCCATATCCTCCCATTGCCCCCCCCCCCCACTCCCATACATGCCCTCACCTCCAGTGTCTTGCGTCCATTGGTTATGCTTATAAGCATGCATACAAGTCCTTCGGTTGACCTCCCACCCCCTCCCCAGCCTTCCCACTGTAGTTTGACAGTCTGCTCGATGCCTCTCTGCAGAGATTTCTTATTTTGACTCCTTCCTCTTTGCTCATTGCTATGTCCTCACTGCCTAGAACAGAGTCTGGCTCATAGCAGGGGCTCAGTAGCAATGTGGTGATATCATCATCACCTGGCTTCCCTGGACCTGGAAGGAACATTTTATTCATCTATATAACTCAGAGCCCTGGTGAGGCCTGGGGCATTGAAGTCTCCTGGTGAACGTTTGTTCTACTGAATTGAGCCAATTTGGAGAGCCAGAAACATAATTCTAAAGGAAATAAATATCACTATGTGGATCCCACAATAGGTTATTTGGGTGTGTAAAATAATAATCTAATGCTATTGTGGTAGGCAGTTAGATAGGCATGAGCAGAGCAAGGATATGGACCTAGTACAGAAGGGCAGAAAGTCTTAGGTGCCTAGCAACAGGCAAAACTGGGAAGACAATGACCTCGCCCCCAGGGTAACCTTTCCCCATCCAGCATATAGGTGGTCCTGTGGTTTAAAACCCATGACCTTTCATATCGAGATCATGTGGTTCAGATCCTCCCCTGACCTTTCCTCTTCTGGTATGTCCCAGGAGGAGGAGCAAGGGGCTGAAGAGTGGCCTCATGAGACTCCCATGTGGACCTTTGCAGGACCAATCCCTTAAGCATTAACACCTGAGGATAACATCTAAGCCTCAGGTGTGTTTCAGCTCCAGGCCCGGAGAAGCAGCAAAACCAGACAAATGATGCCATGACTGATCTCAGGAGCAGCTCTGCATTGACTAATGACCCCTGCCCTGGCACCGACCAATCAGTGGAGACCATAGCTAAGAAAGCTGATGAATATTCTATTAGGAACTTCCTCTGGGACCTCTTGTAAAATCCCTTCCCTTAAAAGGCCTTGAGAGGGAGGACCCATTGTTCTTCTTCAGGGGCATACCATGCCTTTCCCCTTACCCCCTTCTTCTCTCCCAGGTATGTTACCTTTACCATTCTCTCTCTCAAGCTCCAAGACCCCTTCTTTTGCCTCTGTAAATTGATTCCTGAGCCAGTGTCTTCTACAGCTCACTTTTTTTTTTAACCTCTGTGATTTTCTAAATAATCTTTCTCTTTTTTTAATTTTTTTATTTTATTGATTTTTTTACAGAGAGGAAGGGAGAGAAGGATAGAGAGTTAGAAACATTGATGAGAGAGAAACATCGATCAGCTGCCTCCTGCACACTCCCTACTGGGTATGTGCCCGCAACCAAGGTACATGCCCTTGACCAGAATCAAACCCGGGACCCTTGAGTCCACAGGCCGACGCTCTATCCACTGAGCCAAACCAGTCAGGGCTAACCTTTCTCTTATGTTTGAGTCTTGGCTCTGAATTCTCTCCTAGCCTGAACTCAAGTACAGAGGTTGCTGAAATGAGGTCCGGGCTGACTTCATGGTCTAACACCTGGTGCCATTTCACCGCCAACACTCCAACTAATAACAGTGACAGTGGTTGCAATTTCCTAAACTCCCCCTCCCCCCCCCCGAGCTGCTGCTCCATTGGTGCAGCTCTTTACCCCCACCCAAACTCTCTAGATCAGCAGTTTTCAGCCAGTGTGCTGAAATTATGAAACATGCAATACCTGACTTTAGTCAGGGGCACTGACCTCTTTTCCCTTACATTGTCAAATTAAAAAATGACAACAGCCAACACAACAATAGCTATCTGGTGTAAATGAATCAAAATTATATCTATTTTTGTTGTTGTTGGATGGGCCAAAAATATATGTTTCCTGTGCCACAGAATTTTAGTCATTAGTTTATGTGTGCCATGAGATGAAAATGGTTGAAAATTGTTGCTCTAGATTCATGATTTCCTCCACTTTTGCTGAACCCCCAGCTGACTGGGAGCTGCTAGGTACTCCATGTTTTTCAATCCCTTTAGCATATGGCATAATTCTTGGTGTGTGTGGTTGGGATTCTTAATGTTGGCTGCACACTGGCAACATTGGCATTGCATGGGGGGTGTTAGAAGGATGGACTTCTGGGCACTGTCCCCAGAGATTCTAATTTAATTGGTCTGGCGTTCCCTGGGCACTGGGCTTTCTAAAAGCTCCAGCAAAGGTTATGAGCCATTGGATGAGGGGTGGAGGGGAACGGGAGGAAGAGGGAGTAGATTAAAGAGGAAGAGAGAGCCCTGATTTCTGGAGCCAGCAATTGGCACTTTCAGAGCAGAGATAGTTGAATGTTTTGCCCCCAAAATATGTCTCTTTGGCATGAGGGTAAATTTGAGCTAATGGCAATCCAATCTCAGCAGATTCAGGTAAAGTTCTTTACCTCCCCCTCAACTGCCTATATTTCCATTGGAAAGGGGACCATACTAGAGATACCTTTATATCTATTACTAGGGACACCTTTACACCTAAGCAACTTATCTGCATATCAGAGTAACCTTTGTTTTCCCAGCATCCCCTGTGCCCTCCTGTGAATGGCCTTCCTCTTCTGTATACTAGACCCCTACTCATTTCTTTAGCTTAAGATGGTACATAAGCCTCAACTGCCTGACTGCCTTTGATTATTTTTTTGAAATTGATTTTAGAGAGGAAGGGAGAAAGAGAGAAACATGGATCCATTGCCTTCCATATGTACCCCAACTGGGGATGAAACCCACTTGAGTATGTGCCCTAACTGGGAATTGAACACGTGAACTTTCAGTGCATGGGACAAAACTCTAACCAACTGAGCCACAGAGGCCAGGCTTGACACTTTATATCTTTATGGGGCTCTTGTATGTAGGAAATTTGTATGTGTTTTTCTTTTAATTTATCTTATGTCAATTTGATTATTAGACCAGCCAAAGAACCAAGAAGGGTAGAAGGAAAATACTTCCACCCCATCACAGGATAATGAAAGGTGACTGGCAGCACAGAACTTGGGACACAGCTGAGGAAAGAACAGGGAACTCAGAAAAAAGTCTATTTTAATGTATTGTCTTCCCTAATCAGTTTATTGGGGGCAACCTCCTTGGCCAAGGAGATTATAATTTCCTTGGGATCAGGCAAGTGTTAGTGACTCTGTGAGCCCTGAGACCTCTATCGGCATTGCATTCATGTGAGATTCTTCAAAAAATATCTCTCCAATAACTGAAGAAGCACCATGTCAGAGTGGGAAGTGAAAAAGTGCAAAGTTTGCCAGTCAATAACATTTCTGTGTATCTGTTTTATCATTGCAAGTTGTTTGCTTTTCCTTTATTTTTCTCACATGAACACACACACAAAAAAAAAAAAGAGAGAGAGAGAAAGAACAAACAATTATAACAATAAACATCACACTATCACCATCATCACAGCAGAAAGTTAGAAATGCCAATGGAGGGTCCATTGTCAGATAGCTAGGCACCAAGTCCCTAAAGCAGATGCCATGTCATGTTACTGGGAAGTTAAGATGTTCGCGCGCGCCTGAGTTCCAGGGAAGCAGACACCAGCGATTTAGGGAGAAGCCAGGAGAGCAGCGTGCTTCCACCAATCCCTAGTCTAGTGTTTTATTCACAGGCTCACATTGCAACCCTTCAATACTTTATGAACCATATCTTGCCTCCTGGATACCCGGCTACCTACCGAGCAGACACGTTCTATGTTTGCAAGCCAAGTGTGCTCTTACAACTGCTTGGCTGCTAGCCTTCACCATGGAGAGGAAAAGGAGAGCTAAGGGTTAACTAGGGACAGGAAGTTGGGAAAAATAGCCCTGGGTAACTTGGAAAGGGATTTAGATCATATTTCTAATTTGTGATATGTATATAGAGGGGGTTAGGATCCCAAGGTGAGTAAGTCACTGTTGTCAAGATTACAAGCCACAAGCCGTATTGATGGCTCCACCAGGTAAACAGCAGCCCTCTGGTACCGATCCAAGGCGTGCTTTTCTGTATTCTAAGCAGTTTTTGACACAGTGTTTTGCTTTATTGCAAACCACAATGTTTTCAGAAGGCTTAAAAATCCAGTTATGACTATAGCTGTGAGGGAAAAGGTCTGCATGGTGCTGGGGAAATTTAATTTTTAGCTTAAAAAAAGGACGACCAAATTCAATTTTTCTCACATTTAGGGATTCTTAGAGTTATATCCAGCTTGCATAACTAGTATATTAGAAAATGTGTTACTACGGGGTTATTTTTTAAACACATTTATTATTTATGAAATGCAGAAGAAAATAGTTAGAAATGATTGTTTCATGGAATATCCTGTAGCTTTTTTTATTGTATTCAAAGAAGTTGCTCATGCTGTTTTAATTCAAACATTAAAAGTTAAATCTCTTTTCATCCTGACCTACATTTTTAAAATGCCACTTTAGCCCTTATTATAGGGAACTGGAAATGCGGTGGCAGAAAATGCCCACTGTGCGTTTCTTACCCCGCTGTTTGTAGGTAATCAAGCTGATTCTGACCAACCTGCCCGGGAAGGTACAGGGGGAAATGGAGTGAGATCACTGTCCTGTTCCATCAGCATCTTGTGCAATCTCCCCAGCCGGCTGTGCTGGTTACCTACCTGCTCCTAAAGGAGAAGAGGCTTTTCAGAGCTCACTCTGTGCTGGGGAACACAGAGGAGAGGAGAGGTAGAATTACGTATGTGACAAGGGACTAATGCCCCTTAGATGACCCACAGAACTCCTAAAACTCAACAACAAGAAAACAAGCCACTTGATTAAAAAAATGGGCAAAGGTTTGGAATAGACATTTATCCAGAGATAAGCAAATGGCCATCAAGCAAAAGATGCTCACCACTGCTAATCATTAGGGAAAAACAAATTGAAACCACAAGACACCACTTCATACCCATTAGGATGGCTATTATAAAATAAAACAAACTGAAGTGTTGGCAAAGATGTGGAAAAGTTGGAATGCTTGTGCCCTGCTGGTGGGAATGGAAAAAGTATGGTATTACATATATATATGATTTACCAATTCCACTTCTGGGTATATACCAAAAGAATTAAAATCCTATATGTATGGCAGAATTATTCACAATAGCTAAAAGATTTAAATAACCCAGGTGTCTAACAGTGGATGAACAAATATGTTATGTTCACAAAAGGGAATCGTAATCATTTTATAAAAGAATGGATATTCTGACATATCTTCCATGGGGATATTATGCCAAGGGAAAGAAGCCAGTCCCCGAAAGACAAATAATGACTGCTTCCATTTATGTGACATACCTAGGATAGCCAAATTCGTGGAGAGAGAAAGTGGAATGGCGGGTGTCAGGGACTGAGAGATGTTGTTTAATGGGTATACAGCTTGAGTTTTGCAAAATGAAAGGAGTTCTGGAATAGGTAGTGGTGATGGTTGGACAACAATGTGAATGTGCTCTGTGCCTTAGAGATGTACATTTAAAAAGGGATAAATGGTAAAGTTTGCATTATGTCTATGTTACACAATTCAAAAACACTGCTGCAAAAAAGAGAAAGGTGTTAGCAAGCCTTGAGAGGTGTCCTGCCACCTTGGTAGCATGGGAAACCATTAGAGTAAGATGCCTGTTGCCTGGATACTCAGGAAGCCAATGGACTGACTATGTGAGGAGCAACTGAGGCTTCCTGGCCAACAGCCAGCTCTCATTTGCCCACCATGGAAGAGACATTGTGAGCTGGTTCCTCCAGGCGGGTCCACCTCCAGTCTTTAAGTCTTCCCCTTGAGACCCCTGACATGGAGGAGCAAAGGCCATTTGTCTCTGCTGTGTTCTGTCTGAATTCCTGGCTGACAAAAACCATGAGATCAGAAATGATTGTTTGTTTTGAGCCACTAAAGGGTTTGGGTTAATTTTTCTCACACAATAAATAACTCATCATCGTACAATCAGTCAATATTTGCAATCAATGTAATTACTTGAATATTTGGAAATGCATGCCATCACATGCCTGCATGGCTCACACACCCATTCACATACTCACACACACTTGGTTTACATCTTATTCCTGAAGGTTGACCTGCTTTATTCAAAGGTGATTAGAGGATCAAAGTGGCAGCTAAGTGAGATGCCCACCTCCTTTTTTACCAAAAGGATGGGAAATGTCTTGTAGAAGAGGTTGGGTGTGTTGGCAAGTAGAGAGTGGGCTCATCTCTAAGGCCTGCCACAGCAAGTACAGGATTCTCTGGGCCAGGGTCTAGGTCCTAGACAGGAAGGATGCTATCTCTTGCTTCAGCTGCTAATGGAACCCTTGGGTTTGTGTGACTGGGGACCAATCTGCACTGATGTGTAAATATGTCTGCTTTACTTACACTCAGGCGCTGATTGCATATCTAGGGGTTAATGAGCTAAGTTTGAATAAAGGCCAGAAGGTGTCTTCTCAATGCCCAGAGGTGTTCTGCCTGCATCAGGCTGACTCCCATTGTTTCCTTAGATCTGAGGACCGCTTTCTGCTCAGGGTTCAGCACTCATGCATTTGATGGATGCTGGCATTAATTTGGTGTGTTGCAGCCACTTCGAACTGTGGAAGGATATTACCTTAAGGATATTCTTTTGAATATTAAATTAGAATAAATTAAGGTATGCTGCATATTAAGCCTAAATCAGGGTTGAGTAATTGCCTTCCGTTTTATGCCACTAAGTTTTTGGAAAATGTAAGATATTTGTTTTAATTACCAAGTTCCTGAACTGACTCCCAACAAGAGGGTGGCCAAACAGAAACAAACAAAATATTTTTTCTGATTTTGTAAAATTTAGGTAACACCTAATTGGATATAATTTATTGGTAGCCTGTTATTATTACTTTCTTCCATCAGCCAATATTGACTAATTGACTCCCCACTATATGTTATAATGTGAAATGATCTTGGGATGATATTAAAAGTTACATCTTTTAATGCTTAACCACTTCCTGAATGCTCTGGTCTAAGCACTTGACATGCATATAAAATATACATAGTAACATGATAAGGCATGTGAGACCACTACTCCCATTTTGTAGATATAAAAATTAAGTCACAGAGAGGGTGATATCAAATTAATAATCTAAAAGACTCACAGCTAGAGATAGGATATGAATCTGGAAAATCCTATATTCTCAACTCCATGCTCTATTTATAATGCAAAGCTGATAGAAATGTTGCCCCTTCAATGCATATAATGCTTAGAAAAGATAGTTTTTGGAGTTGACTTTAAGCTTGTCTCTGAAATTTTTGAGATCCACTGGTCAATAAAGTTTCATTTTAAGTGTTAACTAAAATAATAATATTTTCCTAAATTTTATTCTTGAAAATTCCAAATATATCTATAAAAAATTAGAGAGAATAGCGTAATGATTAGCCATGTACCCATTACCCAGATGCAACAATTGTCAACAAGTGACCAATGCTGTTTCTTTTTCATCCCCTTCATTACCCACCCTCACAATTGCCACACATACAGAGCTTTATTTTAAAGGAGATAATTTTTTGATTGATACTTTATTATATATTTCTAGAAGACAAGAATTTTAACATGGTGATTTCTTGATGAACTATCTGGCCAACTGATTTAATTTAGCCCATAGAAGCTGTAAAAAGCACATTGTATTTCCTTTAGGAAATCTTCATTCATATGGGCTTTATGATTTTTTAGTTTCAGAAGTGTTGATCATTCAATTATCTGTGGAAATGGAGCTGATAATAGTGAAATTGAGAACCCTGGGCTTATGCTTACTCACTTGCATGAAAACACTCTACTTAAACACCTTCAAAATGGAATCTAATATGGGCACCTTGGACTACTTAAGTTCATGGTTAAAAAAATATGTGAATTTACTCTCCTGGTACAGAATATAATCTGCCATTGCTCAGATTAGCCATTGTTTTAGAAAATCCAGGTTGGTTATAAATATCTTTACAGGCTGGGACAAAAGTAGGTTTACAGCTATGAGTGCAGGGAACACAGTTCATTCATGTACTAGAGGCCCAGTGCACAAATTCATGCACAGTGGAATGAAATTAATTAGAAGAAATCTATATATATAAAAGCCAAGCAACCGGGATGACGGAATGACCAGAATGACTGGAATGACCGGTTGATATGATGCACACTGCAGCCGCCAACTGGCCCGATCGGGGCCCTGATTGGCTCCCCCCAACCTCCTGCATCCCTGCCTCATTGGCCCTGCCCCAAATTGTCCCCCACAACCCTGATAAGGGGTGGGGCTGGCTGGTCAACCTCCTATGGCCCCTCCCCCGGCTGGCCCCACTGCCCATCGGTTCCCATTGGGGCAGGTGGCTGGACCCCACCCATGCACCAAGTCATGCACCAGGCCTCTAGTATTTTAATATGTCTATTTGCCCTTTCTCTATAATGGAAGTGTCAACCAAATTCATGATCGACAATGATAGATGGAAAAACACACATGGGATTGGTGCCAGTGAAAGCTTTATGTATATAGATAAACTTACTTAATTAGACCTGCTTTCTGATTTAGCTAAACTTTTTCCAGCCCAGCGAAGCATCCTCTCCTCTTTCAGGTAATTGTCAGCAACATAGCAGTATATTTCAACACAAAGCAGATTACTATTGTAGATCATGCAAGGAGAACAAAGAGTAAAATATTTAACTGCAGCAGTGTTTGACTATATTCTGTGCAGTGAGAAAACCTGAAGTCATTTTCAAGGTCCACCATGTCTTACTTCTTTTCAGTCGAGTCAAGTTTCTAAGCTCTCTAAATCTCCGTTTTCCGGCTAATGAAAAGGAAATAGTATTCTATCGAGTCTCCTATCTACCTACTCCAGCACTTCTGTGAGGATCAAATGAGATGAGGCATGGGAAAATGCTTCACAGACATTTAGTTAAAGTGTGAAATGTTTGCACCCGGCTATAAAGCACATTGTGTTCCTGGGCTGAAGAAACTCCAAGGAGGCTAGTTGCTAGGGAGAGGAAGCTAGGCATTGCTACGTGATGGCTTTACCCAGCGGCCACAGTGACCATTTCTGGGCTGGGCTGGGCTATGGACTGCATTTTGTGCCATGGAGTCTTGGCAGCATTGGCTGCGATTAGTGGGCTGTTGCTCCGGGGTGGTAGAGGGGCCTGTGTCCCACTTTGGGGAAGCCAAGTGTTGCTTTGTCAGCACCAGGTCTGTGGTGCTGTTTCTTTGTAAGTGGCCAGTGTGCATCATAGCAACTGGTCAGATGGTCGGAGAGACACTTAGCCTATTAGCTTTTTATATGTGTAGATTATTTATTAATTATTGTATTATTTTCCACATGAACAACTGCAAGCCTAGTTTTGCCCACCCTGTATTAATCACTTCTATAGGAAAACATATCTTGTGACAAATCTACCATGAAAATGCTCAAATTGTGTCAGGAAGCAAGTTTGTATAGGGTTATTTGGGCATTTTTCTTTGCAATATTAACCCAATTTTAAAATACTTGAGTTTGTCCCCAAGTCCAAAGTGTCAAATTATTGGAAATAATCCCAAGCACATGTTATCTTTCTATGGAGCTCTATTATATCAAGTTTGGATCTGAGTAAGGGGTAACTATGGCCTTTGTTTCTTTATGTATTATTGGTGCTTGGACTTGTCATATTTGCCTCCTTGTAAATCCATTTCACAGGCTGTGATGGACCCATTTGGGCTGTACAATCAACTCCTCTTAATATCCTTGGACTCTCTGAAGACTGAAACTTTCACAGAATATGGAAATTCCCTGCATTGTTCTCTTACAATGAAAGCAGATAGAATGGAACTTTCTTCCATAATGTTGGAGTCACAAGACAGTGGAAAGAGTGTTGGGTTAATAACTTGGAGATTTGTAGTCACTAACTCTATAGATAAAGCATTTATCTTTGAGCTTCATTTTTTTTCTGGAAAATGGGAATGACAGTACATTTCCTCTCTCCCTCACTGAGTCATGGTGAGCATCACACACAGGATGGACCCTGCAAGTATGGACCCTGAGTGCCCCTCTGCCCCCAGGGCAGACATCACTGACAGATCATTGCACCCGGTTATTGAGCCTATAGGTAGCTTTCATGATTAGATAGCCCTTCTTTCCACACTGTTTTTCACAATCACCTCAATCAACTAGAAACAGACTTCAGAATGGAGCAAATGTGTCATCTCTCTATTGAATCAAATGATGTGCATAGAAGGACTGTTTGTGAAACCATTTTCAAAGCACAACACCAGTCTAAGTCACTGTTGCTATGATTACTGTTTTTAATGTCAGGATTTCACTACATACAATTGCTGAGTTTGGGGACACACACTTTCTCCCAGGGGATATCCAGTGACCTCTCCTTTCTAAGTTTCTGACCTTGAGTTTGCCTTCTCAGAATTGTTTGGAGTACCCTGTCTTTTCCTGAGCTCTGTATGGTAACATTCAACTTGCTTCTGTGATTTGTTTAATTTATCATGTACATACCCAGAAGTATGCTGGTGAAAGGCAGGGCGGCACACAACTACAGAAAGAAAACACCTTTTCTCCTTTTCTGCTGCAGCAAAGCCCTAATTCAAAACCACCACTGTTTCCTGGATAGTTTGTTATCATTCTAGTCTTTGGTATCCTTGTAAGTAAAATGGGAATAATATCAAATCCAGGTCATAGTGTTGTCCTGAACATTAAATGGAAGATAAAGTACTTAGAGCATTCCATGGATAATAGTAAGGGGCCAGGGAATATACTTACTACTGTTACTATTGTTATTTTTACTTTTCTTGTCATCATTATTTTTTATATTTTTTTATTGATTTCAGAGAGGAAGGAAGAGAGAGAGAGAGATAGAAACATCCATGATGAGAGAGAATCATGGATCGGCTGCTTCCTGCAAGTCCCTCACTGGGGATTGAGCCCACAACCCAGGCATGTGCCCTTGACTGGAATCAAACCTGGGACCTTTCAGTTCGCAGGCTGACGCTCTGTCCACCGAGCCAAACCAGTTAGGGCTCATCATTATTATTGTTAGTGGCACCTAAAATCTATTAGCCCTGCTCATGATATGGCGGTATACTGAAAGGATAAAATGACATATAAGCCCAACATCCTAGCATTATCAGACACTCAAAGGATATTGTTTGTTTTTGCTTTTTCTTGGTTATGTTCTAATGTTTGGTGGGAATAGCCAGCTGGGTGTGCTGGTGCTATTCTGAATTGGAGGACAGGAAACAGGGAATGGAGCTTTGGTCCTGGGAAGCATGGTGACTGTTAGCATAGCGACTTTTCCTGGAGATCCACCTTGACATGTGGTGAGCTCTGGACCATTAAGGTGGGTGGATTTTATCCTTTTCCTGCCATCTTACTGCAGAAGAAACTGTGGCCCAGAACAATTTACCAGCCAGCCCAGGGTCAAACCATTAGTTAAAGGCATAGCACAAGTGAGACCCCAGGTCTTCTTATCACTGGCACACTCTTTTCATGGGAAGGAAACATATTTGAACTACTAAGTTTTGAAATTTGATGTAAGAAAAGCCTGGCTTTCCCTTCACTTCTCAAACAAATATCCCTGTCTTGAATATAACATGAGTCAGTATTTTGGGCGAACTTTGAAATGACAATAAAATAAATTACCCGGAGTCACAAATAATATAGAATTTGACCCAGAGTTTTGCTTATCTTTTTCTATAAATAAATATGTCTATAAAATATATGTTTATGAATATACATAAAATAGATGTTTGCTGTGTGCATCATAAACATCTGTCTTTATCCAGGTTAAAGACTGTGTTCTTTTCTGCATGGAATTTAAACCAAGCTTCAGGTTTTCATTATGAGGATTTCATGTGGCTGGTGGGAGACAAACACCAAGGCTCCTGGTAATTTATTGTCTATTACTGAAACCCACTCCATAAATATATTATTTAATCAAAACTCCTATTTAAATGAGACAGTCAAAATGGCCTGGGTAATATTTAGACTTTGCATAGTTTATACCATGCATAGCATTTTTTAAAAAGGTGAAGCCAGGGAAGGAGCTTGAGCTGGGGCCCCACTTACTGCCCCTCTGGGAGAGGCCACAGGGAGTCGCTGTGGCCAGGCTGAAACCTGTGAGATCCTTCAAAGCCAAGGTTGGCCACCACGCTCATTCCCCTCAGACAGTTCCTGGAACTTAATGACTCAGATTCAGCTACAGCTCCTCTAATCTTCTCTCTGTCCACACAGCAGAAACTGATGAGCGGGTGATGATAATGGTGATCCAGGTAAATATTCATGAGGGGAAAATAATTCTTCAAACTTTTAATGAAATTTCCCTAACTCTAATCCATTCTCTTGGAGAGAACCAAAAAAAAAAAAAAAAAAAAAAAAAAAAATTGGGTAGTCAGCCATCTTCCCTGACAGTGACTTGGACATTGTGTGTATATATGTGTGTTTGTGTGTGTCTGTGTATTTACATCAGTAATCAAGTCTTCTTTACAATATCATCTTGTTATAAGCATCCTTCCTATTACTGTCCATTGAAGTATGTCTGCAGCAGCTATCTGGTCATTACTTAAGGAAGCATGATATAATATGAAGCCCCTACTTTATGGAGCCAGACAGAACTGGGTTCAAATGAGGTCTATCTATCTATCTATCTATCTATCTATCTATCTGTCTATCTATCTATCATCTATTTACTCTACAGAGTATTTGACTCTACAGAGCCTCAAACATATGCACCAGGCCAAGACTGGACTCTCCTTGAGGCTACATCCTTGCTGGCTCCTTCCCTGCTCTGTCCTGTTTCTCTCTCCTCTTGGATGATGATGGCTTGGATCAGAGTGGTGGCAGTGGAAGTGCCCAGATTCTGGTGTATTTCAGAGAGCTTCTTTTAGGAAATGTGTGCATTAGGCAATGGGGTCTGCTAGATCTCAGGTTCATTCTTGAACCACTATCAAATTTTTCTAGGGGATCTGGCTATACACCTCAGGATCAGGAGTGCAAGACACCCCCCCATGATTTCCATGGCTCAGTACTTGGTTTCCTGTGTACCCTTTCTGCCCTGTTCTATGCTTGGATAAACCCCAATATCATACCTACCTCGGATGGGAGTATCTCATCTATGCAAACTGGAAAAAACCCTGAGGACTAGAAGGTTTGGATATGATTTGTCAGACTGCAATTAGCAACTGCAATTGATTGGTGATGGCTCATCCCAGGGTGGGTAGGAATTTGCAGCTCTCAGCTATTCTGCCCATGAGAATGAGGGCAGGCGGAGAAGTGGCTGACTGCTGTACTGAGTAGTCTTTGCTCCTCCTGGGTGAAGAGGGTCATGACTTTTGGCAGCATTTATTCTTATCTTAACATTCTGTATCCCGTGTTCTAATGCATTATTCAGGCTCTGAGAGGACAGAGCAGAGGCCAGCTCTGCACCCAAAGAACTTCCACTGAGTTCACGCAGAGGTGCCGGTGTAGTAAGTAGGGATGAGAGTGTGGACAAAAGAGAGCTGTGACCTCAAACTGCTTAGGGAAGCAAATTGGCAGCAAAGTTCTAGCTCAGCCACTTACTTCTCACCTGTCCTTGGGCAAGTCATGTAACCTCTCTTAGCCCAGGATGATGGTGATAATGTGTCCATCAGGGGGTCTCAAACTCAGATGCTAACCTAGTATCAGGAAGTTAATATAATCAGTCAAAGTTGGCCAGTTGTTGACTAGACAATGTACTCCATTTCTAAATGCTTCTACAGCCATGTAGGCTCAATGGTGCCAGGTGTTTTTTGTTTTGTTTTGTTTTAAAGAAAAGCTTGATATTTGGATTTTTTACATGGAAAATCTCCCACTAATTCACATTTTTAGAAAACACTGGAGGGTCAAAAAAGCAAATCTCTATGTTATGGGCTACCAATTTGTAACTTTGAAGTTTACCTTTCTAACACAGGCTGTTAGTTCCCACCCTTTCTCACCACCACCCCCAGGGGGCACATTCTATTTCAAGGCAGTCTGTCTTGACTTCTACATGAGTCTTTAAGTTTGAGGTTTTTCTGGAGCTTCTGAAGCCAGCTTTGTCCAATCCATATGTGAGGTTGGGAGAGCCAATGAAGTTGGGCACCCTTCTCCCGGTAATCTTCAGTGTGTGACTCAGGATTTTGTATATAAATACCACAGCTTCCTTGCCTCTCAATAATTAACAAATATTTTTCAATAAAGGACCAAATATAATAAATAGTTTAGGATTTGGGGGCTATATGATCTGAGTTGCAACTACTCCACTCGATCATTGCAGCGGGAAAGCAGACATGGGTTTGGCTATCCTAGCTAATAAAGAGGGAATATGTTAATTGACCATCACTCCCTCACAAAGATGGCTGCACCCACAGCTGAGGCCAGGTTCCCATAAGGAGCCTTAATGAGCAATCAGCAGGGACCTGAGGCTATGCCCTCCCCCGCCCCCATGGGGCTTGACAAGGGGACTCAGGCCACCCCTCCACCAGTAGGGTTTGACAGGGGACCTCAGGCCATGCCCCCCACCCAACAGAGCTTGACAAGGGACCTGAGGCTGCGCCTCCCCACCCCCCCCCCTCTGCCTGGCAGGGCTTGACAGGGGACCTCAAGGCATGCCCCTTGCCCTGGTCTGGGATGGGGGACCTCAGGCCATGCCCCCTGTCCTGGTGCCAGGCCAGGGGACCTGAGGCTATGCCCCCTATCCGGTGAGGCTTGACAAGGGTGGGACTGGCCAGGTCTGGATCTAGCCCAATGGGGGGGGGGGTGGGCGGCTGGGTCTGGGTCTCACGCGATTTTGAGGAGCATGTGAGTGGGTGGGGACTTGACTCTGGGTCCCGTGGTGTGCCCCAGACTCTGACAGGAGGAAGGTTTTCATATACATTTTACTCATTTTCTTTCATCTCTGAAAATTCTATTATAGAGAAAGGGCAAATAGCAATATTAAATTACTTCCTCTAATTAATCCCCTTTTGATGTGCATGACTTTCTGCACTGGGCCACTAGTGTTCTAATAAAACTTGATTTAAAAAACAAGTGGTGGGCTGGATTGGTCCAGCTGGCCCAATTCAGGCCCTACATTACCTATCAGAGCTGTAAAATATGCTTTCTCTTCTCAGTCCTTGTGTTCTCTGGTGGAAATAAGCTCCACCCACAATGTCAACTCACTTGACAATGGACTTACATAGTTCCTCTTCCTCTCCCTTTTTTACTTCCCCCACCCCACCTTTACTGGTTGGTGCTCCTGAAAACTCTCTTTCCTATAAGCTCCTTGCATTTGAAACTTGGTCTTCAAAACCCTGAAAATGTTATTATTTGGGTGTGAGTTGGAGCCACTTGAGTGGCATTTGAATTCCAGCTCTACCTGTCCTACCTTTGTTGCCTTCAGCAAGTGATTTAAGCTCTTTTGGCCTCAGGCTTCTCATCTGAGACAATGGTGGCTGTGCCCATTTAGAAAGAAGTGTTGAGGATTTCATGAGATGCTATACTCTTAGCACATTGCCTGGCACATGGTTAAGATTCAGTAGATGACCACTGTGATTGCTGTTCTTGGTGTAGAGGATGGAGGTTCAAATTCTGCCCCGGCCCTCTGCTGTCTTTTAGGAATCTGCCAGAATGCTGAGTCTAAGGCTAATCTTTTTATTTATTTATTTGCTGTACTTTGAAATAAGGTCACCCTCCCCACTGCTGGGACAGAACTTAACTGTCTCTAAAAGGTAAGATTATAAAGACACCTGGGTGCACATTTGCAACCTGAGCCTTTTGAATGTTAATCATGCTCACTGGTTCCCTAAGAAAAAGAACAGATGGGAGAATGGAGCTTCTGTCTTCCATTGGCCTTATTTCAACTGTCTGTAAACATATGTTCTTAGGAAGTATGTAGGGATGTGCTTAAATAAAGCCTTAAGAGCCGTGAGAGGAGAGGAATCCTCTAGTATGTGAAAGATCACCTTCCTGCTGTGTCCTCACATGGCCTTTTCTCTGTACATACACATCCCTGGAGTTTCTTCCTCTTCTGGTCCTATGAGCTTAGGGCCTCTCCGGTATGACCTCACTTAACTTGAAGGTCCTCTCTCCAAATACAGTCACATTGGGCATTAGAGCTTCAACTCATGCATTTTTAGGGGGACTCAGTTCAGTGTATATCACAGAGATTTTTCCAATTCCTTCTTCATTCTTCTGTCTGTGACCAATGGAAAGAGTACCATTTTCACCTCCTCTGCTTGCCAAATTGTTCTTCCTATAAAACTGACTCCATTTTTTTGCTTTGGTAGAGTTTTTCCTACATGCCCATCCTTACCTAAGCAGACTCACACACTCCTCTGCATCTAACAGCTTCCAGTACACATTCCTTGCATCACCCCATTGAATTTCAGTTACTTGTTCAGATGCCTGTCCCCCTATCCACCACCCGCTACTTCCTACTCACTACACCACATGCCTCCTGAAAACAAGAATAATGACTCAGGGGTTAGGTGTCCCCAGTGCCTGGAACAGAGTAAATGTCAGATAAATGTTAGATGAATTGATTGGATTGAAGCTGAACAAACAGAAAATGCATTTAGCCATTTCCCCTGGCTTAGAAATTATACTTGAGCTAGGAAACTGATTTCTATAACATTGAGGAAATACCATAGACATCCAGGTGCTCAGTGCCTTGTGTAGAAGCTCGAAGTCTCTCCCAATGATGCAGGAAGAAGCAACCTGTGGGCTGAGCTGAGTAATGAAAACAGAGAAGGGCTTAGGGCAGCTAACTGGGAAACTGCTGTTGTGCAGGAAAGGAGATGCATGGATCCATGAGACTCGGTAGATGACTTTCATTTAATACCAGGACAGAAGGTCTCTATCACAGCACACATTAGTGGGTCTACTCCCTACCTCACTTTTTTTTTTAAATTTTTTAACCAGTAGAGAAAAGCCATGAGAATAACTGAGGCATAGTAGACTCACCCATCTTTCTGAGGAGTCTGGTTCAGTCCCCTATAGGCTGGAAACTGGGGTGGTCTTTCATCATTATTTCAAGGCATTCCAGCCAAATACTGCTGCTTAACACATTGCCCTAAAATAATGGCTTAAAATAATAACATTCAATTAATGTTGCCCAATAATCTGGCTATTGAGATCAGCTCAGGTAGACAGGTCTTACTCAAAACTTCTTTTGTGGTTCTGGAGAGTAACTGGGTCTGTGGTTGTTTATAAGACTCCCTCACTCATATTTCTGGGCTGAGAAGACTCAGAGAGTAGGGCTGGTCATATTCTTTTCAGGCAGCTGTAACAGAATACCACAGACTGCGTGGCTTATACACCACAGAAATATATTTCTAACAGTTCAGGAGGCTGGAAGTTCAAGACCATGGCTGTGGCAGGTTCAGTGTCCAGTGAGACCTGATTCCTGGTTCATAAACAGCCATCTTCTCACTGTCCTCACATTGTGGAAGGGGCAAGCGAGCTCTCTGGGGTCTCTTTATAAGGGCATTAATCCCATTTATGGGGGCTCCACCCACATGACCTAATCACCCCCCCCCCCAAATCCTCCACCTCCTCACACCAGGAGCTACATTTCAATATATTAATTTTGAAGAGACACAAACATTCAATCTATATCAGTGTCAGAATAGCTGGGACTACTCAGATCTCTCTGTGTCATCTCTCTACATGGTCTCTCTCGTGGTGGAGAAATGGCAGGAGAGAGAGTTTAGCTAGACATCTTCCCTGTGACTCACTTTCACCACTCAGATTCAATGAGGTTTACCCACATCAAGGTGCTGTAGATTCCACCTCTTGATGGGGATTGGGCAACATTATGGAAGAACATGTGAGAGGGAAATGCTGTGGCTGCTGGTGAAGAAGATAGTCTTCCATATGTGGTTCGTCCTGTGCAAGTACATGTTTCTTCCTGGAAACTGTTGTGTGCCTCATTTGATATCTCCCGGACGTCCACTGGCCATCCTCAACATGGCGCTTCTGATAGAGAAGTCCTTCCTGCTGTCTTCATAGGAAGAATGGAACCTTTGTTTTCACTTCTGTATATTCCTGGTCTTAAAAAGGCCAACCTCTCCTGATCCTAGAAGTTGTCTAAAGAAATTCTCTTTGTTTACATATGCAAAAAAGGGAAGTCCTACTTTTGAAAAAAAGCACTTAATTTAAGCCAATTAGAAACTAAACTTAGGAAGAGTAAGTAGCTTTGGTAGAACATCCTCACTTAGCCTGGCAATGCATATTAAACATTGCTATTTCCATTTTGTAGGTGGAGAAACCAACTTACAAATGTTAAAATATTTTGTGAAAGACTTCCAATCAGTATAAACTAAGGTATATGCTTGTTTTGTTTTTAATCCACACCAGAGATTCTATTTTTATTGATTTTTAGGGAGAGGGAGAGAGAGAGAGAGAGAGAGAGAGAGAGAGAGAGAGAGAGAGAGAGAGAGAGAGAAAGAGAGAGAAACATCAATGTGAGAGAAAAACGTTGATTGGTTGCCTCCCATACATGCCCTGATTGGGAATAGAATTGCAACCTGGGCTTGAACCCTGACCTGGAATTTAACCTGCAACCTTTTGGTGTACAGGACAATGCTCCAACCAGCTAAGCCACCCAGCCAGGGTGGTGTATGTTTTTTCATTGGGAAAAATATAACCATGATAATTCCTTTATAATTTGCTAAGCTGGATGTGCATGTTCAGTGCTTCCTGACTTTTGTTTTCCATGGGACACTATCTTCAAATGAAACCTTAAGTTTAAATAAATAGAAGATAAATAAAACAGATGTACTTTGATACAAGTGATTTAAAGAGGATCTCCCAAAAATAATTTAGTAAATTTTAACATAAAGACCACATTGCTTTTCATGAGCATGCTATAAACACATGCAGATATGAACACATGTATGCACACACAACTCATATATTTTATATGCATAAAGGAAGGTGATTAAGTTTATAGGCTTTTAAGTCAATATCAAGATGTCAACCCAGTTTTCAGTATTCACAACAGACAAGAATGATTGCTCAATGGATTCATTGAATCTGTCTTTGCATCTTGGTGGCCTAAGCAAATTGTTTATGTTAAGTTCCCCCCTCATAATTGTATCCTTCTTTTTATGACGGAAGAGTCGCTTCTAAATTATAAAAGTGTTTACATTTTTACAAATATTATAGGTCTTACTCAAAAGTCAAGACAAGAGACCAAGCCAAGTCCACCCACCACTCGAATGATGACAAGAGAGAAATGAAAACTGTTAACAAGGCTCTAACACAAAATGTCAGTCACCTTTGCAGGCATGTTTGAAGTTGGATGGTAGATCCAGTTGCTGTGATTTATTCTGTTGTCAAAAAGTTATTCACATATTTATGTGAAAAGAAAGTTGCAGGTCAACAGGGTGTTGATTATGAAGATGCTACGTGTGATAAATAAGCAGAGTGCTCCTGCTCATCTTCCCCTTTTTGACACAGATACTTGTTTATTTATGGCATTTTAAGGTCTGAGCCGTTGATTTACATTTGCAGTAACTGGGCCCATGCACCGGCAGTTCCGGAATGCTTAGATGCATCACCCTTTTTCATTTAATGATTGGAATTTTAAAAAATTACATGACTATAAATTGTCAGGCAGGAACAACCCTTTGTTTAAAACATAATTTTGTTTAAACATTTGTTTGTTTTAATTAAAAATATGATAGTTAAGATATACCGGAATGCATTGCTAGTAGGATCTTCACTGTTGTCCTTCCCATGCAATGTTAATTATAATCCTAGATCCTGAAGAATAGCTGCCCACAACCACTTCCTTTTGTAGGTGGGGAAACTGAGGCCCAGAGAAAGATGAATTTTCCGGGGTGGTTCTCCAACATCCGTCTGGTTTATCTGCCCTTCGCCACAAAAGCCAAACTCACGAGACACATGCTGATGAAAAAAGGTGCCAGACACCTGAGAAGCAGGGGGATCTTGCCACCAAGCCCATCTCAGCATCTTAGTGCAGGCAGAGGTTTTACAAGGAGGGAGAAGGGAAGTCAAATAAAGAAATCAGGAGGATTGAAAGGGTCGCTTTAATCCCAGGCCATTCCCATAAGGATCTTGAAACTGATAAAGTGATTGGTGTGCGCCATCCTGGTCTTAGTCATCTGGGTTCTCCATCATCCTGATTTTATGTCTGAAGGTGAGCAAATCTCCCAGAACCGGGATGACTGGGATGACTAAAGGTCAGAGTTTGTATTTTCTGAAGTTATTTTCTATGATTCTTACACAAACATGCTGTTTATCTACAAGCTATGTATTAGTCAGAGTCAGCATGTCACAAGAATGGTGAAGTGGGTTACAATTTACCACTGTTGCAATACTCCATTGTCAATTTTTCTTCCATGTCCCTGGAAGTTAGGGGGTTGTAACCAAAATATTTCAGAAAACTAGAAAAAATTAGGAGCCAGTCTATTATATAGGCGAAAAATAAAGTTTATACACAATTAACTGAACTAGAGTCCAATAACAACAACTGTGGTATAGATCCTATTGAAAGACAATTCTCCCCTAACATCACCCTCATTTTTATTAAAGAGCCAAGTCAAAACCAATTCAGTTACTGCTTAAGTCCAGTTTCAGTTTGGCCTGTTTATTTGCATAAACACAACAGGAATAGCAATTTATCATACAGGCTTTCTTAAATCTTCTTTGCTGGTATCTTATAAGAAAGTTTCCTCAGGACAAAGAAGCCAAAGCACACAGTTGCCTTGAGGCTTTGCCTGCAATACCTATAGGTTTGGGTAAATTCCTCAAGTTCTTGAGGTTCCCCAAAATGTCTTGAGGTTCTTTCCTTTGACATCTCCCAGGAAAGCAACCTTCATCCTTTTCCTAGAAAGACTGCCATAAGCCATGTGAATAAGCAAGGTACCAGGCCATTTTTCCAAGGGGCTTTTATTGACTTGAAAGTCAGTCTTCATTCCTTGATGCTTTTTTGCTGACATTCAGTCGTAGACATTTCATTCCAGTCAAAGTCTTGGCTAATAAAACTACAGTTGGAAAATGGCTTTATGTGTCCTGTTATGAAGAAACCAGATTCCTGCTGGATTGATGAAACCAAGCATATTGCCATAAAAATAATAATACTCATCAAGAGTTTTTAAATTCTGGAGGGATCAAGTAGGGAGGGAACATAAGTGCTTTGATATTGTTTACCCAGGTATAATTTACCACATAGCTCTAAGAAGACAAGTAAGTGTTTAAAATCAGCAATATTTTGAACAAAGTCATTAGAATAATAATTATCTTCAATTTATTCAGTCCCATAATTCTTGTTTCTCCTGATTATTACCAGTATTTCAATGAATCCAGTTATTACTTAGAATTATAAATCTTTATCCATTCAAAGGTCTGATCTAAAACTTTTTCTCAGAAATATTTCAGAATAAGTCAGAGTCCTTTCCATGGATCTTTCTGAAGATGTAACGTTTTTGCAAATGCATCAGTCAAACAATGACTGTCTCTTAATTACAAAAAATATATATTTAAAATGACATGGTTTTAGATCGGATTACAATGCAGTTGACAAAGGAATTTGCTTTTCTGTAACAACATTTGAAGATAACACTCAGAATTACAAGTGAAAGTATATCAGACTAAAGAGATCAATTAATTTGTTCCCCACTGTCAGCTGTACCTGGGGTTCTTGTGGGGAACTTATAATTGGTTTTGAAAATCAAAGGGAGCTTCCTGACCTTTTCATTTGTTAATAAAATTACCACTCTGCTTTACTATTTATCTATGTGCCTTTGATTTTTTTCTTATTTGTGTTTTTCTCCATTTTCATTTCCTTTTTGGAATTTCCTTCTCCAATGTCCTTTCTTCTGGTCACCTTTTGCACTTCCTCAGTTCTTTCTCTCTTTGCTTCTTCCTTCTACACAATCCTTCTTCAACTTGCACAGACCCTCTGTGTCTTACAAGAGCCTTCTGTGACTTCCCTAGTCCCTTTCAATTTGTATCTTCTTAACACATTCAGAAATAACTAACTTTAGAATGACCTACATTCACTGTGATATTACCAAAACCATATACTTTTTTTCCAACTTAATTAGAATTCTTAATTCTTAGAAACCTTAATTTTTAGTGCCATCTGAAAGTAAGTAACTGGTATTTTTTTTTAGATTGGCAAATTTATCAACACATTTTATAACTTTCATAAAAAGGATGTTCCATTGGCAAATACACTCACATTTTTAAAGAGGCATAGTAGAGATAACATAAATCCTTTCTGAAAAACCAGGCAAACATAAAACGTATTTTATGTTAATAACTTTTAAATGTATCAGTTAAACTTAAACTACCCATTTGTATTCTTGGTGATTACTATATTCCTTTAGTGTGCTCAAAAGTGAGTTGTTTAATTATCTTGTGTCCTTGGCTTCCTGTAGACTGTGGTTCTCAACCTTTCTCATGCCGCGACCCTTTAATACAGTTCCTCATGTTGTGGTGACCCCCAACCATAAAATTATTTTCGTTGCTACTTCATACCTATAATTTTGCTACTGTTAATGAATTGTAATGTAAATATCTGTGTTTTCCGATGGTCCTAGGTGACCCTGCTAACAGTTCCCAACCTGTGGGTCGCAACCCATAGGTTGAGAACCGCTGCTGTAGAGCCTAAGACCATCGGAAAACACAGATATTTACATTACGATTCATTAACAGTAGCAAAATTACAGTTATGAGGTAGCAACGAAAATAATTTTATGGTTGGGGGTCACCACAACATGAGGAACTGTATTAAAGGGTCGCGGCATGAGGAAGGTTGAGAACCACTGCCCAAGGAGGCTGCAGAAGAGGAGGGGGAATGTCAGGCCCCATAGTTGTTCCTGAACAGCAACTCCTGGGCCTCCAGTGGCTTTCACTTACAAGTACCATTTTTCCCCTTTATATTGCAGCGGGGCAGTGGCCCTGCTGCTACCACAGCCTGCACATGATTTGGGAGTAGCATCAATTTCCCCATCATTCTCAGGCCTCCAGAAGGAGGATTTAGAGAGTTTAAAAGACTTATTTCCTGACCTTTTTTTTTTTTACTCTCTGGGAGGGGAGTGAAAACTTTTCTCCCTCTTTGAACCATCAATTCAGATCCTTCTGAGTAAAAACATGATGTAACAACATGAAAGGTTGCCCATACCAGTCAGCTGAAATCTGACCTAATAGACTCTCTGATGAACCAAAACCGAGTTGCCCATTTCAAAACAGAAACAAAAACTGCATCTAAAGAGAAAATTCAAGCAAATAGTACTCTCAAACTAAACCTTAACAACAATATCCCAAGTGAAATACACAACTATTGAGATACCCCACAAGATGTAGGGAACAAGAAAAACAAACAATACTCCAAATTCCACAACCAGAAGAGTGCTCCAATCAAATTCCACACTGGGGAACTGGGATTTTTCTTAGTTAATGAGGTGTGCCTAGACCAGTGGTCAGCAAACTGTAGCTCGCGAGCCATATGCGGCTCTTTGGCCCCTTGAGTGTGGCTCTTCCACCAAATACCACGGTCTTGGCAAGTCTATTTTGAAGAAGTGGCATTAGAAGAAGTTTAAGTTTAAAAAATTTGGCTCTCAAAAGAAATTTCAATCGTTGTACTGTTGATATTTGGCTCTGTTGACTAATGAGTTTGCCGACCACTGGCCTAGACCGTGCAGTGCCTACTGATTCCTACAGTAACCTAACTGGTTCAAAGAACCACAAATGGCAGGGTAAGGGTACCTGTTCATGCATTCCAGAGACTTTTACACTGTCAGTTGGGCTCATCAGCCCACAAACAATCCTTTTTCTTTCCCCATCTGGAGTAGAGGGCAACCAGAATGAGAGATAGTGAAGAACATACCCCAAGTCAAATCACTGGACAGCTTCTAGGGACTCCCAAGTTTTCTCATGGGGTCAGTCAACCATAGGCAGCCTACGGAACCACCTCCAAAGTCCAAGGGCTTACCAGTGGGCTTCCACTTGCTCCTGGCTGGCTCCCCAAAACTGTAACCAGAACCTAATTATAGCTGCCTGCCACCACACACACACACACACACACACACACACACACACACACACCAAAAAAAACAAAAAACAAACTCATGAGACAGACACTGGTGAAAAAGGAACGAGGTTTATTCAAGTGCTGGACATCTGAGAAGATGGGGTACTTGTGTCCCAAAGTCCATCTCAACATTTCAGTGCAGGCAGCGGATTTTATAAGGAAGGAGAGGGAAAGCCAAGAGGAGGGGGTTGAAAAGGTCTCTACATGCAGGCCAGCACAGCCCATTCCAATAAGTATCTTGAAACTGGTCAAGTGATGGTCTGGTCTTTGTCATCCTGGTTCTACATCACCCGGGTTTTACATCCGAAGGTCAGAAAATCTCCCAAAACTGGGATGACTGTAGGTCAGAGTCTATATCTTCTGATGTTTGTTCCTAGGATTCTTATACAAACACTAGGGTCCCAGTGCATGAGTTCGTGTACCCTGAGAGGAACTGTGGGCCATGAGGCTGCGGTGGGTACAGGGGTGGGTCTCGATCCATCCTCCGTGACCCTTCCCAGCCCCTCCTGCTGCAGCCCCAAGTCCCCTGTCTGCTGGCAACCCTGCTCCTGCCACCACCGCTCCCATGCACTGAGGGTTCTGGCCCCACTCGCACCTGCTGACAGCGTGAAGACATCGGGGCCGGTGCCAGGAGTGGATGCGAGCAAGGCCAACACTGTCAGCGGGTGTGAGCGGTGGCTGCTGCCCCAATCACCCCTCAGGAGCAGGGGGAGTTGGAGAAGCCCTCAGGGGCGATCAGGGCCAGCAGCCACCACTCGCACCCGCTGATGGCGCCGAGTAATTGGGGCCAGCACCAGGCACCAGCCGCAAGTGTGAGCACTGGGTAGGACAGTGGCGCACAGGAACAAAGAATGTTCAGTAACCACCAGAGGCTCGCCCCAATGACAGTAACCAGTGCCCTGCCTTGGTCTGACGCCCCCACTTACCTGCTCCACCATCCAGCCTTGGCCAATGCCCGCCACGTTCCGCGCTCTGCCCCCTGCTGCTGATGCCCTGGTGGTCAGCGTATGTCATAGCGACCAGTTGTTCGGTTGTTCATTTGTTCTGCCATTCGGTCTATTTGCATATTAGGTTTTATATAGAGAGAGATGGTATTTATCTACAAGATACATAATAACCAGAGTCAGCATTTACAGAAAAAAAATGTCAAAAAAGAATGATGGGGTAGGTTACAATTTCCCACTGTTACACTATCAGTGTAGGCTCCCAAGCATACTCTTAGGTGAGGGGTTGAACCCAGATAACTGACTCTCCAGAGAGCAAGTGGAAGGATGGCCTATTTGGAAACCAAATTGGGAGGCCAATGGAATGAGTTAAAACACCATTTCTATCGCTTATGAGCTTTATAATTGGGGTCAAGTCACCTCTTCTTTTTGAATGCTGGTGTCCTCATCTATTGAGTTGGGAAGTCCAATTATTCCAACCTTACAAGGCTGTTTTAACAATGAAATTTAATATGGCAATCCCTGGCATGACATAGTAAGTTGTCAATAAACCATTCACCTTTAAATTCTCCCAGTGCATGCACACGTATGCGCATACACAGACACCCACACAGACACATCCCTCTGTATTCTGCACTAATGGATTAATGTTATTAGATTTTCGTTCTGCATCCCGTTGGTTAAAGTGTGATCTTTAAAATGATCACAGTCAAGCAAAGTGTGAATCTCATGGAATTAGCTCAGTTCAGTGTTTGCTTTTTCAAAGGGCAGTTTTAGCTGTTCTGTAAGTATCTCAGTGTAATATTCTATTCCTCATGTGACAGCAATTGGAGAGAAAAATAACAGTATTTACCATCTTTCCCCACCTGAAGCCCTTGTAATGAGGGTGAGGGCACCTTTTTTATTAATCTGGTTTCCTTGGCTTTGTTTTTCAAATCTGAGTGAGGGCAGCAGAGGCCGGGGTTGTCAGAGGGGTCTGGCCAAATTGCTAAATCAGAGAACAGATGGAGAAAGTGAGGACAGGACTGAGGAGTGTACACAGGAGAACCTGCAAAGACCCAGGACCAACAGAATTTTGGGAGAGTTGTCTGGGAACAGTGGGACTTTTTATAAAGGCACATCTTGAGTTGGGGATGAGTTTTTATAAAGTCTTGCTGTGGATTCCCCATCTGTCATATCCCACATTAATGCTTCACCCCCAAGTCCTTTGGCATTCAATTCTTCTGTGTCAAGATGGGCCTCAAGAGAGGAATGAACAGGCTTGATTTTCTTCTAGGTAAACTTGTATTTGTCATGAGAAAGCACATGCAGGACACACACTTCTTGGAGAGATAGTATTAAAGACCCTAATTTAGGAGTAAACACAGAATGGGGAAGTACAATTAAAGGCCAAGGACCAAAGGGGGCAGTTTTAGATCTTGCCTCTGCTCAGGTGTGGGAGATTCAAGTGAGTAGTTGAAAGCCCATATTCCCTGCCTGCTTTTTATAGAAGGATATTTTTATTATTCTAGTGCATCATCTGAAAATGTTGCTAAATAATGGCTTTAACTAATTTTTCATCATCTATCATAGCCCTGTCCTAGGTTGCAATCAGAAAGCAGCTGGGACTGGTGTCATCAGAGGGTGGGAATGGGTGGGCTTCAAGGGAGCTCCCTTTCTCACTTGTCCGGCATCTTGGCTGGGTTAAGTCATGAATGGCCAGGTGTTTCAATTTTCACATCACCTCTCCCCTTTGATAACTTGGGCTTCTCCATAGCTTAGAAGGCTCAGATCCTGTAAGCGGCACCTGGCTTTCCCCAGAGTGCGTATTCCAAGAGACTCATGTGGAAGCTGCAAGACTTCTCATGACCTGACTTCAGGAGTCACATTGTGTCACTTCCTGCACATTCTGTTGCTTACAGAATACCAGCCCAATCACAGTGTAGGTGGGGACAAGGCAGGGGTGAAGTTATAGGGAGTCATGGTTCATCGAGAGGCCATCTTTGGAGACTAGCTCTCCCTGATCTTAAAGGCTAAGCTACAAAACGGGTGATGGGATTTTATATCTTTTTTGTGAAGCAAAGGGAGGGGAAAGTTAACTTAATATTGGGAGGGCTACAAAAGTTGAGGCACAGCATTTTTTCCAGTAAGCTTGGCTGTCTTTGCTGAGCCTGGCACTCTGTAGCCATTAGCAGGCGGGCAATGCTTTGCTTTATGAGGCAATTATTCCAACACACTCCATTCAAAGTACACATTAGAACTTAACCTTCTGAATCCTGAAGTAGCATTTTTATCACCCAACATTAGAAAAGAGACAGAGTCAGCATATCTCCCCCCTCCCCCTTTATGATCTGGTATCATTAATAAAGCATTGGGCAAGGACCTTATCACAATTCTTCCGGATAATTTGTGACACAAAAGGCGTTCTGTGATACAATTGTCTGTTGACTTATTCAGTAACAGAGGAAACACATGGATCGTTTAAAAAAATAAAGCCAGAGAATTAGACAATCAAAAGGAATCTTTCCTCCCCACCACATGGAGCAGGTCCAGAATAGAGATGCCAGGTTACTGGATCTGCACAAGTAGGACTATGGGAAGTTAATATGGAATTTCTAATTAGGGTCACATGCTAATGAACTCTCTCTTCATGTTAGTTTTATGCCGCTTCAGAAATTTTTTATCATATGCTTAAAAATTTATGGCCAGAAACATTAATGAAAATGAGGCGTGAATTGGAAATTGTGTCATTATGGAGATGAGGGTGGCCTGGCATTGCTGATTTTCAAGGAGGTATCTTTTATTGCCTTTTTTGAGAACTGAGAAATGATACAGGTGGAATTAATGGCAAGACATATTCTCTCTCCTGACATAGGCAGTGTGGTTCTATGTAAAGTTATAAAAGTTTGATTTTAATAAGATTTTGAATTAATTATAAGGAGACTATTAATCATCATTGACCGTCATTTATCAGAATAAAACTTCACCGTCTAAGTAATATTATAGTTCTTAAGTGCATGAAGATATGCATTCTCTTTTTCTCTCAGCTTTGTCTTTTCGGAAATTAAAACCCACCTTTTCAGTACACAGTGGATTGGACGGCACATGCTTCTCATCTGTGAATAGTCACAGGGATTCAGGTTGTATTTTAAAAGGGCCTCTGCTTGCGAAGCTCATGGGACAGGCAGGTTTTCTGAAACTGTGTTTATGAGGAGGGGAAAGTACACAGGCATATGAAACTTTCTCTGTTTTTAATCTCTGCAAAACTATTGCTTTCAATACATCTGATAACTGTCAGATTTGAATGGATTCTCAGAAAGGCACATTTCGAGTTGGTAAAAATTGTATCTTAAACTTATCACAGCAGAAGCTGGAATAAAATCCCATCTCCAGGCCTGATCTTCAGGGAGTGACTTCCTTCTCTCTCTCTCTCTCTCTCTCTCTCTCTCTCTCTCTCTCTCTCTCTCTCTCTCTCTCTCTCTCTCTCTCTGATTCTGTGGGCATTTGAGCCCAGGATGCCAGCCACTCTTCACGTGCCACCTCCTTCCTACATGCCTTCCTCTGGGCCCTTCTCTGCTCCATCCAAACACACCCTTATTGTCTGTAGGAGAGACCCCTCCTTTATCCTCTCCTGCCTTCTCTCCACCTGCCCTATTCCCTTCTCTCCTTGCTTCCTAAAGTGGTTCTAGTAACCAGTTTGGATGTATGGGCTTTTCTCCACACCAAACAATTCTCCTACCTTTGCTGAGTGTCCTACAATACAACTCAATTTTGACACCATCTACCCAGAGAGCATCAGACCTCAAAGGTTAAGGGCTGAATCCTACAAGACTGTCTCCTCCCTCAACTTCAGATGCCAATTTCAGGTCCATGTTGCTGCCTGTGCATCTGACTGAACCACTATAGATGGGAGGTTCCCACAACCCTTACTGGGTTCAATGAATTTGCTAGAGTCACTCACCGACTCAGAGAAACATTTCACTTACTAGATCACTGGTTTATTGTAACAGGATATCATTCCAAAACAGTCCGCTGGGGGGAGGCATGGAGCAAGGTGTGTAGGAAGAGTGTGCAGAGCTCCCAGGCCCTCTCGGAGCTTGCCACCCTCCTAACATCTCCATGTGTTCAACAACCCAGAAGCTCTTCAAGCCCATCCTCTCGGGTTTTTATGTAGGATTCCTTACAGAGGCGTGACTGATTAAATCACTGGCCATTGGCAATTGATTCAACCCTGGCACCTTTCTCTCCCTGGACACCAGGGGATGTGGGGGTGTGACTGAAAGTTCTGATCCTCTACGCATATGCTTGGCTCTCCAGGCAGCCAGCCTGCATCTTAGATGAGGGCCAGAAGTCACCTCGGGAGCATAACAAGAGAGCTTTGTTACTCTTTTGGCTTTAGAAATTCAGAAGGTTTTAGGAGCTCTGTGCCCTAAACCAGGACAAAGACCAAATATACACTGAGTGGCCAGATTATTATGATCCCTGAATGCAAAATAATCTGGCCACTCAGTGTGTCTGAATATATATCTTAGAGGCCCGGTGCATGAATTCGTGCTTGGTGGGGTCTGGCCAGCCTGGCCAGGGGGAGGGCACATGGGTGGTTGGCTAGCCTGCCTGCTGGTTGAACTCCTGGTCTAGGGGACAATTTGCATATTAGCCTTTTATTATATAGGATATACACTGAGTGGCCAGATTATTATGCATTCAGAAATAATGATAATCTGGCCACTCAGTGTATATTTTTTATTATAAATGACAATAGCACGCTCCCCCTGCCACACAGAGAGGACCAGCACCTTGTCCCCTTGATTTCCCAGTCTTACTTTAGAGGACCAGACGGGGCAAAACCCAACCCCTGACCGCCTCAGTCAGCAGGGGATATCTTTCCCACTGCAGAGACTGGTTCAGGGATGGGCGAGTGCTACAAACCAGGCCTGTAAGACTGAGTGCCTGGAGGGTAAGCTGGTGGATGGAGCCTGAGCTGCTGCGGAGAGCTGTTTCCTCATCGCTGGGGGAGCACCTGTCAGAGAGGGAAGGTACAGGGAGGACAGCAGAGTGCCTCTATATCAGTGTCCCTGACTGCCATACAGAGTACCTCCAAAACCACACAGATGCATTTCTTCATGGTTCTGAAGACCAGAAATCATTAAGGTGTCTGCAGGGCCACCTTCCCTCTGAGGGCTCTAGGAGAGGACCTTTCCTTGCCTCCTGTAAGCTTCTGGTGGCTCCAAGTGTTCCTTGGTTTATGGCAATCTCTGCTTCTGTTTTCATAAGGCCTTCTTTCGTGAGTGTGCATTGTGTGTGTGTGTGTGTGTGTGTGTGTGTGTGATTATGTGTGTATGAAATGTCCCACTTCTTTCTCTCACAAGGACACCCTCATTGGATTTAAGGCCCACCCTAAATATAGAATGAACAGGGACATTCATGATATCAGGAGTTAGGACTCAGACGTATCTTTTCTGGGCACACAATTCAACTCCCTATAAGCTGTGTCACTGAAATATTATTACAATTGCCCCTACAAAACAACCAGACCCCTCAGCAATGTGCATGACTGAGAAAGAAAGGAATGCTGACTCCAGGGCAGGACTTCGGCTCCATAAAACTTGGATGTGAAACACAATCATTGTGCAAGGTGCCCAGGCAAGAGATCCAGGGACAATCCCCCCCCTCCCCCCCCCTGCTTCATTGAGGAAGCAGAGACCCATTCATGGCTGAAAACAAGTTTGGGCTCTGGCCTCTGATTGGTCCCCACCTACATTTTTAGAAAGCCATTTACTGGAGAATTTTGTGTCAAGAGGTAGCATCAAAAGCAGCTATTAGGTTGCCATAAAGCTAGCGCATCCCAGGGGCTTTCCATCTTGACTGTTAATTTTTTATGACTGATTTCTCTACTTTGCAGCAGTGGGTATAAGAGCCCAGCACCATTTTCAGACTTTTAGAAACCTCCTGTGAAATCACAGTGTGTCACTTTCTGTGGGACTTTCAGGCAAGTGGTGGTAGCCTTCGTTATCTGGTGTTCCTCTGAACCACTGGCCCATAATTGGATGTACTTTAGATGATCCCCTGGCAAAGGAGCAAGTAACTCCATGGAAACCTGAAACGTACATTTTGGTTCACAAAATTCCTGTTGAGAAGCATGTAAGAACTTCTCAGCAGGGTTGTTTGGAAAGCTTAAAGCTAGGAGGGCCTTTGTCTCACAGACCGGGGTTGGAATCCCTGCTCCCCCGTTCCTTGCTGTGTGATCCTGGGCGACTCACTGCTCCGCCTGTCCAAGTGGTTCTCTCCTCTGTAAAGTTAAGCCAGGCTAATCCCAGCCTCTCAGGATGACAGTAGGTAGCCAGTGCAAAGCACTAAGCGCAGTGTGTGGCTTATCGTAGGTGCTTAAGAAATGATAGTTGAAATGATTAGGAGGGTTAATTTATTATCTCTGGACTTCCCTCCTTCCCTGGAGGGTGGAGATGCAGGTATGATTTGGCTCCTCCCTGGGACATGAGGCAGGTTTATGCAGGCTCTGTATCCATGTGTCTTGGCCAAGGGCAGTAGTACTATAGATTTGTCCCCATGTGGGAATTTGGGGGGGAGGGTGAGGGCTAACCACTAATTTAAAAGAAATCGCTGCTTCCTTGCAAGGTACTGAGGTGTAAGTACTATTGAAATGTGAACATTGGAAAGTTCAAGGCTAGAATGACCACACACAGAGCTAATATCCCTTGTGATTTTTGGAAATATGCGTAGAGGGACCACATTATCTTAATTTAAAATAGCGGATGTCATTGGCAACAAATGGGGATGATAATAATGTTTTGGTTTGCTGTGGTGCTTTCAGCATCACAAGCCCTCTCTTATGTCCTGTGTTATTGGCAACTCATGTTATCGGCACTGAAATAGGTGCTACCGCTGACCCCATTGCATTGATGAGGACAGGTAGGAACAGGGAGATTAAATTTTTTGCTGGAGAAAATGAAGGGAGACCACAACAAGCCGTGAGACTGCAGTGCCAGGGTATTAACTGGTATTCTTTGAGACAAGAAACTTTTTCTCTAAACTCCTAGGTTCTTCTGGCTGGTCTAACAATTAAACCAACATGAGACAGATTAGCGAGAGAAAATGACCATGTTTAACGACATATATACATACGGGAACCTCACATACATGAGCGGTTCAGACAGAAAGTTAAAATGAGGGGAAAATGACATCCTGAGAGAAGGATGGAGTAAGGCACCTTGGAGCTTCAGAAGGAAGGAAGGTCATCCCAGGGCAGGAAGAAGAGAGGATGGTCAGTAATTAGAAGCTTGCCCTGCCCTGTAGATAGGTCATTAATACTTATTTCTTGTAATGACTCTTATTATGGGCAAGTCCCCTAATTTAAGTTATTTAAGGGAGAGGTAAAAGTTTCTTACCCCAGGGTCTCAATTACCTTCAGCTCAAAATAATCCACACGCCAGAGAAGCATTTCCTGGGGAAGCCCGTTCTGAACCCTTCAGTATTCATAGGGCCTCCTAATTAGGAATAAATGCTCTCAAAATAAGTATAGAAAATCTCAGATATGTGTTTCCTCTAGGGCTGTCTGGGTAGTGATTTATGGGATGCTCCACAGCAGAGTAGGAGCTTACCCAAGGGAGGTATGGCTCTGCTAAAAGCACCCATTTACACCGTTATCAGAGACTGTACTACCCCTGTGAGCCAGTCACCTTTTCTTCTCTACCTCCCCCCGCCCCTCCTCACACAGAGACAGGCCAGGCCCAGCGTGTATTTAACAAGCATCACAAGTTGCCAGGTGCTGTTCTAGACCCTGAGGATATGATGGTGAGCTGTGTCAGAACCACTCCTGACTCTTGGAGAACACATAATCTCGTCAGAAAGACACACGTGAAATAAATCATTTTAGCAGTACGGGGAGAAAGGGTGCATGGCCCTATGAGCAGAGACTCACCAAGGTCCCTGATGGAGGTGAGTGGGAGACTGGGTCTCTTGCCATCAAAGGAGCTGGGACTCAGAAGTGTTCACTGGCTTGTGAGGGGGATGGGATGCAGGGGGGATCCAGAGAGATGGGTCCAGTTGTGCAATGGCTTTGGTTTAGGAAGTAAAGGAAAGATAAATAATTTACTTAAAGCAGGGGCTAGAAAACATGGGGTCATGGAGCAAGAGGTGAGGTGGAGATGATTCTGCTGCTGTTAGGAATCAGCTCACGCAGGATGGACCAAAGTAAAACATTTTGCTCTAAGTCACTCTACTCTTTCCTGCCTTCCTATGCTCCTCCCTTCCTTCTTTCCTCCCTCCCTCCCTTCTTTTCTTCCTTCCTATCTGTCCACCCATCCATCATCTATCTTTCCATTATCTATCTGTCTATTTATACACCCACTAATCTATCTATCCATCCATCAAGTCTCTCTCTCTTTACCTACTATCTATCATCTCTCTCTCTCTCTCTCTCTCTCTCTCTCTCTCTCTCTCTCTCTCTCTCTCTCTCAATATGCATGTATCCATCATTCAGCAGTGGGAAGAGGGTATCATTTTTCCTGAACAGAAAGACAGATTGGAAGATTGGACGGAGTGAAGAGTCCATGGGCAGGCACACGGGGGTTACAATAAGAGGACATGGAGTTTGAGCTAGGGTGGCAGCAGAGGATAGATGCCAGAGGCATTAGGAGGGATAATAGAAGTACTATAGAGTGAGCAACCTGACCCACATATGTGTTCCCCCGCATGGCTTTAAATATCATCTGCTTCCCTGTTGGCCCTTGCTTCCCTACGCTAAGCAATGGTTCTTGAACAGGGAAGAATTTGCTCAAGAATTCTGTTGCTCTCTTCAAGGGTTGTGTCCAAGATGTTGGACACAACAGATCTTAGTCAAAGTGGGTTTTCTTAACCCATCTCTGCCCATCTGCCTGTAGAGCGGTGGTCCTTGGGGATCCATGGGCAGCTGCAAGTGACCAGACCATGATACTATGAATTAAAGGAGAGGAGATTAGAACTAGACACACTTTCTTGAGGCATTGAATTGTCAGTCTGAGGAAACCCACTCCTTATGCCTGCTCCGATCCCTTCCACCAACTGTTCAGCCGCCCTGGTGCCAGAAGGATGAAATGCTCTGTGAGAGGGGTTGGCAGTTCCACTGATGACAGCGCCAAGGCCAAGGCAGCATGTGTCCTTGTAAGGAAGCAGTGTGGCCTCCGGGCTGGGAGGCATTGGATGCAACCCTGGAGTGTGCAGGGCCCCTGAACCAGATCTCTGGGCTCGCACCCTGCACACAGCGGGCCTCCCTCTTGGCCTTGGGTGGGAACCTCTTCTTCCTGGATCAGCCCTGGTTCACCTTTCAGTTCTGAGTGACTGGCAGCCTCTTCCCCAGGATGCCTTTGACTCAGTAAGTCCCCCAGGCACTGTTATTCTGAGACAGGATCTTTGAAAAGCAGCCTAGCAAAATCAGCAGTGATGGAAACCATGAAAATGTTTCCTTTCTTTTCTTTCCCTTTTCTTACCCCCACCCCCCTGCCTTATTCATGCATTTTGCATTATTTCTCATGCTTTGATCTTGTACAGGCCCATTTGGACATCTGGTTGTCCCCGTCCTAACTAAGAGCTCTGACTTCTCCTGCCTTCAGCTAACATCCCCCCGTAGCATTTTCATAAAGCAGTCATAGGATTTAGGAGTGGAAGTCTGGCAAGAAAAGATCTCAGAAGGATGTGAGGGTGTGAGTGATGGGTTCCTCCCAGCCTGTCAGTATCAGTTTGCATTTACAAAATGTGCTGCATCCCAGGGGACTCTGAGAAACCTTCAGGAACCTGCCTGCTTTCTAGTGCACACCCCTTTCTCGCGGCAGCTGCTCCTCTCCTTCCTCACTGCCTATTACCTGGTAAACCGGTTGATACCTTCATTACTTCAAAATGTGTTCACCCAGATGACTTTTTAACAAAACCTGTGGGCCTTCTGGCTGCTGGAGGCCAGTCATGACTCCTGGCTCTGTGTCAGCCTTCGCATAATAAGCTCATTACAGGAAAGCTCCAGTCCCCAAGATCCAGACAGGTGGGTGCCCAGGAAGTATACTTTGAGAGACACGAGACGTCAGAGCAAAGCTGGATGTTGGAATCTCCCATCAGTCTCCTGCCTTTCAAGCAGTCCTCTTAGTCTGGATGATCAGAAGGCCCTCTCACGCATTGGCCAAGAGCTCTGATTTGAGAGATATCCAGACCATCTTAGCTCTGTGACTCCCAGATGGTTAACTTAACCTTTCTGGGTCCCTAGAACCCTCACCTAGAGCCCACACCTGTCAAGTGAGAATGACAGTGAAGTCCGTGTGAAGAACTTGGAGCACAGGCATAAAAATGCCAAGGCAGTTTACTCAGCAAATATTTAAAGTAGGGCTTGAGGGAGGCGAGTGTGCAAGGCCCTGCAAGGACACGGTGAGAGCCTGTCTTTATTTAAAATGTTGATATTGTGTCTACTGTGTATTTTGTACACCAATTTTGATTTTGTAAGAGATTGCACTAAAATATGGTTTGTCTTGATCACAGAGTTTTCTGGTGCCCCTTCAGAATCTGTGCCTGACCCTAGTCATGGGCCTAATTGTTAGCATCAACCAGGTGGCAGGTAGTTCGCTAATTGTTGGGCATGCAGCCATGTGATCCTCAAGATGTTCTAAGTGGCCTGGAGTAGCTTTCCCAAGCAAATCAAAAAGGGCATTTGTTATCTGATATCAGGAGAAGTCCTTCTAAATGAGAAGACAGGGGAGGTTCAGATACTCAACATCATCACCAAAGAGTCACCAGTCTATTTCTGTCTAGAAAGCTACATTTTCTTTCATGTTCTCAACACAGTGGCTTGGCCCTTAGGCTTAGCCCTTCTCATTTCCAGGACAGGTATTACAGTTCCAACCATGACACAGATGACAAGTTTGGCTTTATCAACACCCCAGGAGCCTTCTCTTGAAGTCTCATTGGCCAGGATTGGGTTGAATGCTTGAAGGGAGCCTGGGAAAAGCGACTACCTGGGATTTGCAGCCTCTGCAGAAGGAAGCAGGCTCTGCCAGTCAGGGAGGACTACATTCAGGCCACAGGACCTTGGTCTGTGCTGTGTTTTTCCTTCCATCTGAAACACACACACACACACACACACACACACACACACACATACACACACACACACACACACACACACACACAACTTTTCCTACTATCCACATTGGTCCATAGAATTGTATAGGAGGAAAAATATATTTTTCCTCTACCTTTCGAAGTTCTCTGGTACTCCTGTAACAAAAGAAAGATTCACCAGAGAAAAGCATATAGGTAGTCAATGTAAGTTTGATATGCACAGGAACCTTCAGAAGGAAATGAAAAACCTGAGAAATGGTTAAACCTGAGTATTTTTGACTTGGCTTGATGAAGAGTGGGAAGCCATGGACAGCAATGATGGGATAAAGGGTTAAGAAGTAAGGGCAGTAAATGGGGAACCTAGCAGGGCCTGTTCATCCAGATTGTCCTTGGAGGCCCTCTATATTTGGAGATGAGGAGGCTCCTTTCCTCCAGGCACAGGGAGGGCACCTCTCACACGAGGGTTGTATGACTGGCTTCAGGGAAGTTCAGATAGTCCTTCCCGCACATGTCATTTCTCAGATTCCTTCAGCTTGAAACATTCATTTGGCCATGGTGCCATGTTTGGGGACATTATGCCCTTAGCCTCATCAGAATTTTCACCAAATTCATTCAACAATGTGGTTTAAGGTTGATGCCATCTACTCCAGTTCCTGATCACATGGGACTTGCAATATAGTGGCTGCGGGAGGGATAACAGACATTCAATACATGAAGAAGCTCTCTCATAAATATGAAGGAGATGATCAGAAAATAATGTTTGCTGTACAGAGATTTAAAATACAGAGATGTGTCCTGAAGGGCTGTTGAGTTGTCACCATAGACTGGGTTCTCCTGGAAGACCCCTAAGACATGGAAACTGTGGTATGAATGAAAGGGAAAGCACAGCCACAGAAACAAGAAAGGAACAGTCCTGTTAAAAAGACCAGTCACCACTGCAGAGAGTGGAGAATGGATTGGATTTTATGGGGAGTAGAGAGTGAAAGGGCAGGAGATGGGTTTGGCTAGGTTACACAGAGCCTTCTAGGTGGTGATAGGTGTGTGTGTGTGTGTGTGTGTGTGTGTGTGTGTGTGTGTGTGTACCATAAACTAACAGAATAACTTTCCAGTTTACATATTAAAGGGTCATGCACTGTTACAGGGAATATGATGAATGAAGTCAGAGATTCCAAATCAGAAGCTATTACAATAGTGGCAGCCAGAGATGACAGCGGTTGTGACTAGTACGCCAGGAGTGGAGATGTAGGGAGGTGGATAGATTGGGGATATGTTGTTCCAATAAAGTTGACAGGCCTGTTCATTTAGGGTATGGGAGAGGGACAGAGAGGAAACAGGATAAGAGCAGAAAAGGGTCTAATGTGTGTATCTCATATCCAGTGGTGATTCATTGATAACCTTTGGCAGAGCAGCACAGTGTGTGGCAAGTGGAAACTGGGCTGGTTTGGGATAAGAACAGGGTGTGAGCTGAGCAAGAGGTCCCACTATAGACCATGCTTGCACAAGAGTTTTGTTATGAAGAATTGCAGAAAGAAGGGAGCATGAGGTCAGGGCCTTTTTTTCTAAGAGTGAAATATTATAGCATATATATTTTTTCCATTTTGGTAAAAAACACATATCATAATATGTATCATTTTAACCATTTAAAAAAAATCCTCAGCCAAGAACAGGTTTTTATTGATTTTAGAGAGAGAGGAAGTGGGGAGAGAGAGAGAGAAACATTGATGTGAGAGAAAACATAGATCGGTTGCCTGCTGTATGCACCGAGGCCAGGGATAGAACCCAAAACCAAGGTATGTGCTCTGACCAGGAATCGAGCATACAGCACTTTTGTGTATGGGACACTGCTCCAACCAGGGCTACCATGCTAACTACTTTTAAGTGCCTTGCTCAGTGGTTTAAAACATATTTACATTATTGTGGAACAGATCTGCAGAACTTTATCTTTTAAACCTGAAACTCTGTAACTGCCCATTTCCCTCTGCCTCCAGCCACTGGAAACCACCATTCTACCTAGTTTCTATGACTTCGACTACTTTCAATACCTCATATATGTGGCATCATGTAGCGCTGGGCTTTTTGCGACTGGCTTATGTCACTTAGCATGTCATCCTTCAGTCCATCCGTGTTGGAGCAGGTGGCAGGATTCCCTTCCTCTTGAAGGCTGAGTAATGTTCCATTGTGTACATATTCCACACTTTCTTTATTCACCTGTTGATGGGCATTTGGTTGCTCCCACCTCTAGACTACTGTAACTAATGCTGCTGTGAAACATGGGGCGGGGGGGGGGGGTGCAGATATAGTACCACATACTTTCTTCCTGAATGGAATGAAGGCTGTGTGTGTGTGGATAATTCAGGAGAACAAGCAGAAATGCCAGAGAAGATCCCTTGAGAACACAGAGTCTGAGTGAATGGTTGTCCCAGAAGGTATAGGGGAAGGGGCACCTCATCCATCAAGACAGGTGGGAAATCCAGGAGGCAGGTAGATTGGGGGGCATGTGGGTAAGGAAATTCATGCTTAAATGCTTGAATTTTCCCAAAGAAGTTAGAAATGAAACCACCAGGTTCAAGTGCGTGTGTGTGTGGGGGGGGAGGGCGGGGGGCATCAGAGGTGCCTTCCCATTAATAGACTAAATGGTCAACATAGGTACTTGGAATCAAGTTGATGCATTTCTTCTGTGCCATGCAAACAGAATAAAGCTGGGCTTTGTTGTCAGACAAAAGTGGCACTTATCATAATGGCTGGCATTTCAGAGATAATTCAGCTCAAAGAGATAATAACACATCAGTCAGTCCAGAAGCCTTTTGCCCAGTAATACCAATGGTACAATATGCAAGTCACAGACTGTGCTGGACACAACCAGGAATTTTCTTTGCCTGAAACACTACTATTTCTAGCAGAAGTGGATTTTTTCCCCCCAGCTTCTGTTTGGAGAGTCTGTTTATTTCTTTCTTCCCAAGGGGATGCTGAGATAGATATTGTAAATGGTGAGGACTTTTATTGTTTTTGACAGTTATCAAAGATATTTTTTTTAAAGACCTGGACCACCAACTGAAGAATAAATCTGTTTGGGGTTTTTGAGTCAAGTGTGTTGAATTGTGGTCACTTTCAGGTTTTAGGGGGCCTCGCTGTACTTATTAATGGGGGATGATTGTAACCCATATGAGTTCGGGGGCCCATGTCTGGATGGATGCTCCTGCAGGAAATAACCATCCAGTTTCTGGTGATATAAATCCCATCCTTTATTTCCTTTTCTGGAAGACCACCAAGAGGAGGGAGCTTGTACTGGAGGCCCCTTTGCTTTCCTTCTCTGGTCCTAGCCCTTAACTCTGTGGAGGCTGCCAGGCCACAGACCTCAGCCAGCTTCCCGATGCCCTCCTTTCCACACCTGCTAATCCACACTCACCAGGCCCTTCATTGCTTCCCCCTCTTGTATCCCTGCCATCCTCATGGTCAGTGTCCCCCAGAGGCACTTCTTCCCACAGGGCCATCTGAGAAAGCAGCTGAGCCTTCACCCTCACTCTATTTTTAAAAAATATATTTGTATTAATTTCAGAGAGGAAGGGAGAGAGAGAGAGAGATAGAAATGTCGGTGATGCAAGAGAATCACTGAATGGCTGCCTCCTGCATGCCCCACACTGGGGATAAAGCCTACAACCCAGGCATATGCCCTGACCGGGTTTCAAACCGTGACCTCCTGGTTCATAGGTTGACACTCAACCACTGAGCCATGCAGGCTGGGCTCTATTATTTTTTAAAAAATAATCATTCCAAAAGAATTGTGTTTTCCTTCTGTCCTTAATTCTGGAAGGAAGGGTGGGTCAGACATATGATATTACCCTTGCCCCCATTCTGTAAGAATATGTGGGGGAGGAAGGGGCACAGAACACTGGCTCAGCAGCTCCTCTGGGCTCAGAGCGACCTGAAAGGAGTTTCCTTTGCTCAGCACCCAGCACCAGTCTTGCTTATCCATGCCGTGGGGCTAAGGGAAGCAGAGCCAGGCACTGCCTTCAGCATACATTTTAAGAGAGCACCAAACAACTCAGTAATCAAGGTAAATCATATATATTTTTCTAATATTTTTTTATTGATTTCAGAGAAGAATGGAGAGGGAAAGAGACATAGAAACATCAGTGATGAGAGAGAATCATTGATTGGCTGCCTCCTGCACAACCCACACTGGAGATCCAGCCCATAACCTGGGTATGTGCCCTGATCAGGAATCGAACCATGACCTCTTGGTTCAAAAGTTGATTCTCAACCACTAAACCATGCCAGCCGGGCAAGGGAAATCATATTTTAATGCAAATAAACAAGATTAATGTGGAAGTCCACAGTACACAAAGTATCAAACTTTTAAATAATGGCAGGATATGACCACATTGGATTCGGATAGAGCAAGAATGGTGCGTCAGTGCAGAGTTGGATCACATTTTCATATGAAATTTTGATATTGATCCCCATGGGTTTTTACATTACTTTCATTTTATAAAATAGCATTTTGATTACTGACTTTTTTGGTACCCTTAAGTTTCGTGCCACAGGTGACTCCTGTGTCGCCTCACCCCAATCCTGGCCCCCCTTGTGGCTGGACTTCCCCATCTCCCTGCCTCTCTCTAATGACAACTCCTTCCTACCTCACTGCCTAACAGCTGGCTGAGGCCTGCCAGTTGTCATAGCACAGAAGACATCTTGATTGAGCTGACAGATTGGCCAGCCCATGGATGGTTGCCTTTGTTCCTGGCAAGTTCCCCTATCCAGTCAGACATGTGAGTGTGGAATCCTATGGACTCACCAGGGCCAGTAATACAAACACTATTCGAAAGAGCGATTGAGGGTGGCAGTCACTGATCATGCCCATAGACTTGGCCTCAGTACAGATTTCTTGGGGGCACTGTTCCACCAGTGCGCACATGTGAATGACACCTGGGGCAGCATTGATGAGGTGTGCATTTCCCATCCTATCCTTGAAAAAACTGAGCTACATGAGCAGAATTTCAGCCCTAACTCCACAGACTCCCTTCCTTGGCTCATCAACTTGGGGATAGCGCTGCTCCTTTGCTCACAGGCTGAAAGCTTCTATACACCTTAGGATCTTTTAAAGTATGATCTTCACAAGTCTTTTTGTAGGTATTTAGCAACTTCCTGTGTAAGGAGATAATTGCAATAATATTGACAATAATAATAATAAAATTAGCGTTGATGACTTCCTTTTCCTAGGACTTCTACATGAGGTATCTCTACAGTTCTATGAAATAAGCATTATTATTATTTCAGAGAGGGAAACTGAGACACAGAGAGGAAAAGAGACTTGCTTAGCTGTACTGAGAGCAGAAACTTGAACATGGAGCTCGGCCTCCTCCCTTCTCCTCCCAACAAGCCCCCTCCTTCCCATGAAAACATGAAGCTAATTTCATTTTCAGAATCCAGTTTCCAGAGGCAGGCATCTTGTAGCCCCATGATGTTCATTGGACATCCCTCTGCGCTCCTAACTCAGGACACCTCTTCCTGCTGGACCCTGAGCCTCTGGGCAGCCTGGCCAATGGTCCCCACCCCCCAACACCCCCAGTTACTTTGTTAGCCCAGTGCCAGGCACATCATCAGCCTCTGGGTGAATGTTGTCGAATGCCAAATAGAAGCCACATTTTAAATAGAAAAAAAAAAAAGTCCACTCTTCCAATAGACAAGATGGATCAAAGGTACCTGAGGCTTGTTTGCTGTAACTGGAAAACCTGCTTCCCAATCTGGTCTGAGAACAAACATGTGAGCAGAGGGGCTCTCAAGAGAAAGAGGGAAGAGGGGCATCTCTCAACCGCCCCAGAAAATAACTTTCCCCCAATACAGCCTGGTGTTGCCTCGCAAGGCGCTCTGCAAGGTCTTATGTCTTTGTTTCCTGGCTCCCCCAAGTCCCTTCCTCCATTTAACCTTCCCCCTCCTCACCTTCCTTCCCTCCCCATGCCCTGGTGTCAATTACAGCTGACTTAGCAGGCTCCAGCCCCCAACACAACAGCCGGGCATGCTGCCCGAGGCCCCATGGCATAAGGCAGTGCAGCTAATGAGCCAGCCTTGGCTGTGCCCTCTGCTGCAGTTTGAAAAGCTTCGTGGAAAACAAGTTTCTGGCGTTGGCGTGCATTGCCTTGTACTTTCTGCACGCTCTAAATGTCTCCACCGTGGGACTGGCAGTCGCACTTCATACCAAAAATGCTCTGTTTTTGGTGTGAAAAAGAGATTTTGATTCCTGGTGCTCTAATTTTAGCTGCTCTTTGAAGTTTCCTGTGGCTGCTCATAGGTGTCATGTTGATGATAATGACAGCTAGCACTTACTAAGCAAATGATACCTCCCCAGAAGAGTGACAAGCCCTCGATGCATATTCACACATTAGATTCTCATGGCAGGTAGGTTGTATTATCATTCCATTTTACAGCAGGAGAAGCTGAGGCTTACACAGGTTAAGTAACTCACTTATGAGGGTTGAGCCTCTGCCTCCTCTCATCTTTGTTCTAGGCTGTCCCAGGTGTCTTGCACACATCATCTCTTTTAACCCTCTCAATAAGCTATGGAATTACAGGCTCCTTTTTTGGGGAGGGGAGTTGAAAGCTGAAGTGTTGTGGATTTCAGTAGGATGCTATAAACCACAGACTAAGTTTGGAAGCAGGATTCGAACCCCAGTAGCTTGAGTCTAGAACTGAAGCTCTGTGGCCACATTCTCCTCTCTGTGGCTTCGCCCCTGTAGATAGTGCTGTTCCGTGGCCTGTGTCCAGTGATGCTGGGGTTGCTGCATGCTGTTCTGGGGGTGCAGGGAGACCTGGGCACCACACACGTCTCTGTGGGGATTTTGCCTCTGCCACCTGTGCGCTGTATGATCTCAGCCAAATTGTGTACCCTCTCTAACAGGTGTAACTTCTCCGAAAAGGAGATAATACAACAAACAGTCATTATGAAACTTAGAGGTAGTCTATGTAAAACAGTACTCACCACGATTATTATGAGTTTAAATAAAAGTGTAGCAAAAGTCAGATCTGAATTGAAATCTTGGCCCTAGTATGAGCAGTATTTGGAACATTGGGAGTTTAATTAAATCATCATATCTCAGTTTCCCCTTCTTTAAAATGTGACTAGTAATAAAATACAGTAAACTAGTAACAAGACTGCAGGACTCTATGAGGCACTGTAAGATTAAACACTGGGAAATATGCTCGGCCCAGAGTAGCCTTTAGTGTAATTATGAATGCATTAGTGGGATCAGAGCAGCATCCGCACACAACAGAACCACTGAGCTCAAGTTGAAGGAAAGCTCTCTGAAGGGAAGAAATAATAGTGATTTACAGCTCTGTTCTTCCCCCTGTACTGACCTATTGATTGAGGTGGCTCTTCCTTGTGATTAATTAAAATCAATACCTCCAAGCGGACACAGTGATGCTTGTTATGAAAGAAGAGGCAGCAGAAAGGGGTGTGATTCTTTTGATTCCAGTTTGGGAAGCCCACCACTTCCGCTTGGGCTGCAGAAATCACTTATGTCTCAACAGAACCTTAAGGAAATAAGCACTTAAGGCCTTGTCATCTTTATTAAGCCTGGAGGGCCCTGATCAATCCTCATAACAGTGGATGGTTTTCCAGAAATGCCAAGTTATCTTGGGGAGTATGTCACCATTTCCTTATACTTACAAACATCCCAGAGTCACTCAGCCTGGGCATGTGCTCAACTAGGTGTTTGCTCTGCCAGCCTCCTGAGCAACTAGGAGTGGCCACGTGACACCTCTGTTGGAAGATCTGTACCTGGAGGTTTGCTGTTGGTGTCCGGGGAAGCTTTTGATTTCTTCATGGAAGGTGGCACCTCCAGGTGGCACTCTCTCTTCTCCTACCTTTGCTCCTTCTCATCTTTTATGGCGTCATAATAGTAGGGTTGCAGCCACTGATTCACATTCATGTGGGACATCATTGATCCTAAATAGAGCAGCCGAGCCAGTGACAGGAGAAGCCGCCTTTGAACCTACATCATGTGAAAAACTTAATCCTTTATGTATTCATGTCTCTGCAGTTAGGACTGCTATGTGCAACCAAAAGAACTTAAGGAGCTATTGCAACATTTTATTTCATTTATAAATGGGGTTGGTGTGTGTATGATATGGGACATTAGTTTTCCATACACCCTACCTATTAGAGTTTTTGTTAGATACAAGGACCTATTATCATGTAACCATTTGTCTTGTCTTTTTTTTCCCTCCAAGAGCTCATTAGCCATTTTTCAAACAGAGGAAAGAATATTAAGGAAAGCACAAAAGTTCACTTTTTACTTGCAGAACCTTCCATCTTTATTTGTATGCCTTGGCCCATTGGCTACCCGCCAGCAGAAAAAATGTTCCCCAAGCTGATATTTGACACAGGAATCAAAACAGAATTTTGAAACAGCTCTAATATATTTGGGGTGGCAAGTTTTGCTGAAAACTTCCAATTATCTAGAGTTGTTGATGTTTCTCAAAGAAGAAAAATATCCCTGTAGCAAATTTGGAGAGAATAATGAAATCAAAAGTTAGGAGAATCTGTTCAATGGTGATGGCAGCCAGTACAGTTTTTCCTGAAGTTAACCCTTTCATGCCAGAAGGGAATATACACACAAGCCTGAGTAGAGTGTGATATAATTTCTTTGAAGCCTCGTGCTTTATCTTACATAACCATGCAAAATATTCATTGTTTCTTATCATATCCCCAACTTGGTTTATACAAATAATGGGGCCCCGTGCCAATCACTGAAATGAATTAAAGATCCAGAGAGCTGTCCTTGTTGACCTTACTGCCTTGTATATAAATTGGCATCGGTTTCAGGAGTCCGAGAATCATTCTGTAGCCAGAAAGGAAGTCCCCGAAAAAAAGGTTAGCTGCTCTCCATTGGAGAAGCCTCTTCCAGGTAACAAAGATCATTCATATATGTCACCCCATTTTGATCTTGATGGGAACCTCTTTGCTCACTTGCCAACAAGTCATTTTGATTTCTGGGGATTCCATTAGTGAGAAAACTGTGTCTAATTCTGGGTCATGGCTTGGATCCTGGGTCCTCACTCTCCATCCGTAAGTCCCTTCACTGCCATGGGCACTTCTCATTTGTTGATAAGCATCAGTGATGGAATGGTATTAGAGGTGGCCTTGCCAATCAGCCCATTGGCCCCTGGAATGACTCTCTCGGTCACTAGTTCCTACATAGAGTTACTGGGAGTTGAACACTACTCTGTGCAGGGGCTGAGCTAAGCACCCCTTTCACATTCATGGTCACATTTGATATTCACAGTAAGTGGGAGAGGAAGGTTTGCCAGTGTCCCATTTTGAAAGACATGGAAACGGAGGCTCAGAGACTTTCAGGAAGTTCTGAGAAGTGGCAAGGCCAGGACTTAAACTCTTAGCCATTCCCGCTGCTGTTTCCTAGCAACCAGGGCTCACCAAGCCTCCACCTCTTGCTCCCACATCCCCCATCACCGGGCCCTGCCACCTGCTTTATCCTGCTGGTGATTGCAGAAGGACTTGGAATCACTCCTAACATAATTAGAGTGATTCGCCGTGTCTGCCCAGTGAGTTTAGTTCATCCCTTCTTTATCTGTAAATAAATTATGAGGAAGGTGGAGAATTATGAGGGGGGAATCCTCAAAAAAGCCAGGGGAAACATACCCAGAGAGATACAATTATCTATTTGCTGCTTCCGGTCCACAGATTTTTAAAATAGGATTATGGAAGATGAAAAGGAAACGCTTACTTCAGCTTTTAAGAGGGATGTAAGCAATTTTGCATTGCACTTACTCCCCAGGGGTGGTGTGAAAATGTTTCTAGTAAATTAAAGTACAATAAACGCATTGGCAACCCGGCAACTTTTATATTAATTTCTTAATTTTTCACAAGCTTAATTATAAATCTCTTGGGAGGAAGAGGTGAGGTCTGTGAGTTCTTGGGACACAGTGCACATTTCAGGGCATAGAGGTCAGGTCCCCTGGGGAGAGGTGTGCGCTGTGGTGTTGGCTGCATGAAGGCAGTGGGAGGCACATGCTGTTCTTGGCTGATGGGTGGAGGTCTGCAGTGGACAAGGACATCAGACTGGGAGGTCCAAGGATATTGACACGAGGGAAGGGTGGTATTAGACAAGTTGTGGGCCTCCTTGAATGGCAGCATTGTGTCATGCATTATCACACCCGTCTCTGCAGTTTGCCTGTGTTTCAAATCCTGGCTCCTCTGTTACCTGGAGAAATTCGGGGAGCTTCTTCCTCTGAAAAATGAAGCTTATGAGGATATTTATTTATGCCACATGGGAAGTATGTGCAAAAGCCTGGGTCCTGCTGGCACTGTTGAGCCACCAAACCTACCTGGGATCGTCTCCTACCAGATTTGGAATCTGAAAAACCATAACTATCCTCACCAAGGAAGCCACTGTTCCTTGCATCCTAAAGCAGCTTCCCTCAAGTCAGAGTGAAGCAGCAATTGCATCCATTCCAGATTCATTGATTTCAGAGAGGCAGGGAGAGAGAGAAACATCAATGATGAGAGGATCATGGATCGGCTGTGGTGCCCTCAACCTGGGCATTATGCTGGGCAGGATCTCGGGTCTTTCCAGTGAATTTTCTCCATTCTTATTCTTCTTCACCAATGAATATCTTCTGAGGAAAGTGGAGATAGAAAGAAAGAATCTTCAAGAAATCCAGGGGAAAATACCCAGAGTGAGAGGATTATCTGTTTTCTGGGCAAAGCTGGACAGATTCCAATGAATGATTGTCTCTGGACTTCTCTTTGGTAGACCCAGGGACTTCCAGGCACCTGTTTAGGATATAACCGATATTGCAAGCATCTTCTCTTGGGCAGTGGTTCTAGTTCCTCCTCTCTCCTCTGCACCGCTGTATCATGTTGTGGTTTCAAACACACACTCCTTTTCTATTTTAATTGTTTCTTCCCCCTTCTTACCTCTCTGTCTTCTGGGCTGTTACTTATAAATAGGGAGTATATCCTATAGTTTTGTATGTTTGACACATAGTAAACACTCAATCAGATTAAAAAAAAATCAAAGGATGAACAAGTGTGTGTTCCTGAAACATAGATTCCATGGTAGATTAGTAGGTGTTACACCCACATGCATGCACACACACACAGTTCCATGGTTTTGAAAGCAAGTATAGAACACGCTGAATAAAAGAAGATGAAAATATTTTATTTTGCAGGACTTCTCAGTGCTTTTAAAATGCTAATGAATGCAAATCATAAATCTCTGAGATGATGGTACAGATAAAACAGTTTCCAAACTTACTGAGCCCAAGAAATCTTTTTGCAAAGAATATCTTGCAGGAACACACTTTAATTATATGATTATTGCCCGGCTGGCATGGCTTAGTGGTTGAGCATCCAGGAGGTCACGGTTCAATTCCCAGTCAGGGCTTATGCCGGCGTTGCAGATGTGGGGTAGGCAGGAAGCAGCCGATCAATGATTCTCTCTTCATCGATGTTTCTTTTCTCTCTCTCCCTTCCTCTCTGAAATCAAAGAAAATATAAATAAAATAAAAAATTTTAAAAAACTTAAAAAAAAGAAAACATAGAAAGCTATCACTTTAAAAATAAATAAAGTATAGGATTATTTCTAAGTTTAAATTTTCTGTATTTTTTGAAATTTTGAGACATCTTTCTAACTTTTTATCTTAAACTCTGCAGAAATGCAAAGCTAGCACAGTAACACCTGTATATCCTTAGCTAAATTTCCAGTTTTTAACATTTTAGGACATTTGCTCATTTTGTCTCTCCCTCCCTCCCTTCATCCCTCTCTTCAGTTTTGTTATGGGCATCTTTTCCTGACAAGAGGGTCAGCTCTGGATGCTACAGGGATGTACTTCTCTGCTTGCCTTTAAGAAAATAACTGAACATGCTGTAGGGCAGATGCCTGTAGGCTTCACGTGTCTTTGTTGATGATTTATTAAATCCAATCCTAGCAGAATCCTAGGATCTCAAGGTGCAGAGGGACGTGACAAGGCATCCAATCTAACCCCTGCTCACCTGCCCACGCCTCCTGCATTCTGTATCTATATTTCATGCCTTCAGGTGCCATTTATTCGTTCCTCCAGGGTTGGTGAGTCAATTCTGAGTGGTATGAAGCTTGCAAATGAAGCCTGTGGAGAGTCTGCCCTCTTCCTGGGCAACATCCAAGTGGTCTATCAGCTGCTTCATGGATCAAAGTCTGGAGTGGATGTAGTCAGCCCAGTAATAGGATCACAAAAAGAGAACAGTGTTTTGATAGAGGGCTGAAGTGTTTTGTCAATTCTTGATGACCTATGATAACAAGAATGAGAACTTTGGCCCTGATTATCCACAGATGCAATGAATCATGGAATATTGAAGCTGAAAAGAATCTTAGGGATCACGTGGTTCAGCCCCCACATTTTTTGGACCAGGAAGCAGAGAACAAGAAAGAACAAAATATTTGCCTACAGTCTCATAGCTACATGGTTTCTGATTCGGGGTCAAGTTATTCCCCAAGCCACTGAGCTGATCTCAGATCAGTAACAGAAAACTTTCAAGACAAACTCACATATGCACATATATGTGCATACACGTGCACATGTACACATAAGCATACACAGACCTACCTGAAATCGCATTCATAGATGGAGTTTCTGTTTCATCCAGATATTACTCATGATTGGAAGTTATATTGCAATCTAGAAATGTGAATTTGGTCATGGAAATTCACCCATGAACATACCTTACTCAGTTGCCTAGTTCCTTTTGCAGCTACAGAGGAGAGGAGGATAACAGCCAACATCACAAGGCTGCTTGGATGAGTATCTGCTCAGTGGAATGACCAAAGAAATATAGAAATGCAGCTTTATGGAGAGGGTAGCTCATAGCAGTCACATTTTATCCTTACTCAGATTAAAATTGAAATGTGTATGGTGGCTAGAAAGAGACCTCAAAGGAAACTTGCATTTACCAAATGCCAGCTAAGCATTGTGTACATGCATTATCTTACTTAGTCCTTGTAATGGCCATATCACTGGTGAAAAAAAAAAGTTCAAAGAGGCTACTATTTACCCTGTATCACACAGCCTGTAAATGGTGAAGTCAATTATCAAATGGTCTAGAGGTCCTTCTCCTTGTGAAGTGTCCACCTGGTTGTTAGGGTGGTGAGAACATAGCATCCAAGAAAAGAAACACATTTCAAGCAGAAATACCTAAAGAGTCCATATTGTCCTAACAGTAAATCTACCCCCATGTTTTGGGAAGTTAACTTACATTTCCCTACATGTTTCTTAAGTGAGAATAGTTTCTCTTCTCACCAAAGCTCTATAGACCAGTGCTGTCCAGTGGAATTTGCTGTGATAATGGAAATGCTCTATAATCTTGCTGTCTAATATGGCCGCTATTAGCCCCATGTTATTATTGAGCAAGTGCAATATGCACTCCAGATTTCAAAGACTTAGTACAATAAAAGAGGGTAAAACAGCTCATTGGCCCATCTAAAAACTTTATTGCACATTGAAAAGATAATATAGTTGGCTAAATTTAGTTTATATTGTTAAAATTAGTTTTACCTATTTTGTTTTTACTTTTTAAATGTGAACACTAGAAAATTTAGAATTGCATATATTGCTTGCATATTTCTGTTGGGCATCACAAATCTGGAGAGTTTATGAATATGCCTGTATATTTATAATTCTCTCTCTCTCTCTCTCTCTCTCTCTCTCTCTATATATATATATATATATATATATATATATATATATATGTATTACCTAATTATGAAAGACAATTTTATTTTTAATAGAAAACAGCATCATATAATATATCAGAGTTTTGAATTTTTCTTATCATTTAACAGTGTATTAAGGACTTTTCCCCCATATTGGTATGTATAAATCAACATTATTATCTTTATTTACTATCTGGCATTGTTTAAACTTATGGTTTGCTATGCATGTCTATGTAGTGCCATGGGTAGATATAAGGTCCAAGAAGAGAATCACAATCATTTAAGAGTTGGCCAAGCCTGGCCGTTGTGCCTCAGTGATTGAGAGTCACCCTGTGAACCAGGAGGTCACGGTTAGATTCCTGGCTATTGACTCAGTCCTCAGTGGGAGGCATGCAGGAGGAAGCCAATCAAAGATTCTCTCTCATCACTGATGTTTTTATCTCTCTCTCCCTCTCTCTTCCTCTCTGAAATCAATAAATTTAAAAAAAAAGAGTTGCTCAAAAGTTATCCCTACAGACTAGCTTGAGCATAAAGAGACAAAGTGACAGGACCTGTTAGACATAGGTAGTGATGGAGGTAGAAGTCCCAAGAAGGGCCAAAGGCAAGAGATATGGAGAGGCCTTGTAAGATACCTTTTGGAAGCTGGCTCTGGATTTAGTAAGTAAAGAAGTGAATACTCATCCAGGAAGTGAAGAACCTCTGCATTACCATGGTCTGTGGACTCAATGGGAGTAGAGGCTTCAGAAGCTATGAATGTAGACTTACTTTTCTGTGTGGAATCCGATAGAATCTTTCTATAACCTTATGTTGTCAAGCAGCCTTCTGAGGATGAAAATAAAGCCAGTGTAATGCAAAAGATTAAAGTGTTTATATTTGGGGGGTATTTAAAATGCACTATAAATAAAACCAAAAGACAGAGGCAGCCTGGGAACAGGCCTACCACTTAGAGGGAATACAGTTGTTCATTTTTTTTAGTTTTTCTGTGTTAGAATATAAACTTCAGGAGGACAGAGACTATACACTTTTGTTCCACATGTATCCCTAACAACTAATCAAGTTCCTGGCACACAGTAGGCAGGCGACAAAGACTTGTTGAATAAATGAATGGCCTGGAACTCTCAATTTTGGATTCCCTGGCCTTCCCTTTTTTACAAATTCTGACATTTCTCACATAGAAAGGTAACACACCTGTTCTATTAAAGTTATCCAGATCTACCAACTCAAAATGGCATCAGATAGCTGAGGGTGTGACCTGGGGCAAGTTATTTAAGCCCACAGATCCCATGTGTGCACCTCAGGATAATCCCAGCCCAACCTGTTTATCATGATCCAGGGAAAGAATATGCACCCAAGACATTTGAAAATGGGAAACTATGGTATATGCAGTCAGAATGGCTTTTTACAAAATAAGACATCTATTTTCCATTCTAGACGGCACAGATGAGAAAGGTGGTCTCACAATTTTGGTGTGAAAGTCACAGAGGTGCTTATGGAGCTGCCCAGACATTCTACTTCATTAGACCCAGGGTGGGTTTTGTCCACCTGTATTTCTTGAACTCAGCACACATTTACCAAGGTACATATAAGGCACTGCATGTGATGGCCGAGATGTAGCAGTGAGTGAGGTATCTGCACATTAGGAGGCTTACAGTGTCAGAGGGGTATTAGCACAATAGTTAGCACAAATAAATGGATATCTGTCAGAAGTTCTCAGGGGACTGGCATGCTCTGCCCTTATCTCAAACATGGGCTCTTCATAAGAACCACTTGGGGATTTTGTTTCAAATTTTGTCTCTTGGGGGTCTACCCAAAGTTTCTGATTCAATCACTAGGATGGGGGTCCCACAATCTGTGTTGCAACAGAATCCCCAGCATTTCAAATGCTGGTACTCCAAGAAGTACCCTTTGATAGCTACCGTCAGGGCGTGTGACTTCCCTCTGCAGCCACAGCACATGCCTTTGCTGTCCAGAGTTTCACTCAGTGCCCAGGGGAATGAGGTGATGGCAAGTCAGTTTCTTACCAGGTTGATCGTCCTTTCAAAGCCAGTTTGGGTTTCATCCGTAGTAGCTGTGGCATTTCTCTGTGGTGTTCAATGCAGAGAGGGGCTAGCGTGAAGATGAGGTATGAGGACGGGAAAGGATTAAAGCTTCATAATGGGAACCAGATACTGTTAGAGACGCAAAGGGCTTTGGAAGCCAGCTACTGAGTTTATGGATCAGGTGGCTGTGTCCAATGAGGTCCCCTTAGCTACCCCAGCTCATACAGGGAACCAGCCCCAAGGCCAGTTTCTCTGACCCTCTTGTATCCAGAATTCTTTATGACTGATGACCATTGCCCAGAAAGCCTGACTCCTCCCCTTTCTAATAGAAAACAAACAAGCAAACAATAACAACAACAACAACAAAAACCAATTCTGATATTTTATCAAAGAATCACTGCCCATTGCCCAAGCAGGGTGTTGTTCATGGGAAAATGACAATGGTTTTCTTGTAAATCACAGAATCTTGCTTCCCCAATTACTTCTTTGCTTTATACGTGAGGTTGGGAGCCTGACAGTGGGAAGTTTCTTGTCCGAATTTCTGATAGGTTTTCATTTGTGGCTGTCCTCCGCCCTCATGGTGATCCTCTGCGTTCCTCTGTTAGTCTGCTGCACTCCCCTTTAGTGGTCTCCATCCATAGAGGGAGCTGTGCTGCCCACTCCCCTTTCTTTGTTTTGCTTGTGGAGTAGTCATTTGAGGCTGGGAGTATCCATGGCTGGTGGTCCTGCAGGGAGGTGCTGGATGATAAGCTACAGTGGCACTCACCTTCCTGGGAGTCAGGTTTATTGTTTACCCATCCTTTGGAAAATCTGAATCTTCGACTTAACAACAACAACAAGAAATTTGTATTATTAAAACACTGAAAAGGGCAAACTTTCATGTAGAGCCTCCACAATGAAGGCAGTTCCTCTTGGGAATTTGTTCAGAGTTTTCTAAATGTCTTACAGACCAAGGGAACTTTGATAGCACGGCGGGGGGGGGGGGGGGGGGGGCGGGGGTAGCAATGGCATTGCACTGGACTCCGTGGCTGGGAAACCTGGTAAAGGGCTTTTCCTGCTCCTCATTTCATTCCACAGATGGGTGCTGAGCTTCTGGAAAGACTTGGTTTAATTGTTGAAATTTTGCTCAGCCAGGCCACTTCTTCCCTGCATTTTGCACTATTTAGCATTTGTGTGCATTAGGTAATATATTTAATGTTTCTCACTCCAATCCAATTTGCCTGGGTTTGGCAGCCACCCAGTTCCATGGGCTGGGGTGAGGGGGGCCGGGGCTGGGGCAGGGGGAGGCAGGGAGACCATCCATCTGTGCTGGTGGGCACAGAGGCAGTATCCCTGCATTTGATGGTTGGTTTTTGTGCTCGCTCCAAAGTGCTGGTGAAGCAGCCCCACCTCTTCCCAGAAAGTCTCTCAGGGACACAATTAATGTTTCTCATATTGTATTGATTGTAGCCAATAAGTGTCTAAATGATTTGATGTAAGGCAGCGAGATTATGCAGGGAAGAGGGGGCCAAGGCAGCTTTAGAAGAAGTATGTGGTTTAATTACTGGCTGGATTTCGCCAAACCACCTCCTCCCTCAGGAATTTAACAGATAGGCCTAAGTGCACTTTAGCTGCTCTTGACATCTGTTGACATGTTATCTGCCTGTGTGGAGGGGAGCAAGGAATTGGGCCTAGGGCATTGGGGGAGGGGGGATCAGGGAGCCACAGTAAGCTCCTTTGCAGTCTGCAGAATTAGGAGGAGGAAAATACTGCCTTAGCACTTTAAGGTTAAGCTCTGGAGAGCAGAGTTTCCTCTACTAGGAGTCTGCCTTCCCGTTTAATAAAGCCATCTCCATTTCCAATGTAAGGTTAGATATGTGTGTGCACATTCTAATAACCTTAAAAGTCCAGGTGCTGACACAGATGCAGAATTGAAAACTGGATGGTGGATGGGCAAATGCTTGATGCACCTGACGGGGAGGGGAGGGACCACCCATAGCACCCTCCTTTTACTGCAGGTGTGAGTTGCTGGGAAATTTCCTGTCTTTTAGGTAAACAACAGAGGACTGCTTTTTCCCCTCTTCCTTTGTTAATGGAAAAAAAAAATCCAAAACCCAACTACAAGTGAATGTTGACCCCAGCACAGGGAAGACTGATGTTGTGAATCTGCTAGTGTTTTGATTACATCAATAATTCACAGAAAGTACCGTCCACTTAATCTCCTTTTTGCCTCTTTGGCAGAAGCCCCTGGTTTTATTCTGAAAGTCCTAAAGCCATCATTTTCCTCAGCGCTTTCCAAAGTTTGTGTTTTGTTATGCTTGAAACATTTATATGTGTTACGGGCCAAGTTGTGTGTAAGCCATTTGGTTTCACAGGCTGATAAAAATCCACTTTAGATTGTAGACGCAAGGGGAGATGTTATCAAAACATTATTCCAAATTCAACGTGGCTATCCATTTATCAGGACATGTCCCTGATGGGGCACTCTCTTCTTGTTTGTATATATCGGCCAGTCTTAAAAACACCTGTATATACTAGTATAAAAAGCCAGCGACCATAATGCTGTAAGAACCAGAACAACCTGTCGCTATGATGCCCACTGCGGCCAGTGAACCGGCCCAATCAAGGGGTGGGGCCGGCTGGCCAACCTCCTGCAGCTCCTCCCCGCACCTGGCCCCACCCCAGATGGGCCCCCCCACCCTGCTCAGGGGCAGGGCCTGCCAGCCACCTGCGCACGAATTTGTGCACTGGGCCTCTAGTATATGTATAAATACAGTATATACAGATATATGCCTGTGTGCATATATGCATATTTTGTCATGCATACAATGTCAGATAAGTGTGACTAAAACTCTCTTTGGTTAAGTAGAAAATTAAAAATTCAGAACAACCATAGTTTATTATCGGGCACTTGTGATTTAGGCTAAGATCTCTATTCACTGATATGGGCATTTTTCCTAAAGTGAAGCTTTTCACAACAGGACTGGGATGTACTGTGATCAGTTAATTAAAAGATATGAATTGCATTACTCAAACTTGTACTGATTACAAAGTTCTTGTGATTTGAAAGTAGCCCTCTGTGTTTGTATATGTTAGGGGTAGTGGTTCTGTTCTTGTACTTGGCTGACTTTGGGAGGGTTTTTGTACTCCATTGTTATTATTATTAATACTATTATTGCTATTATTACTATGTGGTAGGCCTGGCAAAGATGTTCTAAAATGCTCTTACTAATAATTTTTCTGGTGGAGAAAGAAGAGGACGGTTTTAAATAAAAGTTAGACATGCTCATGCAATAGATTGGTTCAGGTTTTGTAGCTGGACACATAACTATCTGCTTCTCTCCATCACCCCATGAATGAACCAACAAGTTATTAGAGCATATAGATGGGAAAAGTAACCTAGTTCGTATGGGTCTGAAACTTTCTAGCCCCTATTCACATTTTCCCACTGAAACTATCATTATAGCATAAAAATCTACACTTCTAGACTTACCTTGATAATTGGTCCCCATGTTGATGGCCTTGGGGCATGTTGAAGGATCATCAGTGATCCAAGTGTATTCAATTAGTTATAATGTCAAGGGCATTTTATTCTCCCCCTATTCTCTCGAAATTGGACATGCAGGATCCATGCAGCTTCTGATGAGCCGTCACACTTTGCTTTCCTCTGCCTCCATAGAAGAAAGTGTGCTCCAATCTCTTGATTTTAAATGATTAAGTGATAATTATCAGTATTTCTAGTGTAGAGCAATATTAGAATAATACTGGAATTTTTCCAGTTTTATGTTGAAACAGCTCTCTTTAGGTATGTGTGTATATAGATAGGGACATACATAATATCTGTATCTATCTATCTATCCATCTATCCACACATGTTTGATATTTAACAAATAACTCACCTATGGCTCACTTTAGGCACTGTTGTGTTTTATAGGTATTTAACTTATTTAATTACCTAACATCCTTATGATGCAGGCACTACATCCCCATTTTGCTGATGGGGCCAGTGAGATGGAAGAGACATTAACTTGACCAAGGTCACAGAGCTAGTAAGTTGTAGGATTGGGACCCAATCCCAGGAATTTAACAAAAACAATGGTTTGCAATTATTGAACACTTTCCATATGTCAGATATAGGGATTTAACTTTTTCTCTATCAGTATTCCAACAAACCTGAGTTAACTATAATCATCATTCCTATTTTGCAGAATGGAACTCAGAAATCGATAGACTAACACATTTTTTATCATATAGCTATAAGGTGATGGAAGTGAGTTTCCATCCAGGCACAGTTAGATTACAAAGCGCTCAATATATTAAAATAAAACTTCACACATATGCATACATGCATGTATGTATTTCACATATATGCATTTATAATAATTAAAATATAAATGCATATGAAAAGTAAAAAGGCAAGACGCACCTTTTGTTGCATTGGCTGTGCTTTGCTCTCAAAATCATACCTCTGTAAAGAGGTATCTTTTCTTACTATTAGCATAAGCACAGAATTTATCTGAGCATTTCCTCAAAATGACTGGGATGTGTTTGAAGAGATGGAAAGCCCATATGAACACCAGAGAGATTTGATCCAACTTCCTTTTCTAATGAAAAAGTCATCTGCGGCCAATACGTGTTTAAATTTATTAAAAGGGCATATTTCTGAGTATCAAGGGGCATCAGCAAAACGGACGACACAAAGGTTCATTTGGAGACACAAGTTGAAATACGTTGAACTTCTAAGAGGGAAATGGCTGCTCCATCAGAGTTCATTTATATCCAAGAGCATTGCACCAGCAATAAACTTTAAGTTAATGCTAACAATTTTCATTTGTATCTTTTAATTGTTGAATTCTGAATTGCTTTCCAATTTCCTACAGAGTTTAATGTGTATGCAAATTACACAGCCAAGAAATTCAAGATACGAAAGATAGACTGTTTTGCAAACATACCATAATTATTGCTTAATTTTTAAAGGGTCTTTCTCTTCGTCGGGGTATTGTTCAATTTCTTGAAACTGAACAGAAGACAACTTTTGGTTAATGATTAGTATAAATCTTGTGATGGAACTTAATTGAATGCTAACTTTGTTGTTCTCACAACTGCAAACTACTCAATTCCCTATTTCTCCAAGGTAGGATTCTTGCTCTCCTAGCACAAATAACTCGCCTTCTAATAATAGCAGGAAAGACTTATCAGAACATCCGTTTAATTGTCTGAAGGTTGTGCACTCTCATGCAAGCTGTTACAAAAACGCAAGAACAACTCTCAAACCTATTTTAATATTATGTTTCTTATGTATTCCAGCTAGATTTATCAATGTTTGACCCCAGCAAAATAAAGAAAATAGATATCACAGAAGAAGACAGATGTGTTTCTGTTATTAACATTCAGGATAGGAAATGTCTAGATTTAGGGGGAAAACATATATGTATATAGCATTTTGTTCAAGATGGTAGCAGCTAAACCAAGAGATTTAGTGGATTAGTAGTGATTTAACTACTAAGTGTTTAATTTACAAATGTTTGTTGATTACCTCCTGAGTTCCAGGAATTGTCCTAGCTGTGAAGATTCAAAATACTCTATACCTAGGACAGTTGAACAATACTGGCTCGTTGCTTACCATTGTGATCAAATGTTTAAACATGAAATGGAGAAGTAAGTAAGATGCTACAGATGGAGATAACTGAGTGGAAGGGGGAAAGGTGAAGTCAGTGAGATACAGAATGATTTGGGGTTGATTGCGTTTGTGCTCAAGGAAGGCATCATGGGAGAAGTGATGTCTGAGCTCCTGGTAAAAGATTGAACCAGGAAGAGCAAGCGACAGAAAGTTGCAGAAAGTGGAAACAATTATAAAGGCCCAGGTGGGGGTAAGACAGGTGTGTTAAGTACCAAAAGAGGTTTTTATTTAGGTTATGTCTTTATGATGGAATAATGACATTTCTTTTTAGTGTTTCAAAATGCCAGCCCCCTCTCACATTTCATGTCATTTGCCATCAGACTATTCTATCAATGAAAGACATTTCATGGATGGGCACAGGTTCTCTGTACAGAAGACAAGACATTGGGCACTCCTGGGAAAGTGGGAAGGGTGTTTTAGTTATAGCCTCTGCTCTGAATTGCACCTGAGTTTTCTTGAAGATCTTTGCAAACACAGAAAAAAATGTTTCCCACTCCAGATTGGACCAAAGTGATTTGGTGATACCTAAACTCATGTTTTAAATGATGGTTTTACATTTTTTTGATCATGAAAAATTTCACACCTAACAAAAGTAGAGAGACTGAGCCTTCACATACTCATCATCCAGCTTTAACTACTGACAACCATGGGCAAGCTTGTTTCTTTTACTCTTTCATCTTCCTCTCTCTACCCCACAAATACTTTCCATCAAGTATCAAACATTATCTTTTTATTAAATATTTCAGTATGTATATATTAAAAATGAGGCACTTTTAGGAAAATGCACCATATTATTATTAACCTCACTATGCATTAAAAATGAGCAACAATCCCTTAATATTATCAAATACTCAAATATATTTAAGATATTTCAGTATGTATATTAAAACGATGAAGACTTTTAAAAATACATATATTTTTATTGATTTCAGAGAGAAAGGGAGAGGGAGAGAGAGGGAAACATCAATGATGAGAGAGAATCATTGATCAGCTGCCTTCTGCATGACCCCTCCTGGGGATTGATCCTAAAACCCAGGCATCTGCCCTGACTGGAAATCAAATCACAACCTTTTGGCACAAGGGACCATGCCCAAGCAACTGAGTAATAAAGAGCAGGGTGTGTGTTTATTTGGGGGGCGCGGGTGTGTGTGTTAAACAGCTATTAACAACCATCGTCATTCCTTCTTCATGTATTATGTAAAAAACTTCTACAGAGAGAAATCTATCATTATTATTTACTTTAATTTTTTTTTCTTACCCCAAGATACAGTTCGTACAAGAAATACAGAACACACGCATCTTTGCATTTTTCCACTTTTCAAATGACTGAGTTTGTTTGCTTGAGTCTTCCAGAAAGACCAGTGATTTCTCTTTACTCCCAGTCTAAAGCCCTGTTGTTGGCCTCTGCGACCTTCTTTCAATTGCCCCCCTCATGTCCCAGCAGAGAGCTTCTTTGCGTTATGAGGTGACTGGATGCTCAATGGTCAACTTGTACGTTTCCTGTCCCCAACATGGGCTCATCATTTTTTAATGCAAGCTTTTCAAAACTGGTTGGTAGCTCAGTTTGGGAGGGCTAATGGGCATCTTCATTATTATATTTAAATCTCTACCTATCACCATTTCACCTTCTTCTAGTCAGAGGGCCCCCTTTTTATGAGAACACTTCCGTTTGGTTTTTATGCTGAGGACTGAGCACGTGGGTGAGGCCTGGGCATTTAGAGATGGTATCCCATCCATATGCACACTTACAGCCTCTGTGGGACCAGACTTCTGGACTCCATGGTGAAATCGTCCCTACGCATGGGCTTGTTAGGCTGGTTGTAGTTGAGTTTAGGGTTAAGTAGTAGCCAGCTCACCCTCACATAGAGAGACACAATCTGAGACATGGAGAAGGGAAAACCTTGACTGCATCCCTTGAGGCTGCATACAGCTGTGCCTGAAGCCAATTCTACCTACTTTGGAACTAAGCAACGATATAGGATAGTGCATGTCATTTTATTCCCTAAACTACTTTTGGTGTGTGTGGGGGTGTGTACACATGGAAGGGTCATGTCTAACATGAAGGTTTTCTATTTACATAAAAAGACATTTAAAAAGATCCTTTAACCTATTTTAAAATAGTACAAAGTGGCTTAAAATGCACTTCTTAAATATCTACTCTGCATGAGGAAGGTGTTGTGCTTGATGCTATATGATAAAGGGAAATTAGCCAGGCGAGACTTCCTCTCCACATCCTAACACAGTCAATATGTTAAGGCATGGCTAGAGGTCATGTTAACATGAGACAGACACTTAGGGAGCTAGAACGCACTAGGAGCCCAGGCAGGGAGATGAGGTCAACATTTAAAGTTTTTGAATGCAAAAGGATTCTGATTTTATTCTGTGGAGTACAATTAGATCTTGAAGGGTTCTTTCTTTTTTTTATTCCCTGTCTCACAGAAAGGTAAAGGCATCAGCCTATGCTTTGCAAAGGTTAATTTTGCAAGAGCAGTGCATAAAGTGTGTTTAAAGAAAAATGGAGGATGCTAGACCAAGCATTTAGGAAAAAGGTTCTAAGCTGCTTTTGAGTCTTGCTCCTCACAGATGCATATTTACATATACACTTTTTTTTAAATAAAATATCAGGGTTTAAAAGACCTCTCAAGAAAAAATTGGTAGTCCCATGAACCGTTTGCTTAGATGTCAGCCCAAAGGTTGATACATGTAGTCTCCATGGAACATAAGGAAAACCAATGATTAAATATAAATAATAGAATAAAGTTAAGTGCATTAGAAAAAGTCTGACATACTCATCAAACCTCCTAATGTTCTGACTAGAACTGCTTATGATGAGACTCAGTAAGGGGCAACCCCTTGTCTGGGATCTACGTGGAAATGTCAATAATTCACTAATGATTTTTCAGAGGTGACTTGCTTTTAGTGGGTTAATGAAATGGTAATTATAAGAATTGATTATTAATATATTTGTCTGTGTCCTTTTAAAAGTACTAAATGTACCCTGGTCAGTATGGCTCAGTTGGTTGAGCATCAACCCATGCACTGAGGGGTTGCCAGTTTGATTCCTGGTCAGGCCACATGCCCAGGTTGGGAGCTTGATTCCCAGTAGGGGGTGTACAGGAGGCAGCAGATTGATGTTTCTCTCTCTCCCTCTCCCTGCCTCTCTCTCTCTCAAATCAATAAAAACATATAAAAATACTAAATACCATTTATCCAGTGTAATAATTCTTTTTGTCTTATTCAATAGAGCATCTTTTTGGATCTTACATAAATTATAAATTCTACATATTCTAAATTAAATGTCCTATCTAATAAAAGTGTAATATGCAAATTGACCATCACTCCAACTCACAAGATGGCCACCCCCATGTGGTCAAAGATGGTTGCCCCCATATGAACACAAGATAGCCACCACAAGATGGCCGGCAGGGGAGGGCAGTTAGGGGTGACCAGGCCTGTAGGGGAGGGCAGTTGGGTGTGACCAGGCCTGCAGGAGAGGACAGTTAGAGGTGACCAGGCTGGCAAGGGAGGGTAGTTAGGGGTTACTGGGCCATCAGGAGAGGGCAGTTAGAGGCGACCAGGCTGGCAAGGGAGAGCAGTTAGGGGTGACCAGGCTAGCAGGGGAGGGCAGTTAGGGGCAATAGGGCTGGTAGGGGAGCAGTTAGGCATCAATCAGGCTGGCAGGGGAGTGGTTAGGGGGTGATCAGGCTGGCAGGCAGAAGCGGTTAGGAGTAGTCAGGCAGAGGCAGGTGAATGATTGGGAGCCAGCAGTCCTAGATTAGGAGAGGGATGTCCAACTGCCTGTTTAGGCCCGATCCCATCAACAGTCCTGGATTGTGAGGGGGATGTCCAACTGCCCATTTAGGCCCGATCCCACTGGATTGGGCCTAAACAGGCAGTTGGACTTCCCTCAAGGGGTCCCAGATTGGAGAGGGTGCAGGCTGGGCTGAGGGACACCCCCTCCCCCAAGCATGAATTTTGTTCACCAGGCCTCTAGTATAATATACTGTGTGTAATTATATGTAAATTTTTAATACAAATTATGTATACTTATAAAGTATTATGCATAATTATATATATAAATAAAGTTGACTCCATTCAGATACCCAAGGCTATATTTTTGTGCTATTAAGCACATTAAAATCAGGGGAGGAATTGAAACACCCCAAGAGCAGAGCAGACACAACTGGTGGAATTCATTGCCAACATACGAGGAAGGAAAAGTAGCTGTGAGACACAGATATCGATTGGACCAAATTAAGACAACTCAGTCCATTTTTTTTTCCTAAGGACCTTGGCCAGCTGTGGAACCTGCTGGAACTGGGGAGACTGAATCCTTAAATAAAGGCATAGTTTTTCCTTTGTCATGAGTAGGACATTAATAAGTGGGTGCTAATAGCCTTCCCCTTATATTAGTGGGATTTAATGATTTCTTACTTATGTTATAGACCCTGTCTTCCCTTTTAATGAGAGTGTTCTTGCTTGCTCTTGGAGATAAAAACCATGGGGACTAATATAACAAAGGGATGGAGAGAGAAAGAAGGACAAAGGTGATAATGTATGAAGCTTCTGTGTAGAAAGATAGCTGACAGGAATGGGAAGAGGGAACCCAGGACCAAAATGTCCTGAGAGAATTGGAAGGGAAAGGACAAGTTACAGGCAGTTTTGATGAATTATATACAGGGTGCCATTTAGTAATTGGGAATAAGGATTCTGGTTTTCTATGGCTCATCCTGTGCATAAAGAGCACTTTGAAAAGAAAACAAAAACAAAAGCTTTATTGGGTATTTATTCTGGGCACTATGAAAAGTGCTTTCTACTTATTGTTTTGAAAAATAGAAGAGCAGCCCTTGGTGGGTCCTATCAGCAAAGCCTTGTGTTGGTAGGAGCTAGCCTGACATTCACAGACAGGCCTTACTTCCATTTAACCCAGACAACCTCACAAACATCATTCTCAGAAAGGCCACCCCATGACTGTGACAGGTCAGCACAACAGGAGACTAACACCTGACATTGGGCGCCATTTAACACCGGTGGTCTTGATCCGGCATCTAGAAGGGTTCAGGAAACCTGGAGAAGGGGCTGTGCGTAAATTAAATAAGAGTCCAGAGATGAAACATAATTTTGAAAGGCTTCTGTGGGGGCAGAGGAGCCTGGCTAAAGAAACCAAGTTCTCCTTGTCTCTGAACCCCTTGCTTTTTATTAACACAATTTGTCCTAAGGTGAGGTAGAGATATACACATCAAAGGGTAGGGTTAGGTACAGAATCCATTGTCAGATTGGGGAATTACCTCTGGCTGTTCAGGTGTTTGGCCAGTAGGAGGCAATAATATGTAGATTAAGATGCCCTTAGCTGTCTGGCAGTACACAATCATCCCTTTCAGGTTTGTGGAAATGCCTTTAGCCATTCTCAACAGGTGATAACATATGTGACTCAGCCCTTGTTGAGTCCCAAAGTTCCATCAACTTTTCGATGAAATTCTTGCAATTATGACATGCTGGAACTGGCTTCCTGCAGGAGACCACCGTGTGATCATGGCTGAATGCAGTTGAACCACTGAGATGACTGGTTAGCTCCCTATTCTGGCCAGTGTGAGTGACTGCTCCTTCTTTATGAACAGTGTTAGCTTCACTGTGTTCCTCCTTCCTCTCATGTAACTTTTATTAAAACACCCCATAGTAAAATGACTTTGCTCTCAAAGACATCCTGGTTAGAAAAGAGCCATACTCCCTTGGACCCTTCCCCACGAGTACCTAACACAAGCCCATATCCTATATGAAGTCATTTCTGATACCATCTTATTGCGGCACCCCATGCTTCCTCATGGTGTACACTCTCCCTCTTTGCAACAGGTAATAACCCAATTTTTCTCAAAGGCAGGTGTGGTTTCTGGTCATCCTTGACTCGAGAGCATGAACTGTCCCATTATTTTTAAAGTAGCTGAAGTCTACAAAGACAGGAACACTTAATTCAGCTACATCACATAACCAAGGACACAAGGTCAGGGGTGGAACTGTACATTGAGCCCAGGCATTCTGTCTGCAGACCCTCGGTCCCATCATTTCAAATTGCCTCTCACATAGATCTTTTCTTTTGTGTGTTTCCATTGTGTGTTTCATAGCTGCCGTAGAAAACTACCACAAAGTCAGTGGCCTAAGATAATAAAAACTTATTATCTCAACAGTTCTGTAGGTCAGTTGGTTCAGCTGGTTTCTACGCCATGGGTTTCCCAAGGCCAAGGTTAAGGTGTAGTTTGGATGGGCTCCTACAGACAGAGGCTCTGGGAAGAATCCACTCCCAAGCTCATTCGGAAGATTGGCAGAATCTCCTTTCTTGAAGCCATAAGACTAAGTAAGGTCTCTGCTTCCTCACTGGCTGCCAGCTGAGGCTTGCCTTGAGCTGCCTAGAGATCTCTTCAGTCCTTACCAGGGGCCCCTCCTCCAGCAGTATGAGCCCTTTTCACACTCAGAATCTCACTGACTTTCTCTTCTGCCTCATCTCTCACTCTAGCCAGAGAAAGCCCTGGGCTTTTAAAGACTTTTGTGATTACATTGCACCTTCTTCAAAAAATCCAGTCTGCCCATTTTAAGGTCCACAACCTTAATTACATCTGCACAGTGCTATTTGTCATGGACACTATTAAGGTCTGGGAACTAGAGCCTGGGCATCTTTGGGGATTATTTGTCTGCTGACTACACATAGCTAATCACCCTCCCATCCTCTCACCATCATCTTCTGATGGATTTAGCCTTTCTTTCAATACATCAGTGCACTTATGTTTGTTTTGGATTGAAAGCTCTTGTCTTGAATGTGGCTTTGCATATTCTCTGCTCTCTCCCTTTGGCAATTGAGAATAAACTCCCAAGAAAATCATCTAATTTCCCTACATAGAGGTACTTAGGAATTATGAAGGAGAGCCAGGCTGCAGCGAGTGTAGCCTGTGTGTTATGACAGTAGCTCTTGTGCGTTTCCGAAGCCAACCAAGAGTAACCTCAGCTTTAGTAAGTAGAAGCATGGGAGGTGGGGAATCTCCATGTGATTTCAGGATTGCTAGCCAGGGCCTCCTAGTACAATAGGTGCCCAGAGAAGCATGTTGCAGCAAATCTCAGGAATGGTAGCAAAGGAACCAATTAAAAGCCTGGGCTTCTGTGTCCCTCACTCAAATTAGCATCAGCTACATTCAGTTAATAGCAAACTTGTCATCCAATTTTCCACCACACCTGCAGCTAGCAGCCTTTCTGGTCTCCTGTGGAAGTTACCCTTAAAAACAATCCATTCACTCCATAATGGGAAGGGCTGTTACCAGAGGAAATTTGTTTGCAAACACTTTTTTTTTTATCCTGTTGACTTTGAGAATGATATTGTTGGTGAGTTGGCTTTTGTGGGTCTGGCATGGGCATTATAAAGTTCTAGAAAATAAAATTCAGTTAACAACATAGTCATTCAAGAGATGGTCAGCTGTGCAAATGAAATGTTATTTTATCTACCTCTCTTTCCTTTTTTAAAAAATCCATATATGTGTAATTTGAAAACACTGCATCAGGCAGCCTGATGGGATGAGGAGCATCCCAAAATGAGAAAATTTCTGGCCACAGGGACAAATCCACAGGCCTTGCGAGAGACCCCCCAGATCACTAACATGTGCCACAGGGATATATTGACGGCGGCCAGAGCCCATGAGAAGATGGATCAATCCAGCAGACCTGCATTAATTGTGAAACAGAAGGGACGATGCGATCAATGATGGGAATGAAAGTGCCGTGGTAACGACGCCACATCTAGCTAGTCCAATAATGGGGAAGCTGATGTATAGCATATTGGAATTCTACCGTCTGGGCACTTGTCACCATAAAGAATATCCCGCAATTATGGGGAAAAATGGAGCAGGCAGCAGTTGAGCCAACCTAATCAGCCTGATGCCACAGTAGTTCTCCTGATTAAACACTAAATTAAGTGGCACTCAGCTCTGTAACCTACCTGTGTGATGAAAAATAATCCTAGAGCTAACGTGAAAAGTTTGCATTTTAATCAAAGCCAATGATGAATATTAAAATATTCTGGGGCTATTTTGGTGTCCTTCAGCTGTGAATATGTTTAACAATTTATAAATGGGTCTTTTGCCATTGGCTACAAGGAAAAAGGGCCCAGTGCTATATTGGGAAGTAAGGCTTCCTGCACTAAAAATCAATTAGACTTGATACAAGCTCAGAGGACTCTTAAGGGGGGGGAAAAAAAAGAATGCATTCAAGAAGCCCTGGGAGAATTCAAATTTAGTTAACTTCTGTAACGGTTTGCCTAAGGGCATAAACTCTATTCTTTGCTGAAAAACACGTGATCATTTCTGGAGGCTCCAGGCTTAATAAGCTGTGGCTACTACCAGGACCCTTTGCACACGTGTCATTATTAAGTCCTGCACACAAATCCACTGACAATCTAGGACGAAATAGCAAATTCTCCAGGACTGAGAGAAGCTGGTTTTCATGGGCAGGTGGAGCATGTAAAAGAACTAACTGGCTTTATGAGCCTCAGGCCCACATTCCGGTTAGATTTCCCATATAGATCCTGATCCCAGGACACACACTGAGAAGATCCTTTGATTGTTCTGTGCATTTGCAGGAGAGAACCTTCAGAAAGAGTTGACAGGGCCCATCTATGTCCCTGCAGCTCAATGGCTGGAAGCCTAGTTTAAGAGGCAAATGCAGGTTGTACCAAAATGGAGACACTTCTTGATCAGAAGATATGGGGCTAATAAAGTCCTCCATTAAAATGAGTCACAGCAGGGCAACAGGCAAGACCAGAAATCAGCTGACCATTGGCCATTCTTTTCTATTACATTTTCTTGTGTATTTTAAGTAAATATGTGGGCTTGCCTTTTAATTTAAAACACTTTTTTTTTTCCTGCTGGGTGGGAAAGAGTTGAAAGAAGGGAGACTTCTGGCTATGTTTGTATGGTTGTGCAATAATTTAAATTTATTTTATTTTATTAATTAGCAGTCATTTGTGTAGCCATCAATTCATGCCAGGCCTGGTTCTAAGGGTTTTTATAATATCAACAGATGTAATTCTTCTAATGATTCTATGTAGTGGAGAGATGCAGAAAAATGAACGGAAGCCCAAAGAACTTAAACAACTCACCAAGATCTCATAGACTGTTTGTGATAAGTGGGGATTCGAATCTAGGCAGGCTCTTTCCTGCTGTGTCCTGTTGTAATAGGTCAGTGCTTCTAAAGAGTCGTTTGGTCCATGATATCAGTCCTGTGAAATGGGAATGATTGAGGTGCTATTAGATGGGGTTAGTTCAGACTATGCTATATGTTCTTCCTACTTCTCTCCTACCACTGTCTCATCTTCAGACATGCCTTTCATTCTTCCTCTGAGGTTGTCTTTTTCTAGGTAGATCATGAAGTGGTGATCTTATCTGGATCAGCAGTTTCAGGTCAGACCACAGTATCCAGACCTTCAGAAAAACGGGTAGATGTTAGGAGCCAACCATGCACATCACCAATGAGAAGCAGCCACAGATTTCAGCCAGCCAAAGATCTAGAATATTTTAGGATGTTGCCATGATCATCATAGTTATTGAACATCATTGCTGAGAACTCTAGTAGGAGCTTTTGTTCCACGTTCTTAATTAACTTCCATAACCCTACAAGACCAAAATAAAATGGTATCAACTTGGATAAAGTATCTGGGGCTGAGAGAGGAGTGCCTGTCAGAGGAAGTCACATTACTATGAGTGGCAGACCTGAGACTGAACCTAGGTCTTTTCTACTCTATCCTTTCATCTACAAAATGTGACTCATCTACATCCACCATGTACTATCAGAGGCCTAGTGAAGGTATCAGGAGGTCAGTAGCCTTCAGACCCTCAGGGCATGGAAAGTCACTTCTGCCTCATTGTCTAAGTTCTGCTAACAACTACCTGCAGAGACAATAAGAGGATTAGGGTTTTGGAACAACTTGTCTCTGCACTTCCTCCTTCCTCCAACAGTGTGATTCTTAAATATTCAAACACTGCACAAAGGAAAAGAGATCCAACAGACAATTCTGCATCACAGGACAATTGAGATTAAGCTGGCTCACCAAACAAGAAAGGGCAGGGTACTTGCTTTATCACTGTTGGGAAGCTATGTACGTGTGTCATGGTAGCAATGCTGGGTTTCTGTCACATTTTGACCCATCCTTATAGACTGACAAGCTGCCGTAATGAACCGGGTAAAGTCTACAGGAAAGAGCACAGGTCTTTCCTCAGCATCCTCCCATATTGAGATTTATTACTGATTAAGGCAGAAATTCAAAGCACCTACCAAGAAGAACCATCTTGAAACAGTGGTGTTCCCTTTCAAGGAATAGAAGCAGTCATACTCATCTATCCAGAAGGGAGCTGTGACTGATGCCTCTCCAAGTGCCTCAACCTGCACAGCCTGGAGCATCCCTTTCCTTGGACTCTTTCCACCTAGTGCTGTGATTCTAAGAAAGCACACCTGTGCTTACCACCTTCTCCCCTCTTGCAGCTTAAGGACTATTTTATTTATGAGCCATGTAAATGAAACTCAAACTAGCTCAAGCACTGAAGGAAATTTACATGAACTCAGAATAGGCATTTGAGTGACCATCAAGGAAGTTCAGATGCCCCCAGGACATGCTTTCTGATGGCTCTTTTGTGCTCTACATTAATTTGCTTTCTTATCTCTTCTTGCCCAAAAGTATTCCCAATCAACATGGTAGAAAATGCCTGCCAATATCTTCCAAATCACAAAAATTGCAGTCCACCATGCAGGAGAATGATTTACCATTCTCTCCCTCCACAGTCAAATGCCAAATCATCAGTGTGAGCTTCCAATTAGTCCAGCCTGGATCAATTGTCCAGATAGGTCTGGCCCTGTATACTGTGTAGACACAGGGCCATTTTCATTGCAATCATGCAGATAAAGCTAAAGGGACACTTTTTTGAACACGCAGTCTGAACATCCCCTACAAGGCACATCTCATAGGTCCAGACTTATTCCCCCTCCCCCCTAAAAAAAGAATCAGCTGTTGAATATTGGCCAGTGGCTGTGTCATCATAATGAAAAGGCCGGAGAGAAGTTGATGTTCCCCCAATTCTGATGCCAGGCAAAACTCCATCCACACTCACAGCCTGCTTGATTGAGTTTGCATTTCTTGGGGACCCATGACATGGTGGGTCTGAAGGGGACATGGGGAAGGTGTAATTGCCTAGGGAATGAGTGCCCCACCTACCATATAAAACATGCCTTACAATTAATGTTTGCATCAGTTTCTATATTTAAAACTGGATGAACTGGAAGTTGAGGCATTGACTTGTGACCTATACAGAATAGAGGAAAGGGAGTAGACTTTGGAATTCTAGCTGTGTCACTCATTGGCTCCATTCTTTTTATTTTAAATTGGTATAAAAATATTTCCTAATCACATAGGGCTGTTGAAAGAATTCAATGAAGTAAGGTGTGTTAAGAAATTAACCCAGTGTTTTGCTTATAGGACATATGCAATAACAAAAGCTATTGTATCTCAACTGGAAGTGACTTGGATCTACCCAGAAAACATGTGGCAAAATCTAGCTACAACTGGTAGGGAAATGCTACTAGGTAGAGTAAGGGGATGCTATTGAATACCTTGCAACACACAGGTCAGCCCTCACCACAAAGAGATGCCTCTCTCAAAACGTCAATAGTGCCAAGGTTGAGAAGCTCTGTTGTAACCTATTATCACAACATCATTATTAATGTTATATTCCTTGGAGTCTGAAAGGAGGAAAGATCTTTACAAAATCCTTTATGTTCTATCCCTCACATGAAGGTTCTCTCTAAGAGAAGGAAGGGGACATTTTAGGGGACTGCAGAGACAGTTAGATAACAGCTCTCAGTGTAAAAACAAATACACAAAGGAATCAAATTGCAGGTTAGAGCAGGGACTTTCATATACAAAATAAATTAAAAAGAACTGTCCAGAGTCCTGAAACATTTGGCCAATGTTCAATATGTTATGTAAACTGGTTTAAATTGAACAATAGTCTCTGCAAAAATGCATCAAAAATTGGGAAATAAGTTCTGGCTACTATTCCCAGTCTTTCAAGGTGATCCACTTATATCTTGGGTAGAGGAGAGTAGATAGTAGGCTAAAGACCAAGGTCTTTCTTTCTTTCTTTCTTTCTTTCTTTCTTTCTTTCTTTCTTTCTTTCTTTCTTTCTTTTTTTTAACCAGGCTGTAAGCTTCATGAAAACAGGAGTGCTTAACTTTTATTTTTCATTTTTTTTGTAAGCTTCATGGTTTTCTATTATGTGTGTACTTTTTAAAAAATATTTTGTTGAAAAAAATGGTGATGGAATAGACAGACATGTCCCAAGCCTTGTCCCAAAGCAGATAGAAAGAACAGCTCAGGGTCGCACGGGGTGTGTCTGTTGGAGAGTTAAGGGACAGCTATACAGGAGACTGTGGCAGACTGCTGGATGGGGCTTCCCTGACCTGGCAGCCCCCACTGCTGCTGGGTTCCCTCCCGGAGCCACCGGCTCAGACGCGGAGACCATGCCAACTTGAAGGGGAAAGTGGATGTTACCAGAAGCCTGAAAATCTACAACTGCGGCACCCACCGAACAGCTATGAACCCCAGAACACTGGTCCCCAATTGGCACAAACAGGCGGCTTCAGAGGAGCTCTACACTCCACCATGGAAAGGAGAGAGAGAACTACATAACCAGACACCCAGAGAAGAGAGACCATGGGGAGACAAAGAAATAGCCCGCATATGAAAGAAAAGCAGGCATCACCAGAAAAGGAAGTAAACAAAATGGAGGCAAGCAACCTGTCAGAAAGAATTCAGAGAAACGGTCATAAGGTGGCTGAAAAGAATGGAAGACAAATGTGACCATATTATTAAGAACCAAGAGGAAATGAAGAACCAAGAAGAAATGAAAAATGACATCACTGCTGTAAAGAACTCAATAGAAAGCATCAAGAGTAGACTAGAAGAAGCAGAGGACCGCAACAGTGAGCTAGAAGACAAGGTAGGAAAAAATACCAAAGTAGAGCAGCTTCTAGAAAAAAAAAATTAAAAAGCAGGAGGAGAGCCTAAGGGAATACGAAACAAAACAACATCCGCATAATAGGGCTTCCAGAAGGAGATGAAACTGAGCAAGGAATAGAAAACCTGTTTGAAGAAATAATGACAGAAAACGTCCCTGATATAGGAAAGAAAAAACTCACACCAATCCAAGAAGCTCACAGAGTCCCAAGCAAAATGAACCCCAAAAGACCGACACCAAGGCACATTATAATTAAATTGGCAAACACCAACAACAAAGTAAAAATCTTAAAAGTGGCCAGAGAGAGACAGAAAGTTACCTTCAAAGGAACCCCCATCGGACTAGCAACTGATTTCTCAACAGAAAATCATCAGGCCAGAAGGGAATGGAATGAAATATACAAAGTCATACAAAGGAAGGGTCTGAATCCAAGAATACTGTACCCAACAAGGCTATCAATCAAAATTGAAGGTGAAATCAGAAGCTTCACAGACAAAAAAGGACTAAGGGAATTTATTACAGACAAACCAGCAATGCAAGAAATGCTAAAGGGTCTGCTGTAAAAACAAAAAACAAAAAGAAAAGAAAAGAAATAGGAAGCAAAGAAGGAACACAGGGGTAAAGAATAAAAATGGCAACAAATAAGTACCGATCATTAATAACTTTAAATGTAAATGGATTAAATGTCCCAATCAAAAGACATAGGGTAACGGATTGGATAAGAAAACACAACCCATATATCTGCTGTCTACAAGAAACCCACCCAGAAAAAAAGATGCACACAGACTGAGGGTGAAAGGATAGAAAAAGGTTTTTTAGGTGAATGGAAATGAAAAAAAAAAAGCTGGGGTAGCAATACTTATATCTGACAAATTAGATCTTAAAGTTAAGGACATAACAAGAGATAAGAAAGGCCACTTCATAATACTAAAGGGAGCAATCCAACAAGAAGAATTAACTCTGGTAAACATATATGCACCCACTACAGGAGCAGCCAAATACATTAAAAAAAAAAAAAAACTCCTGGAGGATATCAAGGGAGACATTGACAGCAATACAATCATAGTAGGAGACTTTAGTACCCCACTATCACCATTGGACAAATCCTCTAAATAAAAAAAAACAGCAAAGAAACATCAATCCTAAATGACTCATTAGACCAGATGGAATTAATTGACATCTTCAAAACGTTTCACCCCAAAGCCACAGAATATATTCTTCTCAAGTGAACATGGGTCATTTTCAAAGATAGACCATATGTTGGGTCATAGGTAAAGTCTCTTCCAATTCAAGAAGATAGAAATCATATCAAGCATCTTCTCAGATCACAGTGGCATAAAACTGGAAATCAACTACAATAAAAATAATCCCAAAAAATCAAACATATGGAGACTAAACAGCATGCTATTAAACAATGACTGGGTTACCAGAGAGATCAAGGATGAAATAAAAAACATCATGGCAACAAATGACAATAAAAACACAATAATCCAAAATCTATGGGACACAGCGAAAGCAATCTTGAGAGGGAAGTTCATAGCTCTACAAGCTTACTGCAAAAAACAAGAAACAATGGTAATAAATTACCTAACCCTACAAGTCAAAGAGTTAGAAAGAGAACAAGAAAAGCCCAGTGTAAGCAGAAGGAAGGAAATAATAAAGATCAGTGTGGAGATAAATGACATAGAGACCAAAGAAACAATACAAAAGACCAACAAAACCAAGAGCTGGTTCTTTGAAAGGATAAAAAAGATTGATGAACCTCTAGCCAGGCTCACCAAGAAGCAAAGTAAAAGGACCCAAATAAACAAAATCAGAAATGAAAGAGGTGAAATAACAACAGACCCCACTGAAATACAAAGTATTGTTAAAAAAAAAATAATATGAACAACTCTATTCCAACAAACTGGACAACCTGGAGGAAATGGACATATTTCTAGAAAACTATAACCTTCCAAAATTCCATCAGGAAGAATCTAAACAGCTCACAATAGGCATATAACTATGGAAGAAATTGAAGCAGTCATCAGAAAGCTTCCAGCAAACAAAAACCCGGGGCCAGACAGCTTCACAGGGGAGTTTTACCAAACATTCAAGGAAGAACTGAAACCTATCCTCCTCAGACTATTCCAAAAAATTCAAGAGGAAGGAACACTTCCAAGCTCCTTCTATGAAGCCAGCATCACCCTAATACCAAAACCAGATAAAGACAACACAATGAAAGAGAATTACAGGCCAATATCCCTCATGAACATAGATGCCAAAATCCTCAACAAAATTCTAGCAAATCAGATCCAGCATCACATCAGAAAAATCATACACCATGACCAAGTAGGATTTATCCCAGGAATGCAAGGATGGTACAATATCCACAAATCAATAAATGTGATACATCACATAAACAAATTGAGAGATAAAAATCACATAGTCATATCAATTGATGCAGAAAAAGCATTTGACAAAATCCAACACCTTTTGTGGATAAAAATTCTCAACAAGGTGGGAATAGAAGGGTCATACCTCAACATAATGAAAGGTATATATGATAAACCCGCAGCTAACATCATACTCAATGGGCAAAAACTAAAACTATTTCCCCTAAGAACAGGAACAAGAAAGGGATGCCCACTCTCACCACTCCTGTTTGACATAGTACTGGAAGTATTAGCCATTGCAATTAGACAAGAAGAAGAAACAAAAGGCATCCATATTGGAAAAGAAGAAGTAAAGCTGTCCTTATTTGCAGATGACATGATATTGAACATAAAAACCCGAAAGACTCCCTCAAAAAACTAATAGACTTAATAAATGAATTTGGCAATGTAGCAGGATACAAAATTAACACCAAGAAATCTATGACATTTGTATACACCAATAGTGAACTTACAGAAAGAGAGACTAAAAAAGCAATCCCATTTACCATTGCACCAAAAATACTAAGATACCTAGGAATAAACTTAACTAAGGAGGTAAAAGACCTATATGCAGGAAAATTCATGCCACTGAAAAAAGATATAGAGGAAGACATAAACAGATGGAAGAACATACCATGTTCATGGATTGGTAGAATCAACATCATCAAAATGTCCATACTACCCAAAGCAATCTATAGATTCAATGCACTCCCCATTAAAATACCAACAGCATATTTCACAGACCTAGACAGAACTCTCCAAAAATTCATCTGGAATAAAAAAGACCTCGAATAGCCACAGTAATCCAAGAATAAAGTAAGTGGGATCTCAATACCAGATTTCAAAGCCACTGTTCTCAAAACAACCTGGTACTGGCATAAGAACAGACATATAAACCAATGGAATAGAATAGAGAATCCAGATATCGACCCAAACTACTATGCTCAATTAGTATTTGACAAAGGAGGCATGAACATACAATGGAGTCAAGACAGTCTCTTCAATAAATGGTGTTGGGAAAATTGGACAGATACATGCAAAAAAATGAAACTAGTCCACCAACTTACACCATACACAAAAATAAACTCAAAATGGATACAGGACTTTAAGATGGGAAACTATAAAAATACTAAAGGAATCCACAGGCAGCAAAATCTCAGACTTATGCCAAAAGAACTTCTTCACTGATACTGCTCCTGAAGCAATGGAAGCCAAAGCGAAAATAAACAAATGGGACTACATCAAAATAAAAAGCTTTTTCACAGCAAAAGAAACCATCAACAAAACAACAAGAAAGCCCACTGTATGGGAGAACATATTTGCAAAAGTTATCACTGATAAAGGTTTAATCTCCAACATCTACAGGCAACTTATGCAACTTAATAAAAGGAAGATAAATGATCCAATAAAAAAATGAGCAACGGACCTAAATAGAATCTTTTCAAAAGAAGTCAGAAGGAAGGCCAAGAGACACATGAAAACATGCTCAAAGTCACTAATTATCCGAGAGATGCAAATCAAAATGACAATGCAGTACCATCTCACACCTGTCAGAATGGCTGTCAACAAACGACAAGTGCTGGTGAGGATGCGGAGAAAAAGGAACCCTCGTGCACTGCTGGTGGGAATGCAGACTGGTGCATCCACTGTGGAGAACAGTATGGAGTTTCCTCAAAAAACTAAAAATGGAACTTCCATTTTAGCCAGTAACCCCACTCCTAGGAATATATCCTAAGAAACTAGAAACACCAATCAGAAAGGATATATGCACCCCTATGTTCATAGCAGCACAATTTACAATAGCTAAGATTTGGAAACAGCCTAGGTGCCCATCAGCAGATGACTGGATCAGAAAACTATGGTACATCTACACAATGGAATACTATGTTGCCATAAAAAAGAAGGAATTCTTATCATTTGCAGCAACCTGGATGGAACTGGAGAGCATTATGCTAAGTGAAATAAGCCAGTCAATGAAAGAAAAATACCACATGATCTCTCTCATTTGTGAATAATAAAGAACATTATAAACTGATGAACAAAAAGATAGATACAGAGGCAGTAAAGCATCAAATAGACTGTCAAATTACAGTGGGAAGGTTAGGGAGAGGTGGGGGAGATAAGAGATCAACTGAAGGACTTGTATGCAAGCATATAAGCATAACCATTGGATGCAAGACACTGGGGGGGTGAGTGGGGTGGGAGGGGTGCAATGGGAAGATATGTACACATGTAATACCTTAAAAATGGAAAATAAAATTAAATTAAAATAAAAAATAAATATATTTTGTTGTGGTAAAACACTTAACACAATATCTGCTCTCTTAATTTATATTAAGTGTACAGCATTATTATAGGTACAGTGTTGTACAGCTGATTTCTAGAACTTATTCATCTTGCTCAATTGAAATTCTGTTTTCATTAATAAATTACTCCCTATTTTCTCCTCCCTAGAAACCACCATTTCACTTTCTGATTCTATTAACTGGACTGTCTTAGATAATTCATATATGTGGGGTCATGCAGTATTTGTCTTTTGTGTCTCCCTCATTCCATTTAGCTTAACATTGTCATGTGTCTCATATTACAAAATTTCTTTCAGGCTGAAGAGTATCTATACTAATAAAAGGGTAATATGCTAATTAGACTGGAAGTCCTTCTGAATGTCCTTCCAGACAAAGCCATGGTGGTAGGGCTGAGGCAGAGGCAGTTAGGGGCGATCAGGCTGGCAGGGGGCGACAGTTGGGGGAGAGCTGGCCAGAAGGGGGTGTTAGTTGGGGATGAGCTGGCTGGTGGGGGGGGGCAGTTGGGGGCGTGCTGGCTGGCAGGGGAGGGAGAGTTGGGAGCAAGCAGGCTAGCAGAGGGCAGTTGGAGGCGAGCAGACTGGAAGGGAGTACAGTTAGGGATGATCAGGCCAGCAGGGGAGGCAATGGGGGGTGATCAGGGTGGCGGTGGCACAGTTGAGGGCGATCAGGCTGGCGGGGGGACTGTTGGGGGCGAGCAGGCTGGAAGGGGGTGCAGTTAGGGGTGAGCAGGCCGGCAGGGGTGTGCAGTTGGGGGCGAGCAGGTTAGCAGGCAGAGTGGTTAGGGGCATTCAGGCAGGCAGGCAGGTGAGCAATTAGGAGCCAGTGGTCCCAGATTGAGAGAAGGATGTCTGACTGTCAGTTTAGGCCCAATCTCCAAGGGGTCCAGATTGGAGGGTGCAGGCTGGGCTGAGGGATATCCCCTCCCATGCATGAATTTTGTGCACTGAGCCACTATTATATATATATATATATATATATATATATATATATATATATATATATATATATATTAAAGGCCTGGTGCACGGATTCATGCACCAGGTGCATTGGTGGGGTCCCTCGGACTAGCCTGCACCCTCTTGCAATCCGGGACCCTTCGAGGGATGTTGGAGAGCTGGTTTTACCCTGATCCCTGCAGGCCAGGCCAAGGGACCCCACTGGTGCAAGGATCCATGCACCGGGCCTCTAGTATGCATGTAAGATCTTTGGTTAATCTCTTCAGGCCCTCCCAGCTCCCCTCTTCCCTCTGAGATTCATCAGTCTGTTCCATGTTTCCATGCCTGTGTCCCCTGGTGGTCAGTGCATGTCATAGCTACCAGTCAAACTGTCAAACAGTCGCTTAGACTTTTATATATATATAGATATCACGTTTTGCTTATCATTGCCCCCCTATTTGGGGATCTGCCCTGGATAGCAACTACCTGGTGTCTGGGACAGAGTAAACAGTTACTGTTCTATTTCTCCTTTATCCTTACCCATTGTCAATGCTTTGGATTTATCATGATGATGATACTAGTTGCCTCATACTAAAAGTATTGAAAGCTTTTAATATGTTTTCTTATATAATCTTCATAATTAGATGGCATTATAAAGTCATTATCATCATAGAAAAGGCCAATGAGACTATGAGTGAGTATGTGGTCTGGGAGTAGTAACCAGGAACTTCTCCTAACATTCATCAGATTGGTCTCCTAGACCATGGAGTGGATCCAGAATATGGCTTCCCAGCTCTGCCTGGGCATCAGTTGTGAAAACACAGAGCCCTGAGCTGCTTTAGACCCATGGGATCAGAATACTGGCATATAGGGCACAGAGCAGAAAGTTTTGGTACACAAGTTTTAGATGGAGGTACAGGAAAGCAGAATAGGCATTCTTTCCTCCCTGTATCAAACAATCTTAATTTTTTATGACTGCTTTGGATAGAGTCTATTTACATTATTCTGAGTTTTGGGCTAAGTTATGGGCAAATTTGCAATTTATCTGCTCATGATAAAATGGCCCTTTTAAATAAACAAGGAAGAATGATCATATTTGAAATTTTCTTGATGATTGGGAGTTCAGTATTTCACATCTCTATTTTATTCTGTTCTGTTGCATTTCATTCTATGTCATTCCTTTCTGTTTCATTCTATTTTCTTCAATTCTATCACATCACATGTCAGCCCTCTCCACTCCATCCTTCTCCATTCCACTCCATTCCTCTCCATTCCATTCCATTTAATTCTACATTTCATTCTACTCCCTTCCCTTCTCCTGTACTCTATTCTATTTCATTCCATTCCACTTTTCATTTAATTCCATTCCACTCCACTCCATTCCACTCTTCATAATAACTCATTTTAATGCCATTTTCTTGTCTGGGGTATGGGAATCCTAGCTAGTTAAAGAGTAATATGCAAATTGACCATCACTCCAACACACAAGAAGTCTGCCACCATGTGGTCAAAGATGGCTGCCCCCATGTGGACACAAGATGGCCACCACAAGATGGCCGGCAGGGGAAGGAAGTTGTGGGTGATCAAGCTTGCAGGGTAGGGCAGTTGGGGGTGACCAGGCCTGCAGGGGAGGGCAGTTGGGGGTGATCAGGCCTGAAGAGGAGGGCAGTTGGGGGGACCAGGCCCGCAGAAGAGGGCAGTTGGGGAGACCAGGCCTGAAGGGGAGAGCAGTTGGGGGTGACCAGGCCTGCAGGGGAGGGCAGTTGGGGGTGATCATGCCTGCAGGGGAGGGCAGTTGGGGGGGCAGGCCTGCAGGGGAGGGCAGTTGGGGCGACCAGGCCTGCAGGGGAGGGCAGTTAGGGGCTATCGGGCCAGCAGGGGAGCAGTTAGGTGTCAATTAGGCTGGCAGGGGAATGTTTAGGGGGTGATTAGGCTGGCAGGCAGAAGCAGTGAGGGGCAATCAGGCAGGCAGGCAGGCAAGCGGTTGGGAGCCAGCTGTCCTGGATTGTGAAAGGGATGTCCGACTGACTATTTAGGCCTGATCCCACTGGGCAGTCAGTCATCCCTTGAGGGGTCCCAGAGTGGAGAAGGTACGAGCTGGGCTGAGGGACACACACACCCCTCTGTGCATGAATTTCTTGCACCGGGCCTCTAGTATATATTATAGTGAGGAATTGTGGAATGTCAAATTTGCTTGGCTTTAATTGTATCTGTTGAAGTAATCATGTTCCAGAGAAACACACACACACACACACACACACACACACACACACACACACCATAGAAAGGGGAAAGATCCAGTTAATCTGTCATTTCCTTTAGTGGTATGATAGACAACGCCTGTGATTATCTCCGTGTGTTTACAGGGCTCCTTTCTGCTTACAGAGAAGACCACATTTCCCAGTCCCCCATTGCTGTTAGAGTGATCCTTTGACCAGAGTTAGCCACTGGGCTGTGGGCAGTAGTAGTGTGTGTCACTTCTGAGACAAAGCAAGGGAGAGGAAGCTGACTATCTCTACTCACTCTCTTCTTGGCAGCTGAACTGCACTGAAGCCCTGTGCTGAGAGGCTGCAGTCTCCATCAGCCTGGGTCCTTGTGGGATCGTGTGGAGCAGAACCTGCCTTGCCTACCCTCAGGGTCTATCATAGATATGCAGTGAATGATGACCTGCTGCAACATGAAGTCACTGAGCATTGGGGTTAGTGTAGTATCATGTGATAAACTAGGCCCGTGGTTGGCAAACTGCGGCTCATGAGCCACATGCAGCCCTTTGGCCCCTTGAGTGTGGCTCTTCCACAAAATACCACGGCCTGGGCGAGTCTATTTTGAAGAAGTGGCGTTAGAAGAAGTTTAAGTTTAAAAAATTTGGCTCTCAAAAGAAATTTCAATCATTGTACTATTGATATTTGGCTCTGTTGACTAATGAGTTTGCCGACCACTGAACTAGCCTGTCTACTTGAAGTTTAGGAAATGTGATAAGATATATATATATATTTAAAGCTAGACTTGAATTCTGCAGACTGGATTTAAGTCTGGGCTCCCGTTTTATACCAGCTTTTGGACAAAACCTGTCACTTAAAGGCTTCGATAACAGACATAGCTGATAACTATTAAGCCCATCTGTGTGCTTAGCACCATACACAGGGTTTTGTAGAAATCAACTCATCCCATCCTTTCAGGTACTCCTTTATGTGGATAGACACTTAATGCTTCGCAGATGCAGAAATAGGCATGATACAAGATGCAGACGGAGAAAGTGGCCACGCTGGGCTTGAGCCAGGTCTGACTGATGCCTGTGACTGGATTTTGCTCACCTCTAAAGTGGACTTGATTAAAATATCTACCTCGCTGTGCAGTTTTAGGATGCTGCACGTAGCCTTTGTGACAGGAGCTCCGGATGCCTCATGGGTGAGGTGATTCGTCATTTGCGTTCTGCCAGCACTTGTTGGAGAAACCTTGAGTGTTTTCTCTCAGGTTGTCACTGGAACCTCATTTGCCAGCCTTGAAATCCCTGACTTGTTTTCTTTTTTTTTTCCCCCCCAAGTGGTAAATGTTCATCATTATTTCTGTCTCCTGTTCCAGTTGACCCTCTCTCCATCATGACACGTGGCTCCATCCTTCAGCCGCTCTCCCTCTCTTCTATGGTTCCATGTTGCTGGGAGCAGAATTCGTTTTTCAAATGACAGATGGCTGCAACCCTGTTCTCTCTAAATAAAAAAGCAAAACAGCTGTTAAGGTGCAAACAGAGTCGCGGCCAGCAAATCGTATCTGCTTCAAGTGTTGGCGAAGTTTCCCTTTAGGGAAGAGGAGCTATCTAAACAGAGCGTGCGGTCTCGCTGGGCTCTGCCAAGGCCCAAGTATAGAATGATGGCAAATAATGGAAATTTATAGCATGCGACAGACCCAGCACCTTTCTATCTTGGCGGGTGCATATTTAAATGCAGTGCTAAGGGAGCTGAAATTTACTGCTCTCCACTAACGGTAAAATGCCATCCGAGAAGGAGATAAATCTCAGCCCCAAATCTTAGCATGCAGTGCACACACTCGCATGCACACACATGCTTGTAAAATACAGCCGGATACTGCTAACTCAGGAGTTTGAGTCCAGAGGAAGCCGCCAGAACAGAGAAAGTAAAGGAAGTGTTTTATAGGGGACTACAAATGGTTGTTTTCACAAGGCTGGGGTCAAGGTACACTGTGGCCTCGGGTTGAAATGAGTGTGTCTTTGTCTCCTGGCTGATATACACTTGGCCTTGGCAAGGAAAGCTTTTCCTTTGCTGGATGTTCAATGGCTTCTCTTCCCCTTCTCACAGCCTTGCCACAGACTGGCTTCCAAACCAATACTGATGAATCGTAACCCTTGGGAGAGGGACATTATCTTCCTTTTTAAAAAATGGGGTCTATCCATCATCTATCTATCTATCTATCTATCTATCTATCTATCTATCTATCTATCTAGAATTTGGAGTCTCTGAGGCTTTATAAGAAGAGTGTCATACTGTAAATAGATTTTCCCAGGCCATGCTTGCAAACTGCCTATGATGAGTGACTTAGGTGTGCTCACCTCCTTTTCAGGCACATCTACAGTGAGAGAGTGAAATTTTGCCAAGTACCGACCAGGCGTTTCTCATTGCCATTTGGAAGCAGGCCCTGCCTGCTCTTCCTGCGGGCCTGCATGGGCAGCTACGCATCTCTCTGTCTGACCCTCCAGGATTTGTGAAGGGAGGCCCACGTGGAAATCTGCCTGAACCCCTTACTGAACTTCCACCCACCAAACCTTGGTGCAGCATGCCAGTAGGCAGCCACCTCAAGAAGGGAGGCTCTCTGTCTGTTGACATTCTTTCTAGATGTTTCCTCAGCTAGTCCTTCTGCAAGGCGAGGTGTTTACTTCCATTAAGAAGTTCAGACTCTCGAGGGATTGCTTCATCATCCCCATTATGAATTAGAGGTGTTTGTGTTTTTCCCCCTAGATGCTTCTTTGAGCATAATTGTGTGTATGTGTACATGTTCATGTATGTATGTGCCTGCAGGTATTCATGTATGTCATCTTAACTGATCCTGCTTTGGAAACATGCTCAATGTCTATATGTTAAAACCCACTGCTGCTCAGAACTGGAAAGAATGTTCCTGGTTTCCCAGATTTTATAAATGTTTCTGTGTGGGATAGTGTGAGTGTGGGGGTGTTGTTAGAGATGGGTGTGAATACTAAGAGCAGATAATATTTGCTCAACTTGAAAACCAGCCCTTCCCTTAGTGTGGAGTATTCCTGGAACTGCATAGTACACCTTGTGTTATTTTATATAAAACTGTTGTCATAAACCCTCTCCTCTTCCCTCACATGCCTTTCCTTCTCCTATAAAAAGAAAAGCTATGAAATAGTAGAACTTGACACATTTACCTCATTTAGGTTTTACTGTATTGTGACTAGAGGTAAAAAACAACAACAGGCAGGCTCTGGAGATATTGATGCGTGGGATGAAAAGAGACCTAAGTTTTCACACAAAATGAATTATTTGGAGTCAAAGCTTTTAACTGAGTTTTATGGACTTCATGAAAGTGTGTGAGTGAGTGTGTGCGAGGGTGTGAGTATGTGTGTGAGTGTGTGCATGTGTGAGAGAGAGGGAGAGATTGAGAATCCCATGCTATCGGTTTGTTGTTTTTGTTTGTTTGTTTTTCTGTGAGATTCCATGGTGTTATTTAGGCTCTCACAGGCCCCCTTGTTTCCCATCCAGCCCACATTCCTCTTGTTCCTGTGAAATGTGCTCCTGAGATAGTCGATCACTTCACAGTCAGAATGGCCAGATCCCAGCTGTGGTCCAGGCTATTCATCTCTGGGAAGGGTGTGACTTTGGCCAGAGCAGAGAGGAGAAAGTGGATCTGATTCAGAGGAGGGATGTAGCTTACAAGCATGTACTAGTATTTGTGTATATATATATATATAATGTACAATTGCCATTTTAAATAGTTTGTACACTTTCCTTAAATCCCCTTATTTATTAAAGAATGAGTAATAAAGAAAGCTTTGTCACAATTTAAGTAACATCTTGTAGCTAGGAAGTGGCAAAGATGGGATTCGGATTCAGATCTTTCAAATACCAAAACCTGTGCCAAGGAGGGTGTGGGGCTGTTCTCAGCCGCATGGTGCAGATGTGCTTCATCAGAGCAGACCTGGGCTGAGAAGAGAGCTCCCCGGGGCCTGGGCTGTGCACATGCTTGTGTGGTTGTGGGAATAAAAGGGAAGAGTCCTAGATGGAAGAGCAGACGGAGGTGGCAGTCATGTGAGGGTCTGTCCCTGCTGCTCTGCCAGGCGAGGGAAGCTGGGAAGGACCTGTCATGGTGTTTGGGGCTCTCAAAGGTGCAGGGTCTCAGCTGCCAGGGGCCCAGGAGGCCCTCGATGATCCCTCCCTGCCCAGGGGAACGTACAGGGGGAGACTGCACTCCAGGCTGGCAGGGTCCGTGGGGGCATGGCCAAGTGTGTGGCAGTGTGAAGTGTTCTTCAGAAAACCCAGGATGTTTTGCAAGGGGCCTGGGGAGCTTCCGGGTTCCATCTGGTGGCCACATCTGAGTTTGATGCTTTCAATTCAAGGTCCATTTTCTTCTGTTTATTTGCATTGGCTGGGCTAGGTATCCACCACAGTATTCACCAAACCTCCTGTAAATATTAAAAATAACACCAAAATAAAATAATAATAGATAATAGCATCTTTGATTTATTGAGCAGTTACCATGTACTGATATGTTTAAAGAGCCTCTCTCTCTCAATATATATATATATTCTCTCTCTCTCTCTCTCTCTCTCTCTCTATATATATATATATATATATATATATATATATATATATAATTCTTGAAGGTAGATATTATTATTATTATTCTCATCTTTAGAGATGAGCAAACAGAGGCCAGAGAGATGCAATCACTTTCCCAAGTCATATTCTCAGAAGCAGTAGATAAGTCTTCAAACTCAGGTTTGCTGGACCCCAGATGTTGTTCTTGAATACTGGGCCACTCCTCTCTTATTGACCTTAGGAGATTGGATTGAAACATTACGCTTCTTCTTTTTTCTTAGCCCAGATGCCCCAGTAGGGGTAGAAACAAGGTCTTACTCATTATAACCCTCCTAAAGCCCCTAGAAAATGCAGCTAATACTTCCTGAGCATTTGTGATGAGCTTGGCCATAGTAGGTTCCAAATGTATAGGGCCTGTGATCCCATAGAGCATCTAGTAGATGAAAGTAGAAAACACACACATAGCTGAGTAGGCAAAATGAGAATGATTAATACTTACTGAGTCCTTACTATGTGCCAGACACTTTCTTAATGCTATTTGTATGTGAGCTCATGTAACATGAGATGGATACTGTCCTTGTCATCCTGGCTTTACATCCAAGGAAGTGGAAGGGCAGAGACATTGAGTAACTGGCTCTGAAGTTCACACAGCTAGAAAGCTGCAGAACTGGGGCTTGAACCCAACCCTCTGAATCTCAAGTCTTCACTCTGTCACTAAACAAATAGGGCCAGGACAAAGGCGTAATGGGCAGTAAAAGGCTCTCACAGGAGTTGGCATTTGATCTGAGACATGATAAACAAGAAAGGATCTCATTCCAAGAGTAAAAGCAAAAGGATTCTAATCAGAAGCCAGCTTGTGCAAAGGCACGGAGGTAGGAAAGATCTTGGCCCGATCAAAGAAAAGAATATGTGTAATCAGCAGCTGCAGAAAGAAGGGTTTAATACTTAAGGAATGGATGTGAGATTATTGGGCCACCTCTTGGTACTAAAGGAATGGAGATTGTCTATCTATTCATTCATGTCCCTTGAATGATGCTTTTTAATGTTTTCTTTCATGTAAATGCAGATTTGAGGCAACCCAAAGGGAACACCTGTAATTACCTTATCTCTTTTCTCCTTTATCAGAGACAGTTGTTACCTGCTCTATAATCACGCTTGCATATGTAGTGCACAAAACAGGCATCATTTACTGACTACTACGTTCTTCTCCAGTTAGCTCAAATAGAACCTCAGAATCCCTCTCAGCACAGCTAGGATGTGGCTGTTTTTAATCACCCAGAGGTGAAATCGGTTATCCCTGTATGTGTGTCCTGCTAGATTGAAGCTACAGAATTGAGAGAGTTGACAACAAGGAAGACTTTCTGCTCCTGATACCCATGGGGGGATAACCACCACCATCCTTGCCAAGAGTGGATCCAGAGCCACTTAAGTGTCTGTATCTTCATCATAATCATATATTGGAAAAGGTTTTAGGAAAAGGATCATAAAACCAGGCATTTCCTAGCAGCAGGCTATGGTGTGGCTTGCTAAGAATGTGCCCCTAATGCATTTTAATGACATGCTTTATAATATCTTATTAAAGATTGTAAGAGCATCTAATAATCATTTAATAAATATTAATGAAGCATTTACAAATTGCACCTTAATTTGCAGCATCGACACGCAGATTCTGCCCCGGACACTAACATATGGGGGGTCTGGTAACTCTGACAACATGAGAGTCTGGTTCTGTGACATCCTGTACCATAAGTGACTCTAAAAATAATAATGCTTGGAATGCAGTTCAGTGCAATGAAGCTTGATACCCAAAGCAGTTTCAGCAATTATTATTCTGTTTGGGGAACATTAAAACATAATTTAGCATGAATTTATAATCCATAGCTTCTCTCCCATGCACTTTAAAAAAAAATAATAGGCAGTAATTACAGGCCCTCATGAAAACACTCTGGTAGATGTTGGAAGGCGTGTGTGTGTGTGTGTGTGTGTGTGTGTGTGTGTGTGTGTGTGTTTAAACCTGTAAACACCAGGGCAGGCAGGGGATTAATTGCAAGAGGTAACTGTGGGATATCCACTCGCTGACACTTTTGCTGGATATTCAGGGAGGCATCCTGCTTCTTCCAGGCACCTGGATATGAGTGGAGGCACCCTGAGCACACATTCCACAGCCTCATTGTTAGGCCCTTTGGGCAGTGGATTCAAGGTTGAGTCGGAGCCGACCCCTGCAATTCTCTCTGGACCCTGCCTGTCTTCAGCCAGGATGGTTTTCACACTGGGCTCGAAGTCGCACCTCCCAGAAAGCAAAAGGGCCCCTGGAAGTCCCCTAGTCCACCTCCTCACTTTATAAAGGAGGACACTGAGGCCCAGAGAGGCCAGGGCATTCTGAGGCCACACAGTGAGTAACAGAGATGGAACCAGACTGGAGCTCCTTAGATGTGCAGTAGCCTGCTTCTCATGCTCCCAGCGAGAAGAGCCGCATGCATCGTGGGATTTTTGGATAGATAGATGGTGGTGCTTCCTAATGCAAGGCCCTGGCGAGTGCTTGGCAACAGGGCCAGGGCCTCTGCCTGTCCCTGTGATGTCCCAGGTGGACAGGCGCCCCAAGCCTTCAGGGAGTCCTCCGTACTAAGAGGATCTGGCCAGCAGATGGCGCTGCAGGGATTGAAACTGGAGCCACCACAGCCAAAAGCAGCCCCAGGCGGGGCTGGGATCCACAAACCCCGCTGCTAGGAGCTGTTTGAAAAGAGAGCTGGGAATGCGACCTGCACTACAGGGACCCTGGATTCCGGCACCCCTGCGGGGAGCCCAGCCTGGGCTGTGTGCAGGCTGGGATGCTGCTATTTCCCCAGGACTGGGTTGAAGCAAGAGACAGAGAGGCGCCCTCCCTCTGCTTTGGGTTTCCCTGCAACCCAACTTCTGGGAATCACTCTGAGGAATATGACCCTCCTTTCCAGGGAGGCAAAAGGCCAGCATTTGTAAGGACAGTGCTGCTCCCTCCTCAGGACGCCTAGGCCTGCTAATTGCCTCCAGTGCATGCTTAATGAGGTTTAAGTAATAATTTAACTTCTGTGACATGACAAAGTGGTTTTGCAGAGGAGTTTGACTTACTTTTCAAAATTGCAGAATGAAATGAATAAAGCACAGCTTAAGGCAGCCCCTTTATTTCCTAGTATTTTGACTCTTTTTCTGTTTTGTCAAATTCCTGATACTCCTAACATTCCTCTTTTTCTCCTCTACTCTTCTTCTTCTTCTTCTTCTTCTTCTTCTTTTTCTTCTTCTTCTTCTTCTTCTTCTTCTTCTTCTTCTTCTCGCTCTCGCTCTCGTTCTCTCTCTCACATTCTTTCTCTCCCTCTCCCTCCAGCTACAACATCACTGCAGAGAGATGTAGGGAACAAGGAAAGGCTTGATGCCCTAGGCAAGGGCAGGCTGACCCATCAGATAGAAATCCCCTCACTGGACCTCTCAGGTGAAGTGGCCCCTTGTGCCTACCCTGTCCCTCTGTTCAGGCTCTGCCTTCCTGTTGCCAGGGGGCATTAGAACACTTGTAAATAAGCTTGACAGAAAGTTTACACTGTGGCACCTGCCCTTCAGGGCATTTCTATCTCCCCCCTGTGTCTTCCAGACAGATTTTTAAAAATAATATATATATTTTTAAATTTTTCAATTAGAGTTGAGGTACATTATAGTTTCAGGTGCATAACCCAGTAATTAGACATTTATATGACTTACATCCTGATAAATCTCATACCATCTAACACCATATATAGTTATTATAATACTATTGACTATGTTTCCTATGCTGTGCTTTACATCCCCATGACTATTCTGAACCTGCTAATTTGTACTTTAAGAAAATTCTTATTGTTGAAAGTATTACATATGTTCCCTGGATCCCCCCACTGTCCTCTCCCAGCCCGCCCCACCCTCCAGCCTAAGCCCCCACCCCCCTACTGTTTGTGTCTATTGGTTATGCTTACAGGCATACAAGGCATTTGGTTTATGGATTTGCAGGGAGCTGCTTGTGTTTTGCCTGGTGACACAGAGGCCAGCCAGGGGAGCTGCTGGCCCTTCTCTGAGGGAGGCACTGTCTCCCCTGGAGTCAGAGCCCACCTCTCTGAGGCTGCCTGCAGCCCTGGCCCTGGCCTCCAATGTCCTCTCCTGTCAATGGACACTTGCTGAAAACAGCAGGTGGTTGTGCTGCCTAATCCCCTCTCCTATGCACCTCTCACACCTCAGGGAGCTCCACACACCCTCCTCCCTAAAAGACTGAGTGTTTCCTGCAGGCAGGAGCCATGTCTCCTTAGCTCTCTGGCGCACAGTGAACATGCACAAGTATTCAATTAATAAACAAGGAAATGAATGGAGAGGATGAGTCATCGCTCTGGATAAGTCCAACACACCTATTTCACTTCATCAGTATTACGTAGCTGTGCCAGAAAATGCTCAGTGTTGTTTAGATATGAGCGTATCTGAGCCTAATACAAACCCTATAGGTCAGACACCGTTAATACCCGACCCCCTTTTTTCAGATGGGATGGTAGAGATGCAGATGGGTTAAGTCACTTGCCCAGGTCAGACAGGTAGCAGGAGCAGGGTCAGGATTCAAACCCAGGCAGTCTGGCTACAGTGTTTGTGCTCTAAATCTCTCCACTCGACTCCCCTTCTCCTTAGTCTTCCTCGCCTCTACCGAGACTAATGTACTCAGATAAACTCAACCAGGGACAAGCAGGCATAGCATTTAAATCCCTCAAGCCCACCTTTCAGAATTTAACTTCCAAAAGACATGTAAAGGAAGGTGTCCAGATGGAAGAAGAATAGACAAATTAATTTGATTCCCTAGGAAAACAGATATATTTCTTTACCTTCGCCTCTGTAGCATACAGATGGCATTTGTGTGTGTGTGTGTGTTAAAGAAGCAGGAAAAGAAAAAAAAAGGACGGGAGGGAGGAAAGGGAATGCAGAGGAGAAAGAAAAAAGGAAAATGGGGGAGGCAGGAAAGAGGGAGGTAGAATGATGGAAGGAAGGAAAGAAAGCAGGAAGGAAAGAAGGAAGGAAGGAAGGGAGAAGCTACCAGCTTTATTTAATCTCAAGCACAGAAATGGTGTTTGAAACCCTAAGAAACATGGTTTCTCACTGCCTGTTGCTTGGCACAATCTCACTGCCTAGAAGCCTGCAGAAATATTGAAAGTCAAGATCCAATATAATAATTGGCTTACAGATTTGAAGAAGGATAGACAGACTTTTCCATTTCCAAGATTCATTAGTCCAGTTCTCCCTCTAATAGACAGGGCTGGCTCTGGGTGTAAGCCATTTTCTAATCAAATTGGCACACTGTCCCTGTTCTGACTGGTGTAAATGGATTGCTGCAGAATTGCTCTCCTTCTGCGTGGGGCTAGAGCTGGATGGGGTGGGATTTTCTCACTGATGCTTGATCATCCTGAGCTCTTTGTTAAAAAACCCAACCAAAGTCATCGCGATTTCTAGTTGTAAAATACTTTTAAACGTTGTTTATAGGCTCTTGAAGTTCCTTTCAAATGTGAACCAGCTCTGAATTATCATAGGACTTGAGGTACCTAGAAAACCTAATAGGAGTATGGAGCTTGAAGGTGTGAATAATGGGACCCTTGGAATCACCAAAAGTTTGTGATCAACAAAGAAAACAGAGTGGCAGAAGGCTAAGAGAGGGAGCTGGCATCAGTCACATGCTGGGGATCCTAGCTCTATGCTTTAGCTGTGTGTTTGTGGGAAAGTTTATAGTCTAAGCCTCAGTTTCCTTAAATGACCACACAGGGAAGCATATTGTTTGCAAGCCCAGTCTTTAAATGAACTTCATTAAGGGTTGTTAATGATGCCAACATGAAACAGAAAAAAGCTAAAAACAAAATCTGATCCATACGAGCGAGAAAGGGATTGGCAGGTTGTTTGGGGACAATAGTAGGAAGGTGACCCATCACGTAGAGGAAACAGAATTCCCCATTGCTTCTTTTACTCTTATCTTCTCTGTCAAGAAAAATGCTCTTCCGGGATGGAATAACTGTTGGTAGGGGGATGGAGTCAGCATTGGCAAAACAAACTTAGTAGTGCATTAGCCCTAAAGCCACCTAAGTACTTTACCTACACTAACATCTCAAAACAATTTAGTAACTTAGACACAGATCATTAAATGTCATTGAGAATGTGTGGCAAAAGGCAAAGGGGTTTGAGATTGGAAATGGGAAAATATCAGATATCACAGTGATTTCAAAGCACATGGAGGAAGGCTGGTGGGCCCTAAAACTGCAGGTGCTAGCATCACATAACTGCTGTCCAGTTGGGAGAAGCATGGTCTGTGGGCTTACTGAAGAGGAAAGTATGTGCATCAATTTGTTTAGGATAATCCAGACTAAGCACACATCATTCATTCTCATTGGAAGGGTAGGTTTGGAAAATGTGATAGACACACTAGATATGAATTTCAAGGACACTTTTGTTGGACACATATGTAATCCCTTTGAGGCAAGGTAGAGGGTGATGGGATAGATATTCAGAAAATTAGGAGGAAAGGTAATGTTGTTGGTGCCAAAGGGTTATGATGAGCAGATTGGTCCATAATGCCTGGTGGATGGGATCTGAGTGACTCCAGTGAGTTTTGGTCTCAGGTCTTCACTGGTAGCATTTTTGCAAAGGTCTGGATGAAGGTAGAGAGATAGCAAATGATCCCAAACTCACTGGCTTAAAACAATAGAAATTTATCCTCTCACAGTTCTGGAGGCCAGAGTCCAAAATGAAAGTGACAGGTTCCCTCCGTCCCTAGGGGAGGATCCCTCCTTGCCTCTTGAGCCTTTGGCAGCTCCTGGCATTCCTTGGCTTGTGGCAGCCTCACTGCAATCTCTGCCTCTGGTGTCACATGGCCTTCTTCCCTGTGCCTCTTTGTGCGTCCTTTTCTGTCTCTTATATGGACACTCACATCAAATCTAGGAACCACCCTAGTCCACTATGCTCTCCCCTCTCTCCTTACCTTAATTCCAAATAGGGTCACATCCCAAGGTTCCAGATGCACACGGATTTGTGGGGAATCCTGTTCGACACAGTTCAGGAACTTGTGGGGTGATGTACAGTCAAATGATTGATTAGGTGGCATATTTAGGAGTTGAACTCGCCTCTGTCTGATGTCCCACTCCACATTCTTCCTTTTTTTATCTCAGAGGAGATGATCAAGTCAAGGAAAGGACCTAAACCCTTGTCCTCTGAAGAAGTGAGGGTCTTCTGGAAGAGAACATACTGGAGGCAGGGGATGATGTGGATAGAGTGGAGTATGCCCCAGAAGAGGAGCCATTGGTTGGCTGGTCTAGGGTGGGAGGAGGCTGGCATGGAGGCTTGCTGTAGCACTGTAGCCAGGGTAGTGCCATGGGCAGTAAAGTGGGTGGAGAGGACGGGACTGGAGGGGTGCTGCAAGAATAGGATGTGGCTGCCACGCTGCCAGCAGAGAGGCCGGGAGGCCTGGTGGTGAAGAGAATGGACCTTATGCCTCACTGCCAGGCCTCTGATGCCTGTTATGCCATTTCCTTGCCAAGCCAGCTTGGGCAGGTTGCTTAACCTGTCTGAGCCCCAAACCAAGGCTAAAAGTAGGCACAGCCTTCTGGGGCAGAGATGACTCACTGTGAGGAGATGCTGCACGGGAGCTTTCCGTTCAGGGCCTCTCACAAAGGCAGTGTTGAATAAATGCTGGACGTCCCCATTTCTTAAAGGCCCGACTTCTCCGAACAACATCCCAGGTTTTACCTGCTGCCGGGAGAACACAGGCAGTCTGTGTCCCATCTGACCATGGCGGTCCCTGTTTGCCTGCCTAATACCCGTGGAACCCCACCGCCCCATGGGCGGCGACCTGAGATTCACCTCCTCCTCATTAGTGTAATTACAGAGGCTGTCCCCCTCCAGCCCGCCTGCCCGTGGCTGCTGAGGAAGGTTTCCGCCAAGCTGACCGGACAGGCATCCTCATTATTGAAGGCCCTCATTACAGAGGTTACCATGGCTTCCCGGCTTTGCTCAACTCCAGGGAGGAAACCCGTCTCCTTTGCATGCACTCCAGTCCTTGGTGGCTGCCAGCTAGCTCTGATGGCCATGATGCCGCCTCCTCTTGTGCCCCTTAGAATGGGGTGGTTTTACTATTTTTTAATCATTGATAATTTCTTAATACATAAAATATTAAAACTCACAGTCAGAAGCAAATTATGAACGGGCCTTTCTTGCCTGGGACCATCTACCCATCTAGAGCTTATTCAACACATCAGACCTGCCAGAGGAGCTTATTTCTCACATCCTCCTGCCCGACCCCCCTGAATCCTTCATGGGGTTAGAGACGATGTCGCTAATAATCCCCAACCACCGACTGTTCATTGTGACCTCAGCCTGCCCTTGAATTGCAGAGCCATTTTGTTGGTGGCGGCAGGTTTTCCTTTCACCCTTGTGGAGGGACCCCACTGGGGCCACCTGAACTGAAAATGTTCTGACATCTCCAGGAGCACCTTACAGACCCTGCCCTAAACTGCCCCTCACTTGCCAAGTCTCATTGCTGTGGCGACAGCCTGTCCCTACCTGTGGGGAAGGAGGCTCTTCCTGGTTGTGGAGGCCCACCTGCTTCCACAGGGAGATGATGAGGATCGGGAGGAAAAACTTGAAGTGCCCCACATTCAGTGCAGCAGAGAGCCTCACACCTCCTGCGCACAGATGACACCCACCCTGTGTTCAAGGTGAGAAAGCGACACCTGCCCTCCCCTCCTCCTGACTTGGTGAGAAGCATTTAAGGGAAGTGCACTTAGCAGGTTCTGGTAACACTGTGACTCTGTTGAACATGGCGCTTACAGCGAGTGACCCTCACCCTCGCTCTTCCCTGCCAACCTGCACACAATGGGAAATGAAATGGCACCTTTCTTTAAGTCTACTCTAACAGGAAGATATGGTGTATCATGGTGGGTGTGATGTTAAGACACAGAATGGCTCCATACGGAAGGATTTAGCATAATTATAAGGAAAAGAAAGCAGATGAGGAAGGGAGGTTAGAATGAGGCTTGGGACAGTATGGCACAATAGAAAGATGTTGTATTAGGCAGGAAACGGAAACGCTGAGTCTCTCCACTGTGCAGATGAGGGGGCATGGCCAGGGATGGGGGAGACACAGTGCATGAGGAAGCTTTGGATTCAGGACTTGAGTCCTGGCTTAGCGTTGTTCTAACTCAGGGTGTATGATTTAGCCTTGCTAAACTCAGTTCTCTCATCTATTTAATGGAATAATAATGATAATGAGAATACCTACCACATAAGGCAGTACACACGGGAAGAAGAAGGCAGAAAACTAGATTATGCCTGGAAGAGAGGAGAGGGTCTGAGGCTGGAAATGATCGCCGTGCTAGCGGTCGGGTGTGTATGAGAGATGCTGACATCCTCTTCCTCTCCTCCCCTTTCTTGCTGGGTTCCAGGACCAGGAGACTGTGACCACCTCCAGGGCATGTCAGTGAGATGGAAGGAAGCAGGGAGGGAGGGATGAGGCTGCGTGGAGAGGTCCCCCAGCAGCCCTTCCCACGCCTGAAGAGCAGGTGTTAGAGGGGCCTCCTTCTTGGGGGATGAAAGCACAGAGATGCCCCTGCATCGCAGTGAGATGCCTGAACTCAGCACTTCTCCAGGTTTAGTGTGCATACACCGCTGGGGTCCTGGAGAACCCAGATCCTGATTGGTTGTTCTGGGGGGAGGCAGCTGTGATGCTGAATTTCTAATGAGCTGCTGCTGTGGACCTCACTCTGAGTATCAAGGTTCTCGCAGGACACTCCCACGGGAACTGCACCTGGGATTCTGCACATGCCACATTTTCCTTTCCCATGGTTGCCCATTCAACTGCGGAGTTGGCCCGTTTATCCTCCTTAAAGGGCCAGACTTCTCCTGGTGATTATCCCTCATGATGCTGATTATGGTATACACTTAAACGAAATGAAATGCACCCCATCGAACGCACAGCACACAAAAAGAATATTTATTTGAATATTAAGTACAGATAAGACTTCCCCTGGGATTGTTTCAGAGCACATTTGCAGAATTTAATTGCAAGGTTTTCCCCACTCAGGTTCGTTCGGAACGCTACTTGTGAAAATATTTTCTTTCCGAAGGTAAAGCTCTCCTCTGTTGGTTTATTATTATTATTATTATTATTATTTTAAATCTGAAGAGCTCTCCGAGCTCAGTCATTACCTCCAACATCTAATTAATACTGATGATGACAAAGCAAACAGCCGGATGACCTAGATTCTCCCTTTAAATTGCCTGCAATTTACATGAACGCCTCCTCGTTGGCTCAGAACTTCTGTGCACCTTGCTCTTCCAGTAAAGATTCTTTACATTTAGGGTTTGAAGAGCTCATTTTTCACGAAGCATATGTCTTCCAGTACTCCTTCCATTAAGCTTTCCAGGAAGAGGGCACAGACACACACACACACACATACACACACACACACACACACACACACCGGGCAACAATAACAACCACCACCCAGGCAACCCTTTCAGACACCTGAACTGGAAAATTAGAAAATGAATGCTCCTCAAGCTTCCGCAGCTACAGGCTTGTTCCATTCCTTAAATGATGACATTTTGTAAAGTCACAGAATTCGGGAAGGGAAAAGCCCACTTACAGCTAGGTCAAGATTTCTGCAGACGCAGAAGGCAGATGCTTGGAGAGCCAGCTGGGCGCTTCACTGAGGTCCCTATTTCCTTGTTTGGAAAATTTGTCCGATTTCTTGTTTATGTTAGTGCAGTGGTGGCCACATGTTTTATTTCTGTTGACATACTCCACTCCTTGTAGGTGCACCCTCTTACTGTCACAGCACATAAGTTCCCGAATCATCGGCTATTTTTCAAAACCTTGGTCCTCTCCACAGTGGCATTTTCCACCCAACACCTGAGCACACAGCTGGGCAGGCCCAGCCCACCGTCAACGTATGAAAGGAACAGACAACAGCAAATAGACTTTGAATTCTATTTACTTCCTTGCATTTGAAAAGGCACTTACGTAGTGCTTTCTGTATGACAGGCATTCTTCTAACCGCTTTGCAAATGTTAACCCATTCAAACCCTGGGATGAAACTTTGGGGTGCACAGGCCGGCTCAGGTGAGGAATATTTCCAAGTCCCAAAGCTGATAAGTAGCAGAGTTGAGATTTGAACCCTGAAAGTGTGGTTTTGGGAGTTTGTCCCCTAAGCACTGCATTTATCAGAGTTCTTGGCCTGTGTGTCTCTGCTGGATCTATTTCATTGGGATGCATATTATAAAATAATCAACTTCTGATAAAAGTATCATTGGGGCTTTGCAACGTCTAACCAGAGGGGGAAAAAGGTCCAGTTAAAACATCCTAACTTGAAAGTGTTTTGATGACATATATTCCATTTAAACAGGTAGAGACAGGTGATATGGAAATCACCTACCTGGCCCTCCCTACTCTTTCCACCTGGGAATGTGGAGAGGGGGATGATGGGAAAATCCTAGTTGAGATCCCATGCTATATAATCACAGTTCCCTGACTATGGGGTAATGATGGTCCCAGGAGACTGGCTCAGGGAAGCATGCCAAGTCCTTCAGTTCCTCAGGACATTTTAGTGAGTGTTGCTCAAAATTTCTTAGACTAAGCAAGGGGTTTGGGTGGGTTGGGGGGACAGAGTTATAACCCTTGATTATGAAGGAAAGGAAGGGGGATTGCCTCTGCTCTTGAAACAAGAAGAAACCATCTTCCTAATAACCACAATTGTGTTCTGCCTCCCTCCTCTGCCTCGGTTCACAAAATACCTTATTAAATCTGGAGAATAAAAATGTGCCTGGGGTAATGGTATGTTATTAGAATAAATAATAGGCAATACGGTTTCTCCACCTTGCCAGTTATCAGATGCAGAGACATTTTGTGGTTTTACTTGTAAAGGTGTATACGTGTTGCAGACCAGCCTGGCTCTTTGTGGCCGAGGGATGCCCTTTCACTTCAAGACCGCATTGAGCCTGAAATGAACAACTTCCGGAGCCTGCATCCTTGCAGGCAGCTGATGGATGCAGGAGGCTGCCGGGGATGCTGGCCAGGGGCTGCCACCTCTTGCTTGGTGTTTGTCTATCGTCTGTCTTATCCATCTGCCCCAACAGCTTTGTCCCAGACCCAGGGGACTTGTTCTGTCACTAATGGGGTATTTAAAAAGTGGGGGCATGTAAGAGCAAGTGCAAAAAGCATTCCCTCCAAAAAAAAACAGCACTTTAAAACTTGTTACTTGAGCCTTGCTCCAGTTCTGCAGGCATCCTGACCCCTGACATCCCTTTAATCAGATAACCAACACTTGCGTTTCCCCAGTGACTTACACCCAGAACAGTGACTCTCTTGCTATACGTACCAAAATCATCAAACGATGCGGTTTTCCAAGGAACAGCAGAAGTGCTCACCAAGTGCTGTGTAGTGCTGGCATACACCATACCACAGGTCAGTTCAGTGCTAAAAATACTAAGTATTTTGAGATTTTAGGACATGCTGCATAAATGATCTCCAAGCACTATTAGCCATCAATTCAATATGTTAGGGCTTTCTTTGGGCTTCTTTGGGCTTTCTCTTTTTATCTTTACCTATAACAACAAAACCTTGTTTTTCTGATTAGTATTTAGCCTTGCCAAGCCCTTTCTCCCTGCCCCTCCCCCCCCACCCCCCCCCCCCCACCCCCCGCACCCTGCTCCCAAGGCTCACCTCCAAAGCTGGCACCTTCACAAAATCAGACAAGATTTCAGCAGCAGAATTTGGTTCTCCCCAAGGTTAAAATAAAAATGCCAGGGGAGAGTTGCATGGATTCTCCCAAGTCCTCTCAAAAGCATTTTCTCCATTTATACAGCATGAGCCTGAACCGACTTAATTAATCATGGCTCACTTGACTCATTGTTGTGACTTTTTGTTTTCATTGTTTCAATTGATTATTCCTCACGTCCTTTCTTGAATCCTAAGCACTTGCTACTTTCACACACTTATTTCCTCCCTTATACCAAAAAGGAACAACAGCCACAAGCGAGGAGATGGATCTGTATTTGCTTCTCTGGCATAAATGATCCTGCCTTCTTGGAATCAGGGGACACACCTCATTGTAGGATACATCTGGAAAAAGCAATGGGCTTTATTATACCATGTGGCAGATTGCATTATATTCAGGACTTTAGGTCTTCATAAACTCAGATCTCTAATAAACATTTCATGAACCCAGAAGTAGGGTGGGCAGCTCAACCTTTCTCTTTATTTAGGTTTACTTTTCTACTGAAGGGTATGTACACTAAAATGCATAAGATCTCTGAAAAACTGGAGTTGAACTTTTGCCAATACAACTACTCTGGGTTCACCCTTTTAGTGCTGGGCGGAGTTATTTATAACTTCCATTAATTGAGCATCTACTATGTGCCTGGCTGGGCCTGAGTTTGACGTTCTGCAATTTCTCATTTAATCATTATAATAAACTTATAACTCAACTTTTAAAATTATATTATTAGGCTCTTGTTCATTTGAATTTTCAAAAGCAGGCCATGTTCCCTGAAAGAAATGGAAATAAGGTAACAGAACCCCAGAATAAACTTGAGGAGCCAGCCTCACTGCACTTTTGTCCCCATTCTTGCTCTCATTCCCTGGGCAGCATTTTTGTGCTTTTGTTTGTAGTTTGGTGTTTATCGTCTCAGATGTTTTCCACGTACAAATGGATCTTTCTATGAGTGTGTATATGTAAAGTTTTTAAAACAAAAATCAGATTGCATTTTTTTTTCATTTTTTCAGATTGCATTTTAAAAATCGGTTCAGTTTGCTTTGTTTTATTCATTCTATCATGAACACCCTTCCATATCAGTAAACCTCTGAGCAATGCATAGTATTCCACTGTATAGTTCAAGGATTGGCATATTCTGACCAGAGGTCAATTCCAACCCATTGACTGTCACAAATAAAGTGTTATTGAAACACGGCCATTTGTATGTGCATTGTTTCTGTTTTCTTTTAATATTTTATTGGTTTTTACAGAGAGGAAGGGAGGGATAGAGAGCTAGAAACATCAATGAGAAAGAAGCATCGATCAGCTGCCTCCTGCAGGACCCCCACTGGGGATTGAGCCCACAACCCATACCTATGCCCTCGGCTGGAATCAAACCTGGGACCCTTCAGTCCGTAGGCCAACGCTCCGCATCCACTGAGCCAAACCAGTTAGGGCTGTTTCTGTTTTCTTGTTTCAGTGGGTTGAGTAGCTGTAGCAGAGGGACTCTATGGCTCCCAAAGCAAAAAATACGCACTATTTGGCTCTTTATAGAAAAAGTATGCCCAGCCCTGTTATAGATGAATCACAATGTTTTAAACCTTTTTCATTTCTGATGGGCATTGATATCCTTCCCAGTCCCAGGTCTGTGCTGTGAGAAGCACCGCCTTCCTTCCCATTCCTCCCCCTATTCTGTTACACAGACGCTGAGCAGGAGAAACGTTGAACTAAAGGAAATGCCCATTCTGTGTTGTGAAAGCTGCCACCGGCCCTCCAGCAGGTGGTACTCCCCCCCACTTAATGGTTTGACCTTGAATACCACATCCCAACTCTCACATTAAAGGTAATAACAGTTTCTAGGAGTTGTTGAGTTATTTAAATGAGCTACCACATACTTTGCTTAGTACTTAAATAGATTTTCTTATTTTGTGCTCACAGCAAAATTAGACAGTAGGTAGGCACCATGCTAAACACGTGCAAACAGAGACATTGTGAGCAGGGAGATCATAGACTGTGGCTAATGTTACCAAGTGATGTGCCAGGATTGGACTCAGGCAGTCTGATTCCTGAGCCTCCAGGCCCCACTGGGGAGAAAACTCAACTAGCAAAAGAACCCAGTGGGTTGTTACCAGAGAAATCTAATTTGGTGGAAAGTTTCCCAATTTAAACTCAGTCTAAACCCACTCAAATGACACAAAGCAAACTGTGGAGATCTGGCATTTACCAACCTGGACAACACAGTCCTTTCGTGTTCTGTTGGAGAGAACCACAAACGTGTAAGCAGCATCGAGCCAGGGCAGAGCAGCAAAAGAACATCGGCTATAGCTGAATGAAGCACATACCTGGGCTTGGGGCAGGTTAACAATGTGGTTATCTGTGTTTTTTGTTGGGTTCCTTGACACTGGGAGCTGTGTGCTAGTGATTCAGAGGTGGACTCAAGTCAAGCCTTCTGGATGATAATCCCCTCTCTAATACTTCCTCACTTTGAGATGTCAGGAAGCTTTCAAATCATCCAGTGCCTCAGTTTTCCCATCTGTAAAATGAAACTAAGGAAACTACCTACTCACAGAAGTGGTGAGCATCAACTGAGGTCTTCCTAAAAAAGTGTGTAGCGTGTTTTCTGGCACATCGTAAACATTGGATACATTTTAACTGCTGTTAATGTGACATTTATTATGCTTAAAATTATTTTTGTCAGCATAGTTAAAATTGAGCAAGACATAAAGGTATTGCAATCTGAATGCACGTTCCCTAAACATCCCCACCCCCAATCCAGTGTTCCCTTACTTTGTCCTCCCTTTGACTGTGCTGTTTACAATATCACCTTCACAGATCCTTGGGTAGGTCAGCCCACCCCACTCTCATTCACCCAGAAAGGTTCAATTCAAGGGTCTCCTCTCTTGGCTTTCACCTCCTTCCACTATGCCTCGCACCACAGACTGGGTTGGTACCTCTCCTATGAGTCCTCCTGGTATTCTCTGTTTTTTCTTTCTATCACACTGAGAACCCTGCATTACAATCTTTATTTTATGCATCTCGATCCCCTTCTCTTTGAGATTATTTTTAGGAAATGCACAATGTCTCTGCATTTTATATCTGTGTCCCCTTCCATTAGCACAGTGCTAGTCACAAAGTAGGAGCTCAGAGTCCACATGCCCAGTGTATATTAATCCTGAAATGTGTAAGGAAAAGACAGGTTAGAGTACTCACCCTAGGTACTTTGAAGTGTGGATTTATAGGAGAATGCCATATTATGTTAAAAAAAAAATTTATAATGGTCCTGATTAGTTTGGCTCAGTGGATAGAGCGTCGGCCTGCAGACTGAAGGGTCCCAGGTTCGATTCTGGTCAAGGGCATGTACCTTGGTTACGGGGACATCCCCAGTAGGAGGTGTGAAGGAGGCAGCTGATCGATGTTTCTCTCTCAATCAATGTTTCTAACTCTCCATCCCTCTCCCTTCCTCTCTGAAAAAAATCAATAAAATATATTTTAAAAAATAAAAATGTATAATGGTTATGAAAATGCAGAATGTGAGAAATGTACAAAAGTGCCCATTGATTTGATTTATTGCATTTTATGCTGCTAGACTGCTTTGTTAGTTTTCTTCTGAATGACACAACTGTCCTGAAAACTGGAATTTCCAATGTTATATAATTACAAACCAGAAAAGATGCATATTTATCCATTCATGTATCTAGTGCCTTTATATTTCCTTTGACTCTTACTTTTACCATTCAAGTTAATCTCTCATCAATTTCTTCTTGTGCATGATTCTCCCACCATATTGAATTACTTGGCACTTCCATAATCTTCACTGGGACTCTCACATTCCCCTCTCTCCTTGAAAGCTTTCCCCCATATTTTTTTTCTCTAGATACACTTTCTAAAAGACAAAACAAGCATAAAACATTAATACCTTTTTAAGTTCTCAGAGGCATGGTTGCTGTCCCTCCATGTGCCATGAGTACAGCTTAAATTTTTATTGTAGCAAATGTTCACTGTATTATAACCGTCGATCCACTCATCATTTTCCCCACTTAGACAATGAGCTCCAGAAGTCCTCTTTACTATTATATTTTCAGTGCACAGAACAGTATCTGACATTCAGAAGTTGCAATCATACACACTCACACAGGCACACATGCACGCACGCACACATACACACACGTATGTATTTGTTGTTGAACATATGAAAGAATGAATGGATGGACCAATAAATGGTTTGCAAACATTGTCCTAATCTCTAGGAAAAAAAGCCAAATAAGACTCAGTCCTTTCCCTTGCAGATCTAGTTTGATGTGTGGGAGGGGGAATCAAAGTGATAGATAATAGGGAAGGACTGGTAAGAGAGAGCTCAAAGTCAGGAGCCGATGAAAAAGGCTGAGTCTGGGAAAGAATCTTCGGCCCTGTTGGCTACATGAAGATAGGAGGTGAGGGAAGATGAACCCCCACTATTAAACATCCCATTCAACCAGGAAGGCAAAGGGTTTCCTGCTGAAGTTTATTGCTTCAGTTCCTAACCTTTCCTAAGTGCTTACTTGGCAGCCCTATGGAGAGTGGTATTTGATTCTCTGGAAGCATCTTAAAGGAGCAGCGTCAGACCTCCCACTTTTCCTTTTTTCATTTAGGCTATAAAAACATGGGCTTGTGTATAACTGCCATGGGAGAAAAAATATATATCTCATGTTAGTTCCAAATGAAATGACATTTAGTAAAGTGTACATGTACGCTATGTTTCAGGGCTGCCTTTAAAGCGTGTGCAGGAAGGGTCTTCCTTCACAGCAAAGGATACAGAGCAGCAGGTGTCTTTTTCTCTCTGAACCTCTCCAATGGCGGTTCCTGGGAAAGGTTTGCAGGAGCCTCAGGAGGCCTAGCAATCACTTAGTGAGCCTTCAGAGCATTAGTGCATCTTATAGGGACTGTTGTGTGAAACACAAAGACAGACGCATGATGGGACTCACCATCTTGCATAACTGGCTGCTTGCACAGGATCACTCGTTGAAGAAGAGGAGGTCACTGGTCTCCTTACGGAGATAGGTGTGTTACTGAAGTAATGGCAGGTGTAGGCGCTGTGAGGCAGCAAGTGGAGTATGGTAGGGATGATATCCACTTCACAAAGAATGTATGGCATTGGGCAAGAGCATGACCCAAAGGAGAAGCGAGATATTATTGTGAGAATATAGGCCAAACAATATGGGATTCTGTGTCGGACTACAATACACATAGTACTTAACTTCTCTCAATCTACATAGAACACACAATGCACTATACGGATGATGTATTATAGAACTCTACACCCAAAACACCTTATAATTTTATGAACCAACGTCACCCCAATAAACTCAATAAAAATAAAAGAAAGAAAAACTCACAAAAAATTCCAAACAAACAAACAAACCAAACCCACAAATGTCCCCTATAGAGATTACTCACATGGCCTTTTTTTATCTTCAAATCTCATTTTTGCTAGTTAGCTTTATTTGTAGGACAACATAGCTATTTCCAGGGCTACTGTTGAATTTTGCATTTGATAGACTTTGTAATAGGAACGTTATAAGATGGCTTCACTTCACATGGTTTAGGTTGGAAGTTTACTTGTTTCTTTAAATGTTATTGTGCTCAATGAGTCTGATAGCCCCTATGATTTTTGAAGACAGATGTTAAAAATATTAATCCTGTTATTAAATAAAGCATTTTATTTATGTAATGAAAATGAGAGCTATTATTATCACAATATCATTTTTAAAACACCTATATTTCTGCAAGGCACCAATATTAAAATATTTTCCAATTATAAATGCCCTGCATGACATAAAGGATATTTTTGAAACTACAGAAAAGCATTAAGAAAACAGTATTGCCCCCCACTCTTTAATTGCATCTCTCATTTAGTTTCATATTTTACAATTAGAAACATGAACCATTTTGTGTTAATTACTGTATTAAGTGTGAGGTTGAGGTCAAGGTGTTTGGCTTTGTTTGTCTTCTGCATACAAACATCCAGTTAGTCAACATCATTTGTTTTGGGTATATCACTTTAAAAAAATATATATGTTTATTGATTTCAGAGAGGAAGGGAGAGGGAGAGAGAGATAGAAACATCAATATGAGAGAGAATCACTGATCGGCTGCCTCCTGCATGCCCCCTACTGGGGATTGAGCCCACAATGTGGGCATGTGCCCTGACGTGGAATCCAACCTGGGACCCTTCAGTCTGCAGGCAGATGCTTTAGCCATTGAGCCATACCAGCCAGGGATCACTTTCTTTTTTTTTTAAGCAGTTTCTCTAGGGATTACAATACACATTGTACTTAACTTCTCTCAGTCTACATAGAATCAATATTTTACCATTTCAATTGGAATGTAGAAACCTTATATCCATGTGAGTCCCTTGTCTTCCTCTTTTTACATTTGATTTATCTTATGTATTACATATACACAGAAAACCTCATTCGACAATTTAAAAATATTTTTTATTATTTTTTCATTCAACCATTACTCACATTTGAAAGAACTCCAGGGGAGTAAACTAGTGTATTGTGTTTATATTTACCCCCATGTTTATAATTTCCTTTCCTCTTGTTTAGTTTTGATACTCCAAGTTTCCGTCTGGTGTTATATTTCCTTTGTCTGGAGAACTCCCTGCAGCAATTCTTTCAGAATGGGTCTATTGACAATGGATTTTCTTAGTTTCTTAATATTTCACCTTCATTTCTAAATGATTTTTTCATGGGATGTAGATTTCAAGATAGACACTTCTTAGATTTCAGCACTTAAAAAAAATTGTTTACCACCTTCTTTTGACCTCCCTGGATTTGGTTTTTCTGTTTAAAGGGGAAATTCACAGGTAGCTGATTGAATTCTTGCTTTCTTACAAGTATTGTATCATTTGTCTTCGACTTTTTGTTAACCAAGTGTGTGTGTGTGTGTGTGTGTGTGTTTATTATTTGTGTTAAGGTTCAACAGTTTAATTATTGCTGGATATGAATTTCTTTGGGTTTACTTCTTTAAGGTTTGTTGAGTTTTTGTACTTGGGGAATTATGTCTTTTGTCAAATATGGGGAGTTTTTTTGCCATTATTTTTTTCAAATAATTTTTCTTCAGTGAACACTGTATTTATTCTAGAATTGGAGTAACATGAATGTTATATCTTCTGGCATTATTCTCTAAGTCCCTGAGTTTCCTTCTTCTCACCCCCCCCCTTTTTTATCTCTATTGTTCAGATTAGATACTTTTTATTGATATGGACTCAAGTTCATTGAATTTTCTCTGCTATCTCCATTCTAGGTTTGAACTCATTCAGTGAGTTGTGTGTTTTTTTAATTTAGGTTATTGTTTTTAGTGTTCTAAAGTTTCATTTTGGTTCTTTATACCTCCTATTTCTTTGATAACACTGCCTAATTTTTCATTTGTTTTTATTTTTTCTTGCTTGTTAGGGCATTTTTATAAAAGCTGCTTAAAATCTTTATTTGATCATTCCCACATTTGTCATTTTCATGGTGATGTCTGTGACTGTCTTTTCCCCTTTGAGTGTAGATTTCCCTGCTTCTTTGTATGCAGAGTAATTTTGGTTGTGTACTGGGTGTGTGACTATTATGTTTGGAGACCATGTGTCATACTGAAATTCTGTGGAAATTGTTGATATTTTTGGTCTATCAGCAAATCAATCCAGTTAGATTCAGTCCGAACGTTCCTACCTCTTTCTGTGGATCTTGTTGCTAATACAGTGCTTTGTGGTGATAGCTGGGTGCATCCCATGTGTGCAGCCCAGGGGCAGGTCTGGGCCTCAGCAGTGCTCCCAGCAGCTCAGTGCTCCTGGTTTGTGCTCTCTATGTGGTTACATGTGACTCAGGGCTGAGTGCGGAGTTCACAGAAGTACTACCCTGGGTCATTTGCCCAAACTCTTCCCTCTCTGGGATCCTCAAAACATCATTGCTTTCCCAAGACTCTACTTTTCTGTCTGCCATCAGAAAGCTGGTGCCTTTCCCCTGCTCATATGCTTCTACAACTGGGCCTGCATTTTGGGCCAAGTGCACAGAGGGCAGAGAGAGAGATCGAAGGAAGTTTGCCCACTTCCCAGGTCCAGAGAGAAGGATCTCCTCCCTCAGGGCCTGGTGAGTGGCTCTGTATGTGGATGCCAGGAGGTCCTGGGAGGGGAGGGGTGGTTTGGATCTTGTCTGGTGGGACTTTGAATCCTGGTCTTCTTCCTCAGTCTACCTGCTGCTGTGGGCTCTTCACAGATCTAAGGTGGCTGCTCCCTGCCACCCACCCAGGATTTGTAGTTGCTCTGAGTGGGAGAGGCGGGGTGAGGTGTGCTCATTTCATCGTACCCAGAATCAGAACCTCATCACCTACTTGGCTTGTATTATCGTGGGGAAAGAAGCATAGAATGAAATGTACCATCCTTGCTAGTTGAAACTGTACCATGTAGGGTGTTAAATACATTCACAATATTGTGCAAACATCCCTACCTAGATGGAGAGCATTTTCACCATCCCCGATGGAAACTCCAGACCCAGGAAGTAGTCTCTCCATGTTTCTCCCCACCTGCCTCCCCCCAAATCCCATGGCAACCACTTAGCTGTATGGATTTGCCCTGCTTCGCTGTCTAACAGTTTGCAGCAATTGAATTAGCCTATCATGAAGTCACCTATTTCAAATGTATAATCCAGTGTATATGTGTGTGTGTGTGTGTGTGTGTGTGTGTGTGTGTGTGTGTGTGTGTGGTGCTCATTTCTTTTTTAATATTTTGATATATTTCCTCCCAGTCTTTTTCGCTTATTCTTTCTTCCTTCTCTTTCATGATCTGTTTGAATTGTTTTTATAAAATAAAACAGGAGTCGTAATATCTGTGCACCTTTTTCGCTTCTTAAAAAAACTAAATAGTGCCTTTCAAGTCTTTCAAAACCATGGTTCCCAATGCTGTCATCAAATCAGTACTCTGTCATCGATGGCCAGTGCTCCCATTGCTACACTGTCATACTTACAATGCTTTTCTTTCCTATGTAATGCTGCGGGGAACTGTCAAGTAAAGAAACATGTGTTGTGTATCCCTGCTTATGCTCTTGGGAGCTGCTCTGGGAGGTGATCTTTCTGGGTTCAAGGGCACATGGCAGAGCACTGGTTTATAGACTGGGGGCTCTGGCATATCCTAAGTAAAGATTCCTGTTTTTGTTTTTGTTTGAAAGATGGTAACACACAAAAAAAGAAACTTTCCTTCCAAAATACATAAAATATACATCAAAAGTCAGTTCCAAGACGACCTTATCCTTTAGTAAAAGTTTCAAACACTTGCAATATACTGTCAGGTGCTCAGAGTCAGGGGTGGCTTTATTGGTTAAAAAAAAATACCAGAAACACACAGAATACACTGTGTGAGCAGACCTGAGATTTAGTTCAGCCTAGCTGTCTGAGTGGAAGGTAGAGTCTGCAGTCCCCACGGAGGCAGGGTGACCATATGCTCCCGCTTGCTTTGTCATCCCCACTCACATATGCTGTCGCTGGCACAAGCAACAGCCCACCCACTGCTCTAACTCACACACATTCTCCTGTTGGAACAACCAACTACATGGTCACCCTGGAGAAGCAGTTAGCTTTGTAGAAGCAGGCTTTGGTAGGGAAGGATAGCAATGCATGGTGTGGATATCCCAAATTCTCCTTTTGAAACGGAGGGGAGATATCAGCGATCAATCAGGGTCTCTCTAGTATGAGCACTGAGCTCAGAATCATCCCCAACACAGTCCTATGGGGGCTTATTACCATGTGTTTAGAACTGGACCGTAAAATGTAACCCAGTTGCCAAGACACATAGATGATACTACTGGCCCTTAACATCAGAGAAGGCACTGCGTGATGCCCAGTGACTATTCCCAACATCTGGAATGGGCCTCAAGGAAGGATGCCTGAACCTGGTAAGACAGGATAAGGTGGGGGAAGGAGAGCATGCGAAGAGGGAGCCTTCGCCCCAGGCAGTTTTCACCTTCCACTCCCTCTATTGGACCTCTTTCCTCATGCCCTCCAAGACCTGCTCATCCTAATTGTTTCTGGATCACACAATGGAAACGCCAACTGAAGCTTACAGAAAAAAAAAAAAAGAGTTCTAATGAAAAATGTAAATAGGCAATTAATTAATCCTGGGTTTGCTTTAAGCCCAGTGATTAGAAGCAACTTCCTTTTCCCCTTTCATGTTGTTTTGATGCAGAACCTTCTGACTTCCACCCCCTCTTTTCCTTTTCTTTGTAGGTTTCAAGACAGCAGATGAATTGTGACAGAGAGCAGCTAAGGGTAGGTGCACCTGCTTGGGAACACTTCCTGCTTTCCGTTTCTGTGTGATAAGCAAAAATTTCCTCGTCTCTCCCAAGACACGGGGTTCTAAATAGCGGGCTTCATCTGCAGCCTGGTAGTGTTGAAAATATTTATCCCAGCTAATTTGGTATTGATTGGGCTGGTGAATATAGTATATCTCCTTTTGAAGTGCCATTATAGCAGCTATGGATTTTTTGATTTAGATTCAGCAATAAATACTTCTCTTCTCGAATTTGTTTGACATCATTGTACTCGTTTTATGTACAACACGAGGCCTAAGTGATAACAAAGGTCAAAAAGATGTCTTGCTGCCTTCTTAACGTGACTACCAGGCTGTTTGCTAAGTGGCTGAAAGGCCCGCTCGCTGTGACCTGGGGCGGGTGAGCCCCTCAGATGTCAAGGGCGTGTTCTAGGGGAATGCATGTCCCCTGTAGACCTTTTCGTTTTGTGGCATTTGTGCATAGAGGAGAAAGAGACAGACTTTAAAGTGTTCTATGTGATTTACCTTCTTAAAAATGAAGCCCAGCACTCAGATATGCTACTAGTAGATTCAAAGAGAGAATGGTTTGTGTCTAGATGGAGCTGGGACATTGGTCTGCTTCCACGGTGTTGTGTTGATGTCCTTCTTGGCACGGGTGTGGTATATCAGGAAACATCAGGATGGGGTATCCCCATTAGTGTGTGTTTTTAAACACATTCATGTTTTGGATGGATGAGCTCAAAGTCACAATTAGCCTAGCTTTAATGTCAAAGACAGATGTTGGCAGCTTTTACTGGACAATGTGCCTCGTGGTCCTGTTTCCACATTATTATAGAAATGAGGGGGATCTGCTGCTTTTAAAATGACAGCAGCGTGGTTTGGGGTCGGGGGAACCATTGTGCTCAAAGGGATCTAACAAATGAGGAAAATGCACTCAATAACCCTAACATCACTGTAACTTTCCAGAGCGCTCACTTAGTGCCAGTCTTGAGATGACAATGACTCCTAGTAGCGTTCTTTCCATCCCACAGTTGCTATTGGTGTCACGTTTGTGAGATCCTTCCATTTAACAAACATCACAAACTGCAGAATCCAGTTACATGGAGCCGAGAAAGTGACTTGATGATTTTTTTTCTTTGATGCATATGTGTTTTACCTGGTCTCCTCTCATGTCCCTCCATGTCCCTTCTATGCACCTGTGCCTACATCAGCTGTGACGCCTTCATGAAGCAGCCTTCATGACGGGTTAAGCTTTCTCAATCTCTCTCGTTGCTTTTCCTCTGCTGTCTGAATCACTGGTTCATCCTAGTAAATAATGTATGAACACTTCAGCTTTCTCTTCCTGTTTGAATGAGGACAGTGGCCAGAACTAGGTCAAGAGGGATGTGTGCTTTGTCTCCAGGAGTCCCTGCAACATTCGTCGACATTAAGATCATTTCAAAATCTCTATTACAAATGAGACTCGGCTGGCACGTTCCGGACAGGGAGGCAGGGAAGTGCTTGTGTGCAGTTTGAGGGGCTTATTATTTCGCACCGATGAGGACAGTGTCAACAGGGGTGTGGTTTAGGAGCGACAATGGAGCCCTTCCCATGACATGAAATAAATTCAAGTGGTGGTTCCATATACTAGGTCATATAGTTCAGTGCAAAGGGTGACTCTGAATGCCCCATAGGAGCCCATCTCTAAGAGCAAGAACTGGTGTTCTGTCTGTGCTGCTGTGGCAGGCTTTTGACTTTTTAAAAAAAATATCTTAAACTAATTTATGTTTTGAATGAATAGATAACACACTTAAATAAAAGAAATACAGATGTACATGGTTCACATTTAACTGATACCTAATGGGGTGTAGTAAGGGTTCCCTTTCCTCTCACTCAATCCTCCATCTCCAGTCCCTTACTGGGAGACAGCAATGTCCTAATGCACTGTCTCTCCCTTGACACCTATGCCTCATCTGTGAATATTTTCCTTTTTAAAAAAAATATATTTTTATTGATTTCAGAGAGGAAGGAAGAGGGAGAGAGAAACATCAATGATGGGAGAGAATCATTGATCAGCTGCCTCTTGCACACCACCAACCGGGGAACCAGCCCGAAATCCTGGCATGTGCCCTGACTGGGAATTGAACCATGACCTCCTGGTTTATAGGTCCACGCTCAACCCTGAGCCACACCAGTGGGGCTATGGATATGTTCTCTGCTCCATCCTTCCCTGTCTTCTGTCTCTCTCTGTGATCTCCTGCCTTTCTTCTATCCCTCCTTTTCTTTCTGCCTTCTGTGTATACTTCAGCCCCTCTTCTAGCTGAGAAAAAACAAACTCTCTTGCTCAAGGTGATGTTTTTTAAGGAGACATTTTTTTGGAGGTTGCAGATTGAAAGAAATTTGGTTCTGATCTGAAATGCTAATATGTGGCCACCTCAAAAAAATACATTTTCCTTAATCTCATTATATTTTTCTTAGAAAGAGAGACACCGGGAGAAAAGCGGATATCTGTTTAGTTGCCCACATCATTGTAGGTGGTCTGCCAGACAGCCACCCTTCTTAAAACATGTTTTAAATACAGCAATCAAACCTCATTTCCTGATTTGTCTACACTATGATTGGACCACGGTCATGTTGCCAAGCTTATATACCCCCCTTAGTACATTCTCTCAGGTTGTCAGAAAATAAGTGGGTATTTGTGAAAGGCATCCCTTTTTCTTGGCCTTCTGGGAACAGAAAAGGAGGCAGAAAGATGCAGCTGCTCCTGCATGCTTAGTGCAGGTGGACACTGCATAAGGATTGGCATAGCCAAGACCTGCTCCTACTGCTCTCCTTTATTTTTCTCCTTTACTTGGTCCGATTTTTTCACAAATTCAAAGTTAATTTTTTTCCAAAATGGACATTTCTTCTATTATAAAGTTTAAAACCAGATTCTCTGATTAATTAATTTTCAGGAAATGCAAAGTTAAAGACAGTCATACTGTGTTATTATTGTTGTTTTTTACCTGCAGGACTTCTCAGAGCCTTTAATGTGCAAAAGTGAAATGCAGAGAGATGGCTGTAATGCACAATTTCCTGCAAACTCATCTGATCACAGAACATTTTTGGATCCAGAACATACTCTGAGAAAGACTCTTGAAAATTTTATCAGGTTTATTTTTTGGTGTGTGTGTGTGTGTGTGTGTGTGTGTGTGTGTGTGTGTGTGTTTTCTTCAGTTAGAATGATATAGTCTGCAAGTTATAGAAAAGCTAAGTGTTATATAAAAGATAAAAGCATTTCACCACCTTCCAGTGCCAAGTTGATTCTGGGAAGTCTTGGTAGCCAGGCTGTGGTTTGGAATCTTTGTGCTTCTCCTGGCCTTTCTTCCCTTCTTCCAAGATGAAGGAGCTTTGATTGCTCACATGACAACATCCTCAGCAGGGGGGATGCGGCAGAGGAGGTTTTCTTCATAGTTCTTGAGTATTGTTGGAGAAAAATCATTCCCAGAAACCTCCCCTGCAAATGTTTTCCTAGATTTCATTGGCCAAAACCTATGCTAATCATTCCCACAGACCAGGGATCTCAGTTATTGGCTACAACAGCCATATTTTATTTCCAGGGACAGGCACACTGTCACCTGAACAAAACCAGGACTTGCTGAAACAGGAGGAAGGAGAATGTATGTGGTGGAGTTACCCAGTAGAGAGCAATAGCAGCATCCACATGGGCCCTCTATGTCGCTCATGGTGTTGTTTCCTGCCAACTCTTTTATGTGGTCCCTTCATCCCGAATGCATGACTGTGGGGCCCCCAAATAAAGCCTCAGCAAGTGCCTGGACTCTGGTTGTGAATTTGCAATAGATGTTTTCTCTGCTAATTTCCTATCTCACAGATCCCATCCACCAATCCTCACTGACACTTTACCCAGCTTTGCTCTCTCTCTCTATTTTTCCTCATGCTGTTTGGCAGCATCCTGGATGCTGTCTTTGCTAGTTTCCTCTCAGCCTCCTGGATAGACAGCAGACAGGAAGCACCTCACAGCAGACCCCAGCTCAGCCCCAGAGAGGCTGTCCAGGAGCTTCCTAGCCCCTACACTTTCCAAGATAAGGGCATCAGCCAGTTACTCCTAACAATGATTCACCCTTCTCAGAAGGCTGTTGGGATTGCTCATGATCTCAATGAGCAAAGTAGAGAACAACAGCAGCACACACACACACACACACACACACACACACACACAAAACCAACTTTTCCATTTGTCCATCTCAAGTTTACTCAGTCTACAGTAGACTGAGCCTGTTCTGAGCTTGTCTTTGAAATTGTCACTGGATTCCATTGGAGAGATGGTCCAGAGAGCTCACTGTGAAATCTGTGCATGAAGTGCCTCTCACGCCATAGGCTGCATTGACCAGTGGGTCTCAAGATCTCCGCTGACAGGTGGGGGCAGTGCTATCTCTACAGTTGCCATGACCCAACCATCAACATTGACCTCTTCAGCATCCAGAGCTGACAGATGGACAAATAAACAAGTAAAAGAGAAATGGCATGACATCAGTAGCCCTTGTCTGCCTCAGCAACCTACTGATTGGAAAGATCGTGTCCTTCTAGGGCAGGGGACCAAAGGACCACTCTTGATAGCATTCCTGTAGAATATTTGATTACAAAAGGACCTTTTGTGCTGTGAGTACCAGATGTTGTTTTGGGGGCTGTTTAGCCACTTTGGTCAGAACATTGCTACTACTCAGCAGGCAAAGGCTTGGCTCTCCCGTGGGTTAGAATCGGTTCATGGACCACAGTTCTCATCAACACTATGGCAAATGGATCCCAGAGGAGTCAGCATAGGATGAGGGGCAGTTAGAGGTGGTCAGGAGCTCTAGGTATAGACTCAGGTTCCTGTCTTAGTTCTAATGCTACCTAGTTTCGCAACGCTCCAGATTCCAATGTTCAAAATGGGGACATTTTTCTCAGAGGACTGTTGATGGGATGAAATGACTTACAGAAAGCACTTCTAAAGACACGTGTGCTCATAACCAGGAAGGGAAAGGCATGAGAGAGCCACTGGGGGTAATGCCACATGAACAACAGAAAACAGGCAGGCAGTACGGATGGCTCCCACCCAACTCCCCACACTGAAAAGCAGTTTTAAAAGCAGGTTCTGTAGTTGATGGTGGTGGTGTCCTCAGGGAAAAAATTCACCTGCCTCTCCCTTAGTTAAGCCAATACTAAGGACTGACTTGGGCTAGCCTAAGCAGAAAACGCAGCATGCACCAGGCCTCCCAGAGAGCTCAGACTCAGAGAGCTGTCAGACACAGGCAGTTCTTCCTCATCCCCCATCTTTATTTCTCCTTTCTCTCTTGAGAAAGGATCTCTTTGCATTTCTGTGCGCACGGCCCCTTCCAGCTCCTAAGATTCGTGCTGCATCAGTCCCGCCAGGGTAGGACTAACTGTTGGTGCATCCTGATTACAGATTCCCAGACAAGGATCTGATGGGCCCAGCTGGGGCCAGTGGTTTGCTCTGGTCCAGTCAGCTGGACACAGGGATGCAATTTAAATAAACCTAGTTGTGCAGGGCCAACTATTGAGAGAGGGCTCGATTAACAGGCAAAAAGCCATTGACAGTAAATATCCCCAAGGATGCCCCTGTATCCTCCAGACCTGAGCGCAGAGCTGAGCAAAGGATCATGGGAAATGGGTGTGCTACACTAATGTGTAGCTCAACCTTTCCCGACGTGTTAAGACACTGACCCTGTGGTGCTCACGGCTTTCAGGAGGTAAACATCAAGTCATGAAGAAAGGGTGAATCAATTGGAAGGTTATTTATTCCTTTCCCAATTCTTTCTCAATTTTTTTTTCTATTTGTGGGAAACAAGTTTAAGGTAAAGTCTCTTTAACAAGTCTCTAACAATTTCTAAGCTCTGTTTTTAGCCAAATGGGAGTGTGCCTCGGGCTTAGAGCCTGCAGCAGCCAAAGCATCTGTCTCCACTTTGAAGTGCAGTATTGAAGAAGAAGGGGCGGGGGCTAGGCCTCCTGAGGTAAAATCTAGATTCTACAATTGTCCTTGTGCCTGTTACTTCAGTCCTCTGTGCTTCAATATCCTCTAGGTTTAATGCAGATAATAATTGCAAGTATTTCAATAGTTGTGTGTGTATGCATATGTGAACCAAGATTGAAATAATGTGTATGAGGTTGTTAGAACAGCATCTGGTGTAGAAAAGTTTTTAATAATTGTTAGCTAGTATGTGTTTTTTTTACCCCTCAACTTTTATTTTTGATGATTGAAACTTGTTTTCCATTTAGAGTGCAACACAACATTTCCCTGGCAAAGTTTCCTACATCTACTAGTATGTAGGTTAAAAATGAGCTGCTTTAAAGATAAGTATTAACTTTATAATGTTACAGATCGCCCGCAGTTATGACAAAAATCGCAACACTGTAATGCAAATGACTGAAGTTTTAGAAACACTGAAACTCTGGTGCGGGCGGGTTGAAGATGTTGCAGAGCAGATCTGCATTATCAATATTTAATTTGCCAGTTAGAAATTAGTTTCTCATTTCTGCTAGATACAAGAGTGATGTGGATTGCAGAATGCAAATGCTAATGATCTTCTTGGCTTAAACCCATTGCCTTCATCCAGACACAGATAATGAAACTTTCCAACTGGCTAGGAAGTGAGCTCTCAGAATTGGAGATACCTTTCCCGTCTCTCATCTCCCCAACCTTCTAATGTAATGCCCAACCCTTTCCTGATGCTCTTAGGACAGCAGGGAAAGAAATGTAAGCGCCCAGTCTTTGGCCAGACCTCACATGTTGTATGGACCACAGTTTTAGGCTATAGGAGTTCCTGCTAGTCATTTTTTAACATGTTTTTATGATTTTAGAGAGAAAGGAAGGGAGAGGGAGGGAGATACAAACATCATACCGATGAGAGTGAAACATTGATCAGCTGCCTCGTGCATGCCCCTTAGTAGGGGCTGAGCCTGCAACCAGGACATGTGCCCTTACTGGGAATCAAACAGGTGACCTCTTGCTAGGCTCAATCTACTGAGCAACACCAGCCAAATCCTGCTATAGTTTTTGGTCAGATAGTGGAGATATTTTGGTACATGGTCTCTGTTCTCCTATACCTTACCGGCTAGTAGAGAAAGTATGCACCTATCAAATAACCATGACAAAATTCTACACGTGAAACTGATAAATATCTGAAATGAGAGATGCTTTGTGGAAGGAGGTGGATGGAAGAAGTTTACCTAATCAGCCTCCACTTATCACCTTTACCAGATTAACACATACTGCTCAGTCCCTTTATAAAACATCAACAGATACCCATGGCATCCTGGGAAGTGGCTGCTTTGTAGCCTTACCTTTGACTTCCCTCCTTGAGGGGTCTGCTTACCAAGAGTCAGTAGCATGTATTCCCAGACCTGACCCTGTCAGCTGTACTTGTTGTTATAATTACATTATTTAGTGAAATCTTATGGAAACTGATGAAAAATGAACTCAGTGAGAAAAAGAGCTGTTTCTATAAAAACTAAGTTAATGCTTTGGAAACATCCTGTGAAAGCAAGTCTTAAATATTATTTTGATTAGTTGTGAGTGAGAGTACTGTAAAATGTTAGTGGAAAAAGAAACCCTCAGAAACCTTGGAAGAGGGATAATCTGCAGGAATACTCTTTCAGATATAACTTGAAATCCTCACTCCACTTTAAATAAAACCAGGACTGCCCCACCATTGTGGGTCAGTGGTTGAACATCAAACTGTGAACCAGGAGGTCACTAATTTGATTCCCGGTCAGGACACATGCCTGGGTTGTGGGCTTGAGCCCCAGTAGAGGGTGTGCAGGAGGAAGCCAATCAATGATTCTCTCTCATCATTGATGTTTCTATTTCTCTTTCCCTCTCTCTTCCTCTCTGAAATCAATAAAAATAAGTAAATAAGCAAATAAATAAAACCAGGACTTACAGTATAGATAGGAGATTTACAAAGTCCAGATAATGACTATTTCAAGCCTCACAGGCCATATGGTCTCTCCTGCAACCATTCAATACTGCCACTGTAATATTAACGCAGCCAGAGGCAGAATGAATGAGCAGGGTTGGATTCCAATAAAACCTTATTCATAAGAACAGGCAGTGGGCCAGATTTGGCCCCTGGGCCATGGTTGGTTGATCTCTACTGGAGACTCTGAAATGTGAATGAGGTTTGTATGGGAAGAAGGATGAGGGATTCCTATCAGTGGAAAAGTCATTCAAAATAAAAAGACCTTGGACTCACATCAAAGAACAACAAAAATAATGCACATTGATATGTCCCACAGAAATGAGCTCTCCACGTGTGGACACTGCAGATACTCAGGCTGCCAAGGACAGATCCCCCATGAAGACAAGAAATTCACAAACACTTAAACATGTTTTAAAGGAATGTCATCTTCATCAGACCTGGCATTTCACACTCCTCTCTATAGCTCTTACGTGTGCCCCAATATTTTCAAGGCTGTTAAATTAATGAGCATGAAGGAGAACGGATCAGGAAATCAGCCAACTTGTTACAGATTTGAATTTCCCCAAATGGATTGTAAGGCCTGGCTACATAAAGAAAGGTCCAGGTAGCCACCTCCCTCATCTTGGAAGCTGAGCCCTGTAACTCCCATGCGTGTTAACTGTCTGCCCTCCGCTGAGACTCCCAGGAATTTCCACACTTTCTCCGGGGAAGACGCCCATTATACCATTTAGGACACTTGGCCTCATACTCACTCTCCCTTCCTCTTGCTTTAATTTTAGCCCATTATCTGGAGTCATCATACTCCTTTTCCAGAGCCAATCGGTCCCATTTCTGGTTTTATCATTAAGTCGGTTTCATTCAGCTTCAAGCAAAACGGCTAATAATGCTGACATTTCCATTTGTCATAGCCGCTCCTCATTTCTGTGACTGATGCCTCAGTGCAGAATTTTCTTCCTGCTCTGTTCTTCAGAGATCTAAATACCAATCAGGGTGGTGGTGTTGGTGGTGGGGGGGAAGCTAATTCAATAGGGAAGGGGAATGGGGCAAGCAGCAGATAGGCATTCTGTAGTGTCCTTTACTCGAGGACAGAAAGAGGAAGTCTCACTGTGACAGCAAGGCCCCCACACTCCTCCGTAGCCTGAGAGAACCCTATTCAGCCTGTGCGTGTGTGGAAGGTGCATGGAAGTGAATAGTGTGGTAGTGGACACATGCTTGCTTTTTGCGGCAGGCAGAAAACCCTCCTGCCCTGAGCTAGCCAGCACTCCATTGTCCTTTTTGGGTTAATTCTCTCCTCTCGGGTGTTTCATCATGGAGAGATGATTAATCAAGCCAAGGGCTCTGGATATGGCCGAGGCAGGCCAACAGGATTCTCTCCCTGAGACTTTGGACGCTGTCTTAGTCCTTTTGGGATGCCATAGCAAATTACCACACACTGGGTAGCTTGTACACAGTAAAGATTTCTTTCTCACAATCCTGGAAGCTGGAAAGTGTGAGATCAGGGTGCCGCATGGTTGGTGAGGGTCCTCTTCGGGCTGTAGACGTCTCATTATACCCTCACTTGGAAGGGTGAGGGAGCTCTGGGGGTCTCTCTTCCATGGGGAAATGATCCCATTCCTGAGGGCTCCGCCTTCATGACCCAATCACCTCCCATAGGCCCACCTCCCAATACCATCCCATTGGGGGTTAGGACTTTAATATATGAATTTTGGGGAGACAACACTCATTTAAACCATAACAGAGGTTGAGTGCTGGAATGCCCAATAGGAACAAACATAACAAGCTGGTATTTGGTGCCTTTCCACAGGGATATCCTGGAAAGACTGAATGAGGAGGTAGCTCCCAGGGCTTGACCCAGATCCCCTGGGTCCCCTCCTTATTGTTGAGCCTTGTTATCCTTCCCTCCCTTAAGTGATCTCCTTTCCTTCCATTGACCTCTTGTTTCTGCTGATGTTAGTCAGGAGCCCATCCTCACTGGTGGGCTGGGGTAACATATTAAACTTCAGGAGAATTGCAGAGCAGAGTTTGGTAAATGTTTCCTAAAAGCCACCTCTTGTATTGTTTCCCCCAAATGGTTCCCTGATGCTTCTGTATATTTACAGACCAAGCAAAGGAAACTGCTTGCTTATGCCACACACAGGGCTAGGTGTTTTACGAACATTTCTTCCATTTCTTGGGTCATCATGAGCCTGGGAGGTGTGAGGATAGAGGTCTGTGTTTGGGGGTAATCAGAGCCCTTTCCTTCCCTGCACAAGTAGGATAGTCTCCCTTTTGGTCACAAGGAGGCATCTAGGTCCCTGCAGGTAGAGGAGGGGCGATGTAAGATCATCACATGTGCCCGAGTTAATCCTCTCCACAGTACCCACCAACAGCCCCCTGGAGTGTTCATGAAAAATGACATTTTTCTCAAACCTAGCCGGTAAGATTTTTGGATGCCCTGGCTTCACCCTACAGATACTGAACGACCCTGTTGTTATGGGCTAAATTGCATCTCACAAACTTCATGTCAAAGTCCTAACTCCCAGTACCTCAAAATGTGACAGTTTTAGGAGACAGGGCCTTGAGCAAATTAAGGTAACATGAGGTCATATGGTTGTCCCTAAAACCAATAGGACTGGTGTCTTTATAAAAAGAGGTGCTTAGGATTCAGACAGAAGAAACACCACCCGAGGGCACAGGAAAAGATGTCCATATTCAAGTCAAGAGAAGGTAGCTTAGAAGAAACCAACCCCACTGACACCGTCATTTCAGACTTCTGGCCTCCAAAATTGTGATGAAATACATTTCTGTTGCTTAAGAAACACCTGGAAGATCTACACCAGGTATGGCGAGGGTGGCACATGTGTCCGTGATCTCTGAGACTGACCCTGCCAACTGGAAAAGGTTTCCTCTTCACAAAACCCAGAAGGTGGTCTTGGAGGTTTAATTTAAACAGAGCCTTTCTAGGCAGCCAAACTTAATAGATCAGATCTGGTATGCTGTTGAAATCTAGTTGCATTATTTTTCTATTGCTGTCCTAAATTAATTTCCATAAGGCCATTGTTTTCTATAACACAAATGTATTATCTTGCCGTTCTTTGGATCAGAAGTCCATCATGGGTCTCCCTGGTCTATAATCAGGGTGCTGATGGGCTGTGCTCCCTGGGGGGCTCCAAGGGAGAGTCTGTTTCCTTACTCATTCTGATTGTTGGCAGAATTCACTTCTCTGCAGTTGTAGAACTATTTCCATTTCCATGCTGGCTGGCAGCTGAGGCCACCATATGCCTTACCTCGTGTCTTTTTATGTCATCAAAGCCAGCCAAGGCGGGTTGAGTGTGTATCATGGACTGACCCTACCCTGCTTCTTTCATCACATCTCTCTGGTTCATTCCTCGTCTGCTTTTCAGGATTCATGTGACTACCTTGTGTCCACCTAGATAATCTGAGATAATCTCCCCATTGAAAGGCCCATAATCTTAATTCTATCTGCAAAATCCAGTTTGCTACATAACATAACGTACATAGGTTTCACACCAGTGGACAAAGGTCACGTGGTCCCAAATCCTTTCACCCTATTCACAAGCTATCCCTACTCTAAGTGGCCTTATTCTTGTGCATTTGCACACTGTGTGCATTTACTCTGTGATCTTGAATTAGCTACCTCCATTTTCACACAGAATTTCCAAAGTCAGAGGCCAGAACATCCAGAACCACTGTCCAAGTTAGCCCAAGGTCGTCAGTAGCACAGGATCCATCAATTTCTATGTTTGAGCCTCTTCTTTCACAGTCTCCATTGGCATTCAGTTCTTTCCTAGCTAAGTCCAGCAATGGCAAATAAAGTCTGTGGGGATGTATGTCTTTAAAAGCACTCACCCTTTTAATATTGTTGTATTAGCTCCCTGTTCTGTTGGTTTCTACTCATAAAGTGAATAAAGTAGAGAATGAAAATGTAAAAATTATTTAAACAATAATTATTTATATTTCACCTAAGTGTTAAATAAAACACACAAATGCATAAATGAGTGAATTTATTAGAATAAATAATTCTAAAGTCTCCTGAGAATGACTGTAGCATTTGTAGCCCTGATTCTTCCTCTCCTCATCCACCTCTGTGTGCTAATGATGACTTACTGAAAACACAGATGCACCTCTTCACAGGGGCTATTTTTATCTGGCTCTGAGATGCATTCCTCTCATGCCCAGAGCAAGCCAGAAGCTTTGAGACCCATGGAGGAAGCACTCTGCTCAGGATGGACAGGGATCTGGGGGATCAGTACCCTAGCTTCCTCACCTTTTGGGTAGGGTAACTCTGAGGTGTATACTACACCATCGCCCAGAGTTCCACCACAGGATTAAATGCCAATTTCCCATAGTGCCTCACTTTTCCATTCCTCTAAAGGTGCTTCCTTGGGTCAGATGTGCTATTAGGACTTGCATTTTCCCCAGCTCTGCTTCTGGGGAGTCCATGCTGAAATCATCCCATCACCATATTGAGAAACACCATAGTTTAGCAGCTCCATCTAGCAAGGTTTTCTGAGCAGCAGCTCTTCCATCAAGCTGGACTTAATGTGAAAATGTGTTGGCCCACCCCTCTACTTATCTTCTATAATACATCACTGCTATTCTTGAGGAAGGTCTTGGATTACTGAAGAGATTTGAAAGCAGCAGGGGTTTCAAATCTTCCCTCATCTGACATTTCCCAGCAGTTAGGAAAATTGCATTGAACTGACAAGGTAATTGGGGTGGGACACTGTCCTGTTCATGTTGGAGGAGATCAGTGCATTTGCTGCTACAGTGCGCATGCTTGCGTTTGCTCTGATGTGATTTCTAATGTACAGGTTCCTTTTAAGAATGTGGAAACCTTCCTGGATAGAGTCATGATTTCTGAAAGCTCATCTGCCTAGCATTCAGCAGATACAGACACAGAGTACTCTCCTGATAATGACGTAGAGATTTAGATATTTTGGGAAATTTTTATAGTGTTGTTCTCAATGGCTGTACACTCTGGATCTTGGTTGCATATGTGATTTGACAAATTTAAGCCAAAGGCATGTTTTTGTAGAGGTCTGAATTAAACAGAGCGCTTTTCAAGAGAGCAGAGTTAACGTTTAAGTGGTTTTGATTAACCTGGTTTTGCTTATTTGCTCCTAGATATTCTAAAGCAGAGCCATCTCCCTTCACATAACGTGATTCTATAGAAGCACAGCCTTAGGAAACAATTTTCTAAGTAGCCAAGAGCATCCTGCCCAGAATATTTCCCCAAAGTTGCCTCAAACTAAAGAGTTGAGATTTAGCCATTTTCCATGCACAGCTACTCAGGTGGTGCAGATTGGAAAATTGTAATCTAACTATAAAAACACCAAAATGATTAAGGTCAGCAAAAAACAGTTGATGAGATTGGGGTTGGGGAGGGAGTGGGATGGGCTGAGGCTCAGGAACCTGGGAGCTCAGAGTTTGGGATGTGTATAGTGCCTGCAGTAGTGCCCAGAGTGTCATGTTGTCAAGTTTTCCTCTGGCTACGCTTCCCTTTGAGAGCAACTAACTCCCAACAAACAGGTGAGACCCATGGTCAGCAAAGTGCGGCTCGCGAGTCACATGCGGCTCTTTGGCCCCTTGAGTGTGGCTCTTCCACAAAATACCACGGCCTGGGCGAGTCTATTTTGAAGAAGTGGCGTTAGAAGAAGTTTAAGTTTAAAAAATGTGGCTCTCAAAAGAAATTTCAATCGTTGTACTGTTGATATTTGGCTCTGTTGACTAATGAGTTTGCAGACCACTGGGCTAGACCTTCATGAGCATGAAAAATATGAGTCCCCTGTGGTTGAACACACAGTAGGTTCTTCACAAGCTAAGCTAAAGCTTCCATCCTGAGAAATATGGGTTCTTTGGCATCACAGAACAATTGTTTTTCTAAAGCTTGTACTAATCATCTAGAAAACACCACCAGGAAAGTCCATATCTTACTTTTTAAAGCAAAGTAAGTCACCATTTGCCTTTAAGGGCCATGAAGTCAGTTAGATAGAATCTATCAATATAACTGAAGAACAGAGGAAAGAAAATATTAGAAATAAATTGCATAAAGGCTCAGTGATCTGTGGGAATTATTGAGTCATTTAAATACATGTGATTCAAGTTCCAAATAGAGGAGAAGAGAGATAGAAAATGGGACAGAAAAATATTTGAGGAAATGATGACCACAAGGTTGGCAAATTTGATTAAAACATCAACCTGTACATCCAGAGAATACAGGAAAAGACAAACCATCTAAATGCAAAGAAATAGCATACCCTGCGATGTGATGAAGAAACTGTTCACAACCACAGATGTGCAAGTGCCTCTGCTTTCTCTCTCTCTCTCTCTCTCTCTCTCTCTCTCTCTCTCTCTCTCTCTCTCTCTCTCTCTCTCTTTAAGATGACAATTTTTTAGCCATTTTCAAGATGTCTCTTTCATAAGGATGTGACATTTCTTTCTTTTTTAAAATATATATTTTATTGATTTTTTACAGAGAGGAAGGGAGAGGGAGAGAGAGTTAGAAACATTGATGAGAGAGAAACATCAATCAGCTGCCTCCTGCACACCCCCTACTGGGGATGTGCTCACAACTAAGGTACATGCCATTAACTGGAATCGAACTGGGACCCTTGAGTCCGGAGGTCGACGCTCTATCCACAGAGCCAAACCAGTTAGGGCGTCTCTGCTCTCTCAATGAAGATCTACCTGCTGTGCAGCATTCCTCTCTGCCACCTGAGTGTAGGTGAGGAAGACACAGAAAGACTGTTCAGACTTCTGGAATTGGAAATGGTGAGAGTGGGAAGGATAGCAGTGTCAGAGGGAAGTCAAAGAGAATGAAGGAGGAATAGGAAAAAAGAGGCAAAGGGACTCACTCAACAAAGGAAAGAGGGGACATAGGGCAGACTCTGTGATGGTGAAGATATAGTTCTAAGGTTATTGAAAGCGACTCACTGATGAGACTGAAGCTGTGAGGTTGATCACATTGCAGAGTTCTTAAAAAAAATAGTTTATTGATATTTAGAGAGAGGGAGAAGTGAGAGGTGGAGAGAGAGAAACATTGATCTGCCCTGTGCACACCCATAACCAGCACCCAGGCATGTGCCCTTGACCTGCCGGAGGAAGCCCAACCAACTGAGCCACACCTCTCCTGATCACGCCAACAGTAAAAGCTTTTCACTGCTTCGTGATGACCCAAGTTTTAAAATGTTAATCATTATTAATTTTTAAAATGTATTTCTTTATTGATTTCAGAGAGGAAGGGAGAAGGAGAGAGAGATAGAAACATCAATGATGAGAGAGAATCATTGATCGGCTGCCTCCTGCACGCCTCCTACTGGGGATCAAGCCCACAACCCAGGCTTGTGCCCTTGGCCAGAATCGAACCTGGGATCCTTCAGTCCTCAGGCTGATGCTCTATCCACTGAGCCAACCCGGCTAGGGCAAATAGTTATTAATTTTAGTTAACCATTTTTTAAAACACTGAAGGTTGCCAAAGAGAATTCTACGAGAGGGTTGTGAAGTGGAAAGCTTGATTGTTGTGTTCCTTTGGGACACTTTTTTGAGCATGCATATATAATGACGAGTGGCCCGGTGCATGAAATTCAGGCACATTAAAAGGGAATTAATTAGAGGAAATATTTTAAAATTGCTATTTGCCCTTTCTCTACGATAGAAGTGTCAGAGATGAAAGAAAATTAGTAAAATGTATATGAAAATATTCCTTCTGTTAGAGTCTGGGGCATGCTGTGGGACCCAGAGTCAAGTTCCCGCCCACCCGCGGGACTCGAAATCACGCAAGACTCAGACCAGGCTGGCCCCACACCCATTGGGCGAGATCCAGACCTGGCTGGCCCCACCCCTGTCAAGCACTGCTGGGCAGGGGGTGCAGGCTCAGGTCCCCTGGCCCGGCGCTGGTCAGGGGTTTCAACCTCAAGTCCCCTGTCAAGACCTGCCAGGTGGGGGGCACAGCCTCAGTTCCCCCGTCAAAGCCCCGCTGGGTGAGGGGTGTAGCCTCAGGTTCCCCGGCCTGGTGCTGGGGTTGGAGGCATGTCCTGAGATCCCCTGGCCTGGCACCAGGGTAGGGGGCATGCCTTGAGGTCCGCAGTTAAGCCCCGCTGGGCAGGGGATGTGGTCTGAGGTACCCTGTCAAGCCCTGCCAGGCTGGGGGTGCAGCCTCAGGTCCCCCACCCCGGCCCCACACAGCCTCAAGTCCCTGCTGATTGTTCATTATGGGAACCCCACCTCTGCTGTGGGCACAGCCATCTTGTGTTACGGGAACTCTGCATCCACTGTGGGTGCAGCCATCTTATGAGGGCTTGAGAGTCAATTTGCATATTACCTCTTTATTATATAGGATTAGAAAAGTAGTTACCAATATTTAAAAAGACAAAGGTTTTACACCACTATCCAGATTTATTGCTTCTCTTTAAAAGACCAGAATTTTTAAAAAATAATAAACAAATAAACTAAAAATCTGGAAATTTGGGCCATGAATTTCTACATGGAAATAATTTGTTGAAACTACATAACTGTTGCTTCATTTTAGATGAGGCACATACTATAGATTTCCAGGTACTGTTTATCTTCACACTTGTGCTGTTTTCTTTTTGTTGTTGTTATTTAGATTTAACTGCAATCTTAGTTAAAAATGGAAAAATAAGATAGACCAAGAAGAGTCACATGATCCATAAAATAAAGGATACTAGAGGCCCGATGCACAAAATTCATGCAAGGGGTTTGGCCCTTGCAGCCTCTTGCAGCCTCAACCAGCCCTCACAGCCCCAGGACGTTCGATAGGTTGTTCAGCTGTTCAGTCTAATTAGCATATTAGCTCTTTATTATATAGGATACCAAATCTATTTGTGGAAATGTAGAATATTTTCAAATGTTTAATACACAAAAACTATACTACAGGCCCGGCCTGTTTCACTCAGCTATATCAACTGTGTAACACCTCCCCGCCCCAAAAATATGTTCCTTTCTTTAAATGCTAGCAGTAGAAGTAACATAGAGAAAGTGAAAACACTTCTAAATGCCACCTTCCCATTGCCATCCAAGAGGCACACTTGTAACAGGGTGTGGTAGGTATTAGGGATCATATCAGGGACCCACCACTCTAAAGTCCCGTTCTAATGTCATGGTTGATATGCCCACTCATACACCTCTTGCAAGCCCTGGGGATAATAGTTTTTTGTTCGGCTGAAAGCTCTCTTGAGACCAGAAACAGGCTGCTCGTTGTTGTCTTAGTTAAACACTTACTGTCTGAACAATTTTCTCACATTGCATTTCCAGAACAGCTTGACAGTGTGTGCTGTTAGTAGGTGTGGGTGGGAGGGGTAGGCCAGACAGCAGTCTGATCTTGGAGCAGGGCCGTTGAGTGGAGAAAACCCAGCGGTTTGCCTTGCACAGACTTCTGATGCAGCCTTACTATTTTGCCCAGAAATCTCTTCTTTGCCTGTGCATTTTGAGCTCTGGGGAAATTTTCCCTCTAAGCCAGTTGCTTTCCCGTGGCACACTTCACCCCAATCAGGCTGGTCCTTGTTCAGACAATCCGTGAGGGCCAATCTTGGCATCGGTGGGCAAGGTAGCATCAGTCCAACAGCTTCAGAAAACATCAGTGATCTTTATGTTTAACTGACCGAAGTAAATGCTGTTTTGCAAACCGCAATGAGTTTTATGTGATGTATTTCCTCAAGAAAGCCAAAATGAGAAATTTAGGTTCATAGAGGTGGCAAAGCCAGTGCATTTATTAGCATCCAGGGTGAAAGTCTCAAAGACTAATCTGTGAATAACTGTGCCATTTGTAACATCATAAACATGGTCTAATGGGGAGACGGTGCGGGGGGAATGTGAGGATTTGCAACCTGTCATCACAGAAGTGCCTGGATCAGATGTGCTACTAAGTTCCTCAGCAGATATTCAGTATCATGTTTGTGTCTTCTTGTTATAATTTGTACTGTATTAGTAGCATCTCACCATATTAGTGAAGTCGAAATGTTTTTAAAATTATATCTCTTGGGTGGATGGAAATGGAATGTTCCGAGATGGTGCAAGTATTAGTCATATTAAACTTGCCCCGTTAGCAGCTTGCCTCAGAACTGATACTTAAATGAGGTTTTAATATAAACAAAATGTACTTTCAAAATGTGCTTCCAGCTACAACCAATTTCTCCCAGTCCATTAGCCACTTTACATCCCTTTTAAGAAACTTGAGATTGTGGGTTTGAGGAGCCAAACTGTTTGTTCAACTCATTAAGTCAAGAAGTGATACAGTGAAGGCCAGGGCTGTGGAGTTTCCCAGGCGACACCGGGCCCCACCTTGCAGTGCAGGCACACGAACCGCTCCCGACCCAGACAAGCAGTTTTCCAGGTGTCCCTGCCTGTACCTGTCTGAACCACTTCATGTCCTTCCCTTGGATGCGCAGGAGGCTGATGACTGTGTCTTTCCTGCTTTGACATCTTCATGCTCCTTGGATTTCAAGTCACTGTTGTCTTGCAGAAAAAGGGAGCCAGGGCACTGAATGGTCAAAACACCTAATGTCCCACTGCACAGGGTTGCACAGTATCAGTGAAGCTGGTTTGGGAATCTCCTTAGGAAGTGGCCTAAGGCAGGCATGGTTTGACTTTGTGAAATGGCTCTTTCACCAACCACGCGGATATTCTTGCTAATGTCCTCATAAGGAGGCAGTGTCTGGGGCTGTCTTAGCAATGTACAGGGACTGGGTGGCTTCGAACCATAGATAGTTGCTGTCTCTCAGTTCTGGGTCTAGAAGTCTGGGACCCAGGTGTTGGCAGCACCATGCACTCTTCAGTGGCTTTAGGGGGGACCCTTCCTCGCTGCCCCTGGCTTCAGGTGTATGCCTGCCCTTCCCTCCCCCCGGGTCTTGGGTGTTCCTTGGTTTGTGGATGAATCACAGGAGTCAGATGCCATCTTCTTGCGGCATGTCTTCACATCGTTTTCCCTCCGTGATATCTGTGTCTGTGTCCAAACCCACCCCCGGCCCTTTTGTAAGAATACCAGTCATTTTGGATTAGGCCCACCCTATTAACTTCATTTTAACTTGAAGACCTCCATAAAGACCCTATTTCCAAATAAGGTACTGGTACCTTCTAAGGTACTGGGACTTAGGAATCCAACATGTGGTTTTGGGGGACACAGTACACCCCATAATAGCAGGAAATCTTTATATCTTGTACATTGCCACGTACTGCCTTGGTCACAGCACCAGGGGCCCTGCAGTGTAATTCACTGCCTTGTGGGATGTTTAACAATCATTGGTCCTTAGGGAACAAGAACCTTTTCCTGGGAACCAAGCTTTCTGAGTTCCAGAGAGCTTCAAACCACCTGTTAGACCAGAGAATGGAGGAAGCAAGGATGATCTGTGTTCTAAATCATAGCATTACCTGCTCAGTTCCTAGCAAATACATATATACCTTGAGAAAAGAGCCAGCATGCTTGCTTTCAAGGGGCTCCCCGATTATAGGGGTATCATCTTTAATGTAAAAATAATAACAATTATTATTATTGTTGGCATTGATACTAATGAATGCATATGGTTCACTGAGTGCTTACACTATGCTTCGTAGTATGTTCATACTTTTACTCTTGTTATCGCATTAAGTCTGACCATAGGCCAGTGAGGTGGAGGTTATCTTGTGTCCCTGATGCCGGGGAGGTTCCCTGACACACCCAAGACTGCACAGCTGTTGCAGCTCTGATGTAGCATCAGAACCAGACTTGCTGGCTCTTCCTCCCATCTCTACATCATCCTCCAAGGCCAGGGACTGCCTGTGTGCATGGGCCAAGCCCAGGATCACGAGCCCACACCTGCATGTGGCTCCACTCGGTTGGGCCATGCATGCTGAGGTGGCTCTGAGGAGATAGCTTAAGAGAAGGCCACTGTGTGTCCCTGGAAGAAGTGCAGACATGGACACTGAGTCAGCAGAGTTAAAACAACACACACACTGTATCCAGCCCCCGTGACTCACTTGGTTGAGTGTCTTCCCATGCACCAAGAGGTTGCTGGTTGGATTCCAGGTCAGGGCACATACGCATTTTGGGCTTCATCCCCAGTAGGGGGCATGCAGGAAGTGACCAGTAGATGTTTCTCACTCATGGATGTTTCTATCTCTTCTCCCTCTCCCTTCCTCTCTCTAAAATCAATACAAAGAGTTACATAAATAAAACAACACCCAGCCATTTCTTTGGGAAGTCCTGCACCAGCAGGACTGATGTTATGCGTTTGCCCCACATTTTGCCATGCAGCACAAGCCCCAGGCACAGAAGGAGACATTGAGCAATGCAAAGTCCTTCCTTGTCAAAGGTTGTAAATTCTCAGAGAATGCAGAGGCGGTGTCACATCTGTTCCTCTCTCTGTATAAAGACAAATAAAGTGCCATAGTGAAGAATTATCTCATAGAGGCTTTTGCCTTGTGATGGGGAAAGAACCAGGCAGATGAGAGAGAAAAATAACCATTGCTCAGCTTGGCGGGAGGCAGACCTCTGGGATGCTTGATATGTTCAAACTCTTGATCCGGGTGGTGATTCCATAGGTGTGTGTGTGGCGTGTGTGTAAAACTGCACACTGAAGATTAGTGCACTTCACTGAATGGTGGTTGCCAGGGACTCAGGGAGAGGGAGATGGGCAGTTATTGTTCAATGGTACAACGTTTCAATGTTGCAAGATGAGAAAAGTTTAAGGGATGGATGGTGATGTTGGTTGCAAAACCATGTGAATGAACTGGATACAGCTGAAAGTGTACACATAAAATAGTTATGTTATACATGTATATACATTTATGTTATATATGTTTTACCAAAATAAAAAATAGTGCACTTTACTGTATCAAAATGATATCTCAAGCCATAAGTGAAAGTGGAGTAAGTAGAATAATATGTTCCATTGCCACTGAACTTGGGAAGTCACCAGGAGGGTTGCACCAATGTTGGCTAAGTCTTTGCAGAGTGAGGAGCAGCTACGGAGGCCTGGTGGGGGTGTCCCAGCAGACTGTGGACCTCGGGTGCAAATGGGTATTTCCCCAGGGCCTTGCCCACCTTCCTGTAGCTGCTTCTGCCACCCACATCCTGTCAGAAGCAGCCTGTCCTTGCCCTGGCAGAACCACCTTTACTGTGATTTTAATGCCAAAGAAATGACTCTTTCTATTGAACAAATGTAACCGATCCTCAGTCCCCAGGAAACGTGTGTTTTTCTTCCTCACTGGTGTTACCAAGTTTGCTAATCCTGCCCTGTGGCTCATGAAGCTCTTGGGCCACCTCAGAACTCCTTGGTGATTGCTCACTGGATGTCCTGAGATCCCGGCCTTGTTCGCTTGGGGTGCTCTCCCAGCTTGATTTTGTCCGGCTCCGTGTCAGCATTTGGGAACTGGCTGCTACGCCGCCTGGCATTAGGCTGCGTGGCTGATGACACTGTGCAGTTAAACCCTCTCTATGGCCACCTGGGCCTGGCCACCGTAGTTTGTTGCCTGAGGTTTGCAACAAACTGCAGACTGGGGTTCTCACTCTCATGCTGGCTCACAGCCATAGTCCATTACGAGTGGCCAGGAGGGCCTTGGGAATTAGTCATTCCCTAGATGCATTCCCTCAGCGGCTTCTCACGGCTCTTGGAAGGAGCCTCAACCCCACCCTGTGATGGCTAAGGCTCTGCACTGAACAGCTCTTAGCCTCACACTCCAGCCTTGATTCTCGCCGGCTGCTGGCTCCAGCCACACTGGCCTTGTGAGGACCCAGAACATGGGTGTAATTTCCATCTGTAACCACAGTTTATGTTCCCAACCTTGGACTGTATAACCCTGGCTGCTCCTCATAGACACTAAAGGGAATATGTGGCTGGCTTCAGAGAAATTCATATCCAATGCTGGAAAAATAAGAGCGCTCATTTCTCACTAATTATGGGAATAGAAGTAGCAGCAGTTTTTATATGGAGGGCGATATTTATATGCTTAATTAATTTGATCATTGAATACTGAACTGATATTTGATAACTGGATCAAATCTTTAAAAATAATTCCTTGTGCCCTAGCTGGTTTGGCTCAGTGGATAGAGCATCAGCCTGCAAACTGAAGGGTTCCAGGTTGGATTCTGGTCAAGGGCACATGCTCAGGTTGCGGGCTCGATCCCCAGTAGGGGGTTGTGCAGGAGGCAGCTGATCAATGATTCTCTCTCATCATTGATGTATCTCTCTCTCTCTCTCTCTCTCTCTCTCTCTCTCTCTCTCTCTCTCTCTCTCTCTCTCTCCCTTCCTATTTGAAATCAATAAAAATATATTTAAAAGATGAATAACAGATAAATTAAAATAATTCCTATTTGAGCCTGAGAACAAGGCACATTAAATGCATCCACTATAAAAGTAGGTCCTGGCCTATCAGCCAGGTTGCAAAGGAGAGAAAAACTGTTTTTGAATGGAATAGTTAAGTATGTTTAGTTTGTTATTGAAATGATCTATAGAGAAAATTTTGAGAGGTGTCAGTAAATAGAAAATGTCAGTCTGCTTATTTGAAGGAACAAGGTTTGAGGAATTGATTGAATAATCACATTGGTTATGAGCAGAATTTCAAAAATAGAAATAATTTACTGACACACACCCCCAGGGGGCAGCCTACTGAATGTGCCATTCCATCTGTTTAACCTCCGGACTCCAGGATAAAGGAATCATAACACCTCCCAAATTTGATTTATGGGAAACAGCTGTCTCCTGCTTGTGTCACAGTGATAAAATGTTTCACCATCTTGGGGGAATATTATTCCTGGCAGAGGGGCCACATGTTCAAGCAGGTGGGAGGATGAATGGGTACACACAGAGAAGAGGGAAAGGAAGTGCAGCCAGGGGAATCCTTTGTGGTAACTGAAGCTGAAGATCCAATGTAAAAAGCAAGCAAACAAACAAAAAAAAAACACTCAAGAAATAATAGGTATTAATCTCTGATCTGTTATAGGCAACAAAGTCTAGGCAGTATCCACTTCTCCATGGATCAGCTGTGTTTCTTTGTTAGCTTTGTGAGAGCTTGTTTGATAAGTCAGTTCATTAACTCCCAAGTGCAATAAATAATTTAACTCATTATTTATTTGGAATCGACTTTTGAATCCATCTTCTGTTGAATCCATCTTCTATACCTCCTGTCAGGCAGAACGTTCACTTTCAGCCATCTCACATCCCTCACTTTTCCTAGGCATGTGTAGAGGTCTGAGTGGTACAAATTGCAATACCAAGAAGACATTGGGGATGGGTCATGGACCATCAGTTGATAGTGGTTACCATGGAAACATCTCCTATCAGATACCCATGGTTTCTCTTGGAGTGGTGGCTCAGTTGCTTCACTGTCTTCCTTAGATATGATGACTCTCTAGTGGAGCAGGGGATCCTGGCTCTTAGCATCCAGCCTGCCTGGGGCTCCATGCAGCCCTCTTTGTCTTGGGACACAGAGATCTCTGCCTCATGCAAACTGAACGGAGAACCTCTCCCACCTCCTTAATTCTCAAAGGCACGGCCACTCTACTAGTTACCTTTCAGGTGTTCTACTGTCTCAGCCACCTGTTCCAGTCTCTCCCATGTACTTCTGATCGGTAGGTTATAAACTTGAAAACAAAACACAGGCAAGTAAATGAATGTGGCAGACCTGGTATAATACAATCAAGACAAACCAGCCTTTAGTGAATAGAAGAACATAATTCAAGTTCAAAGATATTCAGATATAATTAAATGAAACACAACATTCTACTGATCACTTAGACTACCAATATTCTCCTGACTTAGTCTTTGCTAAAGGAAATTAAACACACACACACACACACACACACACACACACACAGTTTGCCTCTGAACCAGGGCAGTTGGCCACCCTATTCTGGATCCTATTTGCTGTGACTCAGGGGCTTCTAAAATTCTGTACGTGGGTAGAATAATGAGCATGCATGATTGAGGTTTTACCAGTAGGTGGCTGTGTGATTATTTTCTTGCCACATGGAAGTAGCTAGGTATGAGGATCTCTCCTTTTCTCTTTAATGATATGGGGTGCCATTGGTTCTCTCCGAATGGCTTGGCCATCTTGATTGGATTACCTATGGGCTCTTTTAACAAGTGCTTTGCAACTTGCCCAACACTGCAGCTTAATCCACAGTGTAGCTAATGCCTTTTAATTGTGTGGATGATATTTTGCCTTGTGCAATCTTACATTGAAACATAAACTGACTAGGGTCTCAGTTCGACAGTTTCCCTGTGCGGTGTGTAAATACATAAGGAATGGTCAAAACTCAGACCTGAGCAAGAGATCACGTCCACTCCTTCCCCTTAATGCACTAAATGCATTTTAATATTAATTTCTCCTTTATCCATCTATCAATAATTGAGCACTGCATCAATTAATATGCCGGGCAAATTGCATTCCCCATCTTCTACTCAACGATGTATTTCAGTAATGGAGATAATTTTCAAGATAAAGCATACAATTTAAAATGGATTAAGAAGAACAACTAATAAAGGAGGATGGATTCAGGGAAGGAAAAAAAAGTGGGATACTTTTAGGAAATTTTAGCCGTGCATCCAAGCCTGTGGATTTTT